>CM030360.1:136394992-137594992 GCA_017893485.1 Hemerocallis citrina | reverse complement strand
CAAACCGCAATGTTGATCCCCTTTCCTCACAAAACACCAAACAATGTTCAAAACAGCAAATCCCCTCCCTTTACAGCCAACAATGATCCCACAGCAAGATCGACGGTAGGGAATGCAGTCGGGGCTGCAGCAACTCAAGGGGAGCGATGCACAGGGAGGTGACTACGGTGAATGGCAAGGTCGACGAGATGGTGCAGTCGACGATGGCAGGCTGGCGACGAAGGCAGCTTCGGTGATGAAATAGGGGAGCTCGGTGGTGAGCGAAAGCCAAGGGAGCGGATTGAGATGATGAGATGGGGGAGCAGCGCGCTCGAGATGAGGGCTGACGAGCGACGGCAATGGGCTGGAGAGGAGACGGATGATGGAAATGGGTTCTCCGATAGAAGCAATGGCAGAGTTGGTTGATGAGGTGGATGGTGGAAGTGCAGCGGGAAGGGCTTAGGGAGGGCGATGCTTGAGCAGGAGCGAGGAGGCAAGGCTGAAGGGTGGAGAAGGCGGCAATGGCGAGCAGTGGACTCGAGCGGTGACGGAGGAACTTGGGCACTGGCGGTGGAGGAGACTGAAGGCAGAGGATGGAGACTAAAGGTAGGGGATGACGACTGGAGGTCGACGGAGGTGGCAGGCTGCGACGACGGTGGCGGGGCTCGACAATGGGTGCAATGGAGGGGCGAGGTGATGAGGAAGACGAGGAGTCGGGTGAGCTCTGTTTCGTTTCGAAACATAAAAAGAGGGAGATGGGGGAGAGAGAGAGAAATGGGAGGGGGTGTTTAATAAAATAAAAATATAATATATAATAATGGGTAGTTATGAGAGAGTGGGAGTTGTGGGGTTACGAGAAATGTGAAAAGTGAGGAGTGTGAGGGGATTTGTATACGGGTAGTTGAATTTGGGTAGGGGTAGGATAATGGGTTAACGGGTTGGGTATATAAATGTGAGTTTGGGTTGTAGACTTGGGCTTGACATTTGGGCTTCACCAATAATAATAAATATGAATAAAAAGAATATAAGATTGGACTTTAAAATCATATGTTCATTAAAATGTAATTATAATGAATATAAAATTGGGCTTCATGACAAGGAAATCCAATAATTAAATCACAGGGTGGCTTTAGCATTAATCAAATAATCAACTAGATATTTTTTAGATAGAATTAGGATCTTTGGGATTTTCACAATAATAATAATAATAATAATAATAATAATAATAATAATAATAATAATAAAAGTAGTAAAATAATAATCATGAGTTGAATAATCAAATAGTGATACATAATAGTGTAGCTTGAAATTCTGGGTTCAAACAAAATAGTCAGGTATTTAAATGAATGCAAAAATTTTGGGGTTCAAAAGAATAGAATAATTTATAGGCAAAATTAAATACAAGAATACAGGAAAGGAAAAAATATTAATCCGTATAAACGAGAACGGGGGTTACAATAATCTAGCATAAGTTTAAGATCTCTCATATCTTCTGATTCTTTCTCTGATACTTCACTACCACTATCATATGGGGGTTCTTCGGGTTATTCCATATGTTCATTTTCTTCATCAATATGTTCGTTTTCTTTCTCTATATATTCATTTTCTTCTAGAAATTGTCTATATGTTATTGTAGGACTCCAGATGTAGCTACCAAATTCTCCATTTTCATAAAATAATAAAAATCATTCGTAAAAAGTTAAGTCATCAATTGTTTGAACCCTTATATTACTTGTTTTTCCATGATTAATTTGATTTATAGTTATAATTATTACTCATTGTACGTTAAAGAAAAATAACTTGAACTCGTAAAATCATACATGTTTGTTACTCTATGGGGATAATAAACATCAAAAACTAACATTCTATTACTTTCTTGATAGTTAATCATTAATTCATAAATTTCTTAGGCAAGACTAAAACTATTATTGTCCATTATTCTTTTTTAGCGATTTTGTGATTTAAAACAACAAGTATGAAATCAGGAGTATAAAGAGAATTCTAAGGATACCATAAGAATCAAAACAAAATGGTCCGCCATGCTTCCGACCTAGTTAAACCTCTTTGAGCTGCTCTGTATCAGTTACTATCATTGGATAAAATACCCCTGGTATGCACCCCGATTTCAATGCTCCTTTTACGTTCCTCTCATCTCATGACTACTATGCTCTTCAAGAGAGCTTTATCCAAGAGATACGTCTGGAACAACTATTAGCAGTTCGGTACAGGCAACCACAACCTAGTTCATTTCCTCCTACTAGGTGTACAGTCTAACTATAGAATATTACAAATTGGTCTTTATGCAAGATCCTTCAAGCAACAAAAACTCACCCTAAGGGAAAGAGATTTAGTTATTCATACCTTATATTCTACTAGAACTGATAGATGCTAGAATTGATAGAAAGATAAATTTTTTTATTTTCTTCCAAACTCTTACAGACTGACATCTTCTTACAGAATTATATGGAATTTTTCCCTTCAGAATTGTTTGCCTTCTTCTCAACTCAGCATACTTTTTTATAGACCAAGGGAAGAGCTTACAACAAGTTTACATGCGTCATTGCTTACATCCAATAATTACTACAAATACGTCATTACTTACATCAGCCTTTAATAATTGCTCTGATTACATTGTGGACTATTCCAGAAAAAGAGATTTTCTGGCCGACATCTTCACATGCTCCACATCTGTGTTGATGCTTTGTCTTCATCAAGCTACAGTAGTATCCAGCTGTCTGTTGTGTCATTATCATTGCTCTTGTAGATAATATCTGGTACCATATGTCAAACAGTGCACGTTTATCTTGTGGTCATTTTAATTTTGTTATACTATACATTATTATCTTCTCTAGATCTAGAACAGCATCGATCCATATGTTGCTATCTCTTAACTTTATATCTTTTAATTCACAATACATGTTTCTGGAATCAGTTTCCCAAATTCCTCAACTTTGTATGGTATGATGTTAGATGCTCCATAAATCACATAGGTAGTCATCCCAATTTTTATAACATGTTCTACTAGAAGTTCTTCATTTTCTTCAAGATACTCAGAAATTGCTGAATACATTCTGACATATGTTTTTTAGGCCTTTGTGAGGCCAAAATAGCTTTTGGTTGCTTTATAAATTTATCTTGGCAAGTGAATAAGTTCTTCACATTCCCTTAATGGATAAATACAATGAATCAGTCCTCTTTCGAACAGTGCCTTGTTTGTTCTTGGATTAGCTCCTAGTATGATGATGGCATTGTTCATATATTGCTGTGATATGGTTTTGATGAACTGGTTCACCTTGGTTACTTGGCATAATTTTTTAATATATTATAAAAATAATATTTTCTTTGATACTTAGGTAGGATATTTCTCAGTAAGAAGTGTCTCCTTGTATGTAGTCTTATTTGAGGAAGTAATTGCATCTTCTTTTAATGAATGAGTAGGTTCGCCCAGCTCACTCATTTTTTGCTAGTATTGTCCATCATATTTGCTATAGTTACATGCTGACTTACATGATGGAAGAATAGACTTTGAAGTCCGCATATTTGTAGTTGTAATTGATTAAATTCTTATTTTATTTGCTTCATGGTTTCCTTGAGGAAAATTATATCATGTTTTGTTTGATTGCCTTTAGTTTCCATTCTGCAATGAATGAATCAGTTAATTTCTTGATAAAAAATCAGCTAAAATGTTATCCTTTCCTTTTATGTTTTCTATTGTAAAATCATAATTTGCTAGTTCCATTTGCCATCTTATCAATCTTTTATTTGCTATAGTTGGGTCTATTATTTTGTTAATCCAACTCTTTGCTTGTGTATTATCTGTCCTTACTGTGATGAATAATTCAAACTTTTTTATAGCTTTTAGGGTTGCTAATAGTTCTTTTTCATTTATGTGACAATTTCGTTGGGTCTGTGTGAATGATCCACTAGTATGTCTGGCTAGTCTTTCTGCTTTTTCACCTATTTCAATAAATTTTTAATACCACTCACCAATTATCTTCATATGCATGTGTTTCTATTATCCATGAACATTCTTTAACAGGTAATCTTAGCTTATTTAATTTTGAAGTTTGTTGTTTTAATATTTAAAGTTTTTCTTCATCCTCTGGGGTCCATTCCCATGTCTTTTAGTTTTTTTTGTAACCAATTTGTTTTTGCTGATAAATTCGGCATGCATCATCTTGTTTGATTTAATAGTCCAATTATAGCTTGTACTTCTCTTTTTTATTTTAGAACATTAGAAAATGTCTTTACTTTTCTGCTATATGTGGTTGTAGTTCTATTCCTTCATTTGATAATTTTGTTCCTAAAAATTGTATCTCAGTTTATTCCATTTTCTTTTTTAATTGTATAATACCTGCATTTTTTACAATTTCTATGAATTTCAGTAAATGCTCTTTGTGTTATTCTTCGTTTTCGGATCCTATTAGAATATCATCTATATATACTAGTATAGAATTATTGTACTTCTCAAATATCTTATTCATATATTCTTGAAATACTCCTGGACTTTTATTATATCCAAATGGTAATACGTTCTATTCATAAAATTCTTGGGGTGTACTAAATGTTGTTAACTATTTTGACTCTTTTGTTAGTTTTACGTGGTAAAATCCTGATTTGCAGTCCAATTTAGAATATATTTTTCTTATTCTTACTGTGTTTAGTAGTATCTGCGTATCTGGTAGTGAATATCCAAATCTTTTAGTACTTTTATTTAATTCCTTATAATTTACAATCATTCAAGATTTTCCTCTCTTTTCTTCTGAACGTTTTCTTATTATGAATGCTGGTGATGAATGTAAACTTTGTGATTTTCTTATGTAACTGTTTTCCATTAGTTCCTTTATATGTATTTTAAATTCTTCTAAATCTGTTGGGGTATGTCTAATGAGTTCAATTTTTATTATTTTGCTCTTTTCTGTTAGTTCTATATGAGTTGTGGGTATACTTAAGTTTCATTTTGCTAAAGGGTCTTTTCCACAGAGATATTCTAGTTGTTTTTCTAAAATTTATTGTGTAACTGTTACTTGTACTTGTTGTATTCTAGTTTTATATGGTAAATATTGGTATTCACCACGCTGGGCTAAAGAAACTCTGATATGTGGTAGGTCTGTTCTAGAGTAAGGTTGTGTTATTCTAATTGCTATTACTTGGTGTTGACAATGTATTGTAAATATAACCGATTTATGTGATATAATTATAGGATAGTATTGTTGAAAAAAGTCATTTCTTAATAGTACCATCATTATTCATATCATCAAACTGGTATATTATTGATATTTTTAGTACATAATTTTCTATTTGTATAGTAACATTTTGTTGATACGTATCAAGTATAACGGTTTGTCCAGTTATCGCATATTTATTATATCCATCTTTGTTCCATCTTTGTAGTATATTTTCACAGCATAAGCTAGTGTCTGCTCTAGTGACTATTAAACTATGATAGTTTCTTGATTTGTATCCTTCGTAGACAAATTCTGTTAGTATGGATTATATTTTTTTTGTTGCTCTTAATGGATTCATTTACATAATATTCTATTTATTACTATACTTTCTTTGTTTACTGTTATTGTGATTTTTTCGCCTTGTATTGAGTAAGGTTGTACTGATGTAAGAAAGTTAAGTCCTAATAATATTTCATTAACATTTTGCTCTGGATCTACATGTAAATGTAATAGCATTTTATTTCTACCATTTATCCTCAGTGGCAGTATTATCTTATAGACAACTGGATGTCTATTATTATAATAGTCTAAGTAGTAATATAGATTCTCTAATGGTATTAATTCTGTTGTTTTTATATTTGTTTGTTTAATATGTGAGTTGGTAGCTCTTATATCTACAAGGGCTACTTGTTTATTCTATTTTTCACTGTCATAATATTCTATTTCTATTTTAAATTGATTATTATTTTGATTATCTAATGTATTTATTATTGGTATTAATTTCAATGATTGTTGTTTGTTTTTATTGATAGTGATCTCTTTCCGAACATTATTTATGGTGATTTTCGTTTTGTAATATCTTTTGCTTTATTAAAGTCAAATTCTATATAATTTGGTATAGTCATTTCAGGATTTTCTCTAGCTGGTTTGTATCTTATAATTTCTCTGAATAGTTGTTCTATCTTAAAATTATTTGTATTTTTATTTTTTACTTCATGCTTACTAGTGAAAGCATAAATATTTCTTATTTGTATACTCATAACTTTACTTTTCTCTATCATTTCTATTTCTGATAATATGTGGTACATGACTAAACTTTTGTCATTATTTTCTTCTGCCATACTTATAGAGAAATTAGATTTTATTGTAAATTTTATTTTTTGATTCATTAGGTTTTCTTGTACTATTCCTATTAAGGCATCTTATGTACTTGATATTATTCTATCATCCATTAGGTATATTTTTAGGGGTGTGCTTATTTCTTTCTTAAAATAAGCTTTTATTATTATTTGTACCGCTCCTAAATGTATGTGTCTTAATGTTTTTCTGGTTTTCTCACTTATTTTTTCAATTTCTTATCTTATTATTTTTTATGTTATTAATGAAATTATGGTTTTTTCTTGATCTTGTTCAATGTGTATAGGTTGTTCATTATTTCTGGCTATTATGACAGTATTTTCTTTTTCTTTCAAATATTCGAAGTTTAAATCTCTTTTGGGTTTATATCCAATTTGGTTGCTTTTATTTTATCGTATTTATGTATGTCAAAGCTCATTCATTCCCTTACTTCTTCATTATTTTCTTTTCTTTCTAATTGTTCTTATATTTCTATTATTTCAGTGATCATGTTTATTTCACATTCTTTTGTTTCATCTTTCACTACTTTCACTATCTTCTTACATTACCATTTGTTGCCACTAAATTTGGTGTGGGGGCCAACAGATAGAATTTTTGGGTTCGTGGAAAAATATGAATAGCGAATCCAAGCCTGTCCATTGGAATTAGGCTGCTGACTCCCGCCGTTCACCTGCAAGGAAGTGCGATACACCGGGGTTGATCCCGGCGACGCACCCTCCGACGCTCTTGTCAGTAACCAGTGATATGATTAAGAAAGAGCTTTAATTGGAAAAAGAGTGATTACCTTGTAACAGTGGTAGGTCGGAGGTATTTATAGTCGCCATGGGAATTTGATTAGGGATCTGATTTCCTGTGATACCGTTAGGAGTAAAATCCTCATAATTAGTTTAGGAAACTGATCCCTGATTCCCAGTGAGAGGATAACCGCGAATCAGGCCCGTTAATTTAGTCAAATCAGAGACCCTGAATTTCTCTTGCTGGTCTGGGTTTGTCTTGGGTACCCAGCTGGAGTGGATCCGTTCGCGGGTTATTGGATCTGTGAAGGGGAGATCCAGTGCCCGCTTCGAGCCCATCTATATGCAAAATTACCGTTAGCTTCAAGATTCGTGCCCAATCTGGACGGTTCCGATTTAACCTCATTTTTAGCCATATCACGGGCCCCCTACTCCTAAAGACTGAGTGTGATCAGCCTTTGAGGAGTAGTTTAACTGTTTCAGTGGCTAGTGGAGTTGTATCGGAGTCTGAATAGAGGGTTTTGAATCTCGAAGGGGGTAATGAGGTGATTTCTAAAGCTGTAAGCTGTTCTTGAGCCTTGTTGAATATCCGACGGTTTTTATCTATTTTTTCGGATTATTTATTTAATTTTGCGATGTGTTAACCAGTCGTTCGGGGGCCTTAACAATACATTCTAGGCAATAATTGTTCGTTCAGGGGCTCAAATATATTTCCCCGAATTTATAATTATTTTCTAGAATTTTTAGTTAATTTTTCCGAATTTTTAGTAATTTTTTCGCAATTTTTAAATAAATAAAACGATTAAAATAAATAAAAATTGATTTTTAATACCTATTTATGGCGTGGCTTGATCTGGACCGTTCATCACCAGAAGTGCAAATTTCTGGAAGATCCAACGGTTGTGGTCGTTCGGTAGTCATTTTCTCGCTTTTGGAGCTCGGATGGGCACTTGCTCGGTCAGCCGACCGGGGGTATAAGGGTTCGGCTGTCCGAGCGACGTGGTGCGATCTGAGCCGTTGGATGGTGGCGCGAATCTCGAGACGGGCTCAGTTCCCAAGAAAATGCTATCTTGTCGTTTAGCGCACGTGGCACGATCTGGACTGTTCATCATCAGAAGCGCGAATTTCTGGAAGATCCAACGGTCGTGGTCGCTCGACGCCTTTTTTTCTCTGTTTTGGAGCTCGGATGGGCACTTGCTCGGTTAGCCGACCGGAGGTCTAAGGGTTCGGCTATCCGAGCGGCGTGGCGCGATCTGAGCCGTTAGATGATGGCACGAATCTCGAGACGGGCCCAGATCCCAAGAAAATGCTATCTTGTCGTTTAGCGACGCTGGCAAGATCTAGGCCATCTGATCGAGATCTTACACGAATGTTGAGGAGAAAGTGAATTTTCTCCGGTTTGGAGCTCGGATGGGCACTTGCTCGATTAGCCGACCGGGCGTCTAAGGATTCGGCTGTCCGAGCGACGTGGCGCGATCTGAGCCGTTGGATGGTGGCACGAATCTCGAGACGGGCTCCGTTTCCAAGAAAACGCTATCTTGTCGTTTAGCGACGCTGGCAAGATCTGGGCCGTTGGATGATGGCACGAATCTTGAGACGGCTCCGTTCCCAAGAAAATGCTATCTTGTCGTTTAGCGACGCTGGCAAGATCTGGGCCGTCTGATCGAGATCTTACACGAATGTTGAGGAGAAAGTGAATTTTCTCCATTTTGGGGCTCGGATGGGCACTTGCTCGGTTAGCCAACTGGGAGTCTAAGGATTCGGCTGTCCGAGCGACGTGGCGCGATCTGAGTCGTTGGATGGTGCACGAATCTCGAGACGGGCTCCGTTTCCAAGAAAACGCTATCTTATCGTTTAGCGACGCTGGCAAGATCTGGGCCGTTGGATGATGCCACGAATCTCGAGACGGCTCCGTTCCGAAGAAAACGCTATCTTGTCGTTTAGTGACGCTGGCAAGATCTGGGCCGTCTGATCGAGATCTTACACGAATGTTGAGGAGAAAGTGAATTTTCTCCGTTTTGGGGCTCGGATGGGCACTTGCTCGGTTAGCCGACCGGGAGTCTAAGGATTCGGCTGTCCGAGCGACGTGGCGCGATCTGAGCCATTGGATGGTGCACGAATCTCGAGACGGGCTCCATTTCCAAGAAAACGCTATCTTGTCGTTTAGCGACGCTGGCAAGATCTGGGCCGTTAGATGATGGCACGAATCTCGAGACGGCTCCGTTCCCAAGAAAATGCTATCTTGTCGTTTAGCGACGCTGGCAAGATCTGGGCCGTCTGATCGAGATCTTACACGAATGTTGAGGAGAAAGTGAATTTTCTCCGTTTTGGGGCTCGGATGGGCACTTGCTCGGTTTGCCGACCGGGAGTCTGAGAGTTTATAGGTCGGCAAGGGTGATGGCGAGCCGTTGGGCTGTCGTGAGAAGGCCGAGCTGAGCTACTGGCTGCCCTCAGGGAGCATTAATGGCGCCCCAGGATTTGTGCGGCGTTCCAACTTCCCGGGGTCATTAAAATGGCGTTCGCTAATTAATGCATGGCGCTTCAGCTCCCTAGGCGTGACTGCTGGGCTTCCGTCGCTTGGCCTCCCGAGGGCCATAATGGCTGGTCCTTGGGGGGAGGTTTTAAATACCCCGCTCCCCCTGTAGCTTCGATCACAGCAATGGTGGTTCATCGACCATCGAAGGTGTCTGCCTTGGGCGGATGCCTATTTTTTGAAAAATTCTAACACTGAGAGCGTCGGATGGGTGGTCACTCTTCCACCGTGATCTTCTCCTGACTCTGACGGCCCCGCTGCGGATGTCAGGGCCAGGGGAGATCAGGGCAGAAGGGGTGACGACCGGAGTCCGGACCCGGGGGACAAGGTGCCTCGGACAGATGGGTCTTCTCCGATCTCTGTCTTCCTTCCGGACTGACGGCTTCTGATGGTTGTCAGCCCGAAGGAGCTAGAGATGGGAGGTGGGCTGATCTGCCTTCTGACTGGGCCTCACGCGATGGTGGTTTTTCTCCCACCCTTGAACGATTCGTGGTTTCGGCTTCCGAGGCCGTAAGCCTCGAGTTGCTCACGGGTGAGAGGGGAACCGACCGAGTCCTGGGGCCCGGGGCGCTCGCCGAGGGCGGGTGCCTTAAAACTTTTAATCCAAATTTTCTCTTGCTTCCTGGGACTGATGCAGGGTGTCCGGGTCCGAAGTGCTTCATCTGGGCGATGTGGCGCGATCTGAGCCGGTGGATGGTGGCACGAATCTCGAGACGGGCTCTTGTTCGGTAGCCGACCGGGCCCTTTGATGTTGGGGTCGGATCGCACGCCGCTCGGATTTTGATTCGTGTGTGCCAAGCTATTTGACTTGTATCGAAACGTTTTGTCTTTTCGCCAACCGTTGCTGCTCGGTCACAAAGTCGTTTGGCTTTCGTAAGAGTCGCACCCTTACGTAATGAAGTCCAAGAGACTTTTCTTTTTACTATAAAACTTCACTTCCCCCACCCCCAATCTCATTATTCACTTTTACTTTCTTACTCAAGCTTTTACTTCTCACCATCGAAGTTTTTAGCTCCTGGGTGGCGCTGCTGGCTATCGCGACAAGGCGTTTCTTTGCTCCGGCGAACTTTTCCGACCGTAACAGTCACTTCAAGGTCAGTCTCTCTCCTCTCTCTTTAGAAAAATGGTTAAGATTACTTCTTCGGATGAGACCCCCGCCCTCGGACCGAGTCGTCAGCCGAGCGAGTAAAGAGAAGGAGGTGGTAGAGTCGACCGAGCTGACCGTGGTCCGGCCGAGCAAGAGTGGGGAGGTCGCCGAGCTACCCTAGGATGTTGCAGCGAACTCCCAGAAGGGTAAGGGGGTCGTGACGGTCATAGAGCAGCCGAAGAAGGCAGGGGAGTTCGGTCGGCAGCCGATCGTTCTGTCGAGCGTGGGAGGAGTTCGGAGCTACTCCGAAGAGATGCTGGAGAAGGTGACCCAGGGCACCGCCAAGTCGGTAGAGGAGAACGAGCCGAGAGAGTTGTCCGGGGTGGACCAGATCACTTCGGTTCTTACGGAGGCTGATCTGCATCGGATCCGGACCGGATTCCAGATCCCTACCGAGTACGGGCTACTTCTCCCTGGACCAGGTTTCCGGGCCTGCACGTCGTCTTTGGCTGACACGTGCGTTTTTCCACTCGACTCCTTGGCCGCTGGGCTTCGTTTGTCGCTGCATCCGTTCATTGTCGAGGTCCTCAATTGGTACGGCTTGTGCCCTGCCCAACTGATGCCGAACACATGGAGGCACGTCTTGGCATTTGTTCTTCAGTGTCAAGAGATCGGCGCCGAGCCAAGTCTATTTCTCCTTCGGAGCCTCTACCATCCTTGCCAGCCGAACAGGAACGAGCAGAGGTTCTACCTTTCGCCGCGGACAGGCGTGAAGTTGATCGAGAACCCGGACTCGATCAACCATTGGAAGGAGAAGTACTTTATTGTCCGAGCTCCCGAACCCTGGGCAATTCCGATAGCTTGGTCGAGGGAGGGCCTGCCCAAGCGAGCGAAGAAGGAGCCAGTGCTTAGTGACGTGGAGACGGAAGTCCTCAAGAAACTCCTCGGCCTGCCGACGCTTAGTTGGAAGGACATCACCGAGGAGGCTCTGTTCCGAGGGGGTCTCAATCTGATCGACCCCAGTACGCCCCTGGTATTTTTACTTTTTGCTTGAAGTTCTTGAAAATTTTTCTAAGTTTTTTCATTCGGTTTGTGCAGAGTCTTCCAAGATGGACTATAGGGCGTTGAAGGCCAAGGCGGCTAGAGAGCAGGAGACGAGAAAGAAGAGACCCTCGACAAGACCTCAGGGCGGCCGAGCGCCGAAGATACCTTCGGTCTTAAAGACCGCCGACCTGCAGGGGGTCGTTGTTCTGGATGCCGATCCCGAGCAGGAGAAGGTCGCGGCCTCCGATCCTCCTGTCTCGGATGCGCCGACTCCAACGGCGAAGGCAGATGCTCCCGGCTCGTTGAGTGGCGCGTTCAACGTGAGCGCGGCGTTAGCCCTTAACGTTCCGCCCCTTACTGCTGAAGCGGAGAAGATTCTGACCGAGGAGCATAAGCGGATCTTCGTCCCCGACTGGTAAGTAATGAAGGTCGACGGCTTCTTGGGGGATGGCAACATTTGTATGCAGGCGGTGAAACACCTGCCGACCCCAAAGGACCAAGCAGCGCTTAAGTCCAGGGAGGTCGGGGACGCTACGATGCAGATTGCTCGGAACACGATGTCGGTAAGTAGACCGAACACTTTCTTCTTGAAGCATTCCTTTCGAATTTTTCTAAGTTTTTAGGTTCGGATTCTAACTGTTTGTTCTCTTTTCAGACCCTCTGCTACTTCAACTTTTTGCTCGAAGAGTTCGCGAGCAAAGAACAGGAGCTGTCGGCGCTGTGCGACCGGGAGAGGTCGGAGCGCGCGAAAGCTGTGAAGCTGTTCGAAGCCGAGCAACTCCTCTTGGCAAGGTGCGGTGCCGAAGTGGCGGGGTTGGAGGCGAAGCTGGCCGAAGCTATACAGCGGTCGGCGGACGAGGCGGCCAAGCTCGAGGCCTCAGAGAAGGAGAAAGCCGAGCTCAAGGAGGAGCTGGCCAAAGCCCGGTCGGAGGCGGAGAAAGCTCGGAAGGAGACCAAGAGGATCAGGGCCAAGCACCAATCGAAGGTTGCGAAGGCGAAGAGGGCTGTCCAGCAAGAGGCCGAGCAGCAAATGTTTAAGAACATGGAGGACGCGTACGGCCGAGCCCTGCTTCATATCGCTGCTCGGAACCCGGGGTTCGACACATCCTCCTACCACTTCTACGACCCCGTGGAGGGGGAGGAGGAGCTTCCCTCGGCAATGCTCAGCCCCGAGGGACAGGCCAGCGGTGTCGAAGGCACTGGCGAGACAGAGGCCAAGGGTGAGGAGGAGGACGACTCCGAGGATGAGGACGTGGACGAGGACATGAGAATCGTCGGGGGGTCAGAAGACCCGAGAGACAAAAAGGTCGACCCCTGACTTGGTTGCATCTTTAGTCTTCTTTTTGTTTTTTTTTTGTAACGCCTGACCGCGGACTGGCCACCGCTCTTGTAATGCTTTTTTGAGTTTTGAATGAAAACGCTTTTAGTTTGGCCAAAAATTCTCCAAGTGTTAGACCTCGGATTTTGTGTTTGACTAGCCGCGAAATTTCTCCAAGTGTTGGGCATCGGATTTATCTTTGCTTTTCAGGTGAAGTTTGGTCCGATCACGGAGGTTTCGTACCTTCACAAGGAGCTGAAAGAAACGAAGCGAGCGCTTTCCCATAGCCGAGAGAGGTGATTCTTTATGCTCTTGAAGTTGGAGGAGATAAAAGCGGCGGCGAGGGGGTATTGTCGTGAGTTGAAACAACTACGGAAGCAACCTCAAGCTTCTGGTCTCGAAGGTGAGATGGAGCGGCTCTGTAGGGAGCTTTTCGTTGCCGAGCAAAAGAATAACGAGCTCTTGGCCGAGATCCGTCACTTGGAGGTAACGGAGAAAGAACATTCGGCGGAAGGAGAGAAGTTAGCTTCCGAGTTGGAGAAGTTGTCATCCGAGCGCCAAAAGTTGTTGGCCAAGGTCGACAAGCTTAGGAAAATTACGATAGACAGGGGGATCGAGGTCACACAATATCGACGTCTTGCGACCGATAGTGCCAATGTTGCGGGCTCGTCGAGACCTCCTCGTTTGAAGATGTCGTCGAAGGATGATGTTCTGAGAGATAGGATTATCGAGCTGGAGGAAGAGATCGCGTCGCTCAAGCCTCTGCCTGAGAGGGCCAACGTTCGTAATACGTCGTGTACTCGCAAAGAGAGCGAGAGAGGGATCACCTTCTACGAACTTGCGACTCGTTTGCCTGCAGTGAGGCGGAGTCCTGCTGACGCTCAGAGTAGTGTAGCTATCTCGTCTAGCGGCGCCTCAGTTGGCGCCACAGTTAGAGTTAGCGGCGAAGAGGGATCTCGCTTCGCTGGTTTGGAATCGAGCTCGGAGGTCAGGCGTCGCCGACCCCGGGTTTCCTTGAACCGGAGCGTTCCCCTTCCGAAGAAGCACTAAACATGTTGTATTATGTCTCTCTAAGTTATTGTAAAACCCTGTTGTAGCGTCGGTCTAGTTGTATGTAGGGCTACTTTATTTGAATAAAAACCTTTGCTTTGCTTCTGTGTAACTTCCGTTCCCTGACAACTTATTCAAAGTCTGAAAGTTTGATTGAAAATTCTTGAAGTGTTGGGCTTCGGCAGTGTTCGAGATTTTGTTGTCTGACTCTTCTTCTTTTCAGCTTGTGGTGGTGGCTGAAAACGTCGAGCCTGCTCGCTCGGATGACAACGCTCGAGCCGAGGCTGTCTCAGGGGTGACGAGGCCGTGCTTGGGGAGGTGCCGAGAGCGGCTCTATGAAGTCGAGCTGGGATTGTACCGAGCCGAAAGCGAGCGGAACCATCTTCAGCTCATCCTAGGCCAGCGGGACATCGATATCCGGCGTCTGGAGAGCAGGATCGCCGAGATGACCCCCGTAGGAGAGGACGAAGGTTCGGCGACCGCCTTTAGCAACACTCTTCGGATCCAGTGCGTTCGGCACAATTTGTCAAAAATAACAGCGGAGAGGGACGATCTGCTTTCCGAGATCTGTCACTTGCAGACTGTAGAGGCGGAGCTTCGGATGGAGGGAGAGGGACTGGCAGCCGAGGTGGCCAAACTGACGACCGAGCGGGACGAGCTAATGGCCGAGGTCGACGCACTGAAGTGTAGTGGGTCGGCATTGTAATTTTTGTACTTTAAGGCCTTGTGACCTTGTTGTACGGAAGAGTCGCTTTGTACTGTATCCCAATTATTAATAACATTTCTTTCTCGAACTCGCATGTCCTTTGTAACTTTGTGTAGTCGTTTTGTTTGTGACTGCGTTCATCGCGCCGAGGTCTCTGAGCTGACCTCTTGTTCGCTCGGCCAGTGGTGCCGAGCAGCGCTTTGGTCTCCTAATCTTACGAACTTGCGAGATGGGCCGAGCTTTACCTAATAGTGGACTCGCTGGCCATCATAAGAGTAGTTCGACGGCTGTGGGAGCAATTCCGAATGGCGACCCACTCCCAGCCCGCTTAGAAGCGAGCTTGCAGACTAGAATCGAGCCAAGTGTTGGACTCCGTAACTATCGTTAGAGTTCAACGGTCGTGGGAGCAATTCCGAATGGTGACCCACTCCTAGCTCGCTTAGAAGTGAGCTTGCAGAGTAGAATCGAGCCAAGTGTTGGACTCCGGAACCATCGTTAAGGTTCAACAGTCATGGGAGCAATTCCGAATGGCGACCCACTCCTAGATCGCTTAGAAGCGAGCTTGCGGAGTAGAATCGAGCCAAGTGTTGGACTCCGGAACCATCGTTAGGGTTCAACAGTCGTGCTAGAAATTCCGAATGGCGACCCACTCCTAGCTCGCTTAGAAGCGAGCTTGCGGAGTAGAATCGAGCCAAGTGTTGGACTCCAGAACCATCTTTAGGGTTCAACGATCGTGGGAGCAATTCCGAATGGCGACCCACTCCTAGCTCGCTTAGAAGCGAGCTTGCGGAGTAGAATCGAGCCAAGTGTTGGACTCTGGAACCATCGTTAGGGTTCAACGGTCGTGGGAGCAATTCCGAATGGCGACCCACTTCTAGCCCGCTTAGAAGCGAGCTTGCGGAGTAGAATCGAGCCAAGTGTTGGACTCCGGAACCATCGTTAGGGTTCAACGGTCGTGGGAGCAATTCCGAATGGCGACCCACTCCTAGCCCGCTTAGAAGCGAGCTTACGGAGTAGAATCGAGCCAAGTGTTGGACTCCGGAACCATCGTTAGAGTTCAACGGTCGTGGGAGCAATTCCGAGCGGCGAACTACTTCTAGCTCGCTTAAGAGTGAGCTTGCGAAGTAGAGTCGAGCCGGGTATTGGACTCCGAACCATTGATTAAATAAAGAATAAAGGCGGAGAGATACAAGCAATTTTATATGTACGAAAAAGCATTCTTTATTGATAACTGACGGCGAGCCATTTTTACATATGACAACTTAAGAGAGGAATTACAAGTTAGAGGAGAGGAACGGTTCGACACCCTGGGATACTCAGAGAGGCGCCGGGGCGCTTTCTTGGTATTTTAAAAGGTGGTCGGCATTCCAGGTCCTCGGAATCTCCCTGCCTTCCAGGTCTTCTAGACGATAAGCTCCGAGCCGAACTACTTTTGCGATCTTGTAAGGTTCTTCCCAATTCAGAGCTAGTTTGCTCTTCTGATTGGGGAATGAGATGGCTAGTTTTCTGAGGACCAAGTCCCCCTCCTTGAGATCGGTGGGTCGGACTCTCTTGTTGTATGCCAACTCGATCCTCCTACGGTAGTTCTGTTGGCGGATTGACGCTCTTTCCCTCAGTTCGTCCACCAGGTCTAAGTTCGCCCGGAGTTCCCTGGCATTCTGTTCCTCGTTGTAGGTTGTGAGGCGAGGAGAAGGTATTCCGACTTCGAGGGGTATCACTGCCTCGGACCCGTAGGTGAGGTTGAACGGGGACTCTCCTGTGGGGGTCCGTTTGTTGGTGCGGTAGTTCCACAGCACGTTAGGGAGTTGGTCGACCCATAAGCCTTTAGAACACTTGTCCAATCTCTTCTTGATACCAGAGAGGATCTGCCGGTTAGCGTTCTCTACCTGGCCATTCGACTGTGGGTGGGAGACGGAGGAGAAGCGTTGTTGGATGGCAAGGTCTTCACATAGGGCTCGGAACGCGACCCCAATAAACTGAGTTCCGTTGTCTGTTACGAGGACACGGGGGACGCCGAATCGGCAGATGATGTTCTTCCAAAAGAATTGAAGCACCTTGTTCTCGGTGATAGTGGCTAGGGGCTCGGCCTCAATCCACTTTGAAAAGTAGTCGATGGCTACGACCAAGAACTTGAACTGGCCCGGAGCCGGAGGGAATGGCCCTAGTAAATCCATCCCCCACATTGCGAAGGAGATAGGACTTGATAGGGAGGCAAGATTAGCTTGGGGGAGGCGACGAATGTTGGAATGTCTCTGACAAGAGCCACATTACCGAACGTGTCGCTCGGCGTCTTGAAGGAGAGTCGGCCAGAAGTATCCGTAATTCAGAGCTTTCCGAGCTAACGACCTAGACCCTGAATGTGCCCCGCCGATGCCTTCATGGAGCTCCTATAAGGCATAGTCGGCTTGTTCCGGGGAAAGGCATCTGAGGTATGGTCGGCCGTCTATCTGCGAGAATGAGCGCTTGTACAAGATCCCCTCGATCAGGATGTACCGCTCGGCCCTGGTTCTTATTCGGCGTGCTTCCTTGGGGTCCTCGGGGAGGAGTCCGTCCCTTAGGAATTCCACTAACGGTTTCATCCAATTATCTTGCAATAGGACCGGCAATGACTCCACTGAGTCGAGGGTCTCGTCTTCTATACTTGGTTTCAAGAGGACATCGATCAAGACGGTCTGCTCGAGACCTTGGAGGGAGGATGAGGCCAACTTGGAGAGGGCGTCGGCCTGTGAATTCTCCTCTCGAGGGACTCATTGGATGAGTGCCTCTTCGAACCGGGCCATGAGGGTTCGGACTTTGGCGAGGTACTTCGCCATCCGTTCATCTCGTGCCTCGTAATCGCCCAAGACTTGGTTCACAACCAGCTGAGTGTCACTATAGATTCGGAGGCGTTGCACCCCGACACTTCGGGCAAGTCCGAGGCCGGCGATTAGTGCCTCATACTCTGCTTCGTTGTTTGAGGCCTTGAAATTCATGCGGAGGGCATACAGGAGGACGAAGTCGTCTGGACCTGTCAGGATGATATCGGCGACGTTCCCCTCGTTGCAAGAGGAACCGTCCACAAAAACCGTCCAGATGGGTGGTCCGTTCTCTGCTTGGCTGACCTCGGGGATGGTGCACTCGACGATGAATTCCACTAAGGCCTGAGCCTTTATTGTGGTTCGAGGCTGGTAGGAGATGTCATGTTGGCTCAGCTCGATGGACCATTTCATAAGCCGGCCTGAGGTTTCCGGCTTGTGGAGTACTTGTTTCAGCGGTTGGTCGGTGAGGACCACAACCGAGTGGGACTGAAAGTATGGGCGGAGCTTCCTCGCCGCCATAATTAGGATGTAGGCCATCTTTTCTATCTTCGGGTAGCGTAGCTCGGCGTCTCGAAGCACCTTGCTCACATAGTAGATGGGCCTTTGAGCCCGGTCTTCTTCCCTCACCAAAACAGCACTTAGGGTCTGCTCGGAAGGAGCTAAGTAGAGGAAGAGGGTTTCCCCTGGGACGGGCTTGCTGAGCAGGGGAGGATTGACCAAGTAGGCTTTCAGCTGGTTGAACGACTCCTGTTTCAGTTCGCCCCATTTGAAACCCTTGGCCCTCCTGAGAGCCTTGAAGAAGGGGAGGCACTTTTCCCCAGACTTGAAAGGAATCGCCCAATAGCGGCGAGGCAACCCGTAAGCCTCTGCACTTCCTTGATGTTCCGGGGTGGGGCCATGTCCAGTATGGCCTTAATTTTTTCAGGATTTGCTTCGATCCCTCGCTGGCTGACCATGAAGCCGAGGAACTTTCCTGACGAGACCCCGAATGCACACTTGTTCGGATTAAGCCTCATGTTGTGCCTTCTCAGTACGCCGAATGCCTCCTGTAGGTCGGCCACGTGGTCGGTACCTCGGATGCTCTTCACGAGCATGTCATCGACGTATACTTCCATGTTGCGGCCTATCTGACTTTGGAAGACTTTATTGACGATGCGCTGGTAGGTGGCTCCAGCGTTCTTTAATCCGAACGGCATAACTCTATAACAGTAGAGGCCCTGGTCGGTAATGAAGGAAGTCTTCGGGATGTCTGGGGAGAACATTCGTATCTGGTTGTAGCCGGAGAAGGCGTCCATGAAGCTGAGGAGCTTATGGCCCGAGGTGGCATCGATGTGGGTGTCAATATTCGGGAGAGGGAACGGATCCTTCGGACATGCCTTATTCAAGTCTGTGAAGTCGATGCATATACTCCAGGAACCAATGGACTTCTTAACCATGACGACATTGGAGAGCCACTCGGGGTAGTTCACCTCCTGTATGAACCGAGCTTTTAGGAGTTTGTCCACCTCCTCCTTGATGGCTTGTTGTCGCTCGAGAGCGAATTTACGCCTCTTCTGCTGAACCGGTCTGCACCCCGGTTCGACGCTGAGGCGGTGCACTAGAAGCTCCTCGGAAATCCCGGGCATATCCGTGGCGGACCAAGCAAATAGGTCACGGTTCTTCCAGATGCACTACACCAAGTCGAAACATAGGGCAGTCGGTAGGGATTTGCTGATGAGGAACTTTCGGCTCGGTTCCTCGTTCGAGAAGCGCACTTCTTCCAATTCGTCCGCCGGCTCGGACGTTGGTCGGGCGTTCGGCTCGGAGATCTCTAGAGTCTCGAGGAAGAGCACCGGACCCCCAGTGGAAGTCATGTAGCATTTCCGAGCCGTCTCTTGGCTGCCCTTGACTTCTCCCACTCCCGCTCGGGTGGGGAACTTCATCTTGAGGTGGTACGCCGAAGGAACGGCTTCCAAGGGCAACTAGGCCAGATCGGCCCAAGATGACATTGTATGCAGCCGGGACATCGATGACCATAAAGTCCATCGGCTCTGTCCGGGTGGTAGGGGTCTTCCTAGCAGTTACGTCCAGGGTGATAACCCCTTCGACAGTTACTGGCACCCCCGTGAACCCGTGGAGCGTGTAGCCGGCCGGTTTGAGGCGATCCCGGGATAGTTGCAGCCCTCGGAAGGCCGAGAGGAAGAGAATGTTCACGGAGCTCCCGTTATCTACCAGGATCCTCTGCACTTTGAAGTTCGCCATGCGGAGGTCGATAACAAGTGCGTCGCAGTGGGGAGTTCGGACCCCCTCGAGGTCTTCATCAGAGAAAGTTACTGGGACGTCGAGGCCTTTGGGAGGAGGGACGCCGTGAACTGAATTGACCTCTCGGACGAAGGCCTTCCGAGAGGAGTTGGAAGAGCCCCCCATGGGGCCTCCGTGGATAAGGTGCAGAACACGCTCCTCCTCAAACTCGGGGGTTTCATCGCGTCGCTCGGAGCGCTTGTTAGCCCCCCGAGGCGGAGGAGTGGCGCGATCTCCCCGATCATTTGTTCTCACAAACTTAGCCAACTACCCCCTCTGGATGAGGGCCTCTATCTCGTTCTTCAGCGCCCGGCAGTCGTTGGTGTCGTGGCCAAGATCCTGGTGGTAACGGCACCACTTCTCCTTGTTCCTCTTCTTGGCTGGGGTGTTCATCCTCGGAGTGGGAGGTATAACTCCCTCCTTCTCGAATTCCATCAGGATGGTGGAGACGCTGGTGGTGAGAGGAGTAAATTTTTCAAACCTGGGAGGAGGACGGTGCTGACCACTATTATCCTTCTGTAGCTTCTTGGCCCCTTCCTCTTCTGTCGTCTTTCTCTTCGATCCGGAAGCGGATCCTCCGAAACCCGGGAAGCACTCGGCTTCCTCCGCCCGAATATATTTCTCGCATCTAAGGAGAAGGTCGGCAAAATTGTGCGGGGGCTTTTTAGCGAGGGACAACCAAAGGTTAGAGTTGAGGACGTTGGATTGGAATGCGACGGTCGCCACTGACTGATCGAGGGAGGCGATGGACCTGACCTCCGCAGTAAACCTCCTCACATAGTCCCTCAACTTTTCTCCCCTCTCCTGTCGGAGGTGGAGTAGAGAGAGGCTGGTCTTCTCTGTTCATCTGCTGCTCACAAAGTGGGTTATGAAGAGCATTTCAAATTGCTCAAAAAAGAAGATGGAAGAGGGAGCGAGCCGGGGGTACCATTCCCGAGCCAAACCCTTAAGGGTGGCGGGGAAGGTTTTGCAGAGCATGGCGTCGGAAGCTTGGTGGATTAGCATCAAGGTCTTGAAGCTCTCGACATGATCAACAGGGTCCGACTCCCCCGAATACGTTTCAAACTGCGGAGGCTTGAAACCCCTCGGGATGGGAGCCTCCATGATAGTCCGGGAGAAGGGAGGTCTGCCGGGGCGGACGGTCCTACCTCTAGACTCTTCCTCTTTGTCCATTCGACCGATGCGTCTCTCCATCTCGTGGAGACGGCGGTAGAGAGCATCGTCCCTTCGGTGGTAGTCGATCGAGCCCCTGGACTCGTCTTCATAGGAGGGAGAGCGAGGACTACGACGGCGGTAATCTTGGGAGCGGCGAGGACCATGGTTGTGCTGTTGGTGATTAGGAGCTGGAGGAGGTGATTAGGAGCTGGAGGAGGTGTTATGGACTGAGGACGGGGACTTGGGATCCATGGGGGTGTCGGAACCCTTTGGGCATTGTTGTTGGCGGGGCGAAGGTTGAGGGCTTGCAACACTGTTGCTTGGAATTGTAGGAACTCAGCATGAGTGATAGGCACCTCATCATTCCTCGGATGACGCTGACCAGCGGGGGAGCGCGGTCCCCTCCTATGACGCTCGGGGGATTCCCTCCGACCCCTTCGGTCCGGGGACCTCCTGGTGTCTCGGTGGTGAGGAGATCGCTCACCTAGATGTTGTTGGCGGGAGGCTCCCTCTCGGGCCCGCTTATCATCCAGGCGGTGGCGAAGATCCTCATCCTTTTGTCGGTTTAGAACGGTATTACGGAGGTCGGAAGCTCGAGGATGGTGGGAAGCCATAGAATCCGAGGAGGCATTGTGGATGGACACGTGGTCCAGGTGGAGGGGTTGTTTCTGTGGGTCGGGGCGAGAGACCCCTGCGGCAGCATTTGAGGGGCCCGTGGGACCATTAGGAGGTTGCTGATTTGGGAGAGGAGGTAGATCCTCGGTTTGAAGCGGAAGTTGTCCCTATTGATGAGCGGGTTGGAAGGGAACTTCTTGTTGCTGATCTGGATTGGGCCCACGATTGGATCCCCTTGATCTTACTTTTCTAGGGGGCATGGCAGGAGTAGGTCTTACCAACGGGAATAGGAGGAGCTGCTATTCGTCTGATGTTCCCACAGACGGTGCCAATCTGTTGCCGCTAAATTTGGTGTGGGGGCCAACAGATAGAATTTGTGGGTTCGTAGAAAAATCTGAATAGCGAATCCAAGCCTGTCTATTGGAATTGGGCTGCTGACTCCCGCCGTTCACCTGCAAGGAAGTGCGATACACCAGGGTTGATCCCAGCGATGCACTCTCCGACGCTCTTGTCAGTAACCAGTGATATGATTAAGAAAGAGCTTTAATTGGAAAAAGAGTGATTACCTTGTAACAGTGGTAAGTCGGAGGTATTTATAGTCGCCATGGGAATTTGATTAGGGATCTAATTTCCTATGATACCGTTAGGAGTAAAATCCTTATAATTAGTTTAGGAAACTGATCCCTAATTCCCGGTAAGAGGATAACCGCGAATCAGGCCCGTTGATTTAGTCAAATCAGAGACCCTGATTTCCTCTTGCTGGTCTGGGTTTGTCTTGGGTCGGGACCCGTACCCAGCTGGAGTGGATCCGTTCGCGGGTTATTGGATCTGTGAAGGGGAGATCCAGTGCCCGCTTCGGGCCCATCTATATGCGAAATTACCGTTTTACCCCTGAACTTCAAGATTCGTACCCAATCTGGACGGTTCCGATTTAACCCCATTTTTAGCCATATCACCATTATTTTCTTATCTTCACTAATTTCTGACCAGTCTTCTTTATATTCTATGGTTTCATAGTTTATGTTATTCATTTTTTCAATTTTTTCTACGTATTTTACATTTTTTTTTTTTTTTGTTCTCTTAGAGCAATTTAGTGATATATGTCCTACTTCTCCACATATATAACAATTACATTTCTTTGGATTTTTCGGATATTGTTTGTTTTTATTTATTTTTCTAATGTATCTTTTATAGGGTTTTTTATATCTCTGAAAAGTTTTTCTATATTTTGGTTTATATTTTTGAAATTTCTGTTTACGTCTCTTTGTATAATTATAGTTATTATTACATCCCCAATGATTTGGTCTTGCTTCATTACAACAAATTCTTTGTTTATATGCCCTATAATATTTAATAGTTGATTTAGCTTCTTGACATACTTTATTTACATAATCTTTTACAATTGTGCCCTATACCCTAAAGTATCCATTTCTGGTTTTACTTTCTCATTTACATATGCACTATATATGTTTATACTCCATGGATCTGGTAATTTTAGGGAAAGTAAGTCAATGATTGGACCTTTCTCTTCTATTGTGTAATAACTATCTTTATTATGTCCTTTTGTTTTTTCGTGGACACTAAATTATGTTCTTATTGTTTTCTCGTAATTTGTGATTATTTCTTTTAATCTTAGGGTTCTTTGAGCTGAAATTTCTTGTGTTCCTTTGTCATCAATTGATTTTGGATTCCTTATATTTCTTCTTTTGTTAGTCCATTCTACCATTTCGCTACTACTTCTATAAAAGTTATTTCTATAAATTTCTCGAATGTATTTCCTGAGAGATTTTGTCTAAATCCTACTATTATGGATGTTTTTACCCAATCTTCTATTATTCTATCTACATCTTTTACGCAGTCCAAATCTAGTCATTCACCATTTCCTGCTATTCCTTTTTCATAATGTTCTGTGGGTCCATATTTTGATGTTTCTTTTTCTTTTTCTTTCCTAACTTACTTCTTTCTTTACTTTGTCATTTCCATGGTAGGTTATACGGTCTTTTATTAGGTGGTGGTCTTAAATATTTGTATATATTAGTTGGATTTTCTGTAGGTTTTGTTATAATCTTGTATTTTTCTTAATTCATTTTTATTTCTTCAGTTGTTATATGTAGATTTTTTAAGGTTTCCTCTATTTTCCCTGAATTGCGATTTGCCATTAAATAATCTATTTCCAAAATATTTATATTATGCTTTGTTATGACGTCTAACTCCTTCATACCCTCTACCGTTATGTCTAATTCTTCTTTTGTGTCTTCAGTTATATATCTACCTAATTCTTTTATGTTCTTATTTATGATTTTTAAATCTTTTCTTAGAGTTCCTACAAATTCTGGGACATTGTAATCTTCTTCCAACTCTTAAATGTTTATCATATAAATTTCTGATTCTATATTTGAATTTAATTTTCTTATTGTTGTTTCTACTTTCGGACTATTAATCATGCTTACCTTAATGTTCTATATACTAGTAGGTGTTGGTAATACCAACTTACTTCTTCATTTCTATAATCTAATACCTTGTATGTTAATTCCTTTTGTATTTCTTTAGATAGGTTTTGGGTTATCTTACTTGTTAGTACTAAATATTTTAATATTTTCTTATCAATTATATATTTTCTTTCTATTAATCTACAATCAACATATCTTATTTTAAATTTTGTAAGATTTTTTTATCTTAATTTTTTTATTTTATGTGAAATAGCCAGTTTTTAAATAGGGTAATGAGTTATGCAAATTTTAAATTTTAATTTTGTGTAAATATCTTCAAAGGTAGGGTCATTTTTAGAACAAAATTAGCAGCAACATAATTCATTAAAACTTTTGTTATTTTTATTTGCTAGAAGATCCTCATAACAAAACATATTTGTATTATCTCATCTCTCCACGAAAAGGAGGGAGAAAAAAAGGACATAGTTTTCTTCAATTTCCTGAATAAATTGTCAACCATAAAATGCAAAAGAATATAAACATATATAGTTTTTTCTTCAAATATACAAGCTAAAATTGTGAGTTACCACGAGATACAGATTGGAGACCAGAATTTGTGAGGTCCAGACTTTTCCTCGAAAAAGAAAACGAAAAAATTACACGAAATAAATGCAAGGACTTACTAATAATAGTGAGAAGAAAAAATGAGAGAACGAGAACAAAGAACCTTGGTGTATATAATCGTGAAGGTTGGGATCTATGAACTCTTGCTCTCCTCTGAATCTCTTATCTTCCTCATAACCGGTAGCCGGTGGGTTCGGTGCCTAGACGATGACATTTTGAGTAAGCGCTTTAATCTACATTAGTTTCTCACAATGTTTTGCAATCTTTGTTTCAAAAGTTCAATTGTTTCTATTTTGTACAACATATTCTAAAAATTCCACAAGAAAGGAATGCACAATTCATCGTGCTAATAAATCTAAAATCGATCGATCTATGTTTCCTGAATCTCTTGTATCGAAATAACTGCATGAGCATTATGCATTATGGAAAACTTATTGAGAATATACATAGAGATGCATATTATGATGAAAACAATTTGGTTTTGACGTACAATAGAATGAGAAGTACATCAATCCCCCTTTTCCTTTTGCTAGACATTCTAGTTCTTACCTGAAATGATAGTGGAACCAACCATTGCAAACACATATATAACTGTATGGAAAGTGAATCCGTCAAAGTTTTTAATTCATGATTTTAGAATGATCCAAGTATATTATCAAGCAAAATAAATTCTAAAGGAAAATGAAGAGAATTTCATATATCGAAATTTTTCATTGAATTTCTTATAATATGAAAGAATTAGCATTAGTTTATTCAAAGAGGCTATGCATAAGCCCACAGAAAAAGCATGGTATATACGAAAATAGCACTGAGACGAACATTGTTCAAATTCGAATGCTACGAACAATTTTAAACATGATAAATTTCAGTTATGAATAACTTAACTTTGGTACGTCTTAAATATGATCAAAATTTGTCTTTCTTTCCTGATCATAATACTTTTTTTTTTTTAATTCAGGAGTGGTATTATTCAGTTCTTTCATTAGTTGATTGAATTGGTATTGATATATTGTCAAAGAATAGGATTTCAAACTGAAGAATTGCCTCTTGTTATTGCAGGTCCTCTACATATTTTTGAAAATTCATACACGAAATTTATATATATATATATATATTTATAAGAGAAATATCAAAGTAGAGGATTCAAAATGTCAACTCATTCTGTTATTACCCAAAGACGCAATGCACAAAAAGGCATCATCGACACTACGGCACCTTTTGATTCGGTTAGAACAGCAGTTCACAGATTTGGGGGAAGTGTTGATTGGAAGGCTAACAGAACCTTATCTTTTCAGGTATTATTACTAAATTTCATCAATCATCAGTAAAATCCATTGAAATATATTATGAAAGAGTAAATATAATTTCAGCCTTTTTTTTTTTCCCTCTCTCTATGGAGGAAGTAAAGTGTAGTCATCATGTTTGTTTCATTAGATTAAATTTTCCGTCTTGTTCATGAGCAGAAGAACCCTCAAGTCCAAACAGAACTGGAGAAAGTTCAGGACGAGCTCCCCAAATACAAGAAACAATCAGAGGATGCCGTAGCAGCCAAAGCAAAAGTGCTGAAGGAACTCAACAACACCAAAAAACTCATGGAAGAGCTACAAAATAGACTTGAAAAGATGGAGTCCGCCGAGGTAGCCGACGCAGGGGACAAAGTTGATGAAACAGAGAAAGGAATGACAGAGGAATTGAAAACCATGAAGGAGAAATTGGCCACGCTTCAAGGAGATTATCATCGTCTAGTTACCGAAAAAAACTTTGCCATCACTAAAGCTGAGGAAGCTATCTCTGCCTGCAAAGTTGCCGAGGAAAGAGCCGAAGAACTGACCATCGAACTCCTAACCACAAAAGGAAACTTCAAAACAGAAGAATTGCCCATAAAAGATCTTAGGTCAAAGTTTGAAATTGCGACTGCTTTATTACTCAAAATGAAGACTCAGTTAGCAGCAGCTCAAACTAGCAAAAAAGAAGAGGGTGATATTGGGGAGGTAAATGCTAGTATTAGAAAAGCCGAAGATGAAGTCAGTACTCTAAAAGAGGAAGCTTCATCACTTAAAGCCGAACTGGGCCTCATGAAATTGGAGGCCGAATTAGTGATGAGGCAGGAAACTGTGCCGAAACTTTTGGAAGAAGCAACCGAAGAACTGAAGAAAGCAAAGGAGGCAGCAGAGGAGGCAAAGGCCAAGGCAAAAATTATGGAGGCCAGGCTTCAGGCTGCATTGAAGGAGATTGAGATCGCAAAAATTTCTGAAGAGCTTGTACTTAGAGCAGTCAAAGAGTCTGGAGAAACACCCAGTACTGAACTGGAAGAATACTACAACCTACGGAAGAGAGTTAATGAAGCAGAAGAGTTATCTAACGAGAAGATTATAATCGTGGTTGAGGAGATAAAAGAGGCTAAGAATGGCGAGTCAGAGAACTTGGACAAGTTAGAGGAAGCAGAGAAGGAGTTGGAGAGGCAGAAGGAAGGGCTGAAAGAGGCAATGGAGGAAGCGGAGAAGGCTGACGGAGGGAAGTTGATGGCAGAGAAGGAACTGAAGGAGTTGGAAAAAGGGAATGATGAGTCGAGAGCCAGTGACGAAAGAAGAGAGGAGGAACTCCTAAGTAGAGAAAATTCTCTTTGCATCAGTTCGAAGTCTCAGCTTAATGTGTCTGAGATGAAAACAAAGAAGAAGAAGAAGAAGTTCTTCCCAAGGGTTGTCATGTTCTTTGCAAAGAAGAAGACCAACTCAGTCATGTAATCTCTAGTTCCTTCTTTGTTTTAAGTTCAAAAATGTTGCAAATCTAGGACAGCTGATTCTTTTGAAACTGAACTCTATGTACTGTACAATCACTGGATTTTAGTGTGTTATGACTTATTTATTCACCATGATTGTCTATTTTTGGTTCTCTTAATTATATATATATATATATATATGTTCCTTGTAATTTTGTGTTCTGGGCAGGAACAAAGATGAATAGGAGTAAAAGCGTATATGAGGAAGAAAAAACAAGGGATGAAGGCCTCCCACCAACTCCCTACCCCTCAGACCTCCCCGACATCATCCCCAGCCTCCACCCCGACCATCTAACACGCCTTCTCTGACCTTCATGCCCTTCCCTGACCTCCCCTTCCCCACCTGCTTCTCCACACAAACCTAGTGCTCAACAGCAAACTCACCCTTACCCACCGTCTACCCCGTCATGCTCTTACCCCACCGTGCTCCTCCGGTGCTCCACAAACACCCAGCCATGCTTTCCATCCTAGAACTCAGTGGATGCGGGCCCAATGAGAGGGTCCGCTATCCACCGGCTCCGACTTCTCCTCTGGAGACTTCTCACCCTCCACCACAACACCAACAACCAATTACACCCCCTTCTCCGACCATGATCAAAACCTCAGTGCTACCCCCCCTGCCCCCAATGTGGCAGTGGCCTCCCCTTCCATCCCCGCGATGCCCTCTTCAATAGTGATCCCTCTTCCCGTTGAGGAAAGAGGCCAAGAGCTCAGACACAATCACTCCTCGACGCGTGCACACCAACGTGCACATCAACTCCTTGAGGGGAGGAGACGTGATCATCACCGCTCTATTGAGGGACCAGTCAGGGACCTTGGATACCATAGCCGACAAGGAGAGCAGGTTGAGAGAAGGGCCCAACGACGGGGTCCTCGCTCCAACCAGTATAGGCAGAGGAGAACCTCGCCCTCAGAACATCGTCTTCCTCAACACAGGGGAGCCACTCAGAGGGGATTTGATCAGGATGCTCACAGACAACAACCTCACCCTACCAACACACACCCCAAACCGTCTCAACTGCACCAACACCCCAATCAACATTCTAATCAGATTTTTCTACATAGGACCTCCGGTGAACATTTCAGAGGTCCTAACCCACCAAAGCAACGCAATGACCTCAGGGTGACTCGTGAACCACATCAAACGACTCCGACCACCCCACTGAACCCAAATGCCCCCACTGAACCCAAATGCCGACGGCTCCGCCAGTCCATCTGCTCAAGAGTGCCCCCCACTTAAAGCCAGCAAGCAGCGAGCCCATGAAGGAGCAGCGCCGGAAGGGTTTACGGTGGGAGGCGACTCTGGCAAAGTGAAAGAGGATGGGCATTGGGTTCAAGTCAGAGGGAAGAAAAACAAGATGCAAAATTCTAACCTTCAATCTGAACCACTCCCACTTAGCAAGAAACAGAGGAAGGGCAAGCGCAAGCTGGCGCCATGCTTCAACTGCGGTGATCTCGGCCATTACAGAAGTGAATGTACCAAAGAAGTGAGGTGCCTCAAGTACTTGAAATGGGTGATGGAACAGCGGTGATTCCCAGGAACACGGATTGGTGTGCGTATCGATCATAAAAGCTTAAACAATTTAATACGTGATCTAACCCTTTATAGCGGAATCTAGGGTTCACGAATTATACTTGCGATGAGAAGAAGACGATAGTTTCTAGCAACCCCGAGCCGTCTGCGACCCCAAGATCTTCTGCACGTATTCCTTCCTCGGGTTGGACGTCGTGTGGGCGACGGTCTACCAACCTTTCTTCTCCTTGACTGACCTCTCTTTCTCTCCTTACGTGAATCACTCTTACGTGAATCACGAATTTAGAGAAAACTTCTTATCTCTGATAATGATAATGACGGCTAGAGAATAGAGGATATATATAAGGCTACGGCAGGGACCATGAGGAGAAATTAGGGTTAGGTCTCCTAACGAATCTGGGTATCCCGTGTTCAGCCCGAACACACAACCCAGGCCCATTAACAATGCTCGGTCCACTAAGGAGCTATTGTTGCACTACCTTCCTAATCCCAAATTATATTTATGGGCTCCTTTTATTATATGCTCGTTGAGCTCTCCATGTTAAGATATCGAATGTCCGTCAATCAAATTAAGTTACTGACAACTATATTGATTAACATCTTTTATCCTTAAGTAATACCACTCAACTTTATTTGTCATGTCGGATGTAATCCATCTGCAGGGTTTACATGACAATCCTTATGAGCTCCTTAAGGGGACATCATCAACCCGACGTATCGGGACATGGATTCCTTTTACAATCAACAGCCCATCATACATACAATGCTATTACCCAATTCATAGAGGTTGTTGATCCATAATGAATCTCACTCTTTTATGAGTCAAAGTAATGCACACTGCATATACATGTCTGTTATTATATCTGGATTAAGAGCATAAGCATCCATAATAACAGAGGTATTTGTTCTCTTTTATAGTCAGTACAAAGAGAACAACCTCAAGTGGTCCTGTTCAATACACACAAAGTGTACTAGTGTAAACCTATAGTCAAGATAGACTAATACCAGATAAAACTGCAACCTTTCCAATGGATTATCTAAGTCCGTCTAGGTTGTGAACTATTTATATATTCCATAGGGAACTGATTATATGATCTTCTGTGTGTCACCTCACACCATATTATCAACCTTATAGAATATCAGATACTTGCATTAATATTATAATAAACACAATATACAAACATATGCCCATATGATTCTCATTCAAAAAAATAAGGAAATAAAGTTAATACAAAAGTGATGCTTTCAGTATATAACCCTAATAATGGGGACATCGATCGTGCGTTTGCACCAATGTGGTGGAAACCCATAGCGACGAAGAATGCCCGGTGAGTCGTGGGAGATCGCCTAAGAGCCCCACAATGATTCGACTAGCAAATAGCCTTGCAACGATCAAAAATGAAGAACATTGGTTGAAACAGTGGTGTGCCATTGCCAAGATCAGAAAAGGGAGGCCATCGGAGGTGCACTTAATGGAGGCCCTGGCCACTAGATGGCCTATGCGAGCTCATAAAGATTGGGTCGTGAAGAAGCTATGCCACTTATAGTTCTTAATCTCATTTCCTTCACCAGAGAAAGTTATCGAAGTTGTGGGCATGGGATTTGTCGACTTTGGACACTTCCAAGTTGAATTCAGCGCGTGGACACCCTACTTCGGAGCGGAGCTCCCTCAGGGAGAAAAATTTTGGATCTGGATCCATAACGTCCCCCTCCACTTCTGCAAGAGAGAAGCACTTCAAGAGATTGTAGCGGATTTTGGGACGGTGGAGGAGATGGACGAGAAAACGGTGCGTCGATCAGATCTGGTATCGGCAAGAGTTCTCATCAGAAGTACCAACATCGCCTTAATGCCGCACTTTACTAAGGTGTTTTCATTCGAAGAATCCTATCTGATTAGATTCATTCTCGACAGAAGAGACGAAGCACAGGATACACAGGAGACCCTCCCCCCTACCGCGCCTACAGCAGCTCTCAGACACAGTAGATCATACAGGAAGGTGGTGTCGCCAACAAGGGACCTCACTATTGATGGCTCGCACGATGTTGAAAGGGCTCATCGGGAGATCACCAAGGCTGCGAGGGGGGAGGTGCAATGCCGAACAGCCATGCCGTTCCAAACGGACTCAGACAGGGACCTCGCCGTTAGATCCAAAGGTCAAAAGTCCACAAGAACCCTCAACTCTTCAGAACGATCGGCGGATCGACTCTGTCACCCAGATTTGGAAAGGCCAGTAGAGACAGAGCCCGACCACACACAAAGAGCCAAAATAATTTCCCAAAATGGTGATCTACCTCTGGGAACTGGAGTAGAGGAGGACGATGTGGCTCAGAGGGGTAGGTCAAGGCCTGCAGGCCCCCAACATGGCAAAGCTATACCAGACTACAGCATGCAGGCTTTGAAACGGGGGTTGGTGAAGGATACCAACAAACTGGGAAAGAAGACAAGCGAGGGTGCGCTTTCCACCAGAGAGTGGGTTACCAAACTCTGGTTCTCAACAGAGCTAGAAAACGAAGCCACTCTGGAGCAAGGGAGACAAGAGACAGGGACCAGACTGGAAAAAGCAATGTGCACAGCTCTGCTCAGCCCCTGCGAAAAGCACGCAAAGGCGAGCGAGTGTGCCACTGAGGGAGTGGGTAGCGGAGCAGATCGTGTGAGAGATGGCAATTTTGGTAATGAAAACAAAGAAGGAGAAGAGGGAAAGGTAGCTTTTGGCGAAATGAGGAAGGAGGAGAGGGTCTTCATCTTTTCGTCGTTTACAGCGCAGCAGACCTCGAGATCCGCACAGTCTGAGCCAACCGCTCCCTCACCCAGTCAATCGATGACAGCTGACAGGGGGGTAATTAATACCGCCCAATCAATCCAAGTGGCGAACGTGGAGATCGAGTGTAGCGGTATGATGGCTCGCGGAGTATCATGCCGCTACGATGCAACTCTTAATGTGAGGAGTGGATTGGGGGAGTTGCTTCTTATTGATGTTAATGGGCCCAAAGAGGGGTCCAAATCGCAATCAATTGTCTCTAGGAATTGCAAGTCTACAATTGCAAACGTTCAGTCACAATGTGGGCCCATTGAGGGGTCCGCAGAGAAAAGTACAACTATTATTGATGAGACGCCAGTCTGTGGGCTCAATGAAGAGTCCGCTATAGCTGTACCTACCCTGCAAGGGGAAATTCACCGCTCGGATAGTGAAGAGGACCGGGAAGGGCGACTAAACTTTGACGATGAATTCTCTTTCACTAATGAAGAATCAGAGGACCTAGAATTCATCGCTAACACACAGAGGGAGACATCGCCAGAGATGGTCTTGTCCACTTTTCCAGATTCAGGACCTGGAGATAGTTCTGGAGCGACGAGCAGGGCAGTTGGGTTTAGAGTATGGCATTCGCCCAAGAGGGCTCATGTGGAGTCCTTGGATAACTATATTGAGGTTGCAGCGGCAGCTAAAGCCGCTAAATTCGACAACAGAGGTACTAAAATGTTTTTAGCTTCTATTTTAAATTTTATGTCGGACTCTGAAGTTTTTTTCTTCGCTAAAATATGTGGGTTAGAGGTGTGGGACACAGATCGCAATGCTTTACTTCTTAACAAAATTAGGGGTTGGGAAACTGAGAGGGTTAAGGCTCTTGAGACCACTCTAGGAAATTGCGTTGGGACGACAGACATCCTCGAGGATGTAGCCAGTCCCACACCCACCCCAACGATCACCCTTGACATAGTTCCCCAATGAATACTCTATTCTGGAATGTTAGGAGGTTGGGGGATAGGGGTAAGAGAGATATGGTTAGGGACGTCATTAGCAACTCCAAGGAGGAAGTGGTAGGGCTGCAAGAGACCAAGCTCCAGCACGGGCTCAAACTCAAAAGAATCGGGGGTAACAGAATCAAGGAATGGGTGTTACGCCCATCAGCAGGAGCCTCTGGTGGAATCGCTATTGGGTTCAACTCGGATATTCTCTCCTGTACTGAGGTATATAGTGGAACGTTCTCCCTGACTATTCGATTGAAACGACGGTCTGATGACTGGGTGCAGATGGTGACTGTCGTCTATGGACTGAATGTAGCTTCAGATCGAGATGCATTTTGGCAAGAGCTGATGAATATTCGACAACGCTAGTCTGGGGCTTGGATTGTTGGGGGGGGACTTCAATATCACCAGATTTGCCTTTGAGCACAAAGGTCGAGGGTCAGCAATAGACACAGAGAGGAGTTAAATAGGTGATCACGGAACTAGAGCTGATCGACATCCCTATTAATGACAGACTTTTCACATGGTCCAATATGCAAGCAACTCCGGTCATGACCAAGCTTGACAGGGTACTAGTATCTATTGGGAAGCTTCATTCTCATTAGCTACAGCCAGATCGATCCCTAGGCCCATGTCAGACCACACCCCGATACTGCTCGACGTGGGGGTACGCGGAGCGCAGAGGATGCGAAAATTCAGATTCGAGAAAGCCTGGCTGGAAATTCAGGGGTTTCATCACATGGTTATGGAAAATTGGGCGCTCCCAACTGCTGAGAGGGACGCTACATCCCGATGGTGTGAGAAAATCCGACGATTGAGAAAATGGCTGTGCAGATGGAACCGATCTAGGTTCTCGACCATCTGGCGCTCCAAAGAGGCATTCTTGGAAGGTATCGATGAGCTGGAAATGGTGGAAGAAACGAGAGTCTTGTCTTAGGAAGAAAGGAACAGGCTATCAGAGCTCTGGGGAAATATCGCCAATCTCTATAGGTTGGAAGAGATCAAGTGGCATCAAAGGTCAAGGATTTCGTGGCTCAAAGAGGGAGACGCGAATACGGCCTACTTCCACCGGGTGGCTAGCGCCAGACGTAGATCCAATCTCGTCCTCTCAATTCAGACGGAGTCAGGTACTTTGCAGGATATGAAGGCGATCTCCTCAACCTTCCAGAACTACTGTAAGGGCCTGTTTGGAAGAAAGAATGATTTCAGGGTTCCTTTAAGGGAGGATTTCTGGCAGGAGACCCAGGTTGACTCAGTGCAAACTCTCTCCAGTCTGGAGGAGCCATTTTCGGAAATGGATGTAAAGAAGGCCATCAACCAAATGGGAGCTGACAAGTCACCTGGGCCAGACGGCTTTCCAATGATGTTCTACCAAGTATTCTGGGAAGAAATTAAAGAGAACATGTAACCCCCGTTTATGATAATTAGTATTTTCTGCGTATTTTCTATAATTTGAACTTTTGTAAATTTATTTTGTGTTAAATTCGTTTTGGATCTATATTAAAGTATTTTCTAAACATAAATTTTATTTATTTTGAATAATTTTGTATTTTGATCTTATCTTCGACATCTTATTGATCGGCTATTTATATTTGAGCTTAAAACAAATATATTATTATTATTGGATTATTTTAATAAAATTTCTAAGCCCGAATACTATTTTATTGTATAATTTATAACTACTATGATTATGATTATAAATTGTTATTTCATGATTTTCTATTTAAAATTCGTATATTGGATTATTTTATTTTTATACCTGATCTGATTTTCTCGGCGAATTCCAATTTATTTTAAGCCCAATTCTTATTATTTCAATTGTGTTATTTATTTATTTAATTGGGTTGGAATTTTCGTTCATGAACTATTTTTTTTCTTTTATTGGGTTAGCTATCTTGTGGATTTTATTTATTGGAATTGTGGATATTTTTATTTGAACCATGTTGATCTTGATCTATCTCCTAATTGAACCCTAAAACCCAATTTGAATTGTTCTTAACTTAAAACCACTTTTATTGGACCTAAACAACAACCCAATACCCTAATTGTACCTTATAAATGCAACTCACCTGTAAACCCTAATTTCTGCACACAAATCGAAATCTAGCCGCCTATTCTCTCTCCTCTCTCCTCTTTCTCTCTCCCCAACTGAACCCATCTCTCCCGTTCTCTTCTCCGGTCGATTCCGGTGACCCCGTCACCGCCACCCCCCCGTCGACCTCTCCCCGGCGCCGCCCCGCCTCCCCACGATGCCGGAGCACCACCTCGAAACCCCCAGCTTCCTCTTTTGCCCCTTCCGTCGACAGCAGACATCAGAACCCAAAGCGGTTCCTCTCCTCCTCTGTTCGATCGTCGACCAGCGCGACCCCCCGTGCACCCACGACCACCGGCGTCGCGCCCAGCCATCGACGCCTCACTTGTGCAGCCCTTGGGCCTGGCCAGTGCTGATAGCTGCTGCCTCTTTGATTGTGTGTGCAGTTGATGTGCCTCTTTGATTGTAGTTGTTGTTCTCTTTGATCGGGTCCTTTTGTGCACATAGTTGCATGTAGAATTGTGTGTTCGTGAGTTCGTTGCTTTGGGATCGTTATTGCGTTATTCTTGGTATTCATTTTTACCATCCAATAGGCAAGTCACCGTCCTCTTAAATTGCTAATGGTATCAAATTCAAGTGTTATTGAAATTCTTGCGAGTAGATCTCTTTGTTATCGTATTATCCTTTGTTATCTCTTTCGTTGGGTCTATTGAGGGTTTACACGAGCTAACCCCAATATTCTTGACATCGTGCCAATTTGACTCTAAAGTTTGGATCTTTAATGAATGCATATAGAATTGTTAATAAGGTTATTCATACAAGTCACAACACAAATAATTTATTGTAGAGACAATCGTTATGTTGTATGTCGTTTGATCGTTTGGTGATTGATTGATGTTGGACTTGTATATGTGTGTGTTCTAATCTTTATTTATCATATTTGGACATCTATCATGCTAGTTACACAATTTATTGACTATAGGATCGATACCCGACATGGTTAATTAATTTATTTCAGGAAAAACACCCTAAAAACTGTACACGCTTGCTGACCTGAACCTTGATTGTTGTTTTTGAAGCAGTAGATGACCTTAAAATAAAATATTTTCTGAATATGAATGTAGCCCCGAGTGTCTAGTTGTCAATAACATCCAGAATTTTCGAATTCCGAGTTTTGTAGCAAGAGTTATGCCCGTTTTACTGCAGCTATGTTTTTACATTCCAGAATTTTAGATCTCTCTTTTTAATGTATTAATTATTCATCTATCGTATCATTGCATGAATTAATGAATGTATGTTGCATTGCATGTTCCCAATGAGTTATTATCACCATCCTAACCGTCCTATCTATGTTATCACCCTATTATTTTCCGACTGATATTATTGTTCATCTCATGTTTTAGTTGCATATGGTATTGTTGCATTGATAAATAATTAACAAGCCAGGGTTTAAGGGATTGACTAGAGTAGTTGATGACATAGTGACTGTACGCTGAAGTGCGGGCCTTGTTTCCCAAAATATTGTGTGTTGGCAAAAGTTATTGTTATCGGTTTATTGTTGGACTACTGACACGGTATCCCCAATTGACCGTGTATTGTTTTTATTAAGCCAACCAGTGAGCAGCAATGCTGCAAATACCGTTAGTGTGCCGTGTACATAATCTATAGAATCTTCCACTTAAGTCTAAAATAAAATTGATTATATGCATCGAACCTGTGATACGGCACACATGGGACACAGTAGTACGTGCATTAGTTAAGAGTTAAAATGATAAATAAACATAAGGGTTAACACGTCACCAACATTGCATATTGTTCATCATTGTTCTTATTGATATCGTTATTGGCTAAGTGTTATTAATATTCATCCTTGATTATTGTTACCGATTATTGAACCATTGTTTATAGCCAATTGTATCGATTATCATGATTTTGTCCTATTTTGTTGATTCTTATTGATCCATTGATTCATTGTCATACCGTTATTCCATTGTTCCCTGCTTTCTCTACTTGCTGTCCATGACTTGCTCTAAGGACAATTATTTTTCTCTTTTTAGATGAAGTATTTACAGGTGTTGATGGAGAATTACCAGATGGATTGGCAGAACAACATTGGTGAAGGAATTGATTGCATCGCTGCTTAATAAATAATTATTGCTTTGTTTGGAGACTTAATTATTTAATTATTGTTATTTCTTGTATTGGACTTATGTCCCGAATATTGTTATTTGTTTCCAGACGTTGGATTATTTTTATTGTATTTGGATATTTTATTGTTTCATTCCAAATATTATTTGTTCATGAGATTATTATTGTTTGCGCAATTATTCTGTGCTGTTTATATTATTGAATTGATCGATTAAACAGCTTATGGGTAACGTTAGTCATTCGCTGGGCTTTTGTCATGTACTCGTATTTCGTATTTTTGGGAAGCGGGGCGTGACAAGGTTTTTAGTGGTATCAGAGCCTAGGTTTGAATAATATATCAATCAGACGTGACTAGCGTAAGCAAGGTTGGCATTGATTGATATATTAATCAGATTTGGGTTTATATCGATTTGACTCAACAGTATTTGCAATACAGAGATCACATGAACAATTGATAATCAACAATCTGGAAACTAGTCTCTTTTGATTCCTCTTCGGTCCCTTCATTTTCAGTTCATTTCTTTCTTGTTGTCTTTCGTCCCTTCCATTCATTGATTTCTTGTTGGGTATAGTTTTATTCTTTTGTACCCATAATCTTTTGATTCTCGTGCAATTGTTCTTCTCCTTCCTGCTTGCTTCGTCGATCAGAATCGTTTGATCTACTACATGTCTACAGTTTGGATCTTCCCCATCAGAGTTGCACAGCGGAAGCGTGGTGGGCTCATAACCCACAGGACCCAGGATTCCCCTGTTATTTCTCATTCAAGCATTACTTACTTTCTTATTCATCTATTTGCATTGTCATCATTCTTTGAATCTTTACTCAACATCATTCTAGATCACTCCATTCATACCCATGTTCTTACTTATTCTTGTGTTGCCACCATTTCGTTGCTTTTCCTTTTAATCCCCTGTTTTGTTATTTCATCAGTTACTTTTGTTTTGTCCTATGTACCGCCTGAACAAATTTCGAGGACGAAATTTTGTTGTAAGGTGGGTAGGATTGTAACCCCCGTTTATGATAATTAGTATTTTCTGTATATTTTCTATAATTTGAACTTTTGTAAATTTATTTTGTGTTAAATTCATTTTGGATTTGTATTAAAGTATTTTCTAAACATAAATTTTATTTATTTCGAATAATGTTGTATTTTGATCTTATCTTCGACATCTTATTGATCGGCTATTTATATTTGAGCTTAAAACAAATATATTATTATTATTGGATTATTTTAATAAAATTTCTAAACCCGAATACTATTTTATTGTATAATTTATCACTATTATGATTATGATTATAAATTGTTATTTCATGATTTTCTATTTAAAATTCATATATTGGATTATTTTATTTTTATACCCGATCTGATTTTCTCGGCGAATTCCAATTTATTTTAAGCCTAATTCTTATTATTTCAATTATGTTATTTATTTATTTAATTGGGTTGGAATTTTCGTTCATGAACTATTTTTTTTCTTTTATTGGGTTATCTATCTTGTGGATTTTATTTATTGGAATTGTGGATATTTTTATTTGAACCATGTTGATCTTGATCTATCTCCTAATTAAACCCTAAAACCCAATTTGAATTGTTCTTAACTTAAAACCACTTTTATTGGACCTAAACAACAACCCAATACCCTAATTGTACTCTATAAATGCAACTCACCTGTAAACCCTAATTTCTGCACACAAATCAAAATCTAGCCGCCTATTCTCTCTCCTCTCTCCTCTTTCTCTCTCCCCAACTGAACCCATCTCTCCCGTTCTCTTCTCCGGTCGATTTCGGCGACCCCGTCACCGCCACCCCCCCCCCCCCCCCCGTCGACCTCTCCCCGGCGCCGCCCCGCCTCCCCACGATGCCGGAGCACCACCTCGAAACCCCCAGCTTCCTCTTTTGCCCCTTCCGTCGACAGCAGACATCAGAACCCAAAGCGGTTCCTCTCCTCCTCTATTCGATCGCCGACCAGCGCGACCCCCGTGCACCCACGACCATCGGCGTCGCGCCCAGCCATCGACGCCTCGCTTGTGCAGCCCTTGGGCCTGGCCAGTGCTGATAACTGCTGCCTCTTTGATTGTGTGTGCAGTTGATGTGCCTCTTTGATTGTAGTTGCTGTTCTCTTTGATCGGGTCCTTTTGTGCACATAGTTGCACGTAGAATTGTGTGTTCGTGAGTTCGTTGCTTTGGGATCGTTATTGCGTTATTCTTGGTATTCATTTTTACCATCCAATAGGCAAGTCACCGTCCTCTTAAATTGCTAATGGTATCAAATTCAAGTGTTATTGAAATTCTTGCAAGTAGATCTCTTTGTTATCGTATTATCCTTTGTTATCTCTTTCGTTGGGTCTATTGAGGGTTTACACGAGCTAACCCCAATATTCTTGACATCGTGCCAATTTGACTCTAAAGTTTGGATCTTTAATGAATGCATATAGAATTGTTAATAAGGTTATTCATACAAGTCACAACACAAATAATTTATTGTAGAGACAATCGTTATGTTGTATGTCGTTTGATCGTTTGGTGATTGATTGATGTTGGACTTGTATATGTGTGTGTTCTAATCTTTATTTATCATGTTTGGACATCTATCATGCTAGTTACACAATTTATTGACTATAGGATCGATACCCGACATGGTTAATTAATTTATTTTCAGGAAAAACACCCTAAAAACTGTACACGCTTGCTGACCTGAACCTTGATTGTTGTTTTCGAAGCAGTAAATGACCTTAAAATAAAATATTTTCTGAATATGAATGTAGCCCCGAGTGTCTAGTTGTCAATAACATCCAGAATTTTCGAATTCCGAGTTTTGTAGCAAGAGTTATGCCCGTTTTACTGCAGCTGTGTTTTTACATTCCAGAATTTTAGATCTCTCTTTTTAATGTATTAATTATTCATCTATCGTATCATTGCATGAATTAATGAATGTATGTTGCATTGCATGTTCCCAATGAGTTATTATCACCATCCTAACCGTCCTATCTATGTTATCACCCTATTATTTTCCGACTGATATTATTGTTCATCTCATGTTTTAGTTGCATATGGTATTGTTGCATTGATAAATAATTAACAAGCCAGGATTTAAGGGATTGACTAGAGTAGTTGATGACATAGTGACTGTACGCTGAAGTGCGGGCCTTGTTTCCCAAAATATTGTGTGTTGGCAAAAGTTATCGTTATCGGTTTATTGTTGGACTACTGACACAGTATCCCCAACTGACCGTGTATTGTTTTTATTGAGCCAACCAGTGAGCAGCAATGCTGCAAATACCGTTAGTGTGCCGTGTACATGATCTATAGAATCTTCCACTTAAGTCTAAAATAAAATTGATTGTATGCATCGAACCTGTGGTACGGCACACATGGGACACAGTAGTACGTGCATTAGTTAAGAGTTAAAATGATAAATAAACATAAGGGTTAACACGTCACCAACATTGCATATTGTTCATCATTGTTCTTATTGATATCGTTATTGGCTAAGTGTTATTAATATTCATCCTTGATTATTGTTACCGATTATTGAACCATTGTTTATAGCCAATTATATCGATTATCATGATTTTTGTCCCATTTTATTGATTCTTATTGATCCATTGATTCATTGTCATACCGTTATTCCATTGTTCCCTGCTTTCTCTACTTGCTGTCCATGACTTGCTCTAAGGACAATTATTTTTCTCTTTTTAGATGAAGTATTTACAGGTGTTGATGGAGAATTACCAGATGGATTGGCAGAACAACATTGGTGAAGGAATTGATTGCATCGCTGCTTAATAAATAATTATTGCTTTGTTTGGAGACTTAATTATTTAATTATTGTTATTTCTTGTATTGGACTTATGTCCCGAATATTGTTATTTGTTTCCAGACGTTGGATTATTTTTATTGTATTTGGATATTTTATTGTTTCATTCCAAATATTATTTGTTCATGAGATTATTATTGTTTGCGCAATTATTCTGTGTTGTTTATATTATTGAGTTGATCGATTAAACAGCTTATGGATAACGTTAGTCATTCGCTGGGCTTTTGTCATGTACTCGTATTTCGTATTTTTGGGAAGCGGGGCGTGAAAACATTATGGCACTAATGGGGGAATTTTTTCATAACAGCCTCAGATTGGGCATGTTCAATTTTGCGGAAGTTGTCCTGATCCCCAAACGGGAGGAGTCTAAACGTGTGGGGGATTTCAGACCAATAAGCCTCATTAATTGCTCGGCGAAGATCATCAGAAAGGTCCTGGCCATCTGCCTAGGAAGTTTAATGGATAACATTATCAACAAATCCCAGACAGGCTTCATCAAGGGCAGATGTATTCTGGATTGTGTGGCCACTGCTGAACAAGTTATACACCACTTTCACATGAGCAATTCGAAGAATTTCCTTCTGAAGTTGGATTTTGAAAAAGCATACGACTCCGTCGACTGGGAGTGTTTTCTGGAAGCTCTCAGAGGGAGAGGATTTGGGTACAGATGGGTTAGATGGGTCAAACAATGCCTACAGACTAGTAAAACGGCAATATCGGTGAATGGGAGGACAGGACCATCGTTTCCCTGCAAGAAGGGACTCCGACAAGGAGATCCGTTATCCCCACTTTTATTCACTATTGTAGCACATGTGCTAAGGGGAATGCTGGAAAATTGTCGGAGACAAGGTTGGATTAAGTCGGTGGCCAGTTGCAACTCCAATCAAGGGTGCACGATTCTACAATATGCTGATGACACTCTACTTTTTGGGAACGGGACCAGATCAGAAACAGTCTGCTTTAAAGGGGCCCTCTACTGCTTTGAAGCATGGTCAGGTCTCAGGATAAACTTTCACAAGAGTGCACTGATCCCCATTACTCTAGCGGATGAAGAAGCCCGGGCGCATGCCACCATACTAAATTGTATGACGAATGAGTTCCCTATAAAATATTTAGGGCTCCCACTCAGACCGGGGAAACTCACTAAGTCGGACTGGTTGCCTATAATAGATAGAGTGGAGGACAGATTATCTGGTTGGAAAGGAAAATCGCTGTCCCTGGGAAGCAGGGTGATACTCATTAATTCAGTACTGTCTAACCTACCCATTTACTACATATCCTTTTTTGAGCTCCCAAAGTGGGTCATCCAAAGGATTGACCGAATCCGTAAAAGATTCCTTTGGAAAGGGGCATAGTCGAATAGGGGAGGCTACCACCTGATCAAATGGGGTATTACCTGCATGAAGAAGAAGCTTGGAGGACTAGGAATCATCGACCTTAGAGATATGAATCTTGCCCTCTTAGGAAAATGGTGGTGGAAGGTTTTCCACCACGGGGGGGGAAGGCTGGCAGGATTTCATTCAACCGTACCTACGGGAAAAAGGTACGAGAAGCTTGGGCTTTCGAGTAGGAGCTAAGGTCTCCCGTTTTTGGAAAGGAATTTCCAAAGTTAGTGGTCCGTTCAATTCAGCAGTGACATCGAATATCGAAAATGGACGGTCCACCAGATTTTGGTGGGATAAGTGGTGTGGTGCTCATACACTGAAAGAAACTTTCTCGGAGCTGTTTGCCAAAACAATTCGCCCTAATATCTCTGTGGCGGATACCTGGAAGAGGGGAAATTGGAAACTGGCGTTTCAAGGACCTCTTACCCCAGAACTACAGCAGCAACTGCTAGAACTGCAAACACACATCGCACGGTCCGGATCGATGTGCACCCAAGGACCAGACCAACTGCGCTGGGGACTAGAGCCCAAGGGCTCTTTCTCGGTCAGATCCCTTTACTATCGTATTCACTTCCGAAGATGCTGACCCAGCTGGGCATAGGTGCTTTGGAAGATAAAAACACCACTGAAAGTCAGAGTATTCCTCTGGCTAGTGGTCAATAATGCTATCCTCACGAGAGAAAACCTTGCAAAAAGACAACCCCAGATTGCAACTGTCTGTGGGTTCTGTAACATGCAAACGGAGACGCTAAACCACCTTTTTATCCAATGCCCAAGGAGCAAGGCGACTATGGTTGAGGTGTTAAGAGCCCTAGGTACAAGGGACTACCCCAATGAGTATGAGGATTTGTGGATCGGTCCCAAATTCGCTTCGACCCGCCACGAAATGAAAGATGCGTGGTACATTGCAATTGCGGCAACTACATGGGTGTTATGGCTAGACAGAAACAACTTTTATTTTCGTGCTTCATGTAGTAGTATTTCTGGTAACCTTACTCATATCATGCATCTTATCTCTTTTTGGGCTGCAGCTGCTGCCACAGGAGCGAGAGGGAGGATCGCCAGAGTCTTTCAGGTTGAGGATTTTGATGATTAGGAGGTAGACTTTGGGCCGACACTGGATTGAGGGACGGCGTTATCCCCAATCGCTACAGTCTCTACGAGTTCGTTCCTGGCCTACTATACTTTTGTTTGGCTTGATGTATGGAGGATTAGACCCACCCCCCAGGGTTTTGTTAGAGGTTTATGTTTTATTTTCTGCACGGTTTTTTGTTACCTGCTTTGTACTTTTGTTTCTCCTCCGGTTCACCGGAGTTGTTTTATTAACTTCTTATTAATGAAACAGGGTAGCTTTATTCCACCTTTTAAATTTTTTTTTAAAAAAATATGCTTATATGAGGATGGAGGAAGCATGAGAGCTAGCAAATGGGATACAGGATCATTTTTCCCCAGACAACGAAAAAACAAAAAACAAAGAACAAAGAACAAAGAAAAAACATGACACTTGTTTTGCAGTTTGTATGAACAACTTTTACTCTTATGTTTCATCTTTTGGAGAGGTGGAGAGCTCAAATGTATTTATAGTTTTTTTTTTTTTTTTTTTCAATTGAATATATCAGAAAATTAATTCCTCTCCATAATAGTTGTAGTAAGATTTTAATCTGTGCACACTTAATTCTTCAAAAGTTTTATTACAGGCCCACTTTTGATCTCCCTAAGTTTTTGTCACTTGGACTCTTTTCGTATAAGGCGATATGGAAGAACCAGCGAAATGATTGTGACCATCTCACCACCATGTTCCAGAAATGACTCCTAATTAAGTGCAAAAAAAGAATGTCATTTCTATCCTATCCCTCTCAAAACTGTTATCACAGACAAACCAACCCAATTCTACTCCACAGCAAAATGTTGGTGATTCTATAGCAATTTCACATCGCAGCTAATTCTTTAGCAATTTTCACTTCACATATTTAGGATATACCATGAGAACATGTTGAGCAAATTGTAGCAATTTCTAAAGGACTTGAAAAAAGACTTATCCTACTGCAACAAAGGCTAAGAAAATAAAGAACATCTGAAGCACAATAGCACGTAGCAGAGTTTTAAGAGAATAAATTAAAATTTGCAGATTAGGCTTTGTAGGGCTTTACCCTGAGGGAACCCTTCCAGAAATTCTCGACGGCACCAGGCATAACCCAGGCCGACGAGGGGGTTTGGAAATAGTTTTCAACCAGCAATTGACGCGCCTCGGTTTTTACCTCATGAGCTGCGTCATTGCCCCAAGCGCAAAGATGCCGGACAAAAATACGGCCCACTCCTATTTATAACCCAGTCTCCCATTCTATTCGCATAGTCTGGCCGATATGGGACTATATTTAATGCACCAAAATTCGAATCCCTCTGTTTTATGACCAAGTTACTGTTTGTGGCCGCATCCAGTCTGGCCCAACTTGTGATTCAGTGATTTGGGTCACACACTTGCAACATGTGAGATGTTGAGTTTTTTATTTCTTATTCTCTGATCTTACTCTTTGTCCTCGAAAAATTAAAAAATTAAAAATAATAATAATAATCTAACTCTGTGCAACTTTAGCACGATTTTTGGTAACATTCGGGTAGCATTCACTCTTCAAGCATAAAGAACTATATCACATTTTGGAGGAGACAAATTGGGTGTGATTTTTAAGATATGCACATTCTTTTGCTCGACGTCGATCGTATAAAATTAATATAACTTTTTTTTGATGAACAAAATTAATATAACTTGAAAGTGATATTGCAGTCATACAAAGTTATTATAATTGGGAACTTGGAAAAGTCAACTCTTTTTTAGGTATTATGGGCACACTTTTTTTAGATGAGGAGGGAGAACGTCCGTAAGAGAGAAAGTCGATGCCACTGTGATCGGAAGCCCCCTTGCCGAGCCGAGCCGAGCCTCCAACGACCAGCTGCACAGATCCACTTAGGTTAATCAGTTTGGATGGGTAGATCGAGGAGATAGACTTTGCAACCAAGTTCTTCCATAAGTGGGATGAGACTAGCTAGGGTTCGGGTCAGCTTCATAGGCGGCATTAACATACTGATGTAAAACCAACCCTAAAATAGAGAATTTCCAAGAATTTTAATGGGTTAATTTTACCAACATGAAAGTGCTGATCTAAGTTAGAAATTTAAAACAGTTAACGGGTTTGATGGGTTTTCAAGAACTGAATTATGCTAACAATTCCAATTAATAATTCAACCTCGATCAATAATTAAATTCCTATATGTTAGCAAGTAATAAGTCCAATATCGATTTGTACTCTAATCTAGCATGTGGATCACTCAATCTCAGTATTTTGTGGTCGACAGTCAAATCAGATAATATACTAGATGATAAGGCAGTAAAACATAAATACGGAAGAAATGGAAAGAGTATACCGAAGGCGAAGAACCCAGTGTCAATCTCAGAGTTGAGCAGCAACAAAGATCTTGGCAGTCACAGCGAACAAAGGCAGCAATGAGGCCAAGCGTTGGCAGATCTGATCGCCGGCGAGCGGGAAGGCGGCGGCCGGATGCGATAGCGCCGGCCAGGTTGGCTTCGGCGAGGACAGGAGAAGGGGGGTTTGGCTGGGCTTCGGGAAAAGAAGGAGAGAGGAGAATATGGTAGCGGGAGTTGAGGAGGAGGGTGACGATGGTGTGGAGGTTGTGGTGGTGGTGATGGGTCGCCGGAGATTGGGGGTGCGGGATTGGGTTCGGGTTCGACAGATGAGGAAGAAGGTTAGGGGGATTTGACGGGGTTTTTCTTGGTCGGGGTGTGGTGTGGTGGAATTGAGCGGTGAGGAAGGGGTTTGCTGAGCGATGGCGGGAAGGGAGTAGGGTTTGGGGAGGAAGACGATGGTTGAGTTCTTTGTGGGGATCGGGATATGGATGGGGAAGAAGAAGGTGAAGAAGGAGAAGAGGCGGCTGTAGAGGGGGGATTAGATTAGGATTTTGGGGATTAGGGTTTGTATTAGTTGGGAATTAGGGAAATTGTATTGGGAGTTTTTAATTGGGGATAAATTTTAGACCTCAATAACCTTTGTAACACATAACTCTATTAACTATGTCTATAAAGGTGGAGATTCATCTAGAAGGGAGGAACTCAGGTCCTGCGTGGAGAAGAGCTAACATAGAAGTTGAAACCAGAGTGGAAAACCGCAATGGAGAAGACGATGGAGGATCGTTGGATCGCCATGATAGATCTCATCATAGTCGTTCAAAAAATGATAGGTTTGAGGAGCGACACGTGGCAGATCACGTGAGAAGACAGATATGGATAAGTGCAAAAAGGTGTGGAAGACTGGAAGTCAAATGAGAGGCCACATGACACTGACCCGTACTCAAGCTTAAGGGGTCGCATGGAAGAAAAAAAACAGCTATGGGCGGCGATGTGATTGGGTGTCAACTCAAGCTGATGGGGGTAGAGACCAAGAGAGCCAACCCTATATAAATCTTGAAAACCTCACCTTTATCCGAGGTTTGGAAACAAAACAAAAAAGGAGTACGTCCGAGGTGGTCTTCAAGAACTCTCAACAATTTGGAAGGACTGGAGTGAGCTGGATCCAACGGCTATTCTGTGTGAAGCCATGCAACATGACTTTTCAACTTCCTAAGAGGTGATGTGGCAGCTCAACAGCTGGCGGAGTGGGAAAAAAAAGGAGGAGGGTTTGGACCCAGGCATAGCTATTGGGCCGCTGGATGGAGCCAACAAATGTTTACTTCAGCTTCAGCCTTCAGCTGAGAGTGGAGAATCTTTAGGTGGCCTTTAAAGCCCATGGGCTCACCAATGATGATATTAGAGAAGGGATAAAAAGGGGATGGATCCAAACCCACATTCAGAGGAGGAATATGAATTTGTAAAAACTTTCCCAACAATTGAAAGAAGCGGGATTAGAGTGTTGAGAGAAAAATACAGAAAGAGAAGAAGATAGGGAGGAGATGAGCGCTGCTATGAGGAGTCCGGCTGATGATGATTTGATTAGATATCATAGAGGCAGTAGTTAGGTGAGTTGATGAGGATTCTCCTTTTCACTTAGCGGCTAGAATGTGGGAATATTGAAGATGAAGAGACATAGATATCTCAATCAGTTACACAACAATTGACTCTCCAGCTACCAGAGAACGGAGAGGTGGGGAGAGGGAAGAAGGGTTCAGAAATTTCGACGGAGGAGGTGAGGTGAGGCGGAGCAAGAAGTTGGAGTTGAATAGTGGTAAGCCTCCAACCAAGGATGAGATGATTGCATCTGCAATGAAATTCAAAATCCCCACATCTGTGAAGGCGTGTAATTTTCTATGATTGATTTCCTTCCCGATGCATTTTTGTGATTAGATTATCTAAAGCATGTAGAGTCAATTTGGGATCTTGTGAAACTAAACAAATTCCTAATGTTTCTATCTTTTGGAGAGTTGGCGCGAACAGCATGAGTTCCAGTGCTTTACTTGAATTAGGAGAGGAGAGTCTAGTTCGTAATTTTTAATGGATTGCGCATTCTGGAATGTTAGAGCATCTCTAGTCGTCATGACCTAAATTTTGGACATTTGAAAAATGGAAATGAAAAAAATAACTTTGCATTGCAGTCATTAAAAGTCAAAATTTGAGTTTTTTCACTATTTAAAATCTCAGATTAAAGATTATTTTTCGTCCTATGCCCCAATAAAAAAATAAAAAAAATAAAAAAAATCGAACGGACAAGGAATGATTTCCCATCCGTCTTAATTTTATAAAAAAAATAAAAAACTTTAAATCATAATTAATTCCTTAATATATGTTAAATTAATCCTAATTATTTCTTGATTAATAATTAATTAACAATTAAACCTAAGCTTAACCCATATAAATCAATATAGGGGTGTCCCATAGAAATTTTCTCAAATGAAATGTATGTGACGGTGTTTCTTGTCCGTCCCAATACATTTCAGAAATATTTTTTTGTTTTTTATGAATCAGACGGGATCTAATCTCCCGTCCGTCCATTTTTTTAATTTTTAATTAAAAATAAAAAATCAAAAATCAAAGACGAAAAATATTCTCTCGTCCGATAAATCCACAATTTTTGGGACGGTGTTTCTTTTACCATCCGATGTGAAAAAAAAATTTTAAAAAAATAAGCTACGAAAGATAATTTTTCGTCCGATTTAACAGACGGTAAATCATCTTTCGTTAGCTATATTTTGGCAATTGTCATTTCGTCTGCCAAATATAGCCGACTATTGTAGTCCCGAAACCCAAATTAGCCAACTACTACATCACCTTGTTTTTCAAAATTTGCAAAATTTGGCAAAATGGCCAACGACTATAGATGCTCTTAGATGACTCAGTTTAGGTTTTTAAAAAAAAGAGCAAAAATCGCCAAGACTCTTGCTGCCAATCAGCATAGAGTCATTGGGATTTGTGAAACTAAAATGGAAAAGCCCTTGCAACTCATCTTGGGTAGAGTGGGCACTAACAGAGTGGGAGAGTGGAGAGTCAAACCTTCATTAGGTCAATCGAGAGGAATCACGATTAGGATCAATCCTGATTATCTCCATATTGTACGTAGATGAACTGATTGGACTTTTCTGTTTCTATTCGAATTCGATACAAGTGGGATGGGTTTTGTTAGATGGTGTCTATGGAATATGGACCAAACACATCATGAGAGAGACCAAGCTTATGGGAGGATTCAGAGAATAGTCGAGAGAAATGGAGTGATCCATGGGTCTTTGCGGGAGATTTTAATATCACCCGCTTGCTGAAAAACACAAAGGTAGAGGTTGTGGTGATAGAAACCATAGACAATTCAATAAGCTATTGGGGGCTCTTGATGTGCAAGAAATCTCAGTTGTTGACAGACAATATACGTGGTCCAACATGTAGGCTAATCCTATTCTAGCCAAGCTTCCAAGCACGACCATATTTTCATGTATAGATATTGAGAGGTTAAATTCCCGTTAGTAAGTGGTCTTTCTATTTTCAGAGACACCTCTGATCATGTCCATCTTATCCGTTGAAGTGGGCAGAATTCTCAACAACAACAAATGTATTTTTGCTTTAAGAAGGCCTTGTTGCGACGTGAATCGGTGAGTGAGGTGGTGCGTAACTCGTAGGGTATAGGAGTAGACAACCCCAATGCAATAGTGAGATGGAATTGCAAAATTAATAGATTAGGAGGAACTCTTCGAGATTGGGCTAAACATGAGTTTGGTAACACCAAGGTGGTGAAATAGGAGCCATTTAAAGCAATACAAGCCATCGAATTAATAGAGGAAGCAAGAACCTTGTCGACAGCAGAATTTGAGCATTAGTATAATCTTCACAAAAAATTAGATGAGATATATCAGATGGAGGAGGACTAATGGAGGCAGAGATCACAGGACCAATGGCTTCAAGAGGGCTATGCTAACACGGTGTATTTTCATAGAATTGCTAATGGGAGGAGACGAGCTAACCTTATTCTAGAATGGAACATTCAAGATAGATGGGTAGCAGATGAGGAGGAGGTGAGGAATCATATTGACTAACACTTTAGAGACATCATTGGAAAACTTATGCGTAACCGATGCAGGATGGAAGATGGTTTCTGGTCCCGAGATCCCACTGACGATGGGCATGGCCTAGAGAGGTTATTTACTGAAGAGGAAGTTCTTAAGCCCATCAAGGAGATGGGACAAGACAAAGCGCCAGCCCAGACAATTTTCGTGTATTATTCTATTCATGTTTTTGGGATGTCGTCAAAGAGAATTTGTCTAAGATTTTTCAGGAGTTCTTTGAGGACATCGCAGATATTGAGAGATTGAATTTTGTGAATATTACGTTTATTCCAAAGAAGATTGAGATATCAAGGGTTGGGGATCTTAAACCAATCAGTTTACTCAACTGCTCGTTTAAGATCATCACCAAAGTATTGGCTAATAGACTGGCACAGTTTATCGATACAATCATACATCCAGCACAGTGGTTTTATTAAGAGGAGAGAGATTCTAGATAGTATTATCACGACTCACAAGACCATTTTTTGGTGTGTTTGGCGAAAGGGAGAAGGTTTTTTCCTTATGCTTGACTTCGAGAAAGCACATGACATGGTCGAGTGGGAGTGTGTTTTAGAGATCTTAGAGGCGAAAGGCTTTGGCGATAGATGGAGGGGGTGGATTGCTAGATACATGATGAGGGGTAAGTCATCAGTCATTGTGAATGGTAAAGTAGGGAGCCAAATCGCCTATAAATGAGGTTTATGGCAGGGCGATTTGCTATCACCTCTTTTTCTCACCTTGCTGGCAGATGGCCTCATGAAGATGGTTTGGAGATGCATCAGGTACGGGTTGCTGAGTGGGGTGAGAGGGATGGATAAGTCAACATTCATGCTCATTATTCAATATGCAAACAATACACTTCTCTTTGGCAAGGGAGAAATCAATGAGGTCCTGGTATACAGGTGTGTCCCCTTACTCTATGAGCACTATAGCAGATTGAAAGTCAACTTTTCCAAGAGTAGTATGGTCACACTAGTGAGAGGAGATTCATTGAGGACATCAGTCCTTGCGAGAGTACTTGATCCAATCAAGTATCTAGGGGTCCATTACGATTGGGGAAGCTCAAGAAAGGGGACTGAATTCCCTTAATTAAGAAGATAGAGAAGAGATTGGTTGGGTGGAAAGGGAGGCATCTTTCTTTGGGAAGGTGAATCACTTTGATCAACTCGATGTCATCGGGCCCACCCACATACATGATGTCTATTTACAAGATGTCTTCTTGGGTCATTGCTAGGATTGACAAGATTCGCAGGAACTTCTTATGGACTGGCATGGAGGAAGTCAATAGAGGCCTTCCTCTGGTTAGATGGAGTCGAGTCTGCCAAAGAAAAGAGTTTGCGGGGTTGGGAATTGCAAAATTGAGACAAATGAACCAACCCATGCTTTCAAATGGTGGTGGAAAGTTCATAAGAGAGTAAATGCAACTTGGGCAGGACACCGGGCTAGATTTTGTACACAATGAAAATTCAAGTTTGGTAGGGGAATTAAGTGGAGAAGCATATCATCAATCTGGAGGGAAATTGCTGTACTGGGAGAGATCTTTCATTGCAGTACTACTTCAACAATTGGAGAAGGGACGCATACTCATTTCTGGAGAACCAACACTTTCGAAGCTCTTTCATGCCAATACTACTTCAGCAATCGAGTGGAGCCAACACTTTCGAAGCTCTCTGGTTGCTCTATGACTTGAGAGCAGTCGACCGCAAGTAAGCAGCAGCAGCAATTGGATTAGTTTTGAGTGAATCGGTTTGGTCCCAACTTCTTCTCTGAGTTATATCGTGCGGTTCCTATCGTGTGGCTTCCTCTTCAGGGTATACAATCATTGTATCAAGCCTTCAACCTATGGTTTATCTAGATCTCTATATAATATTGTAATTGCCTCCATTGAGAGATGTGCCAAATCCATCAAGTACTTCGATCTGAGAATATTCAATTGTAAACAGCAGAATATCTTCTAGTGAGGCTTGAGAGATAGATATGCTCTTAGTGAGAGTGATTATAACTCTTGTATCTTCTCCCCCCAATTAAGTTTGCCCGAACCAGGACAAAATTGTGTGCTTGTATGTTGGTTTGGTTGTTCATTGGATCGGTTATTGCATAACTCAGCAAATCTCAGATACCTTGTTATTAAGTATCATGTTAATGAAATTGGGATCGACTATGTGCCATCTTCGCTTTTACAAAAAAAAAATGTTATTATAACTAAAGAGTTGTTAGTTGTGTATTCTTTACAAAACAATCAACTTATGAATCTCAACAAGTTAGTTTCACATGTTCTGCACGTGCTAGTTAATTAACTAACGAGTAATGCTTTAGCCACTACCAATTTCACTACCATTTCCTTCACTACCTTAGGTGGCATACTCTTATTGGAGAGTTCTCCCACCTACTCTATCATTCCCTACCTATTGGAATGTGCCACATAAGGTAGTGAAGAGAAATGTAGTGAAATTGGTAGTGGCTCTAGCATTACTCTTAACTAACTAGTTCATGCCTAAGTGCAAGAAGAATAAGAAGAAAAACTAAATGAACACTTTCTTGTCACCTATAATACACAAGTTTATACACCATATATATCGGCCCAAATTTCCAAAACCAATACATCACAAAAATGAAACTACTATAAGCATCATCTGATTCTTATATCAATATTTTGTTTTTCGTCTTTGGCTGAACAGATATGAAATCTTAAGTCTCGCAGTCATCTTCTTGTTTTCAAATGCAGGTTCTCATACGCATATATGATATACAACCAAATATATGAAGCTTGATCTAAATTTAGTGTTTTAAAATTTAAGAAAAATAAGTCACATCCCAGGCCAGTTATCTCTATCAACCAACTTAAGCCCCCATTTCACATCCTGACAATGCCTTATATAAGGCATCAGTTCCCTAGTATCAGTCCCTGTCTTTGCTTTGCAATCATAGTACGGCGGCGCATGAAAGCAGGGATCCATAGAAATGTCTCGGCTACATGGTGGGTCGGGTACAGTTCCGTTCTCCAGCTTTGCCAGAATCCACGGCCTTACCCCGCTAAGCCCTTGACCTACATAACCGAAAGTAGAAACAGAGGTTGTAACTAAAACATCGGCCATACTCAATAGATATATTTCAGCCCATGCTTTCATGTTATGACTCAGCTTCTCTGTCTGTTGGTGCCCCTCATGACTCGGTTGGTACACACTGACTATCTCTCCATTCACTGTCGGGGTTTCCAGGTACATATCTCGTATTTTCTCAGAATACACAGAGCTCAAAGAAGTAATGAGAATAGCTTTAGATCTTTTTGTAGGTGCATATGGAGTAAATGTTTTGCTCCTACTGGTTTCTGGTAAGAGTTTCTCTCTCATGGTGCACGCGAGTATCTGATCTAACACGGGTTGGGAAGGGACGTCCTTGTTAAATATTCTGATCTGAATGCCCAGAATTTCATCGGATTTGGCTAGATAAGCTTGGTAGTTGCGAGTGATCATACCCCAGACTGTGTTTGTAGGGTGGAAGAGGTAACGGCCTAAGTGGTGGAATACAGTGTCTCTCTGAGGGAACAGCCGATGTAGTTCTTCTTCGTATTTAGGAATTTGGAAAAGAGACGGCACAAAATAGTTATTGGATAGTAGGCTTGCCCAAGGAACCTTTTCGAGATGTAATTGATCTTCTTCACAAAAGAAGCGCTTATCAAAGTTGCTGTAATCATGAGTGAGATGGAGATACACACTCCGTTGGTTATCACTGAATTGGTTATTCTTCACCATGTTTCCGTAGCTGTGAGGAGAATTTCTGTTGAATGGAGGATTCAGAGGGAAATCTAAAGGGAGTAGCCATGTGGTTTCAGGAAACGGCTCGCAGAAGAGGTCCATCATGTTGCTGCCTCTATCAACGAGTAAGACTCGGTTAGTAAGAAGTGCATAGAGAAATGTTGAAGCTAGAGTGATGATTTGATTTCCTAAACCACTGCAGGGTATCCATATCACATACTTGCACTCAGTAGTTTTGGAGGAGAGCGCAGAATTATTAAGCTGAGCTCTCACCTTATTGAATGCTTCTGTGTTTGGGCCACATTTTTTGTGGAGGGATTCGTATCTACGAAGTCTATCTAAGAGATAGGGAAAAGGCACATAAGGTGATTTTTTGCGGTACATTGCAGACTGATAACGACTCACGCAGGAACCTTGGTCAAATTCAGGAGAAAGTAAGCCACCAAGAATTATGTCCTTAGGATCAGACCCCAAAGGAATTTCTTCAGAACCTAATATAAAACGAAGAAAACGTTAAGTAGTAGAGGGGGGAAAGGGTAAAATATACAAAAAAACATTTTACTCATAGAAGGGAAAAAAAAATGCAAAATCTAGTACAAGAAATCGATGCAGTCCAGCAGTAACAAACTACAAGCAGTAGTGCCAAATGAGTAAATACATTCCCCAACTCAGATCGAGGGTAGAGCAAGAAAGGGGATAAGTATGGAACCATCAAGAACAAGATTTGTTCCATCATAATCTATATAATAAAACACAAAGAAAGCTATCAAGTGGCTCTTCTTCAATCCCCCAAAAATCAAAGGCCTAGATCTAATCTCAAAAAACACATCCCCCCACCCAAAAAACAACTCCTTTATTCATTTAATTATTTCTCACTTTCTATGTACTTTTATTTACAACTAATTATTGTCATACTACTCAAACTTGAGTAATAATTGTTGATTTATTATTTACAAGACTTTTCTTATGTTGTACTGTTCTGAAGACGTGTCGTAGGCACGTGCTCACGTGCAAATCTAGTTTAACTACATTTATCCTTCTGCACCAAACTATATATCTATATAATAAAACACAAGACAATTTGAAGGAAAAAAAAAAGCTATCAAGTAGTTCATCTTCAATTGAAACAAAATTAATGGTTCAGATTCACTCTCTCAAAACATATTTTCCTCCAAAAAGTATCCCCCCAAAAACAAAATTCCCCCCCCCCCCCCCCACCAAAACTAAAAAAACTCATTACTTTATTACTATCTCTCTCATCTCTTCACTTTTTCATATTTCTCTCTTTTTCTCTCTCTTTCATTCTCTCTCTATTTGCTTAGAAATTTAGATTTTCAGATTTCAGGTTTGTAATTTTTCAGATTTTTTATGTTTTTTTATTACTCATGTTTGCAAATATCCCTCAACAGTTAAATTTCATCATTTTCCACCTTCAAAGTTCTAAGAAGTTGGATTTTACACCCCTATTTATAGTTGTTTTTCAACATATTAATGGAAATATGGATTTTTATTTACAACTAATTATTGTCATACTATTCAAACTTGAGCTATATAATCGTTATTTTACTGTTTACAAGGCTTTTCGTATGCTGTATTGTTTCGAAGACGTGCTGTAGGAACGTGCCCGTGGGCAAATATAATACATACATACATACATACATACATACATACATACATACATACATACATACATACATACATACATACATACATACATACATACATACATACATACATACATACATACATACATACATACATACATATATATATATATATATATATATTTAAAAAAAGGACACCAAGTTTTGGGCCAGTTAAAAAAAACGGCACTAAGTTTTTTTTTTATTTTAAAAACACAAAATTTTAAAAAACTCCACTGGGTTAGTTAGGGTTAGGGTTGGGTTAGGGTAGGGTTTAAAAAAATCACTTTCATCTTTCATTTGTGTTTAAAAAAATCACATTCATCTTTCAGTTGTGTTTAAAAAACATCACTTAACTAAACAGATGTATAAATAAACCCCCTCGAACTAACCGTAACCCTAATCCTAACCCTAACCAACACAGTGGAGTTTTTTAAAATTTTGTGTCCTTTTTTAATTAAAAAAAAAACTTAGTACGGTTTTTTTTAACTGGCCCAAAACTTAGTGTCCTTTCTTAAAATTTAGCCATATATATATATATATATATATATATATATATACATGTATAATCTAGTACAAGAAATCGATGTAGTCTAGCAGTAACAAACTACATGCAGTTGTGCCAAATAAGTAATACATTCCCAACTCAGATCGAGGGTAGAGCAAGAAAGGGGATAAGTATGGAACCATTAAGAACAAGATTTGTTCCATCATAATTTAACTACATTTCTCCTTCTGCACCAAACTATATATCTATAATAAAACACAAGACAATTTGAAAAAAAAAGCTATCAAGTTCCTCTTCAATTGAAACAAAATCAATGGTTCAGACTTCAGATTCACTCTCCCAAAACATATTTTTCCTTCAAAAAAATTTTTCCTCAAAAACAAATCCCCCCAAATCCCCCCCCCCCCGCCCCCACCAAAAAAAAAAAACTAAAAAAACTCATTACTTTATTACTATCTCTCTCTTCTCTCTTCACTTTTTCATATTTCTCTCTTTCTCTCTCTCCCCCTCTCTCTCTCTCTCCCTCTCTCTCATTCTCTCTCTATTTGCTTAGAAATTTAGATTTTTCAAATTTCAGGTTTGTAAATTTTCAGATTTTTTATGTTTTTTTTTATTGCTCATGTTAGCAGATATCTCCTCAACAGTTAAATGTCATCTTTTTCCACCTTCAAAGTTCTAAGAAGTTGGATTTTACACCCCTATTTATAGTTATTTTTCCACGTATTAATGGAAATATGAATTTTTATTTACAACTAATTATTGTCATACTATTCAAACTTGAGCTACATAATTATTGTTTTGTTGTTTACAAGGCATTTCGTATACTATATTGTTTCGAAGATATGTTGTAGGCACATGCCTGTGGGCAAATATATATATATATATATATATATATATATATATATATATATATATATATATATATAGTACAAGAAATCGATGCAATCCAGCAGTCACCAACTACAACCAGTAGTGCCAAATGAGTAATACATTCCCCAGCTCAGATAAAACGACTAAATTTCCCTTCTCTTGCCACTCATTTTCCTACCCTTTTGCTTCCATGTCCTCACTTCCCTCACATACAAATACAGACCGATAGATGTAAAAGAACATCCGAAAAAAATAGAAAACTGCTCACAACCTCAAAGAGCTAGCTTTAAAGCAAGTCGTAAACTAAACTACAGATGATACTACTTAACAACTGCGACTTTACAGATGCCACAGGGGTCAGACCCCGTTCTGGGTAAAGAGAAGAGCAGAAAGCAGTGCGACCACAGGCCTGGAAGTTCAGAGGATCAGGGGTTGGTGGTGGGGGGAGTGGGCAACGGAGCTAAGGATAGGTTAGGTGAAGAGCAGCTTTTGACAGTGGCTCAGGAGGGGAGAGAGGATGAGGTAGCGGAGGGCGTGGTGGGTTCGAAAGAGGAAGGTAAGAGTTTGGAGGAGAAAGAGAGGGATCTAATGGGGAAAGCGCTCAGTATGGCAGAGATGGCGTTAATACCAAGGGATTCAAAAGCCCCCTCGTTCTCTTCGCCCACCGACTGCTCAGCGTATCACGCGCAGACAGCTGGCAGCAGGGGTATGCTTACCGCCCACGCTGACCAGCTGTTTGGCGCGTATAACGAGCGGAGCGGTATGGTGCGACAGTGGCACTATTTAACGATGCATGGTGTCACTAGGGGCTTGAGTTCCTATGCGGGTGGCTCTCTTGTGAGTACCAATGTTGACTATGGGCCCATAGAGGGGTCCAAGAAGCTTCTGCTTGATACCAACTCTTGTAATGCAACTGCGCTGTCCAAGTACACTGAGTGTGGGCCCAGAGTGGGGTCCACCATGGTAAATAATGTAGAGAAGGTTGGTCTAACGGTGGTTGCAGGGCTCTTGGAGGAGTCCACAACTACAGTCTCCTTACTACAAGACCAGAATCAGCTAGTTGACAGTGAGGATGACCAAGAAGGGCGTTTGAACCTGGACTTCACGCTTTCAGATGAGGATTCAGAGGATCTAGAGTTCGTGGCAGATACACAAAGGGGGGGTTCCCCAGAGGTGGTTCTAGCCACTTTGCCAGAGTCTGCTCCCAGAGGAAGCTCAGGGTTGTCGTAGAGGTCTGTTGGAGGCAGAGTTCTTCGTGCACCCAAGCGGGCTCACGCGGAGTCCTTGGATGACTTTCTGGAGAGAGCGACGGCCGCCAAATCTGCTAAACACGTCAATGGAGGTACCAAAACTTTTCTAGCTAATATTTTAAATTTCATGTCAGATTCTGAAGTTTTTCTATTAGCTAGTACTTGTGGTCTGGAAGTCTGTGATAAAGAACATAACGCGTTTCTCCTTAACAAAATGCGGGGTTGGGAATTTGAGAGGGCAAAATCTAGTAACGTTAAGGATCTAGGAAACAATTCCGGGGGGATATCCATATCTGAGGGTGATACACACCCGTCTCCCTTACACTCGGTTACCTCGGAATCGGTTCCCCAATGAATACACTTTTCTGGAACGTTCGGGGGCTGGGGGGTAAAGGTAAAAGGGATATGGTTAGAGACGTTATCTTGAAGTCCAAGGCGGAGGTAGTTGGGCTTCAGGAGACTAAACTTACTCATGGGGCCAAACATAAGAGAGTAGGGGGGAACAGAGTTAAGGAATGGGTATTACGCCCATCCGTGGGAGCTTCAGGGGGAATTGCCATTGGTTTCAACTCGGACCTACTCTCCTGTTCCGAGGTCCACAATGGTACATTCTCCCTGACGGAACGGCTGGAACGACGATCAGATAAGTTTATACAGATGATCATGGTGGTTTATGGGCCGAACGTGGCTTCAGAGCGTGACGCCTTCTGGCAAGAACTGATCAATATTCGTCTGCGGTGGCTGGGAGCGTGGATTGTAGGGGGGACTTCAATATTACACGCTTTGCTTTTGAACACAAGGGTAGAGGATCCAGCGACAGGCACAGAGCAGAGTTCAATAGGGTGATTACGGAACTTGAGTTGATCGATATCCCTATTAATGATAGATTATTTACATGGTCTAATATGCAATCTATTCCGATTTTGGCTAAACTGGATCGGATTCTGGTTTCAATGGACTGGGGGACCAAGTTCCCCTTGGCATCTGCTAGGTCGATCCCCAGACCTACTTCAGATCATGCATCAATCCTTCTTGATGTGGGGCTTCAAGAAGCTAAAAGACATAGAAAATTCAGATTTGAGAAAGTCTGGCTGGAGATCCAGGGTTTTCATCATCTGGTTATGGAAAATTGGGCACTCCCAGTGTCTGGCAAAGACGCGGCGGGTCGATGGTGCGAAAAAATTCGCAGACTTAGAAAGCGGCTTCGTAAATGGAACCGGTCTAGGTTCGCGACCATCTGGCGAGCTAAAGATTCCTTGTTGGAAGGAATTGATGAACTTGAAAAAGTGGAGGAGGTGAGAGATCTGTCCCAGGAAGAAAGAAATAAACTTCTGGAGCACCGGGAGAATATCGCCTATCTTTATAAGATGGAAGAAATTAAATGGCAACAAAGATCTAGAATTTCGTGGCTCAAAGAAGGAAATGCGAATACGGCCTTCTTCCATCGTATAGCTAGTGCCAGGCACAGGTCTAATCTGATTTTATCTTTAGATACCAGCTCGGGGACAGTTCAAGATGAACAAGTGATCTCCACAGCCTTCCAAGGACATTACAAGGACCTATTGGGAAAGAAGAATGACTTCAGGGTCCCACTCAGGGTTGAGTTCTGGCAGTCCCTCAAGGATGAGTCAGCGCAGTTGCTAGAAGGCTTAGAGTCTCCGTTCTCGGAGGAGGAGGTTAAAAATGCTATCGATCACATGGGAGCTGACAAGTTACCAGGACCAGACGGTTTTCCAATGATGTTCTTCCAAATTTTCTGGGATGAAATTAAAGGGGACTATATGGCACTACTGGATGACTTTTTCAACAACAAGCTCAGACTGGGTATGTTTAATTTTGCGGAGGTGGTCCTAATTCCCAAACGGGAAGAGGCGTCCAGAGTGGGTGATTTTAGGCCAATCAGCCTTATAAATTGCTCGGCTAAGATTATTTCTAAAATTCTAGCCATCCGCCTGGGGAGTATTATGGATAGCCTTATCAACAAGTCCCAATCGGGTTTTATTAAGGGCAGAAATTTCTTAGATAGCGTGGCAACGGCGGAACAAGTTATCCACCGCTGCCATACGACCAACGCTAAGAGTTTTTTGCTTAAGCTGGACTTCGAAAAAGCTTATGACTCGGTCGATTGGGAGTGCTTGCTGGAAGCACTCAGAGGTAGGAGTTTCGGGAATAGATGGATCTGCTTGATCAGACAGTGCTTACTGTCCAGCAAAATGGCCATCTCTGTGAATGGTAGGGCAGGCTAGCTGTTCCCCTGTAGAAAAGGTCTCAGGCAAGGAGACCCGCTTTCACCGCTCTTATTTACTATCGTAGAGGATGTGCTGAGGGCTATGCTGATGAAATGTAAAGAAAAAGGGTGGATCTCGCCAGTGGCCAGCAACGTGGCTACGCAAGGGTGCACGATTCTGCAGTACGCAGATGATACCCTACTTTTCGGGAATGGAACTAGGCAAGAAACTGTCTGCTTCAAGGGGGCCCTTTACTGCTTTGAGGCCTGGTCAGGCCTGAGGATTAATTTTCACAAAAGCGTGCTGACCCCAATTTCTCTATCCGATGACGAGGCTGGGGAACACGCGACTATTTTGAACTGCATGACGAGTGGCTTCCCTATCAAGTATCTGGGGTTACCACTCAGGCCTGGGAAATTAACTAAAGCAGACTGGTTACCTATCATTGACAGGGTGGAGGACAGATTGTCAGGTTGGAAAGGAAAATCTTTGTCCCTCGGGGGCAGAGTGGTTCTCATCAATTCAGTGTTGTCTAACCTGCTTATTTACTACATGTCATTTTTCGAGCTTCCGAAATGGGTAATCAATAGGATTGACAGGATTCGAAAACGATTCCTTTGGAAGGGGGCAGACTCGAATAAAGGAGGCTACCACCTCATCAAATGGAGCATCGCTTGTATGAAAAAAAGGCATGGAGGGCTAGGCATCATAGACCTCAGAGACATGAACCTAGCCCTATTGGGAAAATGGTGGTGGAAGGTTTTCCACAACAGCGGAGAAGGCTGGCAGGACTACATTCAACCGTATCTTAGGGGGAAAGGCACGAGATTTCGGGGATTCAGAGTAGGGGCCAAAGTCTCGCGTCTCTGGAAAGGAATGGCTAAGGCCAGCGACCCCTTTAATTCGGCAGTCACGTCCTATATCGGCAATGGCCGGTCCACCAGATTCTGGTGGGATAGGTGGTGTGGTGACCATACCCTGAAGGATATGTTCCCAGAGCTGTTTGACAGGTCGTCCCGACCGAACATGTCCGTGGCCGACGGTTGGAAAAGGGGAGGTTGGAAACTAGCACTCCGAGGAACGCTCACGCCAAATCTTCAACAGCAACTGCTAGACATGCAAGCACTCATCGCAAGGGCAGGCACAAGGTGCACGCAAGGCCCAGATCAGAAGCGATGGGGTCCCGAGAGTAAGGGAGTTTTTTCGGTGCGATCTCTGTATCATCGGATTCACTTTCGAGGATGCAGACCAATCTGGGCACAGGTGCTGTGGAAGGTGAAAACCCCCTTTAAGGTCAGAGTCTTCCTATGGCTGGTTCTCAATAATGCCATCCTTACTAGGCAGAACTTGGCCAAAAGGCAACCACAAGTGGCGACCAACTGTGGATTTTGTGCCACACAGGTGGAAGATTTAAATCATCTCTTTATTCACTGTCCTAGAAGTAAGGCAACATTGGTTGAGGTTCTTCGAGCCTTTGGAACAGGTGTCTACCCAGGGGTATACGAGGACTTGTGGATTGGTCCAAAATTTGCGACGATTCGCCATGATATGAAGGAGGCGTGGTACATTGCTATAGCGGCGACAACATGGGTGTTATGGCTAGATAGAAATAATTTTTATTTTCGTGCTTCATGTAATAGTATTTCTGGTAACCTGACTCATATTATGCATCTAATCTCTTTTTGGGCTACAGCTGCGGCCACCGGGGCAAGAGGGAGGATTGCCAAAGTATTCCAGGTAGAGGAGTTCGACGATGAGGAGGTAGAGTTCGGGTCAACGCTGGATTGATGGTATGGCTCCACCAGTCCTGACAGTGTGGGGGCCAGCTGGGGTGGTGTTTCCCCGTACTGTTCACGCTGGAGGTGGAGTAGTTAGACCCATCCCCCAGGGTTTGTTGGGGGGTATGTTTTATTTTGCTTTCCTGTTTTTTATGCATTGTATCTTTGCTTTGTACTGTTGTTTTTCTCCCGGTACGCCGGGGTTGTTTTATTAACATCTTATTAATGAAACAGGGTGTCTTTATTCCACCTTTTCCCTCAAAAAAAACAATTCATTCAAAGATTATGGCCTTTTAATGCACTAAATTCGATCAAGCCCAGGGGCGGAGCTACCCATGATGCATGGGGGTCAAAAGACCCCCTTAATTTTTAGATAACTTCCTGTAACATATATGCATTGTTTAGGTTAATTATCTTGTAAATACATTACTTTTGGTCCCCTTAATCTTTTTTATTATTGGTTGGGGAAAAAATAATGGCAATTGATGGGTCGCTTGTAAATATATGATATCCTCATCTGTTTAGTTTTTCTTCGACTCTTTTTTCGAAGTCAATACAACTTTTACCTGATACGTAAAAATATAATAGTATAACTGTTACCGCTGATTCTGGTGTGGGGGTAAACAGATGAGATTTGTGAGTTCGTAGAAAAACCTGAATAGCGGATCCACTCCTGTTGATTCCTGCCGCTAACCTGCAAGGAAGTGCGATACACCGGGGTTGATTCCGGCGATGCACCCTCCGACGCTCTTGTCAGTAACCAGTGATGATTAAGAAAGAGCTTAAGCTGGAAAAAGAGTGATTACCTGGTCACAGTGGTAGGTGGGAGGTATTTATAGTCGCCATGGGAGCGATTAGGGACCTAATTTCCCGTGTAACTGTCAGGAGTAAAATCCTCACAGTTTGTTAAGGAAACTGATCCCTGATTCCCGGTGAGAGGGTAACTGCAAATCAGGCCTGTTGATTTGATCAAATCAGTGACCCTAATTTCCTCTTGCTGGTCTGGGTCTGTCTCGGGTCGGGACCCGTACCCAGTTGGAGTGGATCCGTTCGTGGGTTATTGGATCTGTGAGAAGGAGTTTCGGACCCATTTATATGTGAAATTACCGTTTTACCCCTGAGCTTCAAGATTCGTGCCCAATCTGGACGGTTCCGATTTAACCCCATTTTTAGTCATATCACGAGCCCCCCACTCCTAAAGACTGAGTGTGATCAGCCTTTGAGGAGTAGTTTAACTGTTTTAGTGGCTAGTAGAGTTGTATCGGAGTCCGAATGGAGGGTTTTGAATCTCGAAGGGGGTAGTGAGGTGATTTTTGAAGCAGTGAGCTGTTCTGAAGCCTTGTTGAGTATTTGACGATTTTTATCTATTTCTTCGAACTATTTATTTAATTTTGCGATGTGTTAACTAATCGTTCGGGGGCCTTAACAGTACATTCTAGGCAATAATTGTTCGTTCAGGGGCTCAAAAATATCCCCCCGAATTTTTAATTATTTTCTAGAATTTTTAGTTAATTTTTCCGAAATTTTAGCAATTTTTCGCAATTTTTAAATAAATAAAACGATTTAAATAAAAAATTAATCTTTAAATACTGATTTATGGCGTGGCCTGATCTGGACCGTTGATCTTGGGCGAGCGCGAATTTCTGAGAGATCTGATGGTTGTAGTCGCTCAGCTTTCATTTTCCCGCTTTTGACGCTCGGATGGGCACTTGCTCGGTTGGCCGACCGGAGGTGTAAGGATTCGGCCGTCCGAGCGACGTGGCGCAATCTGAGCCGTCGGATGGTAGCGCGAATCTTGAGGCGGGTGCGTTTCCCAAGAGAACGCTATCTTGTCGTTTAGCGCACGTGGCAAGATCTGGACCGTTCATTACCAGGAGCACGAATTTCTAGAAGATCCAACGGTCGTGATCGTTCGGCTGCTTTTTTTCTCCGTTTTGACGCTCGGATGGGCACTTGCTCGGTTGGCCGACCGGGGATCTGAGAGTTCGGTTTGGTCAAGCGAAGTTCTGGGCCGTCGGATGGGCACTTGCTCGGTTTGCCAACCGGATGTCTGAGGGCTCGGTTGTCCGAGCGACATTCTGGGCCGCCGGATGGGCACTTGCTCGTTTGGCCAACCGGAGGTCTGAGGGCTCAGTTGTCCGAGCGACGTGGCGCAATCTGAGTCATCGGATGGTGGCGCGAATCTCGAGACGGGCTCCGTTCCTAAGAAAATGCTATCTTGTCGTTTAGCGTCGCTGGCGAGATCTGGGCCGTCTGATCGAGATCTTACACGAATGTTGAGGAGAAAGTGAGTTTTCTCCGTTTTGACACTCGGATGGGCACTTGCTCGATCAGCCGACCGGATGTCTAAGGGTTCGGCAATCCAAGCGTGGTAGCGCGATCCGGGCCGTTGAATGGCGGAACGAGTCTCGAGACGGTTCGGTTCCCAAGAGCATTAATGGCGCCCCAGGATTTGTGCGGCGTTCCAACTTTCCGGGGTCATTAAGAATGGCGCCTTCCAATTAATGTGTGGCATTTCAGCTCCCGAGGGTCATAATGGCTGGTTCTTGGAGGGGAGGTTATAAATACCCCACTCCCCTGTAATTTTAGTCACAACAATGTTGAGTCTTAGCCATCGGAGGTGTCTGCCTTGGGTGGTTGCTCTTCGGCCATGGTCTCCTCCTGATTCTGACGGCCCCGATGCGGATGTCAGGGTCGGGGGAGATCAGAGCAGAAGAGGTGACGACCGGAGTCAAGGCGGATGCCTGTCTTCTTTTGAGAAATCCTAACCCTGAGGTCGTCGGACGGGTGGTCACTCTTCTGCCGTGATCTTCTCCTGATTCTGACGGTCCCGATGTGGATGTCAGGGTCGGAGGAGATCAGGGCAGAAGGGGTGACGACCGGAGTCCGAACCCGGGGTACAAGGTGTTTCGGAAGGATGGGTGGTCATCTTTCCGCCATGATCTTCTCCCGATTCTGACGATCCCGATGCGGATGTCAGGGTCGGAGGAGATCATGGCAGAAGAGGTGACGACCGAAGTCCGGAGCCGAGGGACAAGTTGCTTCAGAAGGATTGGTCTCTTCCGATCTCTATCTTCCTTCCGGGCTGACGGCTTCTGATGGTTGTCAGCCCGAAGGAGTTAGAGATGGGAGGTGTGCCGATCTGCTTTTTAACCGGGCCCCGCGAGACGGTGGTTTCTCTCCAACCCTTGAACGATTCATGGTTTCGGCTCCGAGGCTGTAGGCTTTGAGTTGCTCACGGGTGAGAGGGGAACCGACCGAGACCTGGGGCCCGGGGGGCTCGCCGAGGGCGGTGCCTTAAAACTTTTAATCCAAATTTTCTCTGGCTTCTTCAGACAGAGGTGGAGCGTCTGGGTCCGAAGTGCTTCGTCCGGGCGATGTGGCACGACCTGAACCGTTGGATGGTGGCGCGAATCTCGAGACGGACCCAATTCCCAAGAAAATGCTATCTTGTCGTTTAGCGTAGCTGGCAAGATCTGGGCCGTCTGATCGAGATCTTACACGAAAGTTGAGGAGAAAGTGAATTTTCTCCGTTTTGACGCTCGGATGGACACTTGCTCGGTTAGCCGACCGGTCCCTTTGCTGTTGGGTTCGGATCGCACGTTGTTCGGATTTAGATCCTGTTGTGCCGAGCTACTTGACTTGGTGAAAAGACAAAGTCGTTTTGGGCCTTCGTGACGTTTCAAGAGCGGCCCAAAAGTCGCGTCCTTACGTTAGGAAGCCCAAGAGACTTTTCTTTTTACTATAAATCTTCACTCCCCCACCCCAGATCTCATTATTCACTTTTACTTACTCTCTCAAGTTTTTACTTTTCACCATCGAAGTTTTTTGCTCCTGGGTGGTGCTGCTAGCTGTCGCGGCAAGGCATTCCTTTGCTCCGGCAAACTTTTCCAACCGTAACAGTCACTTCAAGGTCAGTTTCTCTCCTTTCTTTTTAGAAAAATGGTTAAGATTACTTCTTCGGATGAGACCCCTGCCTCGGACCAAGTCGTCGACCGAGCGGGTAAACGAAAGGAGGTGATAGAGTCGACCGAGCAGACCGTTGTTCGGCCGAGCAAGAGTGGCGAAGTAGCCGAGCCGCTCCAGGAGGTTGTGGCGAAGTCCCAGAAGGGTAAAGGAGTGGTCACGATCATTGAGCAGCCGAAGACGGCAGGGGAGTTCGACCGGCAGCCTATCGTTCTGTCGAGTGTGGGGGGTGTCCGGAGCTACTCCGAAGAGATGCTGGAGAAGGTTACCCAGGGCACTGCCAAGTCGGTGGAGGAGAACGAGCCGAGAGAGTTGTCCGAGGTGGACCACACAATTTCGTCTCTCACGGAGGCTGATCTGCATCGGATCCGGACCGGATTCCAGATCCCTGCAGAGTACGGGTTACTTCTCCCCGGTCCGGGATTCCGAGCCTGCACGTCGTCCTCGGCAGACGCGTGCATATTTCCCCTCGACTCCTTGGCCGCCGGGCTCCGTTTTCCGCTTCATCCATTCATCGTCGAGGTTCTTAATAGGTACGGTCTGTGCCCCGCCCAACTGATGCCGAACACTTGGAGGCACGTCTTGGCATTTGTTCTTCGATGTCAAGAGATCGGCGCCGAGCCAAACATGTTTCTCCTTCGGAGCCTCTACCGCCCTTGCCAGCCGAACAGGAACGAACAGAGGTTCTACCTTTCGCCGCGGACGGGCGTGAAGTTGATCGAGAACCCGGACTCGATCAAGCATTGGAAGAAGAAGTATTTCATTGTCCGAGCTCCCGTACCCTGGGCAATTCCGATAGCTTGGTCGAGGGAAGGCCTGCCCAAGCGAACGAAGAAGGAGCCGATACTGAGCGACGAGGAGGCGGAAGTCCTTAAGAAACTCCTCGCCTTGCCGACGCTAAGTTGGAAGGACATTACCAAGGAAGCTTTGTTCCGGGGGGGTCTCAGTCCAATCGACCCTAGTACGCTTCTGGTTTTTTTGCTTCTTGCTTGAAGTTCATGAAAATTTTTCTAAGTTTCTTCACTCGGTTTGTGCAGAGTCTTCGAAGATGGACTACAGGGCGTTGATGGCGAAGGCCAAGGCGAGGGAGCAGGAGACGAGAAAGAAGAGACCCTCGACAGGGCCTCAGGGCGGCCGAGCTCCGAAGATACCTTCGGTCCTGAAGACCGCCGACCTAAAGGGGGTCGTCGTTCCGGAGGCTGATCCTGTGCAGGAGAAGGTCGCGGCCTCCGATCCTCCTGTTTCGGATGCACCGACTCCAACGGCGAAGGGAGATGCTCCCGGCTCGTCGAGCGCCGCGTTCGACGTGAGCAAGGTGTTATCCCTTCAGGTTCCGCCCCTCACTGCCGATGCAGAGAAGATTCTCACGAGGGGCACAAACAGATCTTCGTCCCCGACTGGCAAGTGATGAAAGTTGATGGTTTTTTGGGCGACGGCAACATTTGTATGCAGGCGGTGAAGCACCTGCCGACCCCAAAGGACCGAGCGGCCCTTAAGGCTGGTCAGGTCGGGGACGCGACGATGCAGATCGCTCGGAACACGATGTCGGTGAGTGGGCCGAACACTTTCTTATTGAAGCATTTTTTCTGAAATTTTCTAAGTTTCTAGGTTCGGACCCTAACGGTTTGTTCTCTTTTCAGACCCTCTGCCACTTCAACTTCTTGCTCGAAGAGTTTGCGAGCAAAGAACAAGAGCTGACGGCACAGTACCACCGGGAGAGGTCGGAGCGCGCAAAAGCAGCGAAGCTGCTCGATGCTGAGCTACTCCTCTTGGCAAAACGCGGAGCCGAAGTGGCAGGATTGGAGGCGCAGCTGGCCGACGCCGTTCAGCGGTCGAAGGACGTGGCAGCCAAGCTCGAGGCCTCAGAGAAGGAGAATGCCGAGCTGAGGGAGGAGTTGGCCAATGCTCGGCCGTACGCGTCCTCCATGTTCTTGAACATGTGCTGCTCGGCCTCGTCCTGGACAAGTTACCGCTGAATCTAGTGTGGGGGTAAACAGATAGAATTTGTGGGTTCGTGGAAAAACCTGAATAGCGAGTCCAAACCTGTTCGTCGGAGTTGGGCTGCCGACTCCCGCCGTACACCTGCAAGGAAAGTGCGAAACACCGGGGTTGATCCCGACGACGCACCCTCCGACGCTCTTGTCAGTAACCAGTGATATGATTAAGAAAGAGCTTAAGTTGGCAAAAAAGTGATTAACCTGTAACAGTGGTAGGTAGGGGGTATTTATAGTCGCCGTTGGGATCAGATTAGGAATGTGATTCCTGTGATCTGATAAGGCGTAAAATCCTCGTAATCAGATTAGGAATGTAATCCCCTAATTCGCGGTGAGAGGATAGTCGCGAATCAGGCCCGTTGATTTGGTTCAATCAGAGACCCTAATTCTATCCTGTCGGACTGGGTTTGTATCGGGTCGGGACCCGTACCCAGTGGAGGTGGATCCGTTCGCGGGTTATTGGATCTGTGAGAAGGTGACCCAGTACCCACTTCGGACCCGTTAGTAGGTGAAATTACCGTTTTACCCCTGAACTTTAAGATTCATCTCCGATGTGAACGGTCCCGATTTAATCCTATTTTTAGCCATATCACGAGCCCCCCACTCCTAGAGACTGAGTTTTTCAGTCTTTGAGGAGTAGTTTTACTGTTCTAATGGCGTACGGGATTTTATCGGTGTTCTTAAGGGAGTTTTGGATCTTATTTGGGGTGTAACGGTGTTATTCTGGACTGGTAAAATACCCAAAAATATTCTCAGAAATTTCTGAATTTTTTGTGATTTTTCCAGATTTTTCTGAATTTTTTCTCATTTTTTGAATTTTTTATTCATTTTCCGAATTAAATAATTAATTATCAAAAATATTAATTAATTATTCTAATTTAATAATTATTTTTCCAGAATTTTAAAATAAATTTTCTGAATTAATAATTATTTTTAGAATTTTTAATTAATTTTTTTCGATTTTTTAAATATTTTTTCGAAAATTTTAAATAATTAAAACAAATAAATAAATAAATAAATAATTTAAATATACCTGAACACGTGGCGCGATCTGTGCCGTCGGATCCCGGCATGAATCTCGAGGAGGCGTGTTTCCCAAAAAATTGCTATCTTGTCGTTTAGCGCGCGTGGTGCGATCTGGACCGTCCATCACCAGAAACGCGAATTTCTGGAAGATCCAACGGTCGTAGTCGCTTGGCGAATTTTTTCTCCGTTTGTGGAGCTCGGATTGGGACTTGCTCGGTTAGCCGACCGAGCTCTTTGATGTTGGGGCTCGGATGGGAAAAGCTCGGATTCTTGCTCTGGTTCGGTTCGGATTTCTCCCTCGCGCGAGTGGCTCGGCTCGGATTTCCGAGCTATTCGGCGCAGCTGCATTGAGATCCACTTTCCCGGTGCTACGGAGGTCCGATCGGGGCGTGCGACCCCTCGTTTCGAAGCTAGTTCGAAGATCGACAACTTCTCTTCAGGAGTGGGATGAAGATTCACCCTCCTTCATGGTCAAAATAGCTCCACAACATGCTTGTCTTCATGAAGTTGATAAGTACTTTGGTCTTGGGGATTTTGGAAGAGGAGCTCCACTCCTAGGGGCGGAGAAGATGTGCTAGGAAGACCCTTGGGCTAGGAAGACCCTTGTAATATGTGCTAGGAAGACCCTAGGGGCGAAGAAGAGGCGCGAGTGGGTCGGATGGCTAGTCGCTCGGCTAGGAATACTGAGCGATGTGGAGCGATCTGAGCCGTTGGATCTCAGCGCGGATCTCGAGGCGGGCACAGTTTCCAAGAAAACACTATCTTGTCGTTTAGTGCTGCTGGAGCGATCTGAGCCGTTGATCTCAGCGCGGATCTCGAGGCGGGCACAGTTTCCAAGAAAACACTATCTTGTCGTTTAGTGCTGCTGGAGCGATCTGAGCCATTTGATCGAGATCTTACGCAAATTTTGGGGAGAAAGTCGTTTTTCTCCGTTTTGGGGCTCGGATGGTGTCACGCCCCGCTTCCCAAAATACGGAATACGAGTACGTGACTAAGCCCAGCGAATGATTTTTACATCATCCATAAGCTGTAGGATCGACTCAGCATCATAACAAGAATATACAAGAGAAATATATGTAACCAAGCATGCATGAATAATTATTTAAGCAACAGAAACAATTTAAATAAATGATAATATTCAAATAGTTCCCCATGTCTGGTTCGAGTGTAAACTCGGAAACAAGTCTTACACAGCAGAAGAAATAAATACCTTAAGAAAGCAACTATTTAAACAGGTCCTTGCTCCAAGCAAAACCTGAAATGTCTGCTCGCCAATTCCAGCAGATAGCTTGTCTCCCAAGTCTGCTTAATAAATATAAACAGGAAACAAGAGGGGAAACAAGAGAAAATGCCCTTAGTGCAAGTTAGGGCCACAAATAGTAAAAGCAAGTACAAGAAAGGGGAAAACAAGATTTGGAACCAAGAATAAACCGAGTTATAAGAAGTAGTGACAAATTCAAAGTCTAGCTGGCAAGAGGGAACATCATAATGACTATATTGGATAACAACTGCTAGTGGTGAATCACATGTCAGGTATACTTATAGGGGTATTTAATATCAAGCGACAACCTCAAGTCTAGTGTCATATGTTGTTTCAGATGTCAGGTCTCATATGTCAAGTCCAAGTATCAAGTTCCAGGCTTTAAGTCTCAGGTGTCATGTTTCATGTCTCATATCATCAGGTATCAAGTGACAGGTGTCAAGTTCAAGTCTTGTAATTATTACTATCTAGGTAGCACGACATGCATCCATTATACTACATGGTTGCTACAGTCAAATCAGTTACGTTTAGACCTAGTAGTGGAGTCTATAGGGCGGTGTACTCAGGCATCAAACTAGCAGGTGATCAACCATGGGCTCTAGAGGTGGCCCCCGTAGGCTCTAGAGGTGGCCCCCGTCACCCATGACGTGGCACTTAGTTCTACGTGGCACTTAGTTCCAGGTGATTTCAAACATACATCATGTAATCACATAATGGGCTCTAGAGGTGGCCCCCGTAGGCTCTAGAGGTGGCCCCCGTCACCCATGACGTGGCACTTAGTTCTACGTGGCACTTAGTTCCATTTAACATACAACTTGGGAAACACGGGCCCCCCTTCCGAGTACACTTACCTATATTGTCCACTCTATAGTCTTTCCCATAACCCCGGCTTGTCACATTTGTTCAGGCAGATTTTGTGTTCTTGTATTTATACATGTGAAACAGGGTTGAAATAATATAAATTAATTCCAAGAAAATTTGGAGATGTCCTATAGGGTGTCCAGCAACTACATATAAAATTTGGGGCCAAACACTCGCTGTTTGCACCGCGAAAATAATTTGTAAAGAAAATATATACAGCAGTTTTTACAGAACAGCGCCTACTGACACAGCTGCAGTATCACAGCCATATCTCCTAGACCGTAACTCCAAATTCAATCATTCTGGAGTCGATCGACATCTACACATCCTGATCTACGTTTTGTATTCAGGCCTCGGGCCCAAATTCCAAAGATAAGAGGGTCGAAACCGCAAATGAAAATCCAGACAGCAACATAGGGAAATAATTCACTAATGTAGATTTCATAGATTTATGTAATTTGGTGTCTAAAATCATTATGTGGCACAAATACATGGTAATGGGAATCAAACAGCGAATAATAGTATTTTTCAAGTCATAATAATCACAAATTGCCAAAACACTAAATTTATATGCGTCTACAATTTCTAGGAGTCCTTAATTCATATGTCCATGTGATTCGCAAGTTCAAGGAGATAAAAGAGTCCAATTGAATTATTAATTATTACGAGGAAGTTTTGTGACTCTTAGATTGGTGAGTTTGAAGGTTCAAATTGTTTTACTATGATATTTCAAAGGAGAGTCACAAACTAACTACATGTGGTATTTCAAAGAGACTTGTACTAGGACAATAAGATGTACAAGGTTACTTGCCTTAATTCGACGGTTGAAATCTCCACTTATTGAAGCAAAAAGAGTGGAAAAATCCCCGGAAATATCCTCGAAATGCGCGTCCAAAAATTGATCGAAGATCGAGCTTTCCTCGCACACACGATCGGCCCAAACAGCAAACGGCGAAGTCGGATCTGGCGCGGCAAAACACAGAACAGCAGTACAGGCCAATCAGATCGAGCTAAAGCAGCGGATCTGCGTCCAGAACAGCGTGCAGCGAAAGCTGGATCCGCTGTGGACAGAACACGGAACAGCGGACGGCAGCGAATCAGATCGCTCGAACGCAGCGGATCTGCGCCAGAACACGGGACAGCAAGTCTGGATCCGCTGCGGGCGAACACGAAACAGCGATCACGGCGCACAGATCTTGACGTGATCGGACGGTTCAAATCCGCGCCCGCCCTTTCCTCCTTCTTCTTCGTTGATCTCTTCTTCGACGAACTGAGCGTGAGGGAGAGGATTGAGTGCGGCGACGCTGGGTCTCCGACGACGTCTGGGTTCAACTGAGGAGCAGTCGACGGCGGCAACGACGGCGATGGAGCTTGGTGGCGCGCGTTGTTCTGTTTGGGGGTTCGAGAACAGGGGAGCAATGGCGGGGAGGAGCTTGTGGTGGTTCGGGGTGTTGGCGATGCGACGGAGGTGGAGTTTGGAGGTGGTGGTGCCGTGGGGGGGGGGGGTCGACGAGGCGAAGGCGAGGGAGTGGCGAATAGATCGGAGGGGAAACGGAGGTGGGTCGGCGACGGGAGAAGGATCTGGTGGATGGATTGGCGGTTGCGAAAACGGAGGAGAAGGAAACTGATGAAGAAGAGGATTAGCGGCTGTAGGGAATTAGGGTTAAATAGTAGAGAGGTAATTAGGGTTAGGGTAGGGTTTTATATACTAGGTTAGCGGGTTTGCGGGTTTGAGAGTTTAGGGGATCCGTTTCAAAAAGGGCCCAACAGAAGAAATGGTCAAAAAGCACAATAATGGGGATTAGAAAGATAAAAGAGAAGAATCGGGCTATTCTTCATGAAGAACGGTGCAAGATGGCACACAATCGAATTTGACAAAAGAACCCACAAATTGAGTTGAGACAAAAATAAATGATTTTATTCGAACTGAAATAAAATACAGGATCTCAAATAGATGAAAGAGTACAATTTAGCAAAATACAGTATAAAAGCACAAATACGGGGAAACAGGAGTTACAAATCCTACCCACCTTACACAAAAATTTCGTCCTCGAAATTTGCTTAGGCGGTATATAGGACGGGGTAAAAGTAATTTAGGGGAGGGTAACAAAACAAGGGATCCAAGGAAAAGTCAACTTGGTGGTAACACCAAAATAAGGAGGGAGTGGATAACAACGAGGTGAAATGGATGGCATGAAGGAGAATAACAGTATCTAAAGGATCCAAATAACACAAGATAATAAATACGATGAAGGAGTAGGCAGAACTGAAACCAAGGAGATGGAAGACAGGAACGAATTGAATCCAATAATGAATGAGTACATGATGGCGGGATGGAATGCAAGAAGAAAATAACCGGTATCAAAAAAATGAAGAAGAACACTGAACACCACAAGACTTGCAAGATAACAAGGCAAGGAGGTGAACGAATAGAAAGAGCTGGAATCGAAGAAGGGAGCGACAAGGGAAAGATGCACCACGCAATGAGTCAATGGATGAGAACGAAATCAAGAAATAGGGGACAGCAAATGGTGCAAGGAATGGAACAAAACACAATACAAGAAAGGAGAAACAACAACATGATCCTGGGTCCTGTGGGTCATGGGCCCACTACGCTTCTGCTGCGCTACTCTGATGGTGACACTCCAAGCTCCAGACATGTTGTAGACCACGTGACACCAAGCGACGATCCGAGCAGGAAGAAGAGAATGAGGCACAAAGATCAAAGTGAGAGTATGAGTTCAGGATAGATATAAACAAAGATGCAAAGAATATAAAATTGAGCTTCAATTCAAATAATCAAAATATATAGTATACATCAAAACTAATGACTTTAACAGGAATAATAACAGTAACAATATCCATGATAATAATATCAATATTAATAGAAAATAATAATGACAATAAAACTAATAATAACAATGGTAATAACAAAATTAGTAACAAAATAATAGTAATAACAATAATAATAATAGAAATAAAAATCGTCATAATCATACAGGTATAACAATATGAAGAAATAAAAATATCAACAATACTAATAATAACGATAATACATACATGACAAAATAGAATTCAACACATCCATGAAAATAATGCAATAATAATAATAATAGCATTAAAAATAATATTAACAATGATAATAATAATATGACAATATCAAAATAACAATAATATCAATAAAGCAACAGTAATAATAATAAAAATAATAACAGTAATAAAGGTGATGAAATTCATAATAATAACATCAATCGAAACGACAATGATAATAATAATACGAATAATAACGAAAATATTCTTTTACCATCAGTTTATTTATATAAGTAACGAGTCTTGAAATATCAATTAGTAATAGATAGAGAATCTTGTCTACTTAACATCGAGTTGCATATTTGCCTTCACGACATCAGGTTTCAAATTGCCATCCAAATATTCGGCTGCACATTTTGCCTCGCCGATATCCAGTTGCAATTTGCCTCCATTGACATCGAGTTGCAAATTTGCTATCTCGACATTAGGTTGCACCGAAGTGGTGAAATGTATATTAAGTTGAGTATGCTCAGGCTCAAAACAGATTAATAATAATAATAATAGTAATAATATTAAAATATCAACAACACTAGTAAAAATAATGATGCAAGACAAGATATAGTTTGGGTCCAACATTTTTGTGGAAGTAATTTGATATTAACAATAATAATAAAATAATGAAAGCAACGATAAGAATATCAATAGTAGTAACAATAATAATAATACTAGTAAGGATAATGAAAACAATAGCAATAATAATAATAGTAGTAGTAATAATAGCATTATACGACAAAATAAGAATTTGTCATATCAAAATAATCTAGTAGAAATATATAGTCGATCAAAAATGAAAAGTAAAGTTAAAATACAACCTTGTTCGAAATAATAAAATCTTTGTTGAGAAACATTTTTATAGAAGATCGAAAATAAATATAACAAATAATAATCAAAATATAGAAAGTATTCGAGAAAAATAATTATAAAGAGAAAATAGGTAGGAGAAAAATGAAGCTATACCCAATAAAGAGTTAAAAGAATGATGGCTAGAAGGGACAAAAGAAGATTAAGGATTTGAATATGAAGGAAGAAGGACGAGGGGCAAAATCGGAATTGAAGAGAATATAGCAGAGAAGAAATAATCAACGTGATACTCAACATGAATCAACAAATGATAATGAATGCAAAGTAGGGAAAATAATGAACGACACACGAGTTGAAATAAGAAGGAATTGACGAGGCAAGCGGAAATAAGAGATTGCTTGCACCGGAATCAAAAGAATATGGGTACGGAAGAATAAATTGTACCCAATGGGGAATCAACAAATCAGGACGAATGCAAGAGATGGAAGGAAGCAAGGAGTCAAAGAATTGGATATGAAGAAATCAAAATGGATGGGATAAGACTTGTATCCAGATCGAGTTGACTATTAAATTATTCATGTGGTTGCATGGCCTGTTTAATGTAGAGTTAATCCTGACTGAGTCAAGCCTGCCTAATGTATTAGTCGGACCAACACATTAGCCAAACCTGGCTCTGATACCACTAAAAACCTTGTCACGCCCCGCTTCCCAAAATACGGAATACGAGTACGTGACTAAGCCCAGCGAATGATTTTTACATCATCCATAAGCTGTAGGATCGACTCAGCATCATAACAAGAATATACAAGAGAAATATATGTAACCAAGCATGCATGAATAATTATTTAAGCAACAGAAACAATTTAAATAAATGATAATATTCAAATAGTTCCCCATGTCTGGTTCGAGTGTAAACTCGGAAACAAGTCTTACACAGCAGAAGAAATAAATACCTTAAGAAAGCAACTATTTAAACAGGTCCTTGCTCCAAGCAAAACCTGAAATGTCTGCTCGCCAATTCCAGCAGATAGCTTGTCTCCCAAGTCTGCTTAATAAATATAAACAGGAAACAAGAGGGGAAACAAGAGAAAATGCCCTTAGTGCAAGTTAGGGCCACAAATAGTAAAAGCAAGTACAAGAAAGGGGAAAACAAGATTTGGAACCAAGAATAAACCGAGTTATAAGAAGTAGTGACAAATTCAAAGTCTAGCTGGCAAGAGGGAACATCATAATGACTATATTGGATAACAACTGCTAGTGGTGAATCACATGTCAGGTATACTTATAGGGGTATTTAATATCAAGCGACAACCTCAAGTCTAGTGTCATATGTTGTTTCAGATGTCAGGTCTCATATGTCAAGTCCAAGTATCAAGTTCCAGGCTTTAAGTCTCAGGTGTCATGTTTCATGTCTCATATCATCAGGTATCAAGTGACAGGTGTCAAGTTCAAGTCTTGTAATTATTACTATCTAGGTAGCACGACATGCATCCATTATACTACATGGTTGCTACAGTCAAATCAGTTACGTTTAGACCTAGTAGTGGAGTCTATAGGGCGGTGTACTCAGGCATCAAACTAGCAGGTGATCAACCATGGGCTCTAGAGGTGGCCCCCGTAGGCTCTAGAGGTGGCCCCCGTCACCCATGACGTGGCACTTAGTTCTACGTGGCACTTAGTTCCATTTAACATACAACTTGGGAAACACGGGCCCCCCTTCCGAGTACACTTACCTATATTGTCCACTCTATAGTCTTTCCCATAACCCCGGCTTGTCACATTTGTTCAGGCAGATTTTGTGTTCTTGTATTTATACATGTGAAACAGGGTTGAAATAATATAAATTAATTCCAAGAAAATTTGGAGATGTCCTATAGGGTGTCCAGCAACTACATATAAAATTTGGGGCCAAACACTCGCTGTTTGCACCGCGAAAATAATTTGTAAAGAAAATATATACAGCAGTTTTTACAGAACAGCGCCTACTGACACAGCTGCAGTATCACAGCCATATCTCCTAGACCGTAACTCCAAATTCAATCATTCTGGAGTCGATCGACATCTACACATCCTGATCTACGTTTTGTATTCAGGCCTCGGGCCCAAATTCCAAAGATAAGAGGGTCGAAACCGCAAATGAAAATCCAGACAGCAACATAGGGAAATAATTCACTAATGTAGATTTCATAGATTTATGTAATTTGGTGTCTAAAATCATTATGTGGCACAAATACATGGTAATGGGAATCAAACAGCGAATAATAGTATTTTTCAAGTCATAATAATCACAAATTGCCAAAACACTAAATTTATATGCGTCTACAATTTCTAGGAGTCCTTAATTCATATGTCCATGTGATTCGCAAGTTCAAGGAGATAAAAGAGTCCAATTGAATTATTAATTATTACGAGGAAGTTTTGTGACTCTTAGATTGGTGAGTTTGAAGGTTCAAATTGTTTTACTATGATATTTCAAAGGAGAGTCACAAACTAACTACATGTGGTATTTCAAAGAGACTTGTACTAGGACAATAAGATGTACAAGGTTACTTGCCTTAATTCGACGGTTGAAATCTCCACTTATTGAAGCAAAAAGAGTGGAAAAATCCCCGGAAATATCCTCGAAATGCGCGTCCAAAAATTGATCGAAGATCGAGCTTTCCTCGCACACACGATCGGCCCAAACAGCAAACGGCGAAGTCGGATCTGGCGCGGCAAAACACAGAACAGCAGTACAGGCCAATCAGATCGAGCTAAAGCAGCGGATCTGCGTCCAGAACAGCGTGCAGCGAAAGCTGGATCCGCTGTGGACAGAACACGGAACAGCGGACGGCAGCGAATCAGATCGCTCGAACGCAGCGGATCTGCGCCAGAACACGGGACAGCAAGTCTGGATCCGCTGCGGGCGAACACGAAACAGCGATCACGGCGCACAGATCTTGACGTGATCGGACGGTTCAAATCCGCGCCCGCCCTTTCCTCCTTCTTCTTCGTTGATCTCTTCTTCGACGAACTGAGCGTGAGGGAGAGGATTGAGTGCGGCGACGCTGGGTCTCCGACGACGTCTGGGTTCAACTGAGGAGCAGTCGACGGCGGCAACGACGGCGATGGAGCTTGGTGGCGCGCGTTGTTCTGTTTGGGGGTTCGAGAACAGGGGAGCAATGGCGGGGAGGAGCTTGTGGTGGTTCGGGGTGTTGGCGATGCGACGGAGGTGGAGTTTGGAGGTGGTGGTGCCGTGGGGGGGGGGGGTCGACGAGGCGAAGGCGAGGGAGTGGCGAATAGATCGGAGGGGAAACGGAGGTGGGTCGGCGACGGGAGAAGGATCTGGTGGATGGATTGGCGGTTGCGAAAACGGAGGAGAAGGAAACTGATGAAGAAGAGGATTAGCGGCTGTAGGGAATTAGGGTTAAATAGTAGAGAGGTAATTAGGGTTAGGGTAGGGTTTTATATACTAGGTTAGCGGGTTTGCGGGTTTGAGAGTTTAGGGGATCCGTTTCAAAAAGGGCCCAACAGAAGAAATGGTCAAAAAGCACAATAATGGGGATTAGAAAGATAAAAGAGAAGAATCGGGCTATTCTTCATGAAGAACGGTGCAAGATGGCACACAATCGAATTTGACAAAAGAACCCACAAATTGAGTTGAGACAAAAATAAATGATTTTATTCGAACTGAAATAAAATACAGGATCTCAAATAGATGAAAGAGTACAATTTAGCAAAATACAGTATAAAAGCACAAATACGGGGAAACAGGAGTTACAGATGGACACTTGCTCGGTTAGCCGACCGGGCTCTTTGATGTTGGGGTCGGATCGGCACTTGCTCGGCATCCGAGCGGAGGGAAGAGCTCGGCTCTGGAAGAGAGCCATTTGTGAGATGAGTTTGAGGAGCAACTCTTGGAGAAAGTTGTGAGCTCCGAACTCGTTGAGAAGAGGTCCGCTTCGGAGGCGAGCGGAGTGAAGAGCTCGGCTTTGGAAGAGAGCCATTTGGGAGACGAGTTTGAGGAGCAACTCTAGGAGAGAGTTGTGAGCTCCGAACTCGTTAAAAGGAGGTCCGCCTGGGAGATGATCGGAGCGAAGAGCTCGGCTCTGGAAGAGAGCCATTTGGGAGATGAGTTTGAGGAGCAACTCTAGGAGAGAGTTGTGAGCTCCGAACTCGTTGAGAAGAGGTCCGCTTCGGAGGCGAGCGGAGTGAAGAGCTCGGCTCTGGAAGAGAGCCATTTGGGAGACGAGTTTGAGGAGCAACTCTAGGAGAGAGTTGTGAGCTCCGAACTCATTAAGAGGAGGTCCGCCTTGGAGATGAGCGGAGCGAAGTGCTCGGCTCTGGAAGAGAGCCATTTGGGAGATGAGTTTGAGGAGCAACTCTAGGAGAGAGTTGTGAGCTCCGAACTCGTTGAGAAGAGGTCCGCTTCGGAGGCGAGCGGAGTGAAGAGCTCAGCTCTGGAAGAGAGCCATTTGTGAGATGAGTTTGAGGAGCAACTCTAGGAGAGAGTTGTGAGCTCCGAACTCGTTGAGAAGATGTCCGCTCCGGAGGCGAGCGGAGTGAAGAGCTTGGCTCTGGAAGAGAGCTATTTGTGAGATGAGTTTGAGGAGCAACTCTAGGAGAGAGTTGTGAGCTCCGAACTCGTTGAGAAGAGGTCCGCTTCGGAGGCGAGCGGAGTGAAGAGCTCGGCTCTGGAAGAGAGCCATTTGTGAGACAAGTGTGAGGAGCAACTCTAGGGGAGAGCTTTAGCTCCGAACTCGCTGCTTATGTGAGAGAATCAACGGTTGTGGGAGCAATTCCGAATGGCAAACCACTTCTAACTCGCTGAAGAGCAAGTTATTTGAAGCAGAATCGAGCCAAGTGTTGGACTCCGAACCATCGGTAGAGGTAGTCAACGGTTGTGGGAGCAATTCCGAATGGCGAATCAATTCTAACCCGCTGAAGAGCAGGTTATTTGAAGAGGAATCGAGCCAAGTGTTGGACTCCGAACCATCGGTAGAGGTATTCAACGGTTGTGGGAGCAATTCCGAATGGCGAACCACTTCTAACCCGCTAAAGAGCAGGTTATTTGAAGAGGAATCGAGCCAAGTGTTGGACTCCGAACTCGTTGTGAAGAGCTTAGTAAGTTGCGGGAGCAGCCATCTAGAAGAAGCTGGACTCCGAACTCACCATTCGGCGAGTCATGACTCGGAGAGGTAGAGATGAAGCAAGAGCAACAATTTCCAATGAAAAAACGTAAAGTTTTATTGAAATAAACTAAGTGGCTGCTTCAATATGGCGAGCCCTTATTACATGCTATTGGCCGGATTACAAGCATCGGCCTTATTAAAAATCAAGATCCTGCTTCTATGATAAGGTGAAGACCTCTTGGGAAGAGCCGGGAGGTTCTGAGTCTTAAAGCTCGGCGGGCCCTTCGGTTCGTTTGTTGGCTCCTCAGGGGGGAAGCTCGGCCCCCTCTTTTTGGACGAACTTGGTCAGGTGCCCCTGCTGTATGAGTTCTTCGATCTCCTCCTTCAGAGCCCGACAATCTTCCGTGTCGTGGCCATGGTCCCTGTGAAAGCGGCACCACTTATCCTTGTTCCTCTTCTTGCCAGGTGTATTCATTCTCGGGGGAGCGCGGAGGAGCCATTCCTTGTCCACCTCTATAAGAACTTCTGATATATTGGCAATGAGGGGGGTGAACTTCTCAAACCGAGGAGTCGGGCGACGCCGTCCATTGCCGTCCTTCTGGGATTTTTGGGAGCCCTCTTCGCTTGTGCTTTTCCGTTTGTTCCCGGAAGATGTCTCCTCAAAGCCCGGGAGATTCTCGGCTTCTTCAGCCCGAATGTACTTCTCGCTCCTAAGAAGGAGGTCGGCGAAATTATGTGGGGGTTTCTTGGCAAAGGAGGAGCGAAGGCTGGAGTTGAGGACGTTCGATTGGAAGGCGGCCGCTGCAACAGGCTGGTCAAGGGAAGCAATGGATCTCACTTCTGCAGTGAACCTCCTCAAATAGTCTCTCAACTTCTCTCCCTTCTCCTGGCGGAGCTGGAGTAACGAGATGTTAGTCTTCTCCGTGCGTCTGCTACTCACAAAATGAGTGATGAAGAGGCTCTCGAATTGCTCGAAGGAGAATATGGAAGACGGGGCGAGGCGGGAGTACCACTCCCGAGCCGAACCCTTAAGAATGGCAGGGAAGGTTTTGCACAGCAAAGCATCGGAAGCTTGGTGGATTAGTATGAGGGTCTTAAAGCTTTCGATGTGGTCCACGGGGTCCGACTCCCCCGAGTAAGTTTCGAACTTCGGGGGTTCGAAACCTCTTGGGATAGGAGCTTCCATGATGGTCCGGGAGAAGGGAGGTCTGCTCGGGCGGATGGTCCTTCCTCTTAACTCCTCATCCTTGTCTATTCGGCCATTGCGCCTCTCCATCTCGTGGAGACGGCGGTAGAGAGCATCGTCCCTTCGACGATAGTCAAACGAGCCTCTAGACTCGTCTTCATAGGAAGGGGAGCGACGACGGTTGCTCTGGGAGCGGCGAGGGCTAGGCATGCGCTGTTGGTTGCTAGGAGAGGGAGGAGGAGTTATGGACCGATGGTGAGGACTTTGGACCCGTGGAGGGGTAGGAGCCCTTTGGGCATCGTTGTTGTTGGGTCGGAGGTTGAGGGCTTGCAAAACAGTCGCCTGGAACTGCTGGAACTCGGCACGGGTGATGGGTGCCTCATCGTTCCTCGGATGTTGCCGACCGGCAGGGGAATGGGGTCTTCTCCTATGATGCTCGGGGGACTCTCTCCGCCCGCTTCTGGTAGGGACCTCCTGTTATCTCGGTGGTGAGGAAATCGCTCATCCGGACGTTGTTGGCGGGAGGTTCCCTCTCGGGCCTGCTTCTCATCCAGACGGCGGCGAAGATCCTTATCCTTCTGCCGATTGAGAATGGTATTGCGAAGGTCGGGGGCCTGAGGACTGTGGGAGGCGTAAGAGTCCGTAGAGGCATTGTGTATCGAGATGCAATCCTGATGGAGAGGTTGCTTTTGCTTCTGCGGGTTAGGACCAGCGGGACCGTTAAGGGGTTGCTGATTCAGAAGATGAGGCTGGTCCTGTTGGAAATGGTCCTCGGCCGGAGGAGGAAGTTGCCCCTGCTGTGGAGCGGGATGGACGGGGACTTCCTGCTGTTGATCAATAGGGTTGGGTCCACGGTTGGACCTCCTGGATCTTACTTTTCTGGGAGGCATGGCTGGAGAAGAGCTAGTCGATGAGGAAGAGGCGGAGGCTATTCGTATGGTTTCCCACAGACGGCGCCAATCTGTTACCGCTGATTCTGGTGTGGGAGTAAACAGATGAGATGTGTGAGTTCATAGAAAAACCTGAATAGCGGATCCACTCCTATTGATTCCTGCTGCTAACCTGCAAGGAAGTGCGATACACCGGGGTTGATTCCGGCGACGCACCCTCCGACGCTCTTGTCAGTAACCAGTGATGATTAAGAAAGAGCTTAAGCTGGAAAAAAAATGATTACCTGGTCACAGTGGTAGGTGGGAGGTATTTATAGTCGCCATGGGAGCGATTAGGGACCTGATTTCCCGTGTAACTGTCAGGAGTAAAATCCTCACAGTTTGTTTAGGAAACTGACCCCTGACTCCCGGTGAGAGGGTAACTACAAATCAGGCCCATTGATTTGGTCAAATCAGTGACCCTGATTTCCTCTTGCTGGTCTGGGTCTGTCTCGGGTCGGGACCCGTACCCAGTTGGAGTGGATCCGTTCGTGGGTAATTGGATCTGTGAGAAGGAGTTTCGGACCCATTTGTATGTGAAATTACCGTTTTACCCCTGAGCTTCAAGATTCGTGCCCAATCTGGACGGTTCCGATTTAACCCCATTTTTAGTCATATCAATAACACTTGAGAGTGTAAAGCATTATTTTGGGAACCTAAAACGACATATGATTTAGAGAGAGAAAATAACAAGGAATGGAAGGAGTACAACCTATGCTTTAACACTTTGTAAACTAGTATGATGCACGTGCGATGCACGTGGAGGAGGAAGGAAAAGGACAAAAAAAAAACCTACCAATATGATGCACGTGCGATGCACGTGGAGGAGGAAGGAAAAGGACAAAAAAAAACCCTACCAACACGTGCGCTGCACGTGTTGGCACACATACAAAAAAAAATAAAAAATTGTTTATTTGTTTACACTTGAGAGTGTAAAGCATTATTTTGGGAACCTAAAACGACATATGATTTAGAGAGAGAGAAAATAACAAGGAATGGAAGGAGTACAACCTATGCTTTAACACTTTGTAAACTAGTATGATGCACGTGCGATGCACGTGGAGGAGGAAGGAAAATGACAAAAAAAACCTACCAATATGATGCACGTGCGATGCACGTGGAGGAGGAAGGAAAAGGACAAAAAAAAAAAACCTACCAACACGTGCGCTGCACGTGTTTGCACACATACAACAAAAAAATAAAAAATTGTTTATTTGTTTACCAACCCCATCTCTCCCATTATAATAGTTACTAGTATCATGCACGTGCGATGCACGTGGAAAAGAAGGAAAAAGGCAAAAAAAATAAAATAAAATAATTTCCAAACCGATACACTGTCGAAAATATTTACCAAACTGGTCCACTTTCGCACGTGCACGCGGAGGAAGGAAGAAAAAGACAAAAAAAGGAAAATAATTCCAAACTGATCCACTCCCGAAAATATTTACCAAACCGGTACCCTTTCGAAAATATTTACCAAAGTGGGTCATTTTGTCAACACGTGCGCTGCACGTGCTGGCTTCAAAATGGCATCAATGACAGATGACGTCATCTAAGGCCTTCTCCCATTATAGTATAGACTAGTATTAGACACGTGCATACGTGCACGTGGTAAAAACTGTAGGGATAATGAGTAAGGTAAAAAAGAAAATAATTTCCAAACTGATCCACTTTTGAAATATATTTACCAACCTGGTATACTTTCGAAAATATTTACCAAAGTTAGGCCACAACCCAGAAGAAAATAATTTCCAATCTGATCCACTGCCAAAAATATTTACCAAACTGGCCCACTACCGAAAATATTGACCAAAGTGGGTCATTTTGTCAACACGTGCGTTGCACGTGCTGTCTTCAAAATGACAGTCGCTGACACTAAGGCCCTTTCCCATTATAATAGTAGAGATAGATAGATATAATAATAGTTTGTGTTCTATTATCTTATACTAAATCAAAGTTAAATTTTTTTGTATTATTTGAATGATAAAAAAAAATTATATTTATCTGTTTTTTGACCCCCTTGAAGAAACTTTCTGGCTCCGCCCTGTTCATGCCTTGCAAGAAAAGACTATACTTCGGGATATTTTTAATCGCCATATTTCACATATTAAGTTACTACACTTGAAACATGAGGATATGCAGGATATGAATCTAACAATATGTGTAGAACCCATGAAAGCAAGAACAATTAATATCCTCATCAAATATCGATATTATAAACAGTAGTACCCATACCTTTTGGAGTGCCGACTTGAAAACTGTAGTTTTTGAATGCTCCTGGAAGCTGGTTAAGAGGCAGGTTGGGATGAAACCCAACCATAAGGAGAGGAAGAAGCATCAGGACCCCGACCAATGCCACGGTTTTAATCTCCATGGCTATCGGTGACTGCCTTCTACGCCCGAATTTGATTCACCTCAGTAACAAAATTGAAAGAAGGAGAATGGGAATGATTTCAAAATCAATGAGAATATGTATATAAATGAATGAACATGAAATTTGATTTTGAAGAGTGAGAAATGGGTGTTATAGTTTTGGAGTCAAAAGCAATCTTTGGTCAGCATGTGCATGTTGTTGGAAAAATACCTAAAGGTGTGTTAATTTACCTAACAATACTGAACATTCAAAAGAGCTTGATGGACTTTATTATTATATTGACTGTTGACATTGACATTATTATTAAGTCCTAAATACAACTCGAAAAGAGGAACGGAGTTTACAACTGAAGAAGAGGAACGGTCTACTACAATGAGAAAATACAGTCTCTACTCTTCTACTTTGTCTTCTTTGGATCTTCACCTTCCTCAGCTGCTCCGACAACCCCCTTGACTCCCTCCTGTCATAACCTCAGCAACCCCTGCAACTTCCACGCCACCAGCGACGTCCTCCTGAACACACACCTTCCGGACCTTCGGCTTCAATCTCTCATGCTTTCGGAGTTAGAGTTGAGTGGGTGCGGGCCCAATGAGAAGGCCCGACACACCGCAACCCCCCCCCTCCCCCCCTCCCAACTGCTGATGCTTCCCCTCCACCTCCTCCACCTCAATCTCACACCCCTGGCAACCCTATGGCTGCACCTCCCAACCTGTCAAGACTAAGTCGACTAAGCCTCCATCAGTCGACTGAGTCCACATAAGTCGACTGAAGCCCACCATCAGTCGACTGAATAAAGACTGTAACTACTGCAACAAGACTCTCGGTACAGTCGACTGATAGCACACCTCAGTCGACTGTACCCAATCCGTAACAACCCCTAAAGATCTGCAGATATATAACTGCGTCAACAACTGATCTCCAGAAGAATAGATTTGCAACTGTACCATATTATATCCCTAAAGGATAGGATCTGTAACCAATAAGATCTGATTTGATTTGTAAAAACTCTATAAATATGATCATGCATCACCGGTTTAAGGTGTGCAAGCCTTTCCAATTATTCACTTGGTATCAGAGCCTATCTGATCCTAACCGAGCTTAACTTCTTCCGATCATGGCCACCCCTCAATCCGCTGCAACCAATATAGTATCCACAACACCATCTCCACTCCCACCAATCCAAGTTCACCATCTAATCTCCATTAAGCACAACAACAACAACTATCTCCTCTGGCTCACCCAATTTCGACCTCTTTTAAAGGGGTACGACCTCGAAGGATACGTCGATGGAAGCTTCCTTTGCCCCACACGTCTTCTCCCACAATCCACAGAGATTAATCCAGCTTATACCACCTGGAAGAAACAAGATCAAATTCTCCTAGGATGGCTATTATCATCCCTCTCCGAGTCAGTGCTGGCTCAAGTAGTTGGCCTTAGCACGTCTCGAGATGTCTGGGAATCACTCCGCAAACACTTCTCCTCCCAATCTCAGTCTAGGGTCTTATATCTCAAACGTGAATTACAAAATATTCGTAAGGGAAACAAGATAATGGCTGAATATTACCTCCATGCGAAACAACTGCTGACAATCTTGCCGCTTCTGGCAATGCTATCTCCAACACTGATCTCCAGTATATGATGCTAGGTGGTCTTGACTCATCCTATGATCCTAGTGTAACGGTGCTTACTGCAACCGCAGCCGATCTCCACATGGATGACTTTTACTCAAATCTGTTAGCCTATGAGATGCGCTGGGAAGCTCAAAATGCCAACTCCCCTCAGCCCATGGCAAACCTCGCCCATCACGGCCCTTCACGTCCTACCAATAAGTACAACAACTCTCGAGACAGGTTCGGCTCTCAAGGTCAGAAGAATCGGCCTTCCAACAGAGCCCAAGGCCGCCCTCAACCAAATCGCAATCCCCAAGGACCATGCCAGCTCTGTGGCAGAAAGAACCACACTGCTATGGAATGTTGGTACTGTTTTGATCGCAATTTCACCGCTGCCTCTTCATCCAGTCCACCAACTACATATGTTGCTGCCCCTGGATCACTACTTGATGGTAATTGGTGCCCAGATAGTGATGCTACACACCACTTAACCCCTGATCTAAACAATCTTCACATCAAGTCACAATATGATGGACCTGATCAAATCAAAGTTGGCAATGGTAATACACTTTCTATTAAACATGTTGGTAAATCATCCTTTTGCCTTAATAATCGAACTTTTCATTTCAATCAAATTTACCACGTACCATCTATATCTACTAATCTATTATCTGTATCCAAATTCTGCATTGACAACAAAGTATTTTTTGAATTTCACCCATTCTCTTTTATTGTGAAGGATCAGGAAACGGGGACACCGCTGTTGCACGGCACGAATAGAGGAAGATTGTATCACTTTGTCGACAAGACAGCTAGTTCTCTTTCTGCTTTTCATTCAGAGTCAGTTTCATTGTGGCATCACCGGCTTGGCCATCCGATGCTAAAAACTGTCAATAAAATTGTGTCAACCTACTCATTGCCAGTAGAAAATAAATTCACATTGTTTTTTCATGCTTGTCGTGTTAGCAAGAGTCATAAATTGCCTTTTTCACTGAGTTCCACAATTTATAAAGAACCATTACAACTAATTGTATCAGATTTGTGGGGCCCTGCTCCAATGCTTTCTAGAAATGGTTCTCGATATTATTTACTATTAATGGATGCATTCAGTGGATACACATGGATCTATCCCCTATCTCACAAAAGTAATATTTTTACTGTCTTCAAACAGTTTAAGTTACAAATAGAAAATCTCACTGGCAAAAAGATAAAAACTTTTCAAACCGACAATGGAACTGAGTTCAAGCAATTCACACCCTTTCTTCTCCAAAGTGGTGTTGTCCATCGCTTTACATGTCCACACACCTCAGCTCAAAATGGATTAGCAGAGAGACGCCATAGACATGTTGTTGAGTCTGGTCTCTTTCTCTTAAACCATGCATTAATGCCCTTAACATTTTGGGTTGATGCCTTTGTCACTAGTTGCTACCTCATAAATCGTCTACCATCCTCACCACTAAAAAGTCAAACTCCCCTTGAACTGTTTTTTGGTTCCACACCAGACTACAATGCCTTAAAATTCTTTGGGTGTCTTTGCTACCCATATCTCAGACCCTATGCATCAAATAAATTAGATAAGAGATCCCTTGACTGTGTCTTTATTGGCTATTCTAGCACTCAAAAAGGATACATATGCTATCATCGACCATCCCAAAGAATATACATCTCTCGTCACGTCGACTTTGAAGAAACAATCTTTTCCTATTCGGCAGTGCACAACAACCCCACCAATGTAAGTATTACTTCTGCATCCTCTGCACCCTTACAAATCACATCAATTTTATCCACTCTACAAGCATCTCACATACCCCCTTCACCAAATAACCCACCTAACATTAACCCACTTCAACCTGTCCCTCAACCTCCCTCTCCCCACTCTCAACCGACACCTACTGCTCCACCATCTCCTCCACAAGAACCCGTTCCCCAACATCATATGATTACTAGGGCAAAAGGTGGTATACGTAAACCTGTTAATAGATTATGTTTGCATGCCACTAAACACCCTTTGCAGGATGCAGAATTAGAGGAACCAACCTGCTTCACACAAGCACAGAGCCATCCTCAATGGCATAGTGCTATGGATGATGAGATCAATGCCCTACTACAGAATGGCACATGGATCCTCACCCCTGCTCAAAGCAATCAGAACATTATGGGATGCAAATGGGTCTTTCGTATCAAACGAAAATCCGATGGCACTATTAACCGCTATAAAGCTCGTCTTGTCGCAAAAGGATTTCATCAACAAGCAGGTATTGATTATGAAGAAACTTTCAGCCCTGTGATTAAACCCAGCACAATTAGGCTCGTCATTATCATTGCACTAATGAACAAATGGGCACTCCGTCAATTAGATGTTCAAAATGCTTTTCTTCATCACAGAAGAAGTTTACATGAAACAACCACCAGGGTATGTAGATTCAAGATTTCCAAAGCATGTTTATCGCCTATGGAAGTCTCTCTATGGGCTCAAGCAAGCCCCTAGAGCTTGGTACTCAAGACTCACTGGGTATCTTTGCACTCTTGGTTTTGTTAGTTCCAAGGCCGACTCATCTCTGCTCATAAGACAAAATGGTGACTCCACTCTCTTTATTTTAATATATGTTGATTACATTATTATCACAGGCATACCGGGGAACCATATCAACACACTCATAACCCAGCTCCAATCTACATTTGCAATCAAGGACCTAGGCCCATTAAGTTACTTTTTGGGTATCGAAGTTCTTCCCAATCGCAATGGCCTTTTCTTGTCTCAGCGCAAATATATTCTGGATCTGTTACTCAGCTCCAAGTTCGATGGTGTCAAGCCTATCACCACACCCCTGGCAGCAAATAGTCCACTCTCTCAACATGATGGGCCGACTCACAATGATCCTACCCAATATAGAAGTATTGTGGGATCTTTGCAATATCTATCTTTCACTCGACCTGACATTGCAGTCGCTGTCAACAAAGTATGTCAGTTCATGCATAACCCTCGGGATGTCCATTGGACTGCTGTCAAGCGAATTCTTCGTTATCTCAAACACACCATCAATTTTGGCTTGCAACTGTCTACACCAACAACTTCCACCATTCATGCATATTCGGACTCGGACTGGGCAGGATGTCCTGATGATCGCAGATCTACAAGCGGCTATTGTATTTTCTTTGGTGGCAACCTCATCTCATGGAATGCAAGAAAGCAAAAGACAGTCTCCCGTTCAAGCACGGAAGCTGAATACAGAGACGTAGCAATTGCAACCGCAGAAGTTATGTGGATTCAATCTCTACTAAAAGAGCTTGGTTACTCCAAACTTCCGCCGCCTACTCTCTGGTGTGACAACTTAGGGACTACATATCTCACGGTAAATCCTATCTTCCATGCTCGCACAAAGCATATCGAAACAGATTACCATTTTGTCCGTGAACGTGTTGCTTCCAAACAACTCAGTGTTCGATTTATTTCCACCAAAGATCAGCTGGCCGACATCTTCACCAAAGGTCTCAGCAGTAACAGATTTCAGGAGCTAAGGACCAAGTTGTCCATCCAAGATTGGCCGTTCAACTTGCAGGGGAGTGTCAAGACTAAGTCGACTGAGCCTCCATCAGTCGACTGAGTCCACATAAGTCAACTGAAGCCCACCATCAGTCGACTGAATAAAGACTGTAACTACTGCAACAAAACTCTCGGTACAGTCGACTGATAGCACACCTCAGTCGACTGTACCCAATCCGTAACAACCCCTAAAGATCTGCAGATATGTAACTGCGTCAACAACTGATCTCCAAAAGAATAGATCTGCAACTGCACCATATTGTATCCCTAAAGGATAGGATCTATAACCAATAAGATCTGATTTGATTTGTAAAAACTCTATAAATATGATTATGCATCACCGGTTTAAGGTGTGCAAGCCTTTCCAATTATTCACTCAACCCCACCCCTAACCCTCCTACCCTAATGAACGCCCCCAATGAGGGAGAGTCTCCTAGGCTCGGACGTGCGCACACTTCGCCGCGGGCACACCGAAGTGCACATCATCGACAGGCAAGGAGTGGCGAGGATCATCACCGCCATCAGGAGTTCATCTCGAGGGAACGGGCCCATAGAGGGGGTCCTCCTACGAGCCGCTACGGGCGTAAAAGAACCCCCCCCAGCGTCACGCTCAGAGACGTCAGGATGACCGTCGATACAGGGACAACCACAGACAGAGCTCTCGCAATGAGCATGATCCTCATCAACCCATAAGCTACAATAGAGAAAGGGACTATCGTAATGATACTCACCATCCCCACCATTACAGAGACCACCATCATCGTACAAGTCACCAAAGCCGTGACAACTAACACCACTCAACCACTCCACCACAGCCGAGAACTTCCACATACCAACACAATCCCCAAAATTGCTACCTTACACCCAATGAAACCCAACATTCAACATCGCAATCCCCCAATTCCCTCTTCTTCACTCACCCACCACCTTTCACCACCAAAGGAGGTGGTCTCCGACTATCCCAAGGCTATCGTGGTATGGGCCTAACAAGGGGGGTCCAAGCGACGAGCCTAGAGAGGATGAAAAACAGGCTCTGACTGGGGATGCGGCGGAGAGGTGGCAAGAGGTAACCCATAAAGGAAAAAGAAAACTCAACTTCCCAATGCCAATCCTACAGGATAACAGGAAAAAACAAAGAAAAGGAAAACGAAAACCGGTGTCGTGCTTTAACTGTGGTGACTTGGGACATTACCAGACAGAGTGCACTAAAGAAGTTCGGTGCCTGCGGTGCATGAAGTGGGGCCACATGTCTTACACCTGCACGAATGTCAGCACCTCTAACAATGATGACAAACGACAAGTGTGCAGAGGTAGATCGCCTGACAACTCAGCTACGATCAGACTCGCAAACGGCATCGCCATCATCAAGAATGAGGAAAATTGGTTACGCCAATGGTGTGCAGTGGCTCGAGTCAAGTCAGGTAGGCCATCAGAGACCCATCTTCTACAAGCATTCAACGCTAAGTGGCCTATGAGGGCGCACAGAGATTGGGTAGTAAAGAAAGTTTGCCACCTCCAATTTCTGATTTCGTTCCCATCGCCAGAGAAAATGATAAAGGTCACCGGTATGGCCACGGTGGACTTTGGGCACTTCAGGTTGGATTTCAAAGCTTGGACACCGAGCTTTGGTGCAGAACGGCCTCAGGGCGACAAGTATTGGATATGGATCCATAACGTACCACTTCACTTCTGGAAGAATGAGGCTTTGCAAGAGATAGTCTCTGACTTCGGATTGGTGGAAGACATAGACGAAAAGACTATTCACCGCTCAGAGATAGTATCGGCGAGAATACTTATCAGGAGTGGTGATATCTCCCTAATGCCACGTTTTGCCAAAGTTTTCTCCTACGAGCAGTCCTATCTCATCCGGTTTGTGCTCGACAAACGTGCAGAGATGGAGACGGAGCTCCAATCCATCACGTGCCCCACACCCCCCCTCTCTTCGAGATGGCCGCACCTACAAACAGGTTGCCTTACCGGAGTGGGAGCTTACCATAGATGGGGACCATGAAGTGGAGCGTGCTCACCGAGATCTAATCAAGGCGGCGAGAGGGTTGGAGGTCCACCGGGAGCCTACGGTGGAGGGATCAGAGTGTCAAGTCTCAGGGCCTATTGGGCGAGAACGAAGCTCGACCAAGGGATCCAACGGCTAGGATCCACTTCCAGATATGGTAAATTTCCCAAGGCCAGAGGCAAGACTGGAAAAGGGAGAACCACAGGTATCCTAAAATGTCATGCAACCCCAGAGAGTTGGTGAAGAAAAACAAAAAAAGAAACAGAGAAAGGAGCCAGAGCTTGCAGGCCCTAGAATTGGCAGAAACATGCTAAGTAGCTCTCCAAAAGGGAAAAAGGTACAAGCTTTGGGGCGAGAGTTGGTAAAGGAAAGCTTTTGTAAGGGGAAGATGCCGAGGGGAGCATCGCTTTTGACCAGGAAGGTGGACCCAAAGCAAAGTAGGTCACCTAAAGGAAAAAAGTGGAGTACTAGGAGTGTAACGCCCCGAATCCCAAATACATTGAATTCGAGATGTTCTACAGGATCTTTCCGCTTCCTTTAGTATAATTTTACAAGGAAATTTAAACTTTTTACTTTACATCAGAGTTTACATCAATATTACACTTTACATTGCACAGCGGAAGTAAAATTTACAACAATGAAACAAATATACAACAACATTGTATCATCTTTAATCATTTGTTTCTCTTTAATCTTTATCAAGCCATTTACCTGCATATAAGACTGTGGGTACGTCAGTTTATTCAACCGACGATCATTATACACGGCAATCCTCTCTATGCCGGAAATAGTATAACTTATTTTCCATATTTAGCAAACACAAACTTGTCACATTTCCAACTAAAGGGACTACCCTATTGATGTCATGTTGTGATTGTGCACTTAGTCCTTAATGCAATTATTTATATTAGATGACACTAATGCGCACTTGTTTGGATTCTATGCATCCCATACTACATAGGTCCGAGGGCAAGCCTCTTAATCGTTCTTCATCTTTGTAGGGTTCAATCCCTCGTCATGACTTAATCTACTACTGTAACTATGGTAAGTATCCTAGATGTTTTCTGACCTACGAACTCATGTCTAGGCGCCCTGGAGGGAATCCCATCGCTGACATGACTCATCATGCAGACATCCTGTGGTAATTCAGCTCCTACCGTAGACATGACACCACTCGTAGTCTTCAAACATCCCACGAGCGTCGCCACCGGGACGGTACTCTGGAGCAGTATCCTCACCCAGACTCATCATGGGACATCCTGGGATACGCTCTCGCCGCTATCCAATGGCCCTCATACTCAATGTTTTTCTCTTACTTTCATCACGTCTTCACTATGTACTAATCCTTAATGTTATTAGAATCATGAACAAAAATCAAAGCTCTAGAGTTAGCATCTCCACTAAACCGGACTTATTCGTTTATTCAAACATGACCAACCTTGGTCTTTCCTTTAAATTTTCATTTCATTTATTTCCAAAATGCCGGGGGAGACTTAGCTACTCTTTGTTTCAATTTCAATTCACATTTCTAAAATTGAGCGTTCCAGCTCATAAGTTCATAAGTTGAGTTATCATACTCACGATATTTCTATTTCCCAATCATGATTTTCAAATCATTCAATAGTCCATAATGATACATTAAATTCAACTATTCATCATGTAGCTCATGAAATATTATTTTCACATAAAAACCACATCACTAGTTATTCGATCAAGAATGAATATTTACATTCCATAATTTATCTCACTATTCTCCAACGAGAATAATTCACAACACTTCTCATAATTCATTTCTATTCGTATTTCTTTTCCAATATTCCATTTTAAACCTTTTGTATAACCCAACTTTATACAAATACAAGTGTAGAACTCATAGTTCTAAAACATACTCCACTTCATGCAAATAATCCTCAATTTATTTTTCATAAACTCCCCATATTTTTAAGAAAATAAATATATTTTTTTTCCACATTTTTTTTGATCACTAAAACATTCAAAAAATTATTTTTTTCTCCAAACTGCCGAACCAAAGATTCGAACCCAGCACCACAGAGAACACAGCCGAAGGCACAGGCCACTAGGCCGCTTGCGCCAGACGACATGAAGAAGGCTGAGAGCCATAAAAGCTCTCGGCTGTAACAATATTTATTTATTTTTTCAAAAAATACAAAAGTTTGATGCCAGCAGTATTCGAACCAGCAACCCATGAGAAGCCGCACGACACTGTAGCAACCAAAGGCATCCCGACCACTCGAGCTATAAGCTCGGGTTGTCATAGGTACAACTCGAAATTTATTTAAAACAACTCTCTCTGTTATTGAAATATATCGATGTTCATCAAATTTTTTACTTCAACTTGCTCTTACTAATAGACTGTAAAAATTCCAGATTACTCATTTACATCATGAATTATACTCCAGTATATGAAAAATCATTTTTTTCTTAAAAAATTAAACATACTTTCAATAATTAACACCTTTCTACCATACAATTTTATTAATTTGATATACTATCACTATTGCATTCTTTTTCGACATTATAATTCCACAAACCTCTACACTAATTTTCCGCCATTATTCATCTCATAAATATAATGACTGCATCTTAATTTAATCGTTACAACAACATAATCAAATTCCTAACTAGCACATAATGCGACATTATCAACTACTAATCTTTGTGCATAATTTCCATGCTACTAACGAAAGTTCATTTCCACAATTCATATCCATACTTATATTGCACCCAACTTAAGTTCTAATTGTAGAATCACACACAATTTGCATGTCAACAATTCAATCAATTATAGTTCATTTTTTCCAATTAATTGTGCATCCTTATAATCATTTTCATGCATCATTTTTCCAATTGAATCTAGCATGCATTCTTATTTAGAAATAGGGAAAATTTACCCACCTTATTGAAGAAAGTACACTAGTGATCTCCTAGACGAATATCCTTGCAACGAAATGCTTCTCCTCCTTGTACACGCGCGCACAAGCCTCCAACCCGAGCACACCAAACCGAGAGCTCCCTTCTTTGAATAGCCGGCCTCTCCTTCTTCTTGTTGCAAGCCCAACTCCCACACCACTCAATCTTTTTAACTCACAAAAATACTACTATATAATGCAATTTAGACTATAGGTTTGTAGAAAGTAATAGGCACAAAAATAACTAGCCATGGGAGGGGGTATTTATACTAAAATCTTGATGGAATGGATGGCTAAGATTAGAGTAGGAGTTAAGAACAAAGGGTGGAGATTTAAGGAGGAGTTACACAAACTACCCATGATGAGTAACCACCACACCATGATCCCCATCCAAAATTTGAGTTTCCCTCCAAGAAGCAACCGGCCATGCTTGGAAAACGTGCATATTGCACGTGTACGTGTAGTGCACGTGCATGCAACTAGGCCCAAAAATTGTACATTTTATTTTATATAAAAATAAACTCTAGTTTGTATTCTACATTACAAGTTGCATTTTAAAATAAATTGACTCATGGGCTTTAGTTTATGGGCCAAAATAATTATTTTAAAAATGAATTACATTTTGGGCTTTTTAAAAGAAAAGGCTTTTTAAAAGAAAGGGCTTTTCATCCATTTAAAAGAAGGCTTTTGTATAAATTAATTAAAAGCACATATTAAAATATCTTTACTCATCTTGATGAAAATATTTATCAAAAATATTGCACGTGCACACTACGTGCAAATAAATATACTTTTTCATTAAATGAAAAATCAGTGCATTACAAGGAGCCAGGAACAGGAAAGGGCAGAGAGTTTTTTGGGGAAGAAGACGAGCAAACAGCTCATCGTTGGAAGGGAGGAGAGCTCAAAAGAGAACGAACCAGAAAGGGGTTTGCTTTCTTAGGAAAAGAGGAAGGAGCCGTTCGATAATGACAAAGAAGTCTCGAGAGTCGAACAGCCTCATTCATCGAACAGAGTGTTCAACGCCTCGATCACAACCCCTCATGCATCTGCCGCAGTGCATGCCGCTCCGCAGGAGCCACGTGGCAATGGTGTCAGAAGGAAATAGCAGATGGACCAGGAGGACACCTTTAGCTATCTTACTCCATAGACAGGGCAATCCCCCATGGCTCAAGAAATTTTGAGTGGGCCCAAGCCCAAGAAGGTGATTGGGTTCGAGGTTTTGAGCGTGGGGGGGTTTAATAGCGAAGGAAGGGATCTTTTTGAGGGGCCCACTGGGCTTTCTACTGGTACTGGGCCAGAAATGCAAAAAGATATACGGGCTTTGGCAAGTAGTGGGCCCGGTGAGGGGTCCACCATTAGAGAGCCAAATTTTCAACAGGAAGTGGCAACAAGTAATGGGCCCATCGAGGGGTCTGCTACGGAAGAGCCCTCTGTTCAGCTTACACACCAGGGTGATGATGACAATAGTGAAGACAGGCTGAATCTTGAAGATGATTTTGTCTACTATGAGGAGGAGTCTATGGAGTCAGAGGATTTTGATTTTGATGTGGACTTCCGCATCTCTCAGTGCTTCCAATAATGAGCATGTCGTCTACATACAGACACACCAGAATGTATCTATTTGGGATATCTTTGATGTAAATACACTTATCACATTCATTTATTTTGAAGCCATTTGACATCATAACATTGTCAAATTTTGCATGTCACTGCTTTGGAGCTTGTTTCAGTCCGTACAGGGATTTTACAAGCCTGCACACCTTATTTTCTTGTCCAGGAACTATGTAACCCTCAGATTGTTTCATGTATATTTCTTCTTCTAAGTCCCCATTTAGAAATGCAGTTTTAACATCCATTTGATGTATTTTCAGGTTACGTAGAGCTGCAATAGCTATCAACATTCTTATGAAAGTTATTCTTGTAACTGGAGAATATGTATCAAAGAAATCTAGACCTTCCTTTTGCCTAAATTCTTGTACCACAAGTCTCGCCTTATGCTTTTCTATTGAACCATCTGGTTTCAATTTCTGTTTGAAAATCCATTTGCATCCTAGAGCTTTACATCCAGAAGGCAAATCGACTAACTCCCATGTATGATTCTGCGTAATAGAGTCTATTTCACTTTTGATTGCTTCCTTCCACATAGTAGCATCAGACTAGACATGGCGTCCTTGAAAGTTCTGGGCTCATTCTCTAGCAGAAAGGCCGTTACAAAGTTAGGACCAAATAATTTTGATATTCTAGCCCGTTTACTTCGTCTAGGCTCATCATTATCATGTTCTGGTTCATCAACTGAAGTGCTTGCATTCCCTTATTCACGTGTACGTTTGGGATACGTAGTATCCTTGCACAGAAACACATGTTCAAAGAATGAAGCATTCCTTGATTCCATTATTGTATTCACATGGATATTCAGTATATCTGATTTGTATACCAAGAACCGATATGCACTGCTGTTGTGTGCATAGCCTATAAATATGCAATCAATCGTCTTAGGTCCGATGGTGACCTGTTTTGGGTAAGGTACTGCCACTTTTGCTAGACACCCCCATACTTTGAGGTACTTGTACGAAGGTACGTTACCTTTCCACAGTTCGTATGGTGTCTTGCCGGTTTTCTTGTGAGGTATTTTATTGAGAATGTAGTTGGCAGTCAGCAACGCTTCCCCCCACATATTTTGGGATAAGCCAGAATTCAATAACAAGGCATTCATCATCTCCTTTAGAGTTCAGTTCTTGCGCTCGGCAGTACCGTTTGATTCGGGTAAGTAAGGAGCAGTTGTCTGATGAACTATTTCATGTTTAGAGCAGAACATGTAACGCCCCGAATCCCAAATCACTGAATTCGAGATGTTCTACAGGATCTTTTCACTTTCTTTAGTACAATTTTACAAGGAAATTCAAATTTTTCTTCATACATCAGAGTTACATTAATATTACACTTTTCTTTTGCACAGCGGAAGTAAAATACAACAATTAAATAAATGTACAACAACATGGTACAATCTTTATGCATCCATTCCTCTTACACATGCAATTACCTACATACAAACTGTGGGTACGTCAGTTTATTCAACCGACGATAATTATACATGGCCATCCTCTCTATGCCAGAAATAGTATAACGAATCTCATTTCTTAACAATCACAGACTTGTTCAATATAAGCATATAAATCAAAGGGAACTCTTAATGATGTCGTGTCGTGATTGTGCACTTAATCCTTAATGCAATTATTTAATTTACATGACACTAATGCACACTTGTTCGGATTCTATGCATCCCATACTACATAGGTCCGAGGGCAAGCCTCTTAATCGTTCTTCATTTTTGTAGGGTTCAATCCCTCGCCATGACTTACTCTACTTCTGTAATTACAGTGAGTATCCTAGATGATTCTATGAGTACAAGCATGTATCCTGGCCCCTGGAGTAGAATTCTGCACCATGTCTTGACTCATCAAGCATGCATTCTGCGGCAATTCAGCCTCCTCCCTGAACACAATCCTCTTGCAGTCACCAAAACATCCCACAAGCGTGACTAAGGTCCGATCATTCTGAGTTGTGCCCGCGCCATGTCTTGACTCATCAAGCATGCATTCTGCGGCTCACACACCCGCACCGTAAACCCTAGTTCTCATACTTATGTTTTTCTCTCACTTTCATCACATCTTCACTATGTACTAAATATTAGAATCATGAATACAAATCAAAGCTCTAGAGTTAGCCTCTCCACCAAATCGGACTTATCATTTCATTTCAATACATGACCAACCTTGGTCTTTCAATTCTCATTTCATTTCATTCATTTCACTGCCGGGGGAGACTTAGCTACTCTTGGTTTCAATTTACAATTCACAACATCTAATTGAGTACTTTCAGCTCATCATTCATTTAGAGTCTCACAGACTTGCTCATCATGATTTAGCCTTTCATATTCATTTAATTCTCAATTCCCATTTATGATTCATTTTACATAAATCCACACAGTCATAAAAAGAGTTCATAGAATTCGATCATAAAGTTCACAACTTCCAACAGCAATAAATAAAATGAAATCTCATACATACCAAAGTTCACTCTGTACAGTCGACTTGGAAGGACACCAGTCGACTCATACAGTCAAAACAGGTTCATCATAAATACTCGGGATAGTCGACTGCTGCACACAGTCAGTCGGCTGTCCCGCAACCTTTCATGTTCACAGTGTCATCCACATGACAGTCGACTGTTCATCCATCAGTCGTCTGTTCTGGGATTCTTTAATAGTACATTTCCATGTTCAGCTCAGTCGACTGGCCACACGCACTAAGTCGACTGGTCAGTTTCTTAATCCCAAAACAGAGATTATCTTTCCAACCGTTCTCATATGCACTTTCATTACAGCATACATACATTCATATTTTATAGACACCACACTTCTTACTTGTTCAGTAACATGGTAGCATGGAATTTCGAATTACTAATATGTTCTTTTCTTTAAGGAAAACACTTTAAACATGTACTCACACTATTCATAACTTTCTTACGAAGATGAAGATATAAATCTCAAGTCATTATACTAGGTCAACATAATGGAATATCTTATTTCATGGAGTTGCTGAATATTCCTACTTAAATCGATGCACCAGTCGGTTGAACACCTTGTCAGTCGACTGCACCGACAGTTCTTAGTTTTGTCAATCATCGCTAGTTCTTTTCATTCATTTACCTTCCCTCCATCATATGTGTCATAGGGAAAATGTAAAAATTAGTGATCACACGATTACGTCTATTTGCACATATTTTTATTCCCACATCATGAAAAATAATTGTCTCGTACCAGTCGACTGGTTCATGCGACAGTCGACTGTACCGACACTTTCGTTCTTATTATCAACAGCATGTTCAAGCAATTTCTAATACATTCAATTTACTTTTTATAACATGGTAGCAATTATAATAATCATGGTATAATTCCTATATTAGAAGTCCTGAGAAACACCCACCTTATATGAAGAAATAATCGAAATTCCGAAAAAGCTCCTCAATATAGTGAACGCTTCCTTGCTCCTCGCACCTTGTTCCTTTGCTCCACACCGAACCTTCAAAGTTCTACTCGGCCTCCACAGAAAAGCACACACACAACTCACAAATACCTCTCTTAATAAGGACAATCTTAGTGTAAAAGAGATGGGGAAATGGGAAGGGTATTTATACTAGGAAATAAGTAGAATAGAGGGCTAGGATTTATTGGGGAGTTATGAGATCAAAGGTTAGAATGCATTAGGGGGTTGAGAAACTACCCACACTTCACAAAATAACCACCCATGATCTATCCCACTACCCTACTCACATCCGGCCACAAAGGAAGGGTGCTCAATGCACGTGTATGCTAGATGCACGTGCATGCACAACCCACACTAAATAAAACTTGTACAAAGATAATAAATTTCTTATATAAAAAGTGTTACACAAAACAAGTTATAGGAAATAATAAAAAGTTAAATTTATGGGCTTAAATCCATTTGGGCCAAAATAAATATTTTAAAAAAAGAAAATAAGCAAATTAACATTGGGCTTTAAGAAAATATTTTATAGAAAACAATACACTTTATTCATCATGTTGAGAAATAATAGTCAACATGCTACACAAGCATGCCATATGTAAAAATAAATAATCTTTCATATATTTGAAAAATCAGGGTATTACAGAACATATTAAATGGTGCATCATATTCGCCTCCTCTATCACTCCTAACGATTTTAATCATTTTGCTAAGTTAATTCTCAACCTCAAGTTTATATTCTTTGAATTTATCCAAAGCCTCATTTTTGCTATGTAATAAGTATACATAACAGAATTTTGTGCAATTGTCTATAAATGTCACAAAGTACTTTTTGCCACATCTGGTATTCACGTATTTTAAATCACACAGAACGTGTGAATTAGACCTAGAGTTTCTGTGTTTCTTTCTACAGAACGTGATGGAGTTTTCGTGAGTTTGGCCTCCGTGCAAACTTCACATTTTTCAGAGTTATCTACCTTAAATTTTGGTAGCAAATTCATGTTAATTAATTTACGCATAGAATTGACATTAACATGACCTAGTCTTTCATGCCAAACAGAAGAAGACTCAACAACATAGGCAATAGGAGTTATTTCATTAACATTGGGAACACCAGGAACAATAGTTTTAGGGATGACTGTCATTACATTAAACTTGAACAGTCCATCCTTTACATATCCTTTACCCAAGTACACCCCATTCTTACACAATACAAAATTATCAGAAACAAGAACAACCTTAAACCCATTCTTGCTTAGCAAAGAACCTGATATCAAGTTCTTTCTAATATCTGGAACATGCAACACATTTGTGAGTGTTAGTTTCTTGCCTAAAGTCATCTTCAGTACTATCTTTCCTGTTCCTGCAATTTTGGAGGTGGAAGAGTTACCTATGAACAGCTGTTCATCTTTGTTGCACTTCTGATATGAAGTGAACATCTCCTTGTCCGTGCAAATATGCTTGATGGCCCTAGTATCGTACCATCATTCACGAGGATTTCTCCCCACAAGATTTATCTCTGATACTACAGCACAGAGTTCCAGGTCAGAGAGACCAGTGGACAAGTTCTCAGGTATGTGTGCGTGAGATTTTTCATTCCCTTTTGCATGTCCAGTTCCTATGCGATTGTTGTCCTTGCTGTGGCACTCAGAAATTTTGTGCCCCAGCTTACCACACTTGTGGCATTTTTCAGCAAACCTCTTTGCAAGAGATTTTTTGTTTGAGGCATGTGGCAAAAACTTTTTCTTCTTGCCCTTCTGTTCGTGCTCCACCACGTTGGCCTTTTCTATGGACTGATTTTTATAGGACATGTCAGCCTTACGATTCTTCTCTTCGATCCGCAACCTGACACTGAGGTCTTCAAGAGACATCTGCTTTTGCTTGTGTTTGAAGTAGTTCTTGAAGTCTTTCCATTCAAGTGGAAGCTTTTCGATGAACGCTGCAACCTGGAATGGTTCGCACAGCGTCATGTTCTCTGTAGCGATTTCATGCATTATGACCTGCAGTTCCTGGAATTGACTCACAACAGTTTTGGAGTCAATCATCTTGTAGTCCAGAAATTTGCCGACTACAAACTTCTTGGACCCGGCATTTGTTGTTTTGTACTTCTTTTCCAAAGACCCCCACAGGAGTTTGGACGTCTTGAAGACACAGTAGACGTTGTACAGGGGGTTTACCAAGCCGTTCAGGAAGTAGTTCCTGCAGAGGTAGTCGCCCTGAGTTCACACATCAACCGCAGCAACGGAGTGTGCATCCATCGGTGCCAGCATCGGGGCAGATTCAGTGAAAAACCTGTCCAGCTTCAAGGTGGTTAGGTAGAACTGCATCTTCCGTTGCCACTTCTTGAATCCAGTTTCATTGAACTTCTCCAATTTTTCTCCCACGGTTATGTGTGTGGGCAGAACGATCGAATGTGCTGCAACCGATTGTGCAGTCACATTTTGGGTCACCGGTGTTTCGGTACTGAGAAGCCCATTGGCAATATCATTCTGTGTGTTCTCCATGTTCTTTCTGAAACAGTTGAAACAGAACTATTAGTTGTTGTTTTTCTGAATTGAGAACAGTACCTGTAAACAATCTTCACAAAAAACTGTTAGAAACAGTGAGGAAAAATTTTGCATTAAGATTGTTAGAACTCGAATTTTATAAATCTAAAAATTACTAACAATAATTGTGAAAAACAGAAATTACAGGAATAAAATATAACAAACAAAAAGCTTTATACAGAGTCGAGATTAAAATCTCTCTTCTTAAAGCAAAATTCACCCCGTAGTGTGACGGTGGCTGGCGAATTGCCTCTCAGGATAAAACTGTATACCTTTTCTAAAGAGCAGCACCCAAACTCCAGAGATCTCAGCGAACAGTGCTGTGATGTACTCTTAGTTTTTGACACAGAGGAGAAGAAGAAGAAGTGTAATTCAGATTAACCAAAAAAAAATATGTCTCAGACCGAGATAGGATGCAGTAGTCTTATAGGAGAAATGGAGACTCTTCAGAGGTCCATTGCTCTGTAACAGCAGAGTAATGGTCCACTACTCTGCAACAGCAGAGTGGTGGTTCAGATTCATAACTGGTGACCCATTACTCTATTGGTATCAGTTACTGAATGTGAAAAGCCTCATCAGTGCACTGGGGAAGAAAAATTTTTGACTGGGGCAAAAAATTTAAGCCAAACCAAGCCTGGCCGAGCCGAAGCAGGGCCGGACGCGCGCGCGCGTGTATTTATCATTTTGGCTAAGTCCTCTCTCCACTACACTTTAGTGGTATCCCCCGGGCCACGCCCTTTAGTCCATTTTTCTAGTATATATGCTAGAAAAAATCTTTCCCAATTTCTGATATGGGACTATCCATTTTATCCAAGTTTTTAAGTTAGTACATTTCAAGTACCCAACTTTGGACCAACATTTCTCATTCATACGGAATTCGTTTTTGGCAAATGAGTACACCACGGAATAGTACTCGACGAGAGGATCGCAATCCACTCATTTTCCAGCGCCGTCGGTGGCCGGAGTTCGCCGGAATCCGGCCCGAAAAACTGTAAAAATTAATTCGAACAGTGTGTTCATTTGAGAATGGACAAGGGTGTACATAATATTATTCTTTCAAATTCAAGTTACATCAACTATCCACACCAGACCAATTCAACTCTCGACCGTGTGTAAAAATAACTCATGTCAGCACGCTTTGTAACTAGTAGTATCATCTACCCAACTCTCGGGATCTCCTAGAGTCCGTGGAGTTCGTGGAGGGCGCACATATAATGATGAGATTCAGGCTGCCCACATGCAATTAATTCTACATAAATGATTAAATGTCAAAGTTTTTTTTTTTTTTTTAATCCGTAAGGACCTCTTGGACGTGTGGCCATAAATATTATTCCCTCCGCCCTTTTTAATTTTTCAAACTACTCTTTTAATCCTTTGATATAAAAAAATTAAATTAAAAAAAAATCAATATGTCCCTATGAACATTTGTTCATACCATTAATAAATATTGAGATTGTGTTTCAAGAAATTTCTATTTGGTATTTCTTATTTAGAAGAAAAATATGTCATATTATATGTAGTCCTCATAGTGGTTTATGAAAACAAAACAAAGTATAAATACAAAAGCATTTCTTCTCTTGAAAAAATAATTCATCTTAGTTCATTTCTAAACAGACTAGTTAGTTTAAGAACTATAGAAGTATAAATATCATATAGTAGTACATTCCTAAAATAAGTAGCATAGCTCAGATTGGGCATGTTCAATTTTGCGGATGTTGTCCTAATTTCCAAACGGGAAGAGGCGTCGAAAGTGGGAGATTTTAGACCTATCAGTCTGATAAATTGTTCGGCGAAGATTATTACAAAAATACTAGCCATCCGACTGGGGGATATTATGGACAACCTCATTAACAAATCTCAATCGGGCTTCATTAAGGGCAGAAATATCCTAGATTGTGTGGCAACGGCAGAACAGGTTATCCACCGCTGCCATACGACCAATTCGAAGAGTTTTCTGCTCAAGCTGGATTTTGAGAAAGCCTATGACTCGGTCGATTGGGAGTGCTTGCTGGAAGCACTTAGGGGTAGGGGCTTCGGGAATAAATGGATCTGCTGGATCAGGCAGTGCTTGCAGACTAGCAAAACGGCCATCTCAGTGAATGGTAGGTCGGGGCAGCCGTTCCCTTGCAGGAAGGGCCTCAGACAAGGGGACCCGCTATCGCCGTTACTGTTTACTATCGTAGCAGTTTACAACAGCAATTGCTTGACATGCAAGCACTCATCTCACGATCAGGCACAAGGTGCACTCAAGGCCCAGACCAGAAGCGATGGGGACTTGAGACCAAGGGAGCCTTCGCGGTGAGGTCTCTGTATCATCGAATCCACTTTCGAGGCTGCAGACCAAGCTGGGTACAGGTGTTGTGGAAGGCGAAAAATCCACTCAAAGTCAGAGTGTTCTTATGGCTTGTGCTCAATAATGCTATTCTCACGAGGCAAAATCTGGCCAAGAGACAACCACAGGTGGTGACCAACTGTGGTTTTTGCGAAGCACAAGTGGAAGATCTTAATCACCTCTTCATCCATTGCCCCAGAAGCAAGGCAACAATGGTTGAGGTACTCTGAGCCTTAGGTACAGGCGACTACCCCCACGTATATGAGGATTTGTGGATTGGCCCCAAATTTGCAACAATTCGCCATGATATGAAGGAGGCGTGGTACATCGCTATAGCAGCAACTACATGGGTGTTATGGCTTGACAGAAACAACTTTTATTTTCGTGCTAAATGTAATAGTATTTCTGGTAACCTGTCTCACATCATGCATCTTATCTCTTTTTGGGCTGCAACTGCGGCAACGGGGGCGAGAGGGAGGATAGCCAGAGCATTTCAGGTAGAGGAGTTTGATGATGAGGAGGTGGAGATAGGCCCGACATTGGACTGAGGGACTGGCTTCAACAGTCACGACAGTGCTTAGGTCAGCGGGTGTCTTCCTGGTTCCGCATACTGTAGGGACGGGAGGACTGATGTTATGAGTAATTTGTCCCATCCCCCAGGGCTTGTTGGGGGTGTATGTTTGTTTTCTCGCATTTTCTTTCCGCATTGTACTTTTGTTTTGTATTGCTGTTTTCTTCCGGTACGCTGGGGTTGTTTTATTAACTACTTATTAATGAAACAGGGTGACCTTATTCCACCTTTTTCTCAAAAAAAGACATTTCATTTTCACAAAAAATAGTAAGATTTAGATATAAATAGTATTTACATTGGAAAAGTAGTTCATTTTCCATTGGAACAGTTTATCTTCCACATTAAAACAAATCATTTCAAAGCAAGTCGAACTATAAGGGTTTATTAGGAACATTTTATTTAACTAACAGTTAAAAGAGTGGTTTGAAAAGTCATAGAAATTAAAAGCAAGAATGTTAATGGCAATATAACTAGTATAAATTTACCCTTTATTTTTTGGTTGCAAGTTATGTAGTAATTCAAAATGTTGTTACTCGTGTATCCGGATTATGTTCTAAAATTTTAAGAGTAATGCTTTAGCCACTACTAATTTTACTATTATTTTTTTCACTACAGTAGGTGGCATACTTCTATCGAAGAATTTCCCTCACCTACTCTATCTTCTTCTATCTATTGAAGTGTGGCACCTAACATAGTAAACAGAAATGTAGTGAAATTGATAGTGAATGTAGCATTATTCAAATTTTAATATTAGTAATTTCAAATTGTTCGCATATTCCCCACATGGGTTAGAGTGCCTTCTCGAAGCATCATTAACCCAGTCAATAGTGCATAATAAACGGCTAAATCTTTATAGTATATTAGATAAGACCTCTTATTCTTAAAAAAAGTGACAGAATCGATTTTGACCATAGATGAAATAATTTAAAATGTTGAAAATTTCTCTCTCTTCAATATGGAGATTTTTTTTCCAAAATGACCTACTTTTTGAAAGTGTGTCCCAAATTGACCTACTTTTTTAAAAATTTCCAAACTGACCTGCTCGTTATCTTAAAAAAACCGAGTTTGGTAAAAATTTCATCGCTTTTTGAGACAACGAGTGTGAGGTTTGGATTTTTTTGATTTCTCTCTGACCAATCTCGCTGTCTCAAAAAGCGAGTGAGTTTTTCCCAAACTCGCCTTTAGATACATCAAGGGTCGTTTGGGATTTTTTAATACCCCAGGCTCATTTCTTTTCATCTCCTTATCTCCATTCTTATTTTTTCTTATCTCTATTCTTACTCTCTCCATAACTCCGAAACCCAAAATCCTAGTCCCTCAAAATCCACCTCCTACCCACAAAATATATATAATAAAATACAAAGAAAGCTATCAAGTTGCTCACCTTCAATCCCCAAAATCAAAGGTCCGGATCTAACATCACAAAATACATCCCCCCCCCCCAAAAAAAAAAGTTTCCCCCAAAAACTCAAATTTAAATTTTCCCCTCAAAACAACTCATTTATTTATTTAATTCTCTCTCTCTCTCTCTCTCTATATATATATATATATAATAAAACACAAAGAAAGCTATCAAGTGGCTCTCCTTCAATCCACCCAAAATCAAAGGCCCAGATCTAAACTCACTAAATACATTTTCCCCGCAAAAGTTTCCCCCAAAACTCAAATTAACCCCCCCCCCCCCCAAAAAACAACTCATTTATTTATTTAATTATTTCTCTCTTTCTCTCTCTCTCTCCCTATATATATATATATATATATATATATATATATATATATATGGAAACATGAACTTTTATTTATAACGAATTATTGTCATACTATTCAAACTTCAGCTACATAATTGTTGATTTACTGTTTACAAGACTTTTCGTATGTTGTATCGTTCTAAAGACGTGTCGTAAGCACGTGTCCATGGGCAAATCTTGTATATATAATAAAACACAAAGAAAGCTATCAAGTGGCTCTCATTCAATAGGGTTGAAATCCATGGTCTATATCTAACCTCATAAAACATATTTTCCCGCCCAAAAGTTTCTCCCAAAAACTCAAATTCAAATTCCCAAAACAACTTATTTATTTATTTATTTATTTATTTCTCTTTCTGTCTCTCTCCCTCATTCTCTCTCTATTTACTCAGAAATTTATATTTTCAGATTTCAGTTTTGTAAATTTTCATATTTTTTATGCATTTTTATTGCACATGTTACATTGAAAATAGCAAATATCTCATCAATAGTTAAATTTCATCATTTTCCACACTCATAGTTCTAAGAAGTTGGATTTTATACCCCCATTTATAATTATTTTTCAACATATACTAATGAACAGTAACTAGGGCAAATCTAGTATATATATATATATATATATATATATATATATATATATATATATATATAGGAAAAGGGGTATAAGCAACTTTCTCATTTAGTAAATGTGCAATTGATGAGATGACATGCATGTGATTGGAAAATTCTAAAAGTGGTTAGTTGTCCAATGTATCACATGCATGCCACATCATCAATTGCTCATTTACTAAATGAGCAAGTTGCTCATATCCCTTTTACTCATATATATATATATATATATATATATATATATATATATATATATATATATATATATATTGATGAGGTTTGTTTTTAGGGAACGTGTGGATGCACCAGGCGTGAGTTCTTACTCAATTTGTATTGGAGGAGACACCTATGCAGACGACCCTTAGCTGGACGAACGGTACTGAGGTAGGCAGTATTGAGGTGGAGGCTGATGCTCGGCTCAGATCTTTGGGGCTCGGATCCGAGGGTCTCGTGTACCTGCAGACGGTCTCGGAACACCGGGGTTGGTCCCGGTGGCAGACCCTTCGACGATCTATTCAGTCACTAAGAGAGAGTAACAGTAACTAGGGTTTGAATAGAGGAAAATTGATTACCTGGAGAAGGAGTAGGGGAAGATGCTAACCGGGTCTGGACCCGTTTGGGGCCGGGTCTGGACCCGGTTGCCCGTGTGGCTGAAGCAGTGGAAACCCGGGCAGTTTTAGGGCTGACGTGGCAGATGTCCGGGCGGTTCCCGGGCTGACGGGGCAGCGGTCCGGGCGGTTTTTCGACGCTGACGTGGCCGATCTGGAGGATCAGGTGGTGCGCGCATCCTGAGGGGATCCTGTGGCCCAGGATGGGCCACGTCGTTCTTAACCTATATCACAAGCCCCACACTCCTGTAGGGCTGGGTGAACCAGCCCTGTAAGAGTGATTCTTCGCCCCCGTAGGAAGAGCAGGGTGGATGTTGGGGTGAGAAAGTAGGATCTGCTATCTTCCGAAGAGGCCAGGGGGTAGGAGGAATGGATCCCTCATTGGAGTTTGCGCGGGAGGCTGTGTAGAGGAGTAGGAGAGCCAGAGCGATGCTCGCCGAGGCTTGGGGGTCGGCAGACGAGCCCATGGGTTCGGTAGACGGGCCCCAAGGGTCGGCAGATGAGCCCCAAGGATCGGCAGACGACCACCTCGCTAGTTGGGAGAGCGAGGGGACGTTGAGGCCTTCCATTGGGGCTTGATTTGCCGAGCATTTAGGGATCGGTGGGCGAGCTCCTGGGGTCGGTAGACGGTCCCCTCGCTAGTTGGAAGAGCGAGGGGATGTTGAGGTCGATTTTGTAGGAGATCGGTTTAAGGTGCTTTGGGGTCGGCAGACGAGCTCTTTGGGTCGGCGGACGAGCTCCCGGCGGACGAGCTCCAAGGGTCGGTAGACGATCTACGATCTCCTCCCTAGTTGGAAGAGCGAGGGGAGGCGTCTTCTTCTGGGGCTCGGTTTGCCGAGCATAAGGGGTCGGCAGACGAGTCCCTCGTGACAAGAGGAGGGCTCATGGGGCTCGCGGTGCTATCTGAGCTCCGAGCCCTTCTGAACAAAGGAGAATATTTTAGGGCTCGCGGTGCTATCCGAGCTCCGAGCCCCTTCGAAGTAAAAGGGGGCTAGCTGGGGCTCGCGGTGCTATCCGAGCTCCGAGCCCCTCTGAATCAAAGGAAGGCAGTTGGGGCTCGCGGTGCTATCCGAGCGCCGAGCCCCTCCGAAGTAAAAGGGGCTAGCTGGGGCTCGCGGTGCTATCCGAGCGCTGAGCCCCTCCAAAGTAAAGGGGCTAGCTGGGGCTCACAATGCTATCCGAGCGCCGAGCCCCTCCGAAGTAAAGGGGGCTAGCTGGGGCTCGCGGTGCTATCCGAGGGCCGAGCCCCTCCGAAGTAAAGGGGGCTGGCTGGGGCTCGCGGTGCTATCCGAGCTCCGAGCCCCTCTGAATCAAAGGAAGGCAGTTGGGGCTCGCGGTGCTATCCGAGCGCCGAGCCCCTCCGAAGCAGTTGGGTCTATCCGAGCGCCGAGCCCCTCCGAAGTAAAGGGTGCTAGCTGGGGCTCGCGGTGCTATCCAAGATCCGAGCCCCTTTGAATCGAAGGAAGGCAGTTGGGGCTCGCGGTGCTATCCGAGCGCCGAGCCCCTCCGAAGCAGTAGGGGCTCGCGGTGCTATCCGAGCGCCGAGCGCCGAGCCCCTCCGAAGTAAAGGGTGCTAGCTGGGGCTCGCGGTGCTATCCGAGCGTCGACCCTTCTGTGAAATAGAAGGGGAATTATTGGCTCGCGCTTCTATCCGAGCATCGACCCTTCTGTGAGAATAGAACGGGAATTATTGGCTCGCGATACTATCCGAGCGTCGACCCTCTTGTGAGAATAGAAGGAGAATTATTGGCTCGCGATGCTATCCGAGCGTTGACCCTTCTGTGAAATAGAAGGGGAATTATTGGCTCGCGATATTATCCGAGCGTCGACCATTCTGACTTGTCGAAAAAGCCTTTTTGGAGAGAAAATGTGGAGGGGGTAGTGGGGTAATTTCATGCCTATTGCTGACGTCATGGGCGCAAAGATCAAAGCGTTTCCAGATCTTGGTGGCCGCTGGATCTTGTCAGTTAAGATCTAACGGCCAGATCTTTTTTGCAAAAATCGAAGAGTCGCTTTTCCTATTTAAAACCCCATCCCCCTCCCTCATTTCTTCATCTTCACTTTATTACTCACTTTCCAATTTTTTAACAAGAGCGGGAATCTTACTTGCCGTCGGCAGATTATCCGGTGACCATAACTTTCTACGCTCCAGGTTAGTATTTTTCTTTTTAGTAATGTCGCGAACTCAGTCCGGATCCGAGGCTAGCTCGTCAGGTCGTTCCGCGGAGGAATCCGAGCAGGAAACGTCGTCGTCCTTGAGAAAGTATAAGGTGAAGGAGGAGGTTCTCACCGACCCTGGGTCAGATGATGGGGACGATGTTGTCTTTGTTGTGTCCCCATTGAGGTCCAGAAGACCGGGGAAGGAGCCCATGGATGAGGGTGACGAGGAGGAAGAGGATGAGGGGGACGGCGAGGATGAGGAGGAACAGGATCAGGAGTGGGATGGTGATGAAGAGGAGGGAGACGAAGATGAGCAGGTTGCCGAAGGTGACGGGGAAGACGAGGAGGATGAGGTCGACGGACAGGAGGCTGGCCAAAGCACGGCTGGAGGGCCGACTGGGGTCGGAGAAGATCTTCCACCACTTCCCCCTTTGTCGACGCCGTCCCCCGAGCGTAAGGCTCGCCCTCGTCGGAAGAAGAAAGTCATGACCGTCCCCCACAGTCCTTCCTCACCCGATGAGTACGCACCGAGACCGGGTCTCGAGTTTCCCCCGGTCACCTTCAGGAATCCAGGGTCGATTCGTATGTATCCTGACGACATTAAGGACATCGAACCGATTCCTCCCGTGCCGGGCGAAGACACTCGGGTGAAGAGCCGTGCAGATAGCATCCCGAGCATTCTGAAGGCAGAGTACCTCAACATTATTAGGGCCGCCTACTATATTCCGCGAGAGTTCGAGATCTTCCTTCCGAGCCCTGGTATTCGGCCCACCACGGCTCTGGCGCCGGGGTATTGTATGTTTCCTGAGGACGCCTTCCTCTCGGGGCTGAGGCTTTCCCTCCATCCTTTCATGAAGAGGGTTTTGAACTGGGCAAAGCTGTGTCCCATGCAGTACGGTCCGAACTCCTGGAAACATTTAGTCTGTTACATGCTGAAGTCTCAAGAGAAGGGAGTGAAGCCGAGGCTGATGTATTTCCGAGCTATTTTTGGGATTGGTTCGCTCGGAGATCAGGAGGGGATATTTTACTTTTCGCCGAGGCCGCATAAAAAGGTTATGCACGGTCATCCGGACTCTATAAAGGCGTGGAAAGAAAAGTATTTTGTATTTCGGACGGAGGGGTCTTTGGGATCCCAACCAGGTGGAACTTCGTCAAGCCGAAGCACAAGCCTCCGAGGAAGATAGACTTGACTGCCAAGGAATGGAAGAGGGTGGAGAAGATCACCGGGGGGCACAGTATAGCGTGGCCTCGAGTGACCGAGATACACCTCGCCCGGGCCGGACTGAGTCCTGCTGACCCCAGTATGTCTCTTTCCGAATATGTTCATTTCCTGCCTTCGTGTTAATGTTAGCTTTTCTTCTGTGTTTTTGTAGGGATGACAATCCAAAAGGCGAACGCGAAGAAGTTGTTGCTCGCTGTCACCGAGAAGGCGAGGGTAGAGAAGAGGAAGTAGGCCGAGCAGGAGAGGATAGCGGCCGAGAAGCGGAAGCTTGCCACGCAGACCGGTGCATCCTCCCAGGTGCAGGCATCGGCGGCCGAGGAGCCTTCCCCGGTGAAGAGGACTAAGAGGTCACACTCCCAGTCCTCCCATTCGTCGAGGGGGGCTCGGGACGCGGCTGGCGGTTCGGGCAAGACCGTGGATGCCCCGGAAAAAGGGCTCCCCCCTCTCCGGCCGACCGCCGAGGAGATGGTGAGCAAGCATGACATGCTGCCATTTGCCCCTAATTGGTCGATTGTGCAGGGCGATTCTATGCTCGATAGGCCTGTGGTGGTCGAGTTCATCTCAAAGTGCGCCACCGAGCGCGATCGGATGGCCCTGGCGGTGCAGACGGCGGACCAAGCCTACATGCGGTGGTCTCAAGGCAACCCTCTCGGTAAGTTGGCCTGGCTCTATTTTACTCAATGACTTGGAGTTTTTCTGATCTCTCTTTCTTCGGACAGGCAATGCTCCATGGTCAGCACTTCCACAAGTGCATGGAGAAGGAGATACACATTGAGAGGCGGAATGCGGAGAAGTACCCCCGCGAACTGAACAAGGCCACGGATGACCTGAAAGAAGCCCGGGCGATGGTGGCCGTCCACGAGGCCTAGATAGAGTCGCTCTGCAAGATCCATAAGCAGGACCGGGAGGACCTTGAGGCGAAGATCGCGGCCGAGGCGGCGAGGGGGAAGAAGGCATTGTAGGAGATGGAGTCGGCCTTGGGGGAGACCATCATGGTGGCGCAAGACGAGGCGTACGAACAAGCCAAGTCCCATTTCAAACAGATCTACCCCGAGCAGAACGTCGAACATCTCTACTACGGATGGGCGCTGAACCTTCCTCTCACCCCGGGGGGCGACGATGCGGGGGACAATCAGGTCGATGAAGAGGTGCCAAACCCCCCTCAAGAATAGATCTTTTTTTTTTTTATGTAAATGCCTTGGGCGGACTGGCCACCGCGGCTTTTGTATCAAATTTTTTGAAAGAAATAAATTTTTTTTTGGCCGATCCTTCCAGACTTGTGTTTTTTGTGATGTTTGTTCTCATCTTTTGATAGACGCACGGGACCTGTGTCGCCCTCCCCATTGTTGCCGAGGTACCTCTAGATCGAACGGGGGAGGAGGCCACGGAGGCAGTTTTGCTTCGTCAACAGAAGCAAGCTCGAGACCGAGCCGCCGCCTTTAACTATTTTCTGAACAGGTCCAGGGAGCTCGGCTTGGAGTTGGCGCGCCTGAAGAAGGCCGTAGCCGACCGGGACTGGTGGGTTATCGAGACAGGCTGGTCCCTCTCGGATGCTTCGAGAGGGGGGTCGGCTTCGAGTCATTTCTTCGTGAGGCCGTGGTCGAGAAGGAGCTGGAGATCCGCAGACTGAAGCTGGTGTTAGGCGCTGGTTTGATAGAAGGGGCCAGCAACGCGACCCCGGGGCGGTCTCCTATATTTCCTCCTAAGGGGGCACAGCCCGAAGATGCGGGAAGCTCGGTGGCGGGAGTGTCTTCCGGGCCGGTCCGGCCGAGCGTGATAGGAGCCCCGAATTCGAGTTCCCGGCCGAGTGAGTGAGTTGTGAGCTTTTTCCTTGTATTTCTACCGACGTTCATTGAGTTGTAAGCAATGATTAATGAATAAGAACCTTTGATTTTCCACACTCTGATCACCATGGTTGTTAGGGACGGTTGCCGGTCTAGTTGCGCAGGGGTCGGCTCCGAGGTGACCTATTGCAACGGGCGCGATGGTCATGGAATTTAGCTTTTCGATAAGCAATAACTGGTGACGTTTCGCATTCCCATGAGCATTTGTGGCGACGTTTCGCCTTCCGTCGTTTTCGCATTCCCAGATGCAATAAATGGGGCCTCAGGGGGCTATATAATCCCCCACTCCCCTTGTTGGTGGTCAGGCAGTAAGCCGTCTGACTCGGGTGCCTGCCAAAAGCGGGCGCCAAGAGAATAAAATATTTCCGAGTACTCCAGATCGGAGACACACCGATCACCCTCGAACTATTCGGGGTTCAGGCTATTAGAGCCGTGAGACCCTGGGTTGTTCGTTGGTGAGCGGTGGGCCGACCGATTGGTTCGGGGGTTCGGAGAGAGCCGAAGCATGGTGGCGCTTCTACCGTCCTCGAACAATTCGGGGTTTTGGGCTCGTAAGAGTCGTAAACCCCGAGTTGTTCGGGGGCGAGAGAAGGGTTAGCTGAACAGCTCGAAGGCTCGGAGTGTTTGTTCCAGGATGGAGAGAGCAGCGGGTCGATGGCCCCCCTGCCATCCTCGAACAATTCGGGGTTTAGGCTGGTAAAGGCCGTAAAACCCCGGTTGTTCGCGGGTGAGAGGGTGGTCAACAATTCGACACGAGGCTCGGGGCGTCTGCCGAAGGTGGACGCTCTAAACCTTAATAAAATTTTGTTAAACACGGTTGTGGGTCGTGACTGAGCGTGGTGGTCGAGCGGCTTTGAAGGAAGCCGCAGCCTTGCTTCGGTTCGTTGAGCCCCCATGTTTGTGAGAGAACCATTTGCGAGGGTGTCAAGGTCTCCGCCGAGCGTCAAGGTCACTGTGCCTTGAAGAAGGCACGCACCTTGCTCGGGGTCGACGCCGAGCTCCAGCACATGTTCTCAGGGAGAGATGGTGCGGGCGTGGCTGACGGATGTCGCCTCGTACATAGGTTAATGAGCTTCAAGAAGCCCAAACCGAGCAAGGGACGGATGCCGAGCCCCCATACCGGTGAGAAAGACAATTGCGGGCGTAGCAGAGGGTCGCCGCCGAGCGTCAAGGTCACGGTGCCTTGGAGAAGGCACCCGCCTTGCTCGGGGTCGACGCCGAGCTCCTGCACATGTTCTCAGGGAGAGACGGTGCGGGCGTGGCTGGCGGATGTTGCCTCGTACATAGGTTGATGAGCTTCAAGAAGCCCAAACCGAGTGAGGGACGGATGTCGAGCGCCGTACCGGTGAGAAAGACAATTGCGGGCGTAGCAGAGGGTCGCCGCCGAGCGTCAAGGTCACGGTGCCTTGGAGAAGGCACCCGCCTTGCTCGGGGTCGACGCCAAGCTCCTGCACATGTTCTCAGGGAGAGACGGTGCGGGCGTGGCTGGCAGATGTCGCCTCGTACATAGGTTGATGAGCTTCAAGAAGCCCAAACCAAGCGAGGGACGGATGCCGAGCCCCCATACCGGTGAGAAAGACAACTGCGGGCGTAGCAGAGGGTCGCCGCCGAGCGTCAAGATCGCGGTGCCTTGGAGAAGGCACCTGCCTTGCTCGGGGTCGACGCCGAGCTCCTGCACATGTTCTCAGGGAGAGACGGTGCGGGCGTGGAGGAAGCAGAGTTGTTTGATTGGATGCACGTTACCAACAATCCAACTCGGCCGAGCCGCCCTGAGCGCCGAACCCGAAGCTTGTAAGAGAAGCTTTTTGGGCTCGCGCTGTTATCCGAGCGCCGAACCCGAAGCTTGTAAGAGAAGCTTTTTGGGCTCGTGCTGTTATCCGAGCGCCGAACCCGAAGCTTGTAAGAGAAGCTTTTTGGGCTCGCGCTGTTATCCGAACGCCGAACCCGAAGCTTGTAAGAGACGCTTTTTGGGCTCGCGCAGTTATCCGAACGCCGAACCCGAAGCTTGTAAGAGAAGCTTTTTGGGCTCGCGCTGTTATCCGAACGCCGTACCTGAAGCTTGTAAGAGAAGATTTTTGGGCTCGCGCTGTTATCCGAACGCCGAGCTCGAGATTTGTTCTTTATTTGTTACAAAATATGAAGCCTTGGGCTTGTTTTAAGAAAGCTGGCTCATTTACAATATACTTGAACTTTACAAAAGACTAGGCACGACGTGCCGATTACAATCATGATAATTTACATGGAGGCTACTCTGCTCCTAAGAACTTGATTAAGTGTTCCGCGTTCCAGGACCTCTTGATGGGCTGGACTTCGGCACTGGTTAGGCGATATGTGCCTGGGCGCACGACTTCAGATACTTTGTACGGGCCCTCCCAATTTGGTGCCAACTTTCTCTTCTGGCCGGGATTGGATACCGCCAGCTTTCGGAGAACAAGATCTCCGAGTTTGATGTCAGTTGGGCGCACCTTCTTGTTGTAGAACTTTTCAATTCTTTGCTGGTAGATGCTTCTTCTAAGGGCGGACTTTTTCCTGACCTCGTCTATGAGGTCCAGGTCGGCCCGCAGCTGTTGGGAGTTGGTGGCTTCGTCGAAAGCCATGATTCGGGGTGAAGGGATCCCGATCTCCAAGGGAATGACGGCCTCAGTGCCGTATGTTAAATTGAAAAGGGATTCTCCCGTGGGGATTCTTTTTGTCGTTCGGTGGGCCCAGAGAATGCTCGGTAATTCGTCGACCCATAACCCCTTGGAAGAGTTATCGTGTCGTTTCTTGAGGCCGTCGAGGATTTGGCGGTTCGCGTTCTTGGCCTGGCCATTAGACTAGGGATGGCATAGTGAAGAGAAGCGCTGTTGGATCCCGAGATCTTCGCAGAACTTGTAGAAATTCTTACCCGCGAATTGAGTCCCATTATCCGTGATGAACACCTGCGAAATCCTGAACCGACAGACGATGTGTTTCCAGAAGAACTGATGAGTCTGTCGTTCGGTGATCGTTGCTAATGGCTCGGCCTCGATCCACTTGGTGAAATAGTCGATCGCCACAATGAGAAACTTTCGCTGGCCCATTGCTTTCGGAAATGGGCCTACCAAATCCATCCCCCACATTGCAAAGGGGGTCAGACTGGCCATGACCGGAGGTTTGCCTGAGGAGGCCTCTTTACTGGGGAGAACCGTTGGCAGGGGCCACACTTCTTCACTAGGTCGAGGGCATCTTGCAGCATAGTGGGCCAGTAGTACCCGTGAGTTAGCCCCTTCCGTGCTAGTGAACAGCTTTCCATGTGACATCCGCCAATCCCCTCGTGCAGCTCCTTGAGGGCATACTTGGCTTCGTCTGGGCTTAGGCAGCGGAGGTAGGGCCTGCCATCTGTTGTTGTATAGGATCTTTTGAAGAGGGTGGCATTGATGACCGCGAACCTTTCAGATCGGACCCTGATTCGCCTTGCTTCAGCTCGGTCTTCGGGGAGCTCTCCCTTGACTAGAAAATTTTTGATAAGAGTGGTCCAGTCGTCTGGAGGAGCTCCGTCTTCGATGCACAGAACCTCCGGGGTGTCTGTACTTGGCTTCAACAGGACCTCAATTAGGACCGTGCGGTCGAGGCCCTCAAAGGATGATGAAGCCAATTTTGACAGGGCGTCGGCCTGGGCGTTTAGCTCCCGGGGGATTCTTATGACAGCCGATTCGTCGAAGGACGATAATAGGCGTTGGACGATGGCCCGGTACTTGATCATCCGATCGTCACGGGCCTCGTAGTCCCCAGTGATCTGGCTGACCACCAGCTGAGAGTCGCTAAAGGCCTGGATCTGTTTGGCACCGGCTTGATGAGCCAGGTTAAGCCCGATGATCATTGCCTCGTATTCAGCCTCGTTGTTAGAGGCCGGGAATTTGAGGCGAAGACAATACTGGAGGAGAAAGCCATCCGGACCCCGAAGAATGTTGCCCGCACGGCTCCCTGTTTCGCAAGAGGAGCCGTCGACGTAAACTTCCCACGTCTGGTCGGCTTCTTTGTTCGCGGGTTGCTCGGAGATGGTGCATTCGGTGATGAATTCAGCGAGGGCCTGTCCTTTGATGGATGTTCTTGGTTGATAGCCGATGTCGTACTGGCTGAGTTCAATCGACCATTTAACTAGTCGACCGGAGCTTTCGGGTTTGTAGAGCACGGCCTTCAAGGGTTGATCCGTAAGTACCTGGATCGAATGCGTCTGGAAGTAAGGACGAAGCTTCCGCGCGGCTATGACCAAGGCGTACACCACTTTCTCCATTCTGGAATACCGGGTCTCGGCGTCGAGCAGGACCTTGCTCACATAGTAGAGGGGCTTTTGAACCCCTTCCTCTTCTCAGACGAGGACGGCGCTGAGCACATTCTCCGAAGCGGATAGGTAGAGCCAGAGTGGCTCCCCTAGTTCGGGCTTGCTGAGGAGAGGAGGGTTGGCGAGGTACTCCTTCAACTGTGCGAAGGCCTCTTGCTGTTGAGTACCCCACTCGAACATTCCCGTACCGCGCAGTGCTTTGAAGAACGGGAGTGACTTCTCTCCGAATTTGGAGAGGAAACGGCCGATGGCCGCCAGTCGTCCCGTTAGCCTCTGGACTTCTTTGACATTCCTGGGAGGGGCCATGTCTATTATGGCCTGATTTTTTTCGGGGTTCGCCTCGATACCGCGCTGGCTGACGATGAACCCTAAGAACTTCCCCGAGGAGACGCTGAAGGCGCACTTCGCCGGATTGAGTCTCATGTTGTGGGTTCGAAGGACCCCAAAGGCTTCTTCCAGGTCGGCGACGTGGTGCTCTCCTTGTTGACTTTTGACGAGCATGTCGTCGACGTATACCTCCATGTTACGCTTGATCTGATCTTTAAAGACTCGGTTGACGAGCCTCTGGTAGGTGGCACCGGCGTTCTTCAGCCCGAAGGGCATGACTCGGTAGCAATACAGTCCTTGGTCTGTGACGAAGGACGTCTTGGCGATATCCGGAGGAAACATCCAGATTTGGTTATAGCCTGAGAAGGCATCCATGAAGGAGAGGAGCTCGTGACCCGAGGTAGCATCGATCAGGGCATCAATGCTGGGGAGAGGGAACAGATCCTTGGGGCATGCTTTGTTGAGATCGGTAAAATCTATGCATATCCTCCAACTCCCGCTCGCCTTCTTCACCATGACGACGTTCGCCAGCCACTCTGGGTAGCTGACCTCTTGCACAAAACGTGCGGACAAGAGCTTGTCCACTTCTACGTTTACTGCCTGTTGTCGCTCGGGAGTGAACTTGCGCCGTTTTTGGACGACTGGCTTCGACCCAGGAATCACGCTGAGTTTGTGCATGATGAGATCTTCAGAGATACCGGGCATGTCGGAGGGCTTCCAGGAAAAAAGGTCGACATTGCGCCGAATGCAGACGATTATGGCGGACTTGAGGTCGAGGGCGAGGGAGCAACTTACACGAAAGTGCTTCGATGCATCTCCTGTCTCGAACGAGACATCTTGCAGCTCGTCGGCCGGCTCTAGCTCTGGCTGGGTCCTTTCGGGCTCCAGCTCGACGGCATCGAGGGGAAACACACCGCTTCCGATCGCCGTCATGTGGCATGAACGTGCTGCTTCCTGATTCCCGCAGACAATTTCGACGCCAGTATTGGTAGGGAATTTCATCTTCTGGTGGTAGGCCGAGGGAACCGCCTAGAGGGAGCAGAGTCCCGGGTGGCCGAGGATGGCGTTATAAGCTGCCTTTACATTCACAACCATGAAGTCCATGGACTCGGTCCTTCTGTTGGGCTTCGTGCCCGCCGTGACGTCCAGGGTGACGATCCCTTCTATAGTCATGGGGACGCTAGAGAATCCGTGCAGGGTATACCCGGCTGGCTTTAGTTTCTCACGGGAGAGTTTTAGGTTCTCGAATGCTTCGAAGAACAGAATGTTGACCGAGCTTCCATTGTCTACGAGGATTCTCCGGGCGTCGAAGTTCGCCATGCTGAGGTTGATGACGAGGGCGTCACAGTGAGGGAGTCGGACCCCCTCCAGATCCTCTCCTGAGAAGGAGACAGGGAGTTGCTGGACCGGAGGGGAGAGAGGGCCCTGGACGGTATTGACATCCCGGATGAAGGCCTTGCGGGAAGTGTTGGATTTGCCTCCCATAGGCCCTCCGTGGACGCAATGTAGGATCGCTTGACCCTCTGGCTCCTCAGGGATCCAGATCCCGCTCGGGACGCTGTCGGTGCCCTCGAGGAGGAGGGGAATCCCTCCTGTTTCTATTGTCCCTCGGTTCCCTGGAACCTTCTCGTCTGAACTCTCGGAGGTACCCTCGTTGGATGAGGGCCTTAATTTCGTCCTTCAGGGCGCGGCAGTGGTCCGTGTCGTGCCCGTTGTCCCGGTGAAAACGGCAATAGAACTGCTGATCCCTCTTCTTGCTGGTGTTGTTGGACGGTCGAGGGGGGTACTGGACGAGGTCGCTGTCTTCAATCGCTAAGAGGATTGTCGACACGTTCTGCGTCAATGGGGTTTACCTCTCGAAGCGGGGGATCGGCGGAACCTTCTTTGCGGAGCCCCCGTCTCTTGGAGCTTTTTTCACCGGCTCAATCTCGTCGGCCTTGTGCTTCCCTTTTTCGGGAGCTTCCTTCTGGTCCTCGGGGTTGAGGGCCTCCTCGGCTCGGATATATTTTTCGACCCGGTTGAGGAGGTCGGGGAAGTCTCTTGGCGGCTTCTTTGCCCGGAAGGCCTTTAGCTGTCCATGTCGGACGTTGTGGCGGAAGGCTGCCGAGGCAACACCGGGGTCGAGGGATGAGACAGACCTCGCCTCGGCAGTGAACCTTCGGACAAACACCCGGAGGGGCTCCCCCTCCTTTTGCTGGAGTCCGGGTAGTGATGCACTCGTTCTTTCGGCCTTTTGGCTGGTTACGAAGTGGGCGAGGAAGCTGCCGTCTAGCTGGTCGAAAGAATAGATGGAGCCGGGGGTGAGCTTGGAGAACCATTCCCGAGCCGGACCCTGGAGTGTTGCGGGGAAGGCTCAGCACAGGAGGGGATCCGATGCGTTGTGAATCATCATAAGGGTTTTGAAGCCCTCCATGTGATCAGCAGGATCGCCCTCGCCGTCATATGTCTCGAACTGAGGCGGACGGAAATTGCGGGGTATCTCCGCCTGCAGGATGAAGGCGGAGAAAGGAGGACGAACCGGCCGGTACCCCTGAGTTGCTTTTGGGTCGCCGTTACCAACGTGGTCGAGGTGCTCCTCCATTTCTTGGAGGCGCTTCAAAACATCGCCATCATACTCTGGGGGGATTGTCGAGTGGCGAGACACGGTAGCCTCGGCCTGTGATCGTGTGTGGGAACGGCGGGTGTTCTCGTTGACGGGGACTCCTCGGAGGGCACCCAATATCTCCCTTCGGAAGTCTTGGAACTCCTGGTGGGTAACCGGGGCCCCTTCGGCCCAGTTCAGTTGGACAGACTGTTGCCGACCGACTCGGCTAAGCGCAGGCTCCCGCCCTTGAGACGGGGGTCTGGGATGGTTCGGAGCCCCTTGGGATGGGGGTCTGGGATGGTTCGGAGCCGAGTTGGAAGCGGCTCCTCCCCTACCACGGCTGGCCTGGCAGTTTGAGATTACCCCTCGTAGGTCGCTCTGGACCGGACGGGAGGCATTCGGCTGGGGCCCGTGGCTGACCCTTTTGTTGTTTGGATTAGCATCGATGCCTTGCGGAGGCATGTCGTGTCGGCGTGCGGAGGTAACAACTTTTGCATCTTTGGGTGCCATGCGAGCTCGGGTCGACGGGTATGCCAACAGGGGCCGAGCTCGGGTCGGCGTCTACTAGTGTACCGTTGGAAGCGAGGCTCGGATTGGCATCTACAATAGGCAATTTCCCACAAATGGCACCATCCTGATGCAGTTTGTTTTTGGGGAACGTGTGGATGCACCAGGCGTGAGTTCTTACTCAATTTTTATTGGAGGAGACACCTATGCAGACGACCCTTAGCTGGATGAACGATATTGAGGTAGGTGGTATTGAGGTGGAGGCTGATGCTCGGTTCGGATCTTTGGAGCTCGGATCCGAGGGTCTCGTGTACCTGCAGACGGTCTCGGAACACCGGGGTTGGTCCCGGTGGCAGACCCTCCGACGATCTAGCCAGTCACTAAGAGAGTGTAACAGTAACTAGGGTTTGAGTGGGGGAAAATTGATTACCTGGAGAAGGAGTAGGGGTCTGGTATTTATAGAAGATGCCAACCGGGTCTGGACCCGTTTGGGGCCGGGTCTGGACCTGTGTGGCTGAAGCGGTGGAAACCCGGGCGGTTTTAGGGCTGACGTGGCAGATGCCCGGGCGGTTCTCAGGCTGACGGGGCAGCGATCCGGGCGGTTTTTCGATGCTGACGTGGCTGATCTGGAGGATCAGGTGGTGCGCGCATCCTGAGGGGATCCTGTGGCCCAGGATGGGCCACGTCGTTCCTAACCCATATCATATATATATATGGAAAAAGGGGTATGAGCAACTTGCTCATTTAGTAAATAAGCAATTGATAATGTGGCATACATGTGATTGAAAATTCTTAAAAGGGTTAGTTGTTCAATGTATCACTTGCATGCCACATAATCAATTGCTCATTTACTAAATGAGCAAGTTGCTCATATCCCTTTTACCCATATATATATATATATATATGGAAACATGGATTTTTATACCCTAATTTATAATTATTTTTCACCATATACTAATGGAAACATGAACTTTATTTACAACTAATTATTGTCATATTATTCAAACTTCAGCTACATAATTGTTCATTTACTGTTTACAAGACTTTTCATATGTTGTATCGTTCTGAAGACGTGCTGTATGCACGTGGCCACGGGAAAATCTAGTTTTCTATAAATCTAAAAATATATTCACTTAATCTTTCCCAATTCTCTCAACTTTTACTCTCAAAACCCTAAACCCATCTTCCGAAAGATCCATATTTTGGTCTCTGGAAATTTGATAATTCAACTTTGTTTCATTCACATTTGTTGCAAAATCATTGGAAGTTTAGAGATTGTGAATGAATTTGGATTCATAGATGTTGGAGTAGATATGAATGTACAAGGTAGACTGCATATGTAGCTTGAATTGGAATTTTTTTCCCTAAACTTGATTTCTCAGAAAGTGAGTCTAGGCTAAACCTCTTCGCTTTCTGAGAAGCGAGTTTAGAGTTGAGAGATTTCCAGAGCCTAAGTAGTCTCTGGAAATTTTTCAACTCAACAGTCGCTTTCTCAGAAAGCGATTGGATTTTGCCTACAGCCGCTTTCTGAAAAAGCAAGTGTAGGCAAAACCACATCGCTTTTTGAGAAAGCGACTGTGGAGTTGAGAAATTTTCAGAGACCAAAATATGGATCTTTCGGAAGATGGGTTTAGGATTATGAGAGTAGAAGTTGAGAGGGTTGGGAAAGATTAACTGAATATATTTAGATTTATAGGAGATTTTGTGGGTAGGAGGTCGATTTTGGGATGCTAGGGTTTTGGATTTCGGAGCTAAGGAGAGAGTAAGAATGGAGATAAGGAAAGGGAAAAAATGAGCCCGAGGTATTAAAAGGCCCCAAATGACACTCGCTGTGTCAAAAAGAGAGTTTGGAAAAAATCCACTCGCTTTTTGAGACAGCGAGTCTTGGTCAGGGAGAAATAAAAAAAAGCTCAAACCTCACACTCGCTGTCTTAAAAAGTAATTGAATTTTTATCAAACTTGCTTTTTAAGACAGCGAGTAGGTCAGTTTGAAAAAAACTTTCAAAAAGTATGTCATTTTGGGAAAAAATTCCCATATGATCTGGACAACTATGGTCTGGCTGAATCAAATATAAATTATTAAGTAAATAATTAAATAACGTTAATTGCATTATGAACCTGGAGCTTTAATTCGAAAATTATCTAGACAACTAGCCTACACATTAATAAGTGAAGCTATTTCAGTATTTCTAGACGACTAACCAACCCATTAAGTTGAAACTTATTCATATTGAATGCCGAGTACTTTAGTAATTAATTTCTACTCCTTTTAAGTTTTTTTTTTTTAGATGCGTACTCCTTAAACTCATCTATTTCTTAAGTCAAAAATATTAGCATACTCCTTAAGTCATGCATATGCACATGAGTATTTCTAGACGACTAACCAACCCATTAAGTTGAAACTTATTCATATTGAATGCCGAGTACTTTAGTAATTAATTTCTACTCCTTTTAAGTTTTTTTTTTTTAGATGCGTACTCCTTAAACTCATCTATTTCTTAAGTCAAAAATATTAGCATACTCCTTAAGTCATGCATATGCACATGAGAGTATTATATTAATTTCTACTTCCTAAGTCAAAAAAACTAGCCTACTCCTTACGCTTAAGCTCATTCGCAACATTCGATGGGTATTATCATGATTTCAACATTTTTTTTAATTTAAAGTTGACCCCCCATCTATGAAGTTTACTGTACAAAACCATCTCTCGTAGTGGCTGTATACCACCTTTTCTACCGCGGGATTTTTTTTAAATTTTAGGGGATCAAACCATAAAATTTAATTTTTTAGAGAGACAAATTATAATATTTTAGGAGTTTTTTTTTTCCAAAATTTTCGATAACATGAAGGGATTTTTTTTTTTTTTTTTTTTTTTTGGGGGGGGGGGATTTCATCCCTCATACACATGTTGTCTTTTAGTAAAGGACCATTTCGTAGTTTGTCCTGAAAATTGAGATCTCTCTTTACCCATTCAAAAAAGTTTAGCATCTGAACTACTCGATGGTGTAGTAAAATAGTATTGAATGTGAAACTACATGAATTTTTTTCGTGTGTGTTTTATATATTTGGATTTAATGTTTATCTATAAGGTGTGCATATGCCGCTATTCATTTTAATATTGGTAAATTTGAATGAATTTTCTACCACAAAGTATGAATTAGAGTAAGTTTTTCTTGTTCTCTCAGAATATCATTAATCCATTTATTGGGTAATGATCTTGAAAGTAACCCGAGGGGGAGGGTAAATAGAGTTATGCTCAATTAATACCAAGTTATCCTACTAAATACAATTTAGGCAATGTACTTCTAATGAACCAACGAATTTAATCAATAATAAGCAAGTAAAAACAATTAAAGTATGCAAGTAAAGTAGCGAGAGAGAAAGAGAGAGAGAGAGAGAGAGAGAGAGACAAATCACAAAAACACAACGATTTTTAGGTGCTTCAGGAATCCTTCCCCACTCTACCCCTAAGGACCTCTGGTCTTAAGCTTCACTAAAGAATAGTCTTGCTCAAACTAGAGCCAAAATTCAATCTTTACAATAATGCTTTGGGATATCTTCTTGTCGAGAAATTTCAGTGCCACTCCTAAGAGGGCTTAACACTTACTACCTTGTAGGACTTTTCCACCTCCTCTCCCAAGTGGACTTCCACCTACAACACCTCTATAGGATTTTCACCTAAATCAAGCAAGAAATCCTCACAAAGCACTCATTCACTCAAAACACTCAAATACAAGTATTGTTGTTCTCAAACAAGAGGAGAATCAAATAATGCTCACTACAAATACAATATGAAATATTACAAATTGGAGGTTCTAAGCTAATCAAGCAAAGTGATGAAATTTAAGATTTAGAAATTTTGGAGCAAGAGATGAAGATATGAAAGCTTTTAGGAGTAAAATCTCATGCATAAAATCAATAGAGAATATGATCCGTTATATAAGAAGGGGGTGGGGGAGTGGGGGGTGGGGGGGATCAAACTCAAATACTCTAATTTCAGCACATGTATATACCATTATACCTTCGTAACAACTTTTTTCCTAGTTGTTAGAGGGGTATTTGGTCATTTTTAAGGTGAAAATTTGTGCTTTTTTTAGTTTGATTCCCCCAGGTCATTCCTAGGGTGAAAATTGTGCTAAAACTTTTAATAAAAGTTTGGTAAAGTTTCATATTTTAGTCAATCAAAATCTAGTGTAAAAACAAGGTATGTGTCGACTCTGGGTCGACCTCCCCTTGTTTTTCAAAGGGAAAAGCATACACAATGCTGACCATGGGTCGACCCAACAAAAAACTTGCAATTTGCACGGGTTGACCCAAGGTCGACCTACACAGCAAACAACCCAAACAAATTGGTTAAGTAAAAGACATATTTGTGATCATTTAGCTTTATTCCTAAATATACTATACATACCAATAAAATTCCAAAAATTCTACAACTTAGTAAGATTGTATATGCATATATGGTGATAACATTCAATTTATAGAATATCATATGCAAGAAGTTATAATCTCGAGAAAACAACAACTTATTGAGCAGTTATGAATAAACTTAATATGTGAGTGAAATAAGTAAGATCTTAACAAGTGAGTTTCAAAAAACACGAAATTTTGTTCAAAGTTAAGAAGCATCTTTGTAAGCTAATCCAACTTGTATAACTGAATTTTAACTCATGGTTAGCAAGATATGACTCAGTATCACTTTCAACTAATAAAACACTGAAACTCTGATACTTGATTTTTTTTATATGCAATAGGATTATGAATAAATTCTCAAAATAAAACTATGCATCATACATGAGGTAGGATAAAAATGGCCTGGGGCTCAGGATGGCTCTCGCTCAAAGTCAAGCCGGCTCGGCCCCGGACCACCACAGGCTCAGTGCCGAGCCGTAAGTTCGCCACCACGAAACCAGCCCCCCCCCCCCCCCCCCCCCGTTCAGACGACCCGCCACGACATTCGATCTCCGATCCTCGACGGTCTCACGGGCCTTCCCCTCAGCCGGGTAAGGGAGGGGGATGACCTGGCGCAACCTAGGCCCTCCGATTCTCCCAGAGACACAGGGCCCCCACGATCTGCCATGTCAGCTCCAAAGCCACTTGGGGCTTTGCCACGTCAGCCCTAAACCGCTCTGGAAGCTGCCACGTGTGCCCTAAACCACCTGGGCCTCTTGCCACGTCAGGCCCATGGGCTTTCGGGTCCAGACCCAGCCCCCAAGCGGATCCAAACCCGGTTGGGTTATCTATAAATACCAGGCCCTCACCCACCTTCAAAGGTAATCAATCTTTCTTCCACAAAACCCTAGTTACTACTACTCTCTCACAGAGACTAACTAGATCGTCGGAGGGTCTGCCACCGGGATAAACCCCGGTGTTTCTAGACCGTCTGCAGGTACGCGAGGCGAGGCAATCCAAGCTGCTCCTCCAGTGCCGAGGCGAGCCCACAGCTCACCGTCCGCTACTGAATCCTTCCCCTCTTACAAATTGAGTCCGAACTCACACCTGGTGCATCCACACTCTCGCCAAAAACAAACCGAATCAATACATATTAAAGATATTTATGAGTTAATACAAATTCAAAAGTCATTTTGGAAGCACGGAAATCGAGATGAGTCATTTTGGCATAAAATCAAGTTGAATTTTTTTGATAAGAACTCAAGTTTAGATCACACTTATTGCTTGATTAATAGCAAGATACCTAATAAAATATGGGGAAATTATGAAATTTTTAGATTTCAAGGGCAATCACAGACAATACAGCGGGAAAAAAAATCACAAAATATCGAAACCTAGCCATGGATCCATGGAAAAATCATAAATCGTGTTTAGGGGTTAGGTGTATCTAAAATATGTCAATCACAGTACTGCAAATATTGTGGTACCTCCATTGTAGTTACACGAATTGATCAAATCAACCTCTCCTTCACGCCGCGGTGCTAGCTGTGGGAATGGGATGTTCCTCACGATCTCTCTCTCTCACAGTTTATGTGACGGCTAGGGTTTTCTCTTGTGTCTTTTTCATAGAAATATATCGTATATATAGGTGCAGAAAATTAACCCTAAGAGAGTGGTGAGGTGCTTGAGCTCACAATATGGCCTGGGTCAGAATCGCGTGACCCTTCTAACTTTAGTTGACCCATTTAATCTAATTAATTACCCAACCATGTCAGGAGTCCAACTCTTACTAGGAATTCCAATTAAATTCATTTCATGAATTTAAATTCCAATTTCGATCCATTCTAAGTGTGTGACCCTGTAGGTTCGCATTACGTTGACAGTAATACTAAAATCATATTTTAGTGTTACAAACAGTGAGCGCTATCTAGCAATATATCACTGCTACTCAAGTAACGAGATTGCCAGTAATTTGACATAACTTATTCGTGACCAATGCTGCCATGTAATCTAGTCCTTTTGTCAAGATATAATAATTGACCACAGGGCATAGAGCGTGTCACCCTTGTATAGTTCAATCTTTGGTTTTTGATGTCCGAGTAGACTTACTAAAACAAATGAACGCAATATCTCATATAGATTTATTTGAGCACGGCCATACATTTTGCAGTCTCATTCAATCAAGGGGCCCGTAGAAGGGGAAAATCCTATCTAAGTCACTCACATCCCTCTGCATAATTTGTAGTATATCCAATAGTCGACTTTATTATCACCTTATTACATGAAACATTTGACGGCATTAAAACATATAACTTATCATGTAGGAAACTCTAGTGACTTATGCTGAGTTTTAACTGCGGAATAACTCACAAACAAGATGAAAGAACAGTAGAATCAAAAGTAAGAGAACAAAAGAACAACCAAAAGCAACACACAAGAACACACGATATTTTTTCGAGGTTCACCCAATGCAGTGGCTACTTTCCCGCGCACAGGCATTCCTGCCATTTCCACTAGAAATATGAAGAACAAGTTTACAAATCTCTCAAAAACTCACCACCAAGATGTATGGTTTCTCTCTATCTCTCTCTCTCACAATGGTGGCTGTTAGATCTTTCTTTTCTTTTTTCATAACCCTAAAATCGTACACAATACAATAAATATAGATTTGCACAACTTCTAATCTCAGTCGCTCATCAATCAACATCGCGACGGTCGACCGCAATACAGTGACGGTCGACCAGTTCATGCCTTTGACTGTACATGGTCCAACAGAGAGTGGGACGGTCGACTGCCTGGTCGACCGGTCATTCCTTCAAGGCTGCATGGCCCAACAGAGAGAGAGACGGTCGACTGCACGGTGGACCGTACATTTGCCTGTACATGTGCGGTCGATTGTCCAAATATGGTCGACCAAAACTTGTCTGCAACTACTGGCTGCTCTGAATTGCTCGCTTCATCTTTGACTCTTCTTCTCATCTGTTTTCTCCAACCCCATTATCGTGTATTTGGATCCACAAACCCTAAAATTCTTCCACTTGGAGACATATACACGAAGTCTCTAACTTGTTCTTCATTCTTCCATTGGCCTAGTTTAGGCCTGTGCCTCTGTGAATCTCCTCATCAATTAACCTGGAGACAATTCAATGACATTATTGTAAAACTGATGTTTCCTGCTATCCACTTCCTTTGTGAGCATGTCCGGCGGATTCTTAGTGCCAAAAATCTTAAATAGCTTCAACCATTTCCTCTCAACCGCCATTCTAATAAAATGATACCTCATTTGAATGTGCCGAGTTTTTCGCCAAGAAAACTGTACTTTGACTGTCAAACCATAGCTCACCCATGGGTTGCTCCATGCCCAAGTGTTTCTTAAGCTCCAAAATTCAAAACATGTCTTTCGTTGCTTTTGCAATTTTGATATACTCTGGCTCTGTGGTTGACTGTGCTACAACCTTTTGTAACTGCGAAGCCCAACTGACAGTTGTTCCTCCAACTGTAAACACATACCATGTAGTACTCAAAAAATCTGCATCCACATAACCATGTATTTGCAAAGAATATCCCCCAAAATAAAGAGAAAAATCTGAGGTACGTGCTAGATATCTAAGAATCCACTTTACTGCATCCCAATGCTGTTTACCTGGATTCTTCATGTAATGGCTGATAACTCCCACTGCTTGTGCAATGTCTGTCTTGTAGACACCATCGCATACATCAAACTCCCAATAGCTGAGGCATAAGGAATAGCTACCATTTCCTCCATCTCTATCTCTTTCTTAGGACATAATTCCATCAATAACTTGAAGTGAGTAGTCAAGGGACAAATGACTGGCCTCGCGCCATCCATATTGAAGCTTTTCAACACCTTCTTCACATAGTCCGCTTGAGATAACCAAAGCTTCTTGATTTTTCCGTCTCTACTATCTTCATACTGAGAATTTTCTTTGCTTCACCCAAGTCCTTCATCGAAAACTCTGAAGCTAACATCTTCTTCACTTCCTTGATCTTCTCCATACATGAACCTGCTAACAACATGTCGTCCACATACAATGCTAAGATAACTATATCATTGTCCTCATATCTACGAATATACACACAATAATATGTTTCGCATCTATCGAAACCTTTTCCTCTCATAAAGCAATCAAACTTCAAGTACCAATATCGCGGTGCTTATTTAAGCCCATATAGACTCTTCCTCAATCGACACACCATGTTTTCTTTTCCTTTTTCTTCAAAACCTTGGGTTGTTTCATGTACAACTCTTTTTCGACATCACCATAGAGAAATGCTGTTTTCACATCCAACTGCTCTAAGTGCATGTCTTCAATAGGCACAATACTAAGCAGAATCCTAATTGAAGTCATCTTCACAACATGTGCAAGGATCTCACTGTAAACAACACCTTCTCTTTGAGAGAATCCTTTCACAATAAGTCTCGCTTTGTACCTCTTACTGCCATCTGCCTCATCCTTGACTCTAAAAATCCATTTGTTCATAAGAGCCTGTTTCCCTGTAGATAACTTGGTTAACTCTCATGTTTGGTTCTGTTCCAAGAAGTTCATTTCTTCCCTCATGGCTAACTATAACTCCTGTATTCCCTTTTCTTGTATTTTTGTATTATATTTATTTTTCCTGAGTACTTATCCTAATTGCATTCTTTCGTTCATTTTGAACCGTGTAATTTTTCTCTCTTCGTTCTCAATAAAATCCATCTATTTTTGTCGTCTATGATTTCAATCTCCTTGATCCAAATTCTTTCTGTCAATTATTTATCTCTGGATGATTTGTTGATTCTGAATTTATATATAATTCATGGCCTAATTGTCTATTATTTGATTGTCTACCCTGTAGGATCCGGATTCTAACCCTATCTATCATATTTAGACTCAAAACCCAATCAATCCGCCTTATTAGATCCTAAACCTGCTACCCAATACCCTCTTTTACCCAGTCTTACTCAAATCTGTCATCACGTTCTCCATATCTGCCTAACAAGCAGATCATGTTCTTCATTATCATTCCTTGATTCCTCACAATCCTAACTTGCCAAAATCTCATTATAATCACAACCAAATTTTTTATATCCCTCTCTACAGTCATTATCTCCTAAACCCTAAACAACAAATTCTCTCTCCAACTCATCTCTCTCTCCCTGTGCTCAACTGATCCCGATCACCCCCGCCGTCGGCGTCGCACCTTCCCTCTCGCGACCCCGTCCAGCCGCCCTGTTCCCCACTGAATGCCCTGCCACCCTCCATCTTCCTCCCCGGCCTTCACCCTATCCTACACCTCCTCATGCCAGGGACGCCACAGCCGCAACCCCCCGTCCTCGCCGTCACCATCGACCCCCACCTTCATTGCCGTCGTCTCCACTGCCGTCCTCCCGCCCCAGGGCCGCCGTCAACTTCTCTTTCTGCAATATCCTCGCTCGTTCGTGAGTCGTGTTTTGTGTTCGTTGCCCGGGATCCATTCCCGTTATTCTCTTCATCGGATTCATCGTATACACCCCAAGGCAAGTAACTTGTATAATATTTTTGTTTGTATACAAGTACAAAATATCGCATGTAGTCTCACTCCGCTTTTGTGTTCGTTCCCATGATAATCTCTTGAAAATCTCGATTCCATTCGTTTGATCTATCATAATAAGTTGTCACACACACACTACATGAAAATAAACTAGATCTAGATAGACTCTTGATACATGTATATACTCTTTCGTGATCTATTGTATGTTGTGGATTTTCCTATGTGATTGTTGTGCTAGATATGTTACCTCGTAGTAGACTTGTTAATACCCATGTCATATTGATTTGAATATCCAATTTATCATGTTTTGAAATATATTCTAATTTGGATCTATTGCATATGAGTTGTTTGATTAAATGAATGAAAAGAGATTTCGTTTTGCTGCTGCCCTGATTTGGTTCAATGTTTTAGACCCTGTTAAGGTCAGTAAAATAAATTATTTTTGTGAATATGATTCGTAGGCCTCGATGTCTATTTTTCAGAACTATCGTCGGATCTAAATTTCGATTTTTGATGTGTGAGTTATCGCTGTTTTACTGTAGCTGTGTCGTAATTTTCAGATTCTAATTTATGAGATTGCTGCATGTTCTATTATTTTAAAACTGATGTTTAAAGTAAAATTTGGATTTAATGTTTTTCTGAGTTTGACTAGACATGACTAGAATCAACCCCTATTTTTTTTAGAATTGTTTAACGACTCTTATAACTATTTCATGCTTGCGAAATAAATTGATATAATTCCAAACTGCATGTTGTTCAGTGAAGAACTCTATTTTTAACCTGATTCCCATCACTGTTGATTAAAACTTTGTGAATATGAAATATATCTTGGTATGTCTCTTTTAAAACCCTTTTGCAGATTTGGTTTTTAGGTTGTATTTTGTGAATTATCACTGTTTTAGTACTGCTGTGTCTAAAATTTCAGATTCATAAGTTGATGTATCATTCTGTTTTTCAGATTTATTCGATTATACTATATGTAACGAAATTTCATGAAATTTTATATGCTGAGACTAGATATGCTAGGCAACCCTCCAGATTTTTTCTAGATTTAATTATGGTGTTTTTATACCTTTTTCATGCTTATAAATAAAACATTGAATATCTGGCTGAACTTAATTCTGTGTAAAACGCTGTTTTGAACCCTGTTATTGTACTTGTTATGTGACTTGTGTATATGCACTGAATTCGACTGAGAGTCTAGTTTTTAGATTTTCTAACGGATCCAAGTTTGCATTCTTGTGGCAACGGGAATCTCAAATTTGGTGCAGCTATGTCTTGCTGTCTAGAATTGAAAGTCTCGTTGTCCTAACCTATTATGAGTTATTTTTATCACTTGTTCATGCCGTCTACCCAACTTGAACTTTTCCCTCATTTCTTGCCATGTTATCTTGCCATTTTTGTGCACGTTCATGCTTGCTCTAATAATAATAACAAGAAATCAAGCCGGGGTTAAGAAAAAGATCTAGTAGTGGAAAATTTAGAAATGTGTACTCGGAAGGGGATCCGTAGATCCTACTTGTTACTTGATACTTGATACTTGTGACGAAATACTTGGTACGAAATACTTGACACTTGATTACTTGACACGCGACTACTTGATACTTGCTACCTGAGTACACGACCCTAGATGGTCCACTACGAAATCTAAACTCAACTTGTCTGAATGTAGCAACCATGTGGTAAAATTTGGGATGCATAAAGTGCTACCTAGATAGGATTAGATACAAGACTTGAAAATAACATGATCACTTGCTCATCCTTGTTACTTGCTTCAACATGCTACTTGACACTTGTTACTTGTTACTTGTTTGCATGCCCCTTGATACTTGATACTTGTCACATTCTACTTGCACCCTGCCATCTTATCATGTTACTTGATTCCGTTCTTTATTAAGAGTTAGTTGCTCTATTTTGTTGTCACATATCTTCCATGCTTACTTCAGTACTTGCTTCTTGTCGCTACTCCGTATATTCTTTATCTGTTTTCCGTACTTGTTGCCAGCACTACATGAGGCCCATAACTTGCACTGATAGACATTTTGTTTCCTGTTCTCTTTTCCTATAAATATTCAATTTGCAGACTTTGGTGATTAGCTGCCTGAAGGTGTAAGTGACCAAGTGTTTTAGGCTTGGATAGAGCTCCTGCTTGAGTTATTTTCTGTTTTTCGATAAATTATATTCATTGCTACTTGAATCTTATATTGGGTATTTTTGTCCCAGAACATGTGACTTGTTGTTTCCAGATCAGATTATTTGAGAATTTCGTATTTGTTTCAAGTAATTCTGTTGATCGCATTAATTTGTTTCATGCGTTCGTGGATAATTATTTCATGTTTATTCTTGTTTATTCTTGTGTATTGCTGTAAAGTTTCTTACATCTCATGAATGGTGAAAGCCATTCGTTGGACTTTTGTCGCATATCCGTATTTCATATTTCTTTTTGGGAAGCAGGGCGTAATAGGATTTTTAGTGGTATCAGAGCCCAGATTTGGCTAATGTATTAGTTTGACTAATATGTTAGACAAGTTTGGCTCGATCAGGGTTTGGCTCAACAGAACACAGGCCATGCAGTAACATGAAACAAATGATAATCAACTTGATCATGATGCTAATTATTTTTGGATTTTTGCAGACCATGGCTCTCAGAGGTCCTTCCAATTCCCGTCCTCAAGAGGAACAACCTGGGCTTGAGGTTGTTAATAATGTGTTGGAGCGACTGGTTCACATGTAGCAGAACCATAGTGATCTTGTGATGGCCGCATTGGAAGCTGCCCGGAGCCCGACTTCTACTGTGCCCACGCAGGCAGCTCTTCCTCCTCGTCTGGGTACAGTTGCAGAATTCATGTGGCTGCACCCTGACAAATTCTCCGGCATTGAGACGACGCTTGAGGTCGAACAGTGGTTGATCAGGATGGAGCAGCTGTTATTGGCAGCAAGAGTTGCTGATGCCAATCGTGTGGATGTGGTGAGCATCCAGTTGGTGCACCTTGCCCACATATGGTAGAGGGCTGAGTCCGAAAGGCTCAAGTGGCCCATTGCTTGGACCACATTCACCAGGAGCTTCTTAGAGAAGTTCTTTCCTAGCATCACTCAGGTAGGGATGGAGCAGCAGTTCCTTGCCCTGAAGCAGGTTGATCGTTTGTTCTGTTTTGGAACCTTTTACATATTGTTCATGCGATACTATAACATGAGATTCTCTTGAAGCAGGGTGCCAGATCGGTGGACGAGTACGCAGCAGAATTCATCAGGCTAGCCACTTTGCAGCCACCTTGGTGGAGAACGAAGAAGATAGAGCCTGGAGATTCCTATTAGGGCTTGATCGAGATATTCAAATGCATCTCGTTGCCCTTCTCCTTCGTACCTTTGCTGAGGCTCTTGAGGCAGCCCGAGCTCAGGAGCAGGCTCGCAACAGGTTGGCTCCTTCCCAGCGGACTGTTCAGCACCCCACTGCTGTTGCTGCTGTTAGGCCTTCTAGTGGGCCGATTCGGAGGCCAGTCCCGACCCATCCGGTCAGGACAGCTTCCTACTCTTCTACTAGCCCTCAATGAGTTGGTTTTTACCACTTTTGCCGAATAGCTGGGCATGAGCGCAAGGACTGCAGGAGGGTGAATTGCCATTGCTTTGGCTATGGCACTGCTGACCACTCAGTGCGGGATTGCCCGCAGCAGAGAATGGCTCTTCCAGCCAGGGGTCCGACTCAGCTGGGAGCACCAACTCATGGTCCGGTCAGGCCACCGCTTTTCCCTCAGTGCCAGATCGTCGGTTAGAGGACCGCGGCTCCCAGAAGAGGTCAGGCTTACAACCTGACGGTTGCAGAAGCTGAGACGGCAGAAGGAGTCATTACAAGTATTTTGCATTTTATTGTTTTGTTATTTCCTTTACTTCTTTCATTGTCTTGCTTTGATCTTTCATACAATCTTTTCTGTATTGTTGTTTCTTACCCCTAAATCATTATTCTCAACCCCTTGCCTTTTGACTCTATTCTAGGTATTATCTTAGTTCGTTCTTTTCCTGCTCATGTCCTCTTTGATTCTGGAGCGACCCATTCCTTTGTCTCTTTCCGCTTCGTGGATCGACAACAGTTGGAGTGCAGTGTCATGCCAGCAGTTTGGAACATTGTCACGAGTGGCAGTGTTGTCATCTGTTCCTGGGAGTGTAAGCAGAGTTCCGTGGTTATTGGTGGTGCAGATTTCAAGGCTGGCCTGATCGTAATTGGGAATTCTGGATTCGACGTCATTCTCGGTATGGATTGGTTGGGTAAGTCCCATGCTGTCATAGATTGTCGAGTCAAGAAGGTTGTATTCAGAATTCCAGGTCGTGCAGAGTTTGAGTTCCATGCTGGGGAGACACCCCTTGGTCGAGCAAAAACTGCAGTTGATCAGGAGACTTGTGCTATGGAGTTGCACACAGGCTGTGAGGCTACGCCTCTAATAGTGCAGGAATTTTTGGATGTGTTTCCAGAGGAGTTGCCTAGGCTACCTCCAGATAGGGATGTGAAATTCAGTATTAAGGTTCTTCTTGGTACGACGCCGATATCGAGAAGTCCCTACAGGATGGCACTAGTTGAGCTAGCAGAGCTGAAGGTGCAGATCCAAGGATTGCTAGATTTGGGATTCATCAGACCCAGTGTTTCGCCGTGGGTGGTTCCAGTTCTATTTGTCAGCAAGAAGGACAGAAGTTGCAGACTGTGCATTGATTACCGAGAACTGAACAATGTTACTGTGAAGAACTGGTATTCGCTACCGAGGATTGATGATTTGTTTGAACAGTTGGGTGGTGCGTTAGTCTTTTCAAAGTTGGATCTTCGCTCAGGGTATCATCAGGTCAAGGTGAAAGTGGTGATGTGCAGAAGACTGCATTCAGGACAAGGAACAAGCATTATGAGTTCCTAGTGATGCCTTTCGGAGTCACGAATGCGCCAGCTGTGTTCATGAGTCTGGTGAACAAGATATTTTCCCCATTTCTGGATAGATTCATGGTGGTCTTCATAGATGATATTCTGGAGTATTCTCGGAACCAGGAGGAATATGCTGAGCATCTAAGGTTGGTTCAATAGACTCTAAGGAAGAATCAGCTCTATGGGAAACTTATCAAGTGTCAGTTCTGGCTTGACCGAGTTTCCTTCTTGGGCATATCATCTCAGGCGAAGGAATCTCAGTTTATCCGTTCAAGATTGCTGCAGTGAATGATTGGCCAGTGCCTAAGTCAGCTTCCGAGATGAGAAGTTTCCTTGGACTAGCCGGGTATTATCGAAAATTCGTTCAAGATTTTTCGAAGATAACTGGGCCGCTGACTAAGCTGACAGGGAAGGATCAGAAATTCATCTTGGATGGGGATTGCAGCGAAGCTATTGCAGAGTTGAAGAGCAGGTTGACATCAGCGCCAATGTTGACTATTCCGACTGGTTCAGGTGGATTTGTGGTTCAGTGTGACACTTCTGGCAAGGGTCTTGGTGCAGTATTGATGCAGAAGGGTCGAGTTGTTGCTTATGCATCGAGGCAGTTGAGGCTGCATGAGAGGAACTATTCGACTCATGATTTGGAATTGGCAGCGGTGATCTTTGCCCTGAAACTGTGGAGATAATATTTACTTGGAGATCGAGTGAAAATCTTTACTGACCACAAAAGCCTCAAGTATGTCTTCACCCAGAAGGAATTGAACATGAGGCAGAGGCATTGGTTGGAGTTAATGGTCGACTATGATATTAATTTGCAGTATCACCCCGATAAGATCAACTTGGTGACGGATGCTTTGAGCAGGAGACCAGTCGCCATGTTCCTGACTCAGCAGAGGGAACTGGTTGAGCGGAGGTTGGATTTGGACGTGATTTTGCCAATTTCTGATCGGAGTTGCATGATGCTTCGACTTCAGTCATCTCTTGTAGAGCAGATTAAAGAAGCTCAGGTTGGAGATGAGCAGTTACAGAGATTCGGGGCAGAGGTTGAGGCAGGTTCTAGAACCGATATGGTTTTTCATGAAGATGGATCGCTTCATTTTGGGTCCGTGTTGTGTGTCCCTAAGGGTGAAGTTCGTCAGAAGTTGCTTGAGGAAGCCCACTAGTCGTCGTACTCTATTTATCCCGGTGGCACTAAGATGTATCGGAACTTGAAACTCCACTTTTAGTGGCATTGTATGAAGAGGGCTGTAGCTAGATTTGTGTCTCAGTGCTTGATCTTCTAGTAGGTGAAGGCAGAGCATTAGAGAACTGCAAGACTTCTTCAACCTTTTTCCATTTCAGAGTGGAAGTAGGAACACATCATGATGGATTTTATGACCGCTTTGCCGAGGAGTCCCAAGGGTCACCACGCCATTTGGGTGATTGTGGATAGACTGACGAAGAGTGTTCACTTCATTCCCTTCAGAGTTAGGCAGTCTACTAAGAGCATAGCAGAGAAGTACATGCAAGAGATCGTTATACTTCATGGGGTTCCAGTCAGTATTGTATCTGACAGGGATACGAGGTTCAGATCTCAGTTTTGGAAGAGTCTTCAGAGCAGTCTGGGAAGTGAACTGAAGTACAACATGACTTTTCATCCTCAGACCGATGGACAGTCAGAGAGGACCATCCATACTCTGGAGGACATGTTGAGGTCATGTGTGCAACAGTTCGGAGGATCTTGGGAAGACCATTTGTATCTTGTAGAGTTCTCGTACAATAACAGCTATCAGGCCAGTCTCAAAGCTGCACCGTATGAGGTGCTATATGGTTGGAAGTGCAGATCGCCAGTATGCTGGGATGACATTGGTGAGAGCAAATTGTTGGGTCCAAGTTGATCACCAGGACCGTTAATGCGGTCTCAGATCAGGAAGCACCTTCAGGTAGCACAAGATGGGCAGATGTCCATAGGAGAGCCTTGGAATTTGAGGTGGGTGACCATGTTTTCCTTAAGGTATCACCGTGGAGAGGTGTCATTTGGGTTGGTGGTGGGGGAAAACTAAGCCCTAGGTTCATCGGGTCGTTTGATATTGTCACGCCCTGCTTCCCAAAAATACGGAATACGAGCATGTAACAAAAGCCCAGCGAATGATTTTTATCATCCATAAGCTGTTCAGGAATCTTTACAACATATCACAGGAATAATCAGAGTCGGAAGCAAAAGATACAACCAGAAATGCATAATTGAAACAAGATATCAACAGAAATTACTTGAAACCAAATATAATAATCTCAAATAATCAAATTCTGAACGAGTCAAATATCCTGGGTCACATCGCCCAAATACAAATAAATATCCAAGTCATCAACTAAATTTTTATTCAAGTTCAAGCAACAAGTAATAATAATAATAAAACAGAAAATCCAGCACTAATACATCATCTCGCCAATACCATCTGGCAGTCGACCATCCTGATCTGCAATTAGTAAATTCGCAGAAGAAGGAAAAAGAAAAACAAGTATTCGTCAATTGCAATTTACGGGCCACTTATAATGTAGGATACAAGTACAAGGGATATGTAATTCTAAGTAACAAGCACAGCATGGTATAAGTGTGTCAACAGAAATATAATATCTAATATGAATCAGGAAAACTAGAAACAAGTAGCATGACATACTAACATGTACATGCAACATGTATCAAGTGTCAAGTAAACAGGTAAATAGGTAACAGGCATCAAGTAACAGGTAACAGGTAATCAGGTATACAGGTATACAGGTAACAGGTACAAGTATAGGTAATCATGTAACAGGTATCAGGTTATGTCAAGTCTTGCTTTATTACTATCTAGGTAGCACTTCATGCGCCCAAAAAAAACATAACACATGGTTGCTACAATAAACAGTTCCGCTTTAGATTTCGTAGTGGAGTCCATAGGGCAGTGTACTCAGGTACAGGATAACAGGTAACAGGAACAGGTAGAACCTAGTGGTTCTCTTCCGAGTACACCTCCTATAGGGAAGTATGTAGTCAGGTACAGGAAACATGCATAACCTAGTGGTTATCTTGCGAGTACATCTTTCTATAGGGAAGCATGCAATCAGGTACAGGTAACAGGATCGTGAATCATGTAGTCATGAACACGTAAACAGGCAGGCAGGATACAGGTCCTCATCTTAGTATTCATTTCTATATTTTCCACTACTAGATCTTTCCCTTAACCCCGGCTTGGTCATTTATTATTATAATCAGGCATGCATATATGTGTCTCAAAATAAAGCAAGGATAACAGGTTATAAATATGTATCAGGTTCAAGGTGCAAGATAAATAAGTACAGGTACAAGATAACACATAACAGGGTAAAACAACTAGTTTTCTAATTCAAGACAGCAAGACAGTATTGTACAAAAACAGTGATTCCCGCTACTACAAACATCCAAATCTAGATCTGTCAAAGGATCTGGAAAATAGACCTCCACACAAATCCAACGAGTATAAATAATTCATATAGTAATTCACAACATCATAACTCAAAACAGGTCTGAAAACAGAAAACATGTTCAGTCAGAAATTAGGAAAACGAATTCTCAGTCAGGAAAACCGCATCAAAACCTCTCAAATAAATTCAGGAAAAATCTGGGGTATTCCCCTATATGTCTAGAATCAAAATATAAAGTTTCAAAATATTCCAGCAAAATTAGTTTAGTCATCAAAAATAAGAAAACATCACGGAACGGTAGTTTGGCAAATCTGGAATTTCCAACACTGCTGTACGAAAACTGAAATATCTCGCAAACCGTGAAACGAAATCCCAATCCGTCAAAGGGAGATGAAAATATAAAAAATATATTAACTTTCATATCTCACGAATATTTTTTATACAATGAAAGGAATTAGGGCGAAAATAAGATTCTTTACAGAACAGCAAGTAAAATACAACAACTGATGTTTTCATAAACGAGCATGAAACAACACATAAAACTCATCAATAAAATTCACAAAAATTCTGGGTAATCCCTAACTAGATAAAGAAATACTGACCAAAGTTTTGGGTCAAAATAATATGTGTAGCATCAGTAATAAAATCATTTAGTCATCAAAATTATCGAAAAACAAAATCTGAAAAAGATTGACACCTCTGTAGTAAAACAGTCATAACTCACTCATAAAAAAATGAAATCAAGCAAGGTCAAAGAAGTTTGAAAATAGATGAAATTCTCTAAAACTCATGTTTTATATCGAAATTAAGTTACTGATTTCAAGGCAGTCCAAAACAGCAAACAAAACAGATCAGCGACAAAATACAGATTTCTCCCTTTAACAACAACTCAACATATATCATCCAAAACTTGTTCAAAACACAACCAAACATGAAATTGGGTCTAACAAGTGTCTAAACATCATGAATTAGGGTATCTAGCATATCCACACCAAGTATTTCACATGGGTCTCAACCAAATCACGAATTCTCACAAAAATCTCACATACATGATCAAAATCAAGAACGGGTAAATCCTAAGTTAATTCATGTCCATATTGTGTCGTGAGTCATCTACGGTCAAATTTTCACAATAGAGACAAAACTCATCAAGCATATCACAAACAAGAGTCGTCTCTAGACCCAACTACAGTATAAGTGATATTTTTGACTTGTATCAAACAAATGAATTGGAGTACAAGTTACTTGCCTTAACAGAAGATGAAGAACAACGAAAACCAAGAGCAAGGAGCAAAACCCATGAACGAAAATTAACGAAACAACGAACGAGAATCAACGAATCCACGAATGATCCACACGTGCACTCGAGCACGTGCAAATACCAAAAAGCAAGAGAGGGAGAGATGGCGTCGGGGCTTCTTGCGGTTGTTGCTGCTGGCTCCAGCGCTGGTCGGCGACGGCCAGAGGGGACAGGAGAGATGGATGGAGAGGTCGTGAAGTGGATTTCTCGGGTGTAGGAGGTCAGGGCTTGGGGTGTTGCTGGGAGGTATGTAGGCCAGGAGGGGTAGGGGTTGTCGGGATGTGCACCAGGCTTGAGAAGGGGGTCAGCTGGCCTGGGTGCTGGGGTCGGGTTGGTGTACGGCGGTGCAAGAAAGGGAGGGAGAGGGAGAGAGGCCGGGGGCTAGGGTGAGGGTTTAGATGTTAGGGTTAGGGTTTGAGGGGAGAGATACAATTATATATATATAGAGGGTTAGGGTTATTGGGTATTTGGGTTAATGGGTATCTGGGTAGATTAGGAGTAGTTGTAGGATTAATCCAATAAGACAAATGGGAATCAAATTGAATCGGATTCAAACTAGGATTGGGTTTAATTTAGCTCTGGTAATCAATTAGGGATCAAAATAATAGGATTAGGAATGGGGTAGACCACCAAATCACCAAGAGCACCAAAAAAAAAAAAAAAAAAAGAGAACGAGACAACAATAAGGAGCGAAAACAACAACCATGAACAAGAACAACCAAGAAATCGGAAATAACTCGCAAAAATAAAGAATGAGAAAAGAAAATGATAATATATTGAAACAACTCAATATACGGTTCAGAAAAAAACAAGAGAGAGTACAAATATACAAGAAAAAAAATACACCAAAAATAGTAGAAATGAAAAACTGGGGTTACAGATATCGTGGAACGAGTAGGCAATGTGGCCTATCGTCTTGCATTGCCACTGGCTTTATCTGGGATGCACGACGTCTTCCATGTCTCACAACTCAGGAGGTATATCCGTAATGAGAGCCACGTGATCGGCTATTCAGAGTTGTCCGTGCAGCCGAATCTGTCTTGTGAGATTCTGCCAGTTGCTATCTTGGACCGACGGGAGAAAATGCTGAAGAACAAGGTTATCAAGCTGGTTCGGGTTTCTTGGAATCCTCACTCGCCTGGTGAGTCAACTTGGAAATTGGAGGAGGATATCCAACAGAAGTTTCCTCATTTGTTTGTGTAGCTTTGTTTTGTTGTTGTTCTTTCTTTTCTTTTCGGGGTTACCCTATGTACTTCTTGTTTAAATTTTGAGGAAGAAATTCTTCTTGTTAGGTGAGTATAATTTGTAACTCTTGCATTCCCTTTTCTTGTATTTTTGTATTGTATTTATTTTTCTTGAGTACTTATCCTGATTGCATTCTTTCGTTCATTTGAACCGTGTAATTTTTCTCTCTTCGTTCTCAATAAAATCCATCTATTTTTGTCGTCTATGATTTCAATCTCCTTGATCCAAATTCTTTCTGTCAATTATTTATCTCTGGATGATTTGTTGATTCTGAATTTATATATAATTCATGGCCTAATTGTCTATTATTTGATTATCTACCCTGTATGATCCGGATTCTAACCTTATCTATCCTATTTAGACCCAAAACCCAATCAATCCGCCCTATTGGATCCTAAACCCACTACCCAATACACTCTTTTACCCAGTCTCCTCAAATCTTTCCTCACGTTCTCCATATCTGGATAACAAGCAGATCATGTTCCTCATTATCTTCCCTTGATTCCTCAAAATCCTAATTTGCCAAAATCTCATTATAATCACAACAAAAATTTTCAAATCCCTCTCTACATTCATTATCTCCTAAACCCTAAACTACAATCTCTCTCTCCAACTCATCTCTCTCTCTCTCCCTGTGCTCACCTGACCCCGATCACCCCCGCCTTCCTGCCTTCACCACCGTCGCCCCTCCGACCGTCACACTTTCCCCCTCGCGACCCCGTCCAACCGCCATGTGCCCCACCGCACGCCCTGCCACCCTCCATCTTCCTCCCCAGCCTTTACCATATCCCGCACCTCCTCACGCCAGCGACACCACAGCCGCAACCCCCCTTCCTCGCCGTCACCTTCGACCCCCACCTTCGTCACCGTTGTCTCCACTACCGTTCTCCCGCCCAAGTGCCACCGTTGGCTTCTCTTTTCGCAAGATCCCCGCTCGTTCGTGAGTCGTGTGTTGTGTTCGTTGTCCGGGATCCATTCCCGTTATTCTCTTGATCGGATTCATCGTTTACACTCCAAGGCAAGTAACTTGTATAATATTTTTGTTTGTATACAAGTACAAAATACTGCATGTAGTCTCACTCCGTTTTTGTGTTCGTTCCCATGATGATCTCTTGAAAATCTCGATTCCATTCGTTTGATCTATTCGTAGTCATGATCCATCATAATAAGTTGTCACACACACACTACATGAAAATAAACTAGATTTGGATAGACTCTTGATGCATGCATATACTCTTTCGTGATCTATTGTATGTTGTGGATTTTGCTATGTGATTTATGTGCTAGATGTGTTACCTCGTAGTAGACTTGTTAATACCCATGCCATGTTGGTTTAAATATATAGTGTATCATGTTTTGCATTATATTCTAATTTGGATCTATTGCATATGAGTTGTTTGATAAATGCATCAAAAGAGATTTCATTTTGCTGCTGCCCTGATTTGGTTCGACGTTGTATACCCTGTTAAGGTCAGTAAAATAAATTATTTTGTGAATATGATTCGTAGGCCTCAATGTCTATTTTTCAGAATTTTTGACGGATCTAAATTTCGATTTTTGATGTGTGAGTTATCACTTTTTTATGCAGCTGTGTCGTGATTTTCAGATTCTGATTTATGAGATTATTGCATGTTCTATTATTTTAAAACTGATGTTTAATGTAAAATTTGAATTTAATATTTTTCTGAGTTCGAATAGACATGACTAGGATCAACCCCTAATTTTTGTAGAATTGTTTAACGACTCTTATAACTTATTTCATGCTTGCGAAACAAATCGATATACTTCCAAACTGCATGATGTACAGTGAAGAACTCTATTTTCAACCTGATTCCAATCATTGTTGATTAAAACTTTGTGAATGTGAAATATAGCCTGGTATGTTTATTTTACAACCCTTTTGACGAATTTGGATTTTGAGTTGTATTTTGTAAATTATCACTGTTTTAGTACTGATGTGTCTAAAATTTCAGATTCATAAGTTGCTATATGTAACGAAATTTTATGAAATTTTATATGCTGAGACTAGATATGCTAGGGAACCCTCCAGATTTTTCTTAGATTTAATTATGGTTTTTTTATACCTTTTTCATGGTTATAAATAAAACTTTGCATGCCTGGATGAACTTGAATTCTGTGTAAAATGCTGTTTTGAACCCTGTTGGTGTACTTGTTATGTGACTTGTGTATATGTGCTGTATACGGATGAGAGTCTAGTTTCTAGGTTTTTTTAGGGATCCAGGTTTGCATTCTTGTGGAAATGGAAATCTCAGATTTGGTGCAGCTATGTCTTGTTGTCCAGAGTTGAAAGTCTCATTGTCCTAGCCTATTATGAGTTATTTTTATCACCCGTTCATGCCTTCTACCCAACTCTAACTTGTCCCTCATTTCTTGCCATGTTATCTTTACCTGTTTGTGAACGTCCATGCTTGCTCTAATAATAATATCAACAAATCAAGCCGAAGTTAAGGGAAAGATCTAGTAGTGAAAAATGTAGAAATGTTTACTCGGAAAGGGATCTGTAGATCCTACTTGATACTTGATACTTGATACTTGATACTTGACACGAAATACTTGACACTTGATTACTTGACACGCGACTACTTGATACTTGCTCCCTGAGTACACAGCCTTAGATGGTCCACTACGAAATCTAAACGCAACTTATGTGAATGTAGAAACCATGTGGTAAAATTTGGGACGCATGACACTACAACATATATGGCTTTCTACAGCGGATTTATTATAGCGTTTAAGTGTAAATGCTATTGAAAGTGATCAATAATAGCATTTCTGAATAAAATGCTATCTTTGATTAATTTTGAAATTTATTCTTAGCTACAACAGCATTTTTAAAATGCTGTATTTTTTACAGCGTTTTAGAAACGCTATAATATATGTAAATAAACTTAAGTGGTAAGGGTAAAAAAGAAAATTCTAATTAAAATCCAAATCATTCTCAAACCAGTTCATTTTCTCCTCCTCGTATTTTTCTTCAATTATCCTACGATCCTAATTAGGGTTTCCATCCCAAATTCACAGTCACCCCCAAAAACCAAAATTGATTTTCCTCCTCCTCCTTCCCCCACCGCCGTCACTGTCCCCTTTGGCACCGCCATCCCCGTCCCCTTCCCCCATCGCCGCCACCTTCCCAGTTCGGTGCCGCCTAACCCCACCCCTTCCCCCGTCATCGCTCCTTCCCCCACCCCTTCCCCCGTCGTCGGTCCTTCCCCCATTGCCGCCACCTTCGGCGCCTCCCTTCATCAATCAAATTGTTAGGGTTAGGGTTGCGAATTAGTTTTGGTCGAATTTGTACAATTTCTCTCTCGATCTTTGTAGGTAAGTGAAGTTTGGGTTTAGGGTTTCTATGTTTATTCTATATTTTGTATGTTTATTCAATATTTTGTATAATTTGAAGTAGCTAATTATTTTTTCTATGTTTATTCTATATTTTGTATGTTTATTCTATATTTTGTATGTTTATTCAATGTTTATTCAATGTTTAACTTAGTGTTTGATTCGTTTAAAATATTTCAAAGCCGATTTCTCACGTTCCGATATTGTCATGTAACCATTGATGCAGTTTTCGTATCATTCTATTTACTATATTGCTAATCTTTTAATCATTTAGTATCTATATTGCTTTCCTTTTTTTCGCTTAATCTAGTTATTTATCACCTTTTTTTATTCTACTTAATCTTGATAACATTTAACTGAACCTTATTTTTATGTTCCATCAGAAATTTATTTCGAAATTAGGCTTCTCAAGGGGTCCTTATAATTTTCTAAAAGATGGACTCAGATTCAGGGCCGAATAGTGAGGAAGTAGGTTCTTACAAAAGCACAATTGCCAAGAGGGCTCGTCTTCAATCCGTACTTGCTGCTCTCCTGGATGATCCCATACTATCTGATGTTCCCAAGAAACCATCACTTACAGATGTGGATACCTTAATCAACTTGGAGTTGGGTAGTGCAATGAAATTAACTGTTTTTCGGATGGATAATACATCCTTTGGTATGCCTACTTTCTTCTTTTGGGCTTTTACTGATTGGTTTATTTCATATTTCTATCAAATTGAAGATTCTCCAAAATGTGGTAACAAATTATTGATATATGGTCTGATGCTCCTGTGATGTTTGAACTGTTTTTTTCTTTGTTGCCTTCATCTCATTTGATTTTTGAGAATAATCCTTAGTGTAGGCACAATTTCTTGGTAATGCGACCACCTTATGGCTATTTTTAAAAATCTGAGCGTTGCTGTTATTTCCAGTCATACAACCTATAGTCCTATGTGCAGATAAAATCTGCCTGGTAGAATTTATTTGTATATCATGTAGTTCACCATTTTTTATCTTAGATATAATTTAAATTCTTAAAATTTTGAATTTCATATTATCCAGTATAATTATGTAATTCTACTTTTGGCAGATGTTGCAGTGCTGAATTCTGCTACTGTTAAGGACTTGAAATCAGCAATCAGAAAGAAGACAGATGAGATAGAGCAAACACAAATGGGCCATCGCCACATTTCCTGGTATGGATCGAGGGAAGTTTATAGATTTTCTTTTATCAAAAATTACATAATTACAATCTAATATACTTGACGCCTCTAGTATCAGCGTAACTAATAAAAAAAAACAATAGACGATGTTCAAATATAGATTCTATAAAGCTGACTTTTGTTTTCTTAAAATCAAAGTTGGTAAACTATCTGACTTTTGTTACGGTTATACTTTATTCTTTTCCATAATTTTCTTATTAGCTGTAAATCATTGAGATCTTGCAATATCAACTTTATGTGATGTCTATTCTTGATTTTCCTTCACTTGTTCATGGTTGTCTCATCCACTGTAACAAGTTAGATGGTTATATATAATCCTTTATTTGGCTGTTCCCTACTTTTCTTTTGCTTATATTAAAACAGCTTGTTGAAGCTGTCTTGATCTGTCAAATCACTTATTTTTCGTAGTGTTTCTCTCAAGATTTTGATTTTTTTTTCTTTCTTTTTCTTTCGTTTTGTGCACCTCTAATGCACATGTTGCTCATAGTAAATAGTAACACACTGAAGTTTTTTCCTCCCCTCAAATAGCTTATTTAGTTAAAGAAATGAATAAACAATGTCAAAAGTTGGGAGTATCTTTGAAAAGAAATATCCATACTCAGATGGTGTAAGGTACAAGAAATATAGCACTCTGGTATATAACTGAAAAGAATGTTGTATCAATCTTTGAATATTTACTGCTATTACCTAAACTTCAACAAGAAATATAATCTGATTTTGTATTGCTATTTTAGCCAATATATAACTGATGGAATGAAGATTGAGGAGTTTTATGTTTCCATTCATCTATGATTGTTGCTAGTTATCAAAGTGTTTAAGATTAAGGAAGTTATCATTTTACCTTTCTAGATTTGGCAGGTTAATCAATTGCAGCTTAGTCTCAAGATATTATCTGATCTTGAAAATTTTGAAATCTAACTATCTGATAATAAATGCTCTGCTATGGAAAGATTTGTGGAGTCATATTACCCTAGTCTTGTTGTCGTGTTTATGTAATTTATGTGACATCACTGAAGTTATTGAAGTTACAAATTTCAACAACACAATATTCTCCCCAAGTGTATTTAGTGTGACACGAGAGGGAGTCACTACGATTATCTACCAAAAGTTCACAAGATGTACACTACTATTCAAACTAGTGGCCTCACAAGTTGATCTCCTATGTGGATACTAGGTATATCTACAATCATATGTAAAAGATCATAAAGTGCGAGACAAGCAAAGAAGTGCCTGACAAGATTAGTGGGGCTAAAAATATTTCACCTCAATAAAGGGTTGTCTTAGCTTGCAATATTTGTAAATCTTAGATTCTCAGTACTCAAAATTTTTTGTTGATTTTCTTTTGTTACTTTTGTTATAGGGAGATGCAGACAGTTCCACTAAGTCCATGCAACTTGGCTGCTAGTCGGTGATAACAACTCCACTTGGCTTTTCTCCAATGGGAGTATCAGTGTCCCTCTACCTGCACAAAAGCTGCGCTATCGGTCGAAAACTTTGTAGAGAATGAGAGAGATTGAGATGATGTTAGTAAGCAGCATATCTTTCTCTGTATAGAATCAAAATGCATTGAGAAACTTTTTTATTCTCATTAGCAATTATGGAACATGTAGATGTCATAGAAGAAGAGGGTTCATATCAGTTGTGGACTGTGAGCTATAAAATGATATGGTGATAAGTGTGCAACTTGCAGACCACAGAAACAATAATATTTTTCTCATTTGTTCGGTTGTTTTCTTCTGACAATTTATGCCCTTCTGAAGAGTAAATCAGTGCAAGAACGGAGATTGCTTTCTGCTCTTGTTAACAAGGTAAGTAATTAATTTTCATGTCCCTCCAGCTATGCTTACAAGCGGATACAATATTCTTGTTCATTCATCTCTATTTCCTATCAAATACATATGCATGTTTATTAAACTATTTGCAAATTTACTTTTTTAGTTATAAGTTGTGTGAAATATCAGATGCAGAGAAGACAAGTTTACTATTGTGTGAAATATCAGATGCTCTTGTTAACAAATTTACTATTTCAGAGCAAAATATTTCAGATGCCGAGAAGACAAGTTTAAAAATAATATATTGTTTTTTCATGCCTATGCAGGTTGTAGATCCCACATACCCTGTAGTAGTTTGATCTCGTTGTGGTCGTCAACATCGTCAAGGATGCTAAGAAATGATGTTTTCTATAATCAGCGTAGAAATACGTAGAAATATGTATGCTTTTTTTAGGAGTTGGGATGAATATTGACTTTGAAGAGGGAAATTTTTGTTGGCTCGTATGGGTATTAAGCTGCACATAACTGACAGAAAGTGCTTTAGAAGTTGCTCGTATAGCTTTCGAAACTCTTATTCTGAGCTGACGAATCTGTTAAAGTATTGGTTCTTATATTGCTGAATCTTTATGTGCTTTGCATGTGCTAATTTTATCTTGTTACAACTTTTTTATATAAAAATATTGGTGTTTGGAAACTGAGGATTTTATATAAAAATATTGGTGTTCTTATATTGCTTAATCTTTATAGTTTTTTTTGCATACATGTCAAAAATAAATGGCATTTTTAAAACGCTGCGAAAAAAAACACCACTCTTACAAACGATAGCGTTTCCGAAACGTATTTAAAGGCGTGGCGTTTGGAAAACACTACAAATACAATAGTGTTTCGACAAACGCTATGGTTTTTATAGCGTTTTAAAAATGCTATTAAAACCATAGCGTTTGTCGAAATGCTATGGTTTTTATAGTGTTTTGATGGTTTTTATAGCGTTTTGAAAATGCTATAAAAACCACAGTGTTTGTCGAAATGCTATTCTTTTTATAGTGTTTTCAAAATGCTATAAATACCATAGCGTTTGTCGAAACGCTATGGTTTTTATAGCGTTTTCGAAACGCTGTGCTTTTCATAGCGTTTCGCGAAAACGCTATAAACTTACCATAGCGGGGGCTTTGACAGCGTTTGCAAAACGCTATCATATGTCTTTAATAGCATTTACAAAATGCTATCAAATGGCATATATGTTGTAGTGTGAAGTGCTACCTAGATAGGATTAGATACAAGACTTTAAAATAACATGATCACAAGAATCTGAATCTGAATATGAGTCTGAACTATAATCTGACTCTGAACTAGTTGTACTGTCTTGACCTGTGTGTCTGTTCTTGTATAGGACCTCTTCATTGAACACTACATTCCTGCTGCGAATGACCTTGTTATCCACAAAATTCCAAAATCTGTAACCATATTGATCGCCGACGTAATAAATAGACACCTCCTGGACTTAGAATCCAGTTTCTTTCTTTCTTCCCTGTCAATTAGTGAATATACAATACAATTGTCACACCCCGCTTCCCAAAAGGAGATACGGAATATGGATACGTGACTAAGTCCAGCGAATGACTTTCACCATTCATAAGTTGTTAAGATCTTCACAACAAGCACAAGCATAAATAAGAGAGATACAAGAAGAATAGTCAACCACGCATTCATAACTGAATCAATATAGTCAACAAGATTACTTGAAAAGAAACAAGAATACTGAATTTTAAATAATCATGTCTGGAACAAAACACAAGTCTGGGACAAAAAGCCCAATACAAATAATCCATGTAACCAAGTACAATTATTCAAGATAAGCAACAAGAAATAAATAGATATAGCAAGAACTCCAGCCAACTAGAATCTCAGATCACCTACTCCATCGGACAGCTGATCACCATAATTTGCAATTTAACAAATTGCAGGAAAAAAGAAAGAGAAATAAAACATCCGTCAATGCAAGTTACGGGCCGCTTGTAGTGCAGGCACATGTACAGGAAAGACAAATAGACATGTATAGAGTAACAGCGGAAGCAATAATAGCATGGAAAGGAAGTAACAACAAAATAAAGCAACTAACTCTAAGACAAGAACAAAAACAACTAGCATGGCAAGATGAACGGATGCAAGTGGCATGTAACAAGTGTCAAGTAAACAAGTATCATGCAACGAGTGACAAATAACAAGTGTCAGGTATCAAGTATCATGTACAAGTAACAAGTAGCAAGTGTCAGGTGATCATGTATCATGTACAAGTAGCAAGTAGCAAATGTCAAGTGATCATGTTCAAGTCTTGTATCTAGTCCTATCTAGGTAGCACTTCATACGTCCCAGATTTTTACCACATGATTTCTAAATTCATGCAAATTACGTTTTAGATTTTATAGTGGATCATAGAGGACAGTGTACTCAGGGACAAGCTCTAAGTAACAAGTATCCAGCTCTAAGTAATTAGTATCAAGCTCCAAGTAACCAAGTATTACGTGTCAAGTGTGCAAGTGTTAAGTAATTATGTGTCAACACTACAAAAGATACTGCTTTTACCGGCGATTATTCCCCGGCGTTTTACTAGTAGCGCCGGGGTAGGGAGCGAGTAGGAATTGGGCGCCAGATGGGATGGTCATACACCGGCGGTCGATTTAAAACGTCGGCGTATGTTAGTATTCACCGGCGTTTTACCTAAACACGCCGGTGAAGTTTATTATTCACCGGCGCTTTTTTATTATAAACGCCGGCGAATATACGGACACATTCACCGGCGTTTCCAATTAAAACGCCGGTGAATAACTGGGAATAAAACCCGCGAACCCTAATCTTTCGCTCGCCATTTTCCCAATACCCAAAAAAAAAAAGGAAAGAGGCGCTTCGTTTCCCTCCTTCCTCGCTCTACTTCCCGCGCGTTTGCCTCCGCCGCTTCGTCCTCTTCGACGGCCTTCGACCATTCGAAATCGTCCCTTATTCCCTTCGTCCTTTTCGATTTCCTTCTTCCCTCTCTCTATTTGGAGGTGAATCGGCGGTCGCCCCCTCTCTCTCTCTCTCCTACGTCCCCGCCCTCGTCGCCCCGCTCCCTCCCTCTCTCTTCGGTATGATCTCTTGATTTCCCTTATTTTCCAAAAAAGGCAGCTTTTTTCAGTTTATTCATTTCGATTTCCTTAGCATGAACGGTTTAGTTGAGATGAAGAATTAATAGAAAAATATATGCTTAGATAATGGAAATTTTCATCTTCTTTTACTGTTAATGAAGCTGATTTCATGCATCTGATTGTCTTCATGGCATGTTTGTTTTTTTACCCAAAATGGGTTCACTGTGAACTGAGGATGCTCTAGGTACGTATGCCAATATCCTCCGGCCGGATATGCACAACAATTGGATTTTAGATTTAGTTGGGCACAGTGAATTAGTAGAGCAACATATAAGCTCAGTTAATGGGAAATTTTCATTTTCAGATACTGTTAAAGTAACCTGATTGCAATCTTTGGCATGGTTTTTTAACACAAAATGGGTTCACTTCCAAACTAAGTATGCTGCATAGCATACCCGTTTTCTTTCACTGTTAATGAAGCTGATTTCATGCATCTGATTGTCTTCTTGGCATGCATGTTTTTGTACCCAAAATGGGTTCACTGTGAACTGAGGATGCTATAGGTACGTATGTCAAAATCCTCCGGCCGGATATGCACAACAATTGGATTTTAGATTTAGTTGGGCTAAAGAAGTAGTAGAGCAACATATAAGCTCAGATAATGGGAAATTTTCATTTTCAGATACTGTTAAAGTAACCTGATTGCAATCTTTGGCATGGTTTTTTAACACAAAATGGGTTCACTTCCAAACTAAGTATGCTGCATAGCATCCCCAGTTTCTATAGGTTCACTTCCAGACTAAGTGAACTGAGGATGCTATAGGTACGTATGCCAAAATCCTCCGGATACGCACAACAATTGGGTTTTAGATTTAGTTGGGCTGAAGAAGTAGTATAGCAACATATAAGCTCTGATAATGGAAAATTTATCATTTTCAAATACTGTTAAAGTAACCTGATTGTCAATCTTTGGCATGGTTTTTTATACCAAAATGGGTTAACTTCCAATCTAAGTATGCTGCTAGCATCCCCATTTTCTTTTTTTGTTGTTAGTGAAGCTTATTTTCATGCATCTGATTATCATCTTGGCATGTTTTTTTTACCAAAATGGGTTCACTGTGAACTGAGGATGGTATAGGTACGTATGCCAAAATCCTCCGGCCGGATATGCGGCTACAATTGGGTTTTAGATTTAGTTGGGCTGAAGAAGTAGTAGAGCAACATATAAGCTCAGATAATGGGAAATTTTTCATTTTCAGATACTGTTAAAGTAACCTGACTGCAATCCTTGGCATGGTTTTTTTAACAAAATGGGTTCACTTCCAATACTAAGTATGCTGCATAGCATCCCCAGTTTCTTTCACTGTTAATGAATTGAAGCTTATCCCATGCATCTGATTGTCATTTTGGCATGTTTTTTTGACCAAAATGGGTTCACTGTGAACTGAGGATGCTATAGCTCTATGCCAAAATCCTCCGGCTATGTACAACAATTGGTTCAGTCTGCAAAATATATGCTTACATACTAAACATTTTAATTTTTCTTTTACTGTTTCTTTTGTTTAGTATTATTATTATTATTATTATTATTATTATTATTATTATTATGAGATAAGTGATTATTAGTAGTCATGAACAGAATAGTTCATGAATCATCAGATCTTCTTGTTACCGTAGTTACAGCACGACGCGCTCATTATTCGGCCGATTCCTCTTCATCAGCAAAATACCCTTTACCATCATCATCTCCTTGAACGGAAATCCAAATACAGGGGAGACTATAGTCGATTTTTTTTTATGCTCGAACACAGGGTGTGCGATAAAATACCGTCTAAGGTGGTTGTGATCATTTCCACAAAAGGTCGTTTAGGGTTTGGTGAATAGAGTAGATTGTGTTAAGATGTAGTTTTTTTTTGTACATTTTTTGGAGCCACAGTTTCTTTATTTTACAGTTAAAGATTATATCGTTTATTTATTTGCAGCTAGGGATGGTTTTCAAATAGGTGAAATTTAATATACAAAATGCCTTTTACTGTTATTACTATTTAATATATCAAATTTTAATTTCAGACTGTGTGCTATTGATATAATGGATAGAAGTTGGATTAGTAAACCACGATTATCCAAGGAGTACCGTGATGGTATTAAAGATTTTATTATCTTTGCCAAACGACATTCCCGTGATCCCAACCTAATCCTTTGTCCATGCCTTCGCTGTACAAATTGTATGCTGAGGACATGTGACGTAGTACATACACACTTGGCTGTCAACGGTTTTCTTCAAGGGTACACAAGGTGGTTTTGTCATGGAGAGGATCATACGGCAGCTCCTGTTCGTCCGGTTGTATTAGAAAATGAGGCTGAGCCCTTAGTGAACGAAGACTTAAGCGTTCCCGATGAGATGCATGCTTTGTTACAAGATGCCATGGGGATTCATAATGTTCCTTTCCACACCAATGACCCAACAACTGAAGTTCACAATGAGTCAACAGAAACAAACCAGATTGGTGGTGGGGTGGACGAGGAAATGTCTGGCCCCACCCATGAAAATAATAAGCAGCAAGAATCCTTCGCTAAGTTACTTGAAGATGCTAGTATCCCGTTGTACCGCGACTGCACCAAATTTTCTAAGTTCTCATTCATTGTCAGACTATTTCAGATTAAATGTTTAAACGGGTGGTCTGCTAAGTCCTTCACTATGCTACTTGAATTGTTGAATGAAGCATTTCCTGAAATCTGTATTCCAAACTCAGCCTATAAAATCAAAAAATTCCTAAGTTCTCTCGATCTAGGATATGAAAAGATAGCAGCATGTCCAAATGACTGTATGCTTTTCACGAGTGGTAAAGAAAGTCTGGAGAATTGCGAAGTGTGTGGTTCTTCGAAATGGAAAGAAAGACCAAATCAAGACGAGGGAGCCAGTGGATCTACTAAGCGAAGTAGGAAAAAGAAGCCTGCCAAAACATTGCGTTACTTTCCTCTGATTCCTAGGTTACAAAGGTTGTTTATGTCCACGAAAACTTCTTCTGATATGAAATGGCATGCTGAAGGTCGCACTAATGATGGGATTCTTAGACATCCTGCTGATTCTCAATCTTGGAAAAGATTTGATGAAAGATATCCTGATTTTGTGGAAGATCCTCGAAATGTGAGACTTGGACTAGCTAGTGATGGTTTCAACCCTTTCAGGCAAATGAGTAGTACATACAGCATATGGCCGGTTGTGTTGATACCATACAATTTGCCGCCTTGGAAATGCATGAAGCAGTCCTCATTTATTTTGTCCATGATAGTTCCTGGACCGAAAGGTCCTAGAAATGATATAGATGTGTACCTACAACCGTTAATAGATGAACTTCAGAAGTTGTGGGTGGGTGTTCCAACCTATGATGCTGTGGCTAAAGAAACATTTTCTCTTCGTGCCGTGTTGTCTTGGACAATCAATGATTTTCCAGCATATGCAAATTTATCTGGATATAGTACTAAAGGACGTTATGCATGTCCATGTTGTGCTGACCAAACTAGTTCAAGGTGGTTGTACAATGGCAGAAAGTTTTGCTATATGGGTCATAGGAGATGGTTGCCTGACACACATATATTTCGGGCAGAGGCAGCGACATTTGATGGCACCGACGAGTGGGAACATGCTCCTGGGTCTTCTTCTGGTTCAGATATTTTGAGGCGGGTAGATGGTCATCAATTCAAATATGGAAAGGAACCAGAAGTCAGGACAAAGGGCAAGAAAAGGGCAAGGCCGGAGCAAGGTGAGGAGACCGATCTATATGGCGAGGATAAGGATCAAAACTTGACGAGTTTAGGTGCATGGAAGAAGAAGAGTATTTTCTTCAAGTTGCCGTATTGGGAATTCAACTTACTGAGACATAATTTAGATGTGATGCATATCGGAAAAAATATTGGTGAGAATTGTATAGGAACAGTTATGGGAGATGATCGGAAGACAAAGGACAATCTCAAGAGCCGACTTGATTTGAAGTCAATGGGCATCCGACATGAGTTGCACCCAGAAGAATTGCCGAACGGGAAAGTGCTCCTACCTCCTGCAATCTATTCAATGTCAAAATCGGAGTTGGAGTTGTTTTGCAAAGTACTACTTGAACTTAAAGTCCCCGATGGCTATTCTTCTAACATGGCAAAATGTGTCAACTTTAAAGAGAAGAGGCTTCAGGGTCTAAAGTCACACGACTACCACATCCTAATGCAGGATCTCCTTCCTGTGGCCCTAAGGTCTTCAATGTGTGAGCAAGTCACTACTGTCCTGAAAGATCTTTGTAGCATATATAAAGGTATTTGCTCAAGAATGCTTCGTGTTGAAGATCTGGACCAATTGGAGCAGCAGGCGGCATTGATACTTAGTAAAATGGAGATGATATTTCCTCCATCGTTTTTCACTATTATGATTCACTTGATAATCCACCTTGCTGGTGAAGCCAGAATCGGTGGTCCTGTTCACTATCGGTGGATGTACCCCATTGAGAGGTAAAATAATTCGTTCATCTTACGAAATTGAATTTTCAAAAGCTCATTTCTTTTAATCCCCTAATCCGCTCTAGTTTATTAATTGTACATGTTCAGGTACCTATACCGGCTAAAGGGTTATGTGAAAAATAGAGCATATCCTGAAGGGTCAATAGCCCAGGGATATCTATCAAAGGAGTGCTCACATATTTTTTCTAGGTATTTGCCTGGTGTGGAGACATCTTCCAGTAGACCACGTAGAAATCCAGACATTTCCAACCTTGATGGTGCACAATATCTTTTTGATACCGCTGGCACCACTGTTGGTAAAGTTGATACATTTGAGCTCGATAGCTTAGCGTGGGAACAGGCACATCGATATGTGCTAGACCATCATGCATCAGTGGAACCATTTCGAAAGTAAGTTGCTTTTGAATGTAAATCGAATACAGTGAAAACCGCGGAGTTCGATATTTTTGATACTTTTGTTATTCCTAATTTCAATTGCTTGTTTTTTAGCGAATTTGTCAGGGACATCAAACGAAGGGCTAGACCAAGAAGACTACCACCAGATGAATGAAAAATTTCATAAGTGGTTTGAATCTCATGTAGGTGAATTACAGTTATGCAAGTTAATCTTTATTATATCTACATTTTCTATGGTGTTGATACGATTTGCGCAAAATTAATAGGTACATTCTTTGGGTCCTGAAGGTGCGTCATCTGAAATACAAGTACTTGCCAAAGGTCCCTATCAGATGGTCAAAAGATACGGAGGATACATATTCAATGGTTTTAGATTTCGTACTAAGGATCGTGAATCTAATTTGAAGTCTCAAAATAGTGGAATGGTAGTGACGTCTAAGACTAGAAGTTATGCTTCCAAATCGGACACGAGGCCTGTAGATGGGGATCTCGACTACTATGGAGTGCTCACGGATATCATTGAGTTGAATTATTTTGGCCATTTCCGTGTTGTCTTATTTCGTGGGGATTGGGCTGAGTTTGATAGGAATTTTGCTAACAACAAGGACAAGCTTGGCTTCATAGTTGTAAACTTCTCAAAATTGATTCACATCGGTACACACATTAGCCATGAGCCATTTGTGTTTCCATCCCAAGTGCAACAAGTGTTCTACATTGAAGATCCAACCCTGCCAAAATCGTATGTGGCTATCCCTATGCAACCAAGAGATGTATTCCAACTGGGCGATACTTCAGACGATGAAGACGGTGAAGACATGAATAGTTACATTGCTTCTGAGTTTCCTGTGTTTGATGTAAACACAACCGATGTTGGAATTTGCGGGACTTGGCTCCGCAAGGATGGAGAAGAGGGCGATGTACTGGAAGATGTCGTATTGTAGTTTACATGATTTTCAATTGAGTTTATTATATGTCTGTAATTTTATGTCTTAAATCTTGTTGTAATATTATGTCTGTAATTTCGAATATGTTCATTGTGAATTTAATACACTGGTGTAATTATCTTTCTATTTTCTACTGCTTGGTATTATTTACATTAAACTATGCTTAGTGTCATTTGAACCAAACTATCGTTGTCATTTGAACCAAACTATCATTTGAACCAAGTTATCGAATCCTTGACAGGTACAACATGCCGAGGCGTGGAAAGAGGGTAAATATAAATGATGGCAACGAGAGCCATGGGGATGAGCAGCCACTAAATAATAGTGACAGACAAACATATGAGAGTGAGGGTAGTACGCCGCCCACTGTCGAAAAACATCGGTAAGTCTTAAAATTGATATTTTTAAAGAGATTATGTTACTTGAATGCATGAAAGACACGTACTAGTGTTTGTGAGTCTGCATTGTGGCTGTCGTCTATAAGCATTTCGTCTATGTTTCTTAAGTGGGCTGTGATTAGAAAGAAAGGGCTGGAGTGGAGATCTGGAAACCCAAAATAGAGACATCTCGTTTATTATAATCTACACTTATTGTTGGACCAACCCCCTCTTGCTGTTGTTGCTGATGTCTCTTTGTGTGCGTGTGTTGAAGAGAATGAAGGGATGAGAGAGAGATGAGGAAAATGCCGCTATGTTAGCCTAGTGTATCCTCATTCTCTACCATCCCTCTTTCTGGCTCCATATATGGCTTCTATATTAAATTGGTTTCCTTCCACGATGACAGTCCGTAATACTACACTTGATATGAGCCCATGTTCATAGCTGCATCCTATTGCATACTCACAAACAACTAATACTTGTCGGCCTTGCATCGTATGCCCAACCCCATTTTGGCACATAACCTGGTATAGATGACATTGTATGACCTGCAAACAAGGATTGTTCAGTCGTGTTGTTGTACTGATTTGGAGGAGGTGAAAATGGGACCATAAAATAGCTTAAGAAGACCATCAGGTTTGTGAAATAAGCTTCACTAACAGTGAAAGAAACTGGGGATGCTATGCAGCATACTTAGTTTGGAAGTGAACCCATTTTGTGTTAAAAAAACCATGCCAAAGATTGCAATCAGATGCATGAAATCAGCTTCTTTAACAGTATCTGAAAATGAAAATTTTTCATAATCTGAGCATATATGTTTCTTTAACAGTGACTGTGAACAATTGTTCTTAATTGGGCTGTGATTAGAAAGAGACGAGTTGGAGTGGAGATCTGGAAACCCATATAGAGACATCTTGTTCATAATAATTTATTATTGTTGTTGTTCTTGTCGCTCTTGCTGTTGTTGCTGATGTCTCTATGTGTTCGTGTGCTGAAGGGAAAGAAGGGATGAGAGAGAGATGAGGAAAATGCCGCTATGTTAGCCTGGTGTATCCTCATTCTCTACCATTCCTCTTTCTGGCTTCTATATTTGGTTTCCTTCCACGATGACAATTCCAGTTAAAACTACACTTGCTATGAGCTCTATTCGTATTTTTCTTCCATGAAGAATTGATCTATGACTACAATCTCCATTCAAAACCCAATTGTTCACTCAAACATGCCCCTTGTCTATGAACTCAAACATCACATTAATAAACATCTTTTCTAATAATGGCTACACTTGTGGAAGCTCTCTCTAAGCCTCAATTCTTCAAGGTTTTGTTGCCTACTTCTTTACAGAAGCTGGTACTCTATTCTTCTTTAAAGAGAGGAGAATAGAGTACCAACTTCTGTAAAGAAGTAGGCAACAAAACCTTGAAGAATTGAGGCTTAGAGAGAGCTTCCACAAGTGTAGCCATTATTAGAAAAGATGTTTATTAATGTCATGTTTGAGTTCAGAAACAAGGGGCATGTTTGAGTGATCTGTATTCCAAACAAGCTTCACTAACAGTGAAAGAAACTGGGGATGCTATGCAGCCTACTTAGTTTCTTTAACAGTGACTGAAAATTTTCATAATCTGAGCATATAAATTTTTCATAATCTGAGCATATATGTTTCTTTAACAGTGACTGTGAACAATTGTTCTTAATTGGGTTGTGATTAGAAAGAGACGAGTTGGAGTGGAGATCTGGAAACCCATATAGAGACATCTTGTTCATAATAATTTATTATTGTTGTTGTTCTTGTCGCTCTTGCTGTTGTTGCTGATGTCTCTATGTGTTCGTGTGCTGAAGGAAAAGAAGGGATGAGAGAGAGATGAGGAAAATGCCGCTATGTTAGCCTGGTGTATCCTCATTCTCTACCATTCCTCTTTCTGGCTTCTATATTTGGTTTCCTTCCACGATGACAATTCCAGTTAAAACTACACTTGCTATGAGCCCTATTTTCATTTTAAGCTCAGATGATGCACAACACTTGCTATGAGCCCTATATTTGGTTTCCTTCCAAACTAAGTATGCTGCATAGCATTCCCCAGTTTCTTTCACTGTTAGTGAAGCTTATTTCACAAACCTGATGGTCTTCTTAAGCTATTTTATGGTCCCATTTTCACTAACTGTTAGTGAAGCTGATTTCAAGCACCTGATTGTCTTCTTGGCATGTATGTTTTTATACCAAAAATGGGTTCACTGTGGTCATCAGATATTATATAGGTACGTATGCCAAAATCCTCCGGCCGGATATGCACAACACTTGGGTTTTGCGATATGGTTGGGCTAAAAAAGTAGTAGAGCAACATATAAGCTCAGATGATGGAGAAATTTTCATTTTCAAATACTGTCAATGTAACCGGTTTTTTTAACACAAAATGGGTTCACTTCCAAAATAAGTATGCTGCATAGCATCCCCAGTTTCTTTCACTGTTAGTGAAGCTTACTTCACAAACCTGATGGTCTTCTTAAGCTATTTTATGGTCCCATTTTCACTAACTGTTAGTGAAGCTGATTTCAAGCACCTGATTGTCTTCTTGGCATGTATGTTTTTATACCAAAAATGGGTTCACTGTGAACTGAGGATATTATATAGGTACGTATGCCAAAATCCTCCGGCCGGATATGCACAACACTTGGGTTTTGCGATATAGTTGGGCTAAAAAAGTAGTAGAGCAACATATAAGCTCAGATAATGGAGAAATTTTCATTTTCAGATACTGTCAATGTAACCTGATTGTTTAACACAAAATGGGTTCACTTCCAAACTAAGTATGCTGCATAGCATCCCCAGTTTCTTCTTTTGTTGTTAGTGAAGCTTATTTTCATGCATCTGATTGTGATCTTGGCATGTTTTGACCAAAACGGGTTTACTGTGAACTGAGGATGCTATAGGTACGTATGCCAAAATCCTCCGGATACGCACAACAATTGGGTTTTAGATTTAGTTGGGCACAGTGAATTAGTAGAGCAACATATAAGCTCAGTTAATGGAAATTTTCATTTTCAGATACTGTTAATGAAGCTGATTGCCATCTTTGGCATGATTTTTTAACAAAAAATGGGTTCACTTCCAAACTAAGTATGCTGCTAGCATCCTCATTTTCTTTCACTATTAATGAAGCGTATTTCATTAAGATCCAGGATGGCAAATTTTGACTGGGCTATGATTGGATTGTTTAGTGGATGTTGTCTATGTTCTTAATTGGGCTGTGATTAGAAAGAGTGGGCTCGAGTGAAGATCTGGAAACCCATATAGAGACATCTTGTTCATAATAATTTATTATTATTGTTGTTCTTGTCGCTCTTAAGGTGGTTGCTGATGTCTCTTTCTGTTCGTGTGCTGAAGGGAAATAAGGGATGAGAGAGAGATGAGGAAAATGCCGCTATGGTAGCCTGGTGTATCCAAAGTCTCTACCTTTCTTCTTTCTGTTTCCATTTCTGGCTTCTATATATATTTGGTTTCCTTCCACGATGATAGTTCCCTAAAAATACACTTGATATGAGCCCTATCTTATTTTTCTTATTTTTCTTATATTTGGTTTCCGTCCACGATGACAGTTTCATGGATTGTCTGAACAATCCATGAAGGACATGCTTAGATACTGAATTTTCATTTGTTTTATTGTTTTAGATAGTGGATATTCCCAATCAGAGGAGAATATAAAGGTTTCAAGTTAGATACTGAATTTTCATTTGTTTTGTTATTTTAGATATATTTAAAAACAAAATTAAGTACGGAATTTTTAGCATTGCAATGTAATTATTTTACCTCTGTATATATCATTAACAATTCCATTTGCAGTTGGCACTTTGATCTTATAATTCGAGATACAGGTAGTTCTTTTTGCAAGTTCAAAAAATATGTATATTCTGTATTGTGATCTACTGTTCAATTAAACTATTGTTTTTTTTCACAGAGCGGTCGTCAAGATGAAGGAAATTCTGATGATCAGAGCTGAAGCTACTCGAGGGGTATGAATCTGCGGTCCTCCTTGCTGTTCTTATGTCCTCCTTGCTGTATGGTTGTTGTTCTTATGTCCTCCTCCTTGCTGTTGTTATGTCAGACTGGGTTTTTTTATGAGAGTTATGTCATACTTTGAATTTGGGATATTTTGGATATTTGTCAGACTGGTTTGTTTGGATATTTTGGATGTTAGTCTCTATATTAATTTGTTAATTATGACACTGTTAATTAATCAATGAATTTGGACGTTGATATGACACGTGTGAAACTTGATTATCTTTAATTATTCTTGTGTTTGGTTGTGGTTTGCGCAGTAGTATGCAACGAAATTGATTGAATCAGTTGTGAGAATTAGTTTACAGGTTTTGTAAATGAAACTGTGAATTGAAATCGAACGGAAAAGCGGAGTATCGAAAATAAACGGGCATAGCCAGAACGGCGTTTTAAAAAACGGCGGTCTATATAATTTAATTGTTGGAGTGTGTGATACACCGGCGTTTCAACGCACGCCGGCGAAAGTTTTCAGCTGTAACGGCACAGGCGTACACCGGCGTTTTATAAACGCCGGCGTATGTAACTACACCGGCATTTTTTGTTCGCGCCGGTGTTCGTAAACAGGGAAAAGCAGGCGCTCATAAACGCACATACACCGGCGTTTCTTGACCGCCGATATACTTTCGGTCTACACCGGCGTTTTCATATACGCCGGTGAATGGATAAATACCGGCGGTTTACGACCGCCGGTGTATGTATATAGGTGCACAAGAACGGCACCCAGAGACCGATATACACCGGCGTTTTATGACCGCCGGTGTAGTCCTAACATTTACCGGCGTCCACCAAAAATGCCGGTGTAGACCCCTTCGTTTCAGCGACGCCCGCTTCGGCGGCAGTTGGACCGGCGCTATTGTAAATGCCGGTGAAAGTTTCACCGGCGTAAAAAAACGCCGGTATAGACGTAAAAAAGCGCCGGGAAAGCTACTTTCTTTTGTAGTGCAAGCTCCAAATAACCAAGTATCAGGCTCCAAATAACCAAGTAGGATCTATGAATTCTCTTCCGAGTACACGTTTCTTTATTCTCCACTATTAGATCTTTCCCTTTAAACCCCGACTTAGTTTCTTGTTATTATTATTCAAGAAAGCATGGACGTGCACAAAAAAGTCAAAAAACATGGAGAGACAACAAGGGACAAGTACAAGTTGAACGAAGGACACGAACGGGTGACAAATGACTCAAAATAGACTAAGACAATGAAAATTCTAGTTCTGGACAGCAAGACAGTACTGCACCAAATATTGGATTCCCGTTGCTACGAACATGCAAATATGGATTTTTTTTTCTCAGAAGAATCCAGCAAGTATATATAAGTCATATGGTATTTCACAAAAACAGGCCTCAAAACAGAGTTGTATCTAGAAAACATGTTCTGCCAGAATCAAAAGTTCGTGTTCATAAACAGGAAAACGGCATAAAAGTTTACTAATTAAATCCAAGAAAAATCTGAAATATTCCTTAGTATGTCTAGTATCAGAAAATATAATTTCATAATTTTCCAACATGGATAGTTTGGTCAAATAAAATCAGAAAACAGCAAGATACAGCAAATTGGTAAATCTGAAACTCTGAACACAGTAGTACTAAAACAGCAATAAATTACAAAATATAAATCAAAATCTAGATCCGTCAAAAGGGTGATAAAATATATACAGTTGGCTACATTTCATGTTTACAAATTTTTTATCAACAACGAGTAGAATCAGGTTGAAATTAAGGTTCTTTACTGAACAACATGAAAATTCTGCAAGTGTAGTAGTTGTTTGCAAGCATAGAATAGTTTGTAAAAGTCATTAATTAAATTCACAAAAATTAGGGTTTAATCTCAATCAAGTCTAGTTGTACTCAGCAAAATATCGGATCAAAATATTATCTTTAACATCAGCATAAAAATAAATAACCATACATAATTCATATAAAACAGAATCTGGAATTTTCTACACATCTGCAGTAAAACAGCAATAACTTGCAACTCACAAATCAAAATTGAGCTCTGTCAGAAATTCTGGAAAGTAAACCGAATTCTCTATAATCATATTCACAAATAATTTCCATATACTGACCTTAATAGGATCTAAAATACTGAACAAAATAGGGTCACAAAAAAACTGAAATCTTCTTCAAGCATAAAATCAACTAGTTCATATGAAACACACCAAATCATAAAAAAACGTGAAATAGGATATACTAGATGTCCAAGCAACATGGTATAGGGTATTTAACAGATCTACAACAGGGTATACTACCAGTACAGGTCAAGCATGCAAGATTCACACAACAACTAATGGATCACAACCAACATACACATATACATCAAGAATTCAGATTATTTCTAAGTTATTTCATGTCGTGTGTGTAATGAGACAACTACGAACAATTCAACACATAGAGGCAAGATATAACAAGGGTTTTGCACAGGAATTGTCTCTAGGACACAACTACACTACAGGCGGTATTTAGTACTTATATATGCAACAAAAAAGTATACAAGTTACTTGCCTTATAGTCAACAACGGAACGAAGCAAAAGATGAGAATAACGGGAACGGATTCCCGGCACGAACTAAACGAACGAACCATGAACGAATCACGAACATAATGCAGGGATCTCGATGATCAAGATAGTGATCAAGATGTGATGATGATGATGATGATCAGGATTATCAAGGCGATCGACGGCCAGGATTGAAACAAAGCTTAGTTGGCGGAAACACTGAGAAATAGCGGCAGCCAGGGGGGTCATCGAGTGTTGGGTAGTCGACGGCAGAGCTCAGGGTGACGAGGACAAGCCGAGGCAGTGAAGACAAGGGCACTAGTGGAGGTTGACGACAAGGGGGTGCTCCTATGTTTGGAGAGGAAACAGAGGAGATCGGAGGTGCAGGGGTCTGGTGCATAGCGGTGGAAGGGCAGTTGCTGGCGTGGGCGCACATGGCGGTGCGACGGTAGGGATGACGGCGAGCAGGACAGGACTGCCGGCATCGGGAGGAGCACAGAGTACGGGGTGGCGCTGCAGGAGGCAGGGCGTCGCTGAGGCATCGCGATGCTGCTTTCGTTGCTGTGGTCGCGAGCAGGGAGGAGGCAGGGGCGTTGTCGAGCTTGTTGGCATCACGGCAGGGAGGGGACCAGGGCGCACAGGGGCGCAGGGTCGGGGGTTGCTGGGTCATGGAGGCGAACAGTCGGAGGGTGGTTGGCAGATGGTGGCGCTGCTGCAGGCTGGAAGGCGGAGGAAAGGAGACAGGAGGGGTGCGGAAGCAGGTCAGGGAATGGGTTTAGAAGTGGTGGTCGGGGGTCACAAGGGGTAGGAGATGATGTGAGAGCGACTAGGGTTTTTTGGGGGATACAAAAAGGTAGATATATACAAGGTATATATATGGATAGATATATTAGGGTTAGGGTGTATGACGGGTTGGGGTAAAATGGGCTATTGGGTTTTGGGTATGGAAATCCAATAAGAGATAGGAAAAATATATAAATAAAAATAGGATTTTTTAATATACAATCAAAAGGTAATAACAATAAAAATAATAATACTAATAGTAGTAATAATAACATTAATAATAATAATAACAATAACATGGTCATATACAAAATGGGATTATATTACAATATGAAAGTTATTTGAAAATAACTACAAATGCGATTAATCAATAGAAATGAATTTTTATTTTTATTTTTTTTATAAATAATCAAGAAATAACAACAAAAACAACAACAACAATAATAATAATAGCAGAAACAATAATAATAATTATAAGAATAATAGGGTTTGTATTACAGTATAAAAATCATTGGACAAATAGTTACAATTAAAATTATTGATTATAAATAGACTTTAATAGGAGATCCAAAAACAAATTTTAACAAAAAGAGTTTAAGAGCGGAAAAAAATAATTTACAAAAATCAAAAGACCATAAATACACAAAAAATACGTATTTGCGAAAACATGTGTTACAACAACCATAAACTTTCAAATGCGAATAATTGACAGTTTTACCTGACCATAGTTCTTGCGGAATGGCTCCATCAAGGGCACTAAACAAACAACGGTTAATCAAGTACACAACTGTATCCACTGTAGCAGCCCAAAGATAGACCAGAAGCCCCGCATGAAGTCTCATGCATCTCACCCTTTCGAGTATCATGCGGTTCATTCTTTCTGCTACACCATTCTCATATGGAGTCTTAGGAACTGTCTTGATTCCTTTGATACCTTTCTTTGCCAGATAGTCAACAAACTCTTTGCTTGTGTACTCACATCCATTGTCTGACTTTATTGCTTTCACTTTGCAACCCGTCTCATTCTCAACTCTGTCCTTCCAAGCTTTGAATGCATCAAACACCTCTGATTTCTCGCAAATTTCAAGAACCCAAACTTTTCTTGTAGCATCATCAATGAATGTAACGAAGTATCTCTTACCACCTTAAGAGTATTCCTGAGCTGGACCCCACACATCTGTATGTACCAACTGTAGTTTCTCAAGCTTCTTCTCACGTCCACTCAACTTAAAACTAACTGTCTTCTGTTTGACCATCATGCAATTCTCATAGAATTCCATCTCAACCTTCTTAAGCCCTAGCAAAAGATCCCTAAAACAAAGTTGCTTGACACCTTTTTCACCAAGATGCCCCAACCTGACATGCCATAGAATCGAAGAGTAACTACCTGCTGATACTGAAGCAATCACCTGAATCACCTCCTCTGAGTAAGTACAACGTGTTACCACACTTTTCTTTTGCCACAAACCTGGCTCCTGTAGTCACCTTCCATTCTCCATGCCCAAAAATTGTTGTGAATCTTTCTTTGTCTAGTTTACTAGTTGAGATTAAGTTCTTCTTCAAACTTGGAATATGTCTTTTGTCATTTAAGACCAGTTGTCCAATATTGCGAGCCTTCACTCTCACTGTGCCTCTACCTACAACTGGACATATTTGCACATTGCCAACTGAAACTAAACTAAAATCACCTGTCTTGTAATCCTTAAAAACATCCTTCATGGGTGTACAATGATAAGAAGCGCCGGAGTCTATACACCAAGCATCATTAAATCCAGCAGATAAACACAATTCATCTAGAAGGGGTTCAATACTTACCACATTGGCTACCTGTGACCCTGCTTGTGCTTTCTTATTTCTTCGATTGGTCTCACCTGTGTCCCAGCTTCTTTCAGTACCAACACTCACCTTTGCGATATCCGGTTCTTGACTTCAACCAGTGATTTCTGCTTTGCGACCTTCCTATATTGTTACTTCTACCATGATTATCAACTGATAGTGCGACACTGTTAGGATATGACACCGAAGTCTCTCCATATCTCTTCCTCCTTGCATCCTCATTCATAATGTTGCTTATAACATCCTTTAGAGTTGTTGTATCAGTCATGGTGCTTGTAACAGTCTGCTTTACTATGTCATGACTATCGGGAAGACTGGATAGCAACAACAACGATTGTGCCCTTTCCTCAAACTTCAAACCCGGTGATTCCATCGGATTGTAAACCATACACAAATTTTTGATGTGCTCTGCAACCGAACCCCTTTCCGACAACTTCAAGTTGACCAACTACTTTAGGTGTAGGATCAGGTTCGCTGCATTCGGTTTCTCAAACATATCTGTCAAGATCTCCATTGCCTCCTTCGTGGTCTTTGCCTTCTCAATGTGAGATAGCGAATTCCTACTCAACGACAACTGAATCTATCCAAGTGCTTCCTGATCCAATCTATTCCAAGCCGCCAATGCAACCGGATCGACCTCCGCCCCTTCTGACTTCATGCCAAACAATGGATCATCTAGGTCCTTCTGTCGGAGATACGCAATCATTTAGATCTTCCACATTGTAAAATCTGTTCCATCGAACTCCTTGGCTCTACTCTTGTCCCCTATCTTAATCAACACTACCAACCCGGAGCTCTGATACTACTTTGTTGAGTTTTAACTGCGGAATAACTCACCAACAAAATACAAGAACAATAGAATCAAAAGCAAGACAACAAAAGAACAACCACAAGCAACACACAAGAACACATAAGATTTTTTCGAGGTTCACCCAATGCAATGGCTACTTTTCCGTGCAGAGACACTCCTGCGATTTCCACTAGAAATATGAAGAACAAATTTACAAATCTCTCATGAACTCACCACCAAGGTGTAAGGTTTCTCTATCTCCCTCTCTCTCAATGACGACTGTTAGATCTTTCTTTTCTTTTTTCATAACCCTAAAATAGTGCACAATACAATATATATAGGTTTACACAACTTCTAATCTTAGCCGCTCATCAATCAGCATTGCGATGGTCGACCGCAACACAGTGACGGTCGATCGGTTCATGCCTTCGACTATACAGATCCAACAGAGAGTGGGTCGGTCGACTGCCCGGTCGATCGGTCATTCCTTCAAGTCTGCAGGGTCTAATAGAGAGAGCCGTACATTTGCATGTACATGTGTGGTCGACTGTCCAATTGCGGTCGACCGTAACTTGCATACAGCAGCTGGCTGCTCTGAACTGCTTGCTCCATCTTTGAATCTTCTTCTCGTCTGTCTTCTCCAACCCCATTATCATGTATTTGGAATCACAAACCCTAACAACTTCAAGTTAAAGGACTACGTACACCATGGTTACTGTGTGAACCGCTTATAACACTCACGTAACGATCCATGCAGCATTCTCATGGTGAGTCAGTCAAGTAAATTATTACTCTTATATGCACCCATGTGAATACTTGAATCTCATATCCATGACCCGTAATATATGATCATCAGTCTACGCACATACTAGTCTCTATGTATCAATTAATACTTGACTATGGACATTTAAGAATAATGTTCTGATTACAACCAATATGATCTCACAATCAAGTCATGCACTTGATGTCCCATGGTATTGAAGCTACTATTCTAAGGACTTTATTATGTTCATTTAATTACAATAAAAAACACAATAAATAAATGTCTCGTATATGAATTAAATGTCATGATGCAATATAAACTAGTAATGTCAATATAAAAATGGCCTCCAGGGCATACACCAACAGAAATAACGTCAAAAGTTTACCTTAATTTCTAAATAGCACTCAAAGTTTTTATGATACCCAAATAGTACCTGAAGTTTTGAAAATATGACCAAACCACTTCGGTTAATTTTTTTGCAGAAATAGTGTGAAATTACATAAATGATCCCATGCCTTTCCTCTTCTTCATTTTTCAATTTTTCTTATTTTAATTTTTTAAAATTTTGATGGAGATGAAGATGGTGGAGATGGTGGAGATGGTGGTTAGTGGTGGAGATGATAAAGATGATGGAGATGGTGGAGATGGCGGTCGGTGGTGGTGATGGTGGTGGTGGTTAGAGATGATGGTGGTGGTGGTGGTTGATGGAGATGGTGGTTGATGGTGGTGATGGGGATTGCTTTTGTAATTTGTATAAGGAGATGATGGCAATTTTGACATTTCACATGCTTCTTAACAGGGTTTAAACCCGTTAAGAGCTATATTCGAAGAATATTCCATTAACTTGATTTAAAACATAACTGCGGGTGCTTTTTTGTCATATTTTAAAAACTTCATGTGCTATTTGTGTATTATAAAAAAAATTTGAGTGCTATTTGGGAATTAGGATAAAGTTTGGGTATCATTTCATCTTTTCCCCATAAAATAAATACTCTCATCAATTTTGAGCTCCAAACTCAGCATAAGTCTTCGTTTTCGCTCGATATTTCACTTTTAGCTTGAATATCCACGTATAGCTTGAATCATCACTTCAAGTGTTGGGATTCTTTAGTTGAAGCTTTAGAATATCCATTTAAAGTTTTATGTTGAGTTTGCAAGCAGCGAGACTTGAGTTACATCCATCCTCCGTTAGATTTGACATTTGACGTTTATAACATAATTCTATCCAACCTCCAACAATGGATCTAAGACTCAAAACCTACACTTAATTAGAGTCATTCGAAGAAAAAAAATCACATTTGTCAAACATCAAAACATTAACATAAGTCAATAGGTGGGTTCAACAGATGTACCTTGCTGTACCATACATTTTTAATTTGAAGATTCTCTCATTATTTCTAGGGTTGCAACTCAAAATCCATGAAGATCCCTTCTAAAAGAATAAATACTGAATAATGCTGAGGCTTGTTAGGAAAATTGATATGGCGCAACGGAACTAATTAGAGCAATAAGGATGGCGAGGTAGATGGGATGAATCAATCGAACAAACAAACAAGTAGGTCCACCAATCCAACACAAAACACACGAGAATTTTATCCTGGTTAGCTTTCGCATAATCCGGAGGAAAATATAGAGAGATATAATATTCAACTAGAGAAGATTACAAGGAGTTACAAATTCATTCAATACAAGGAATTAAATTCACCCACCAAAACTATTTCACAAGACTCACTTGCAATGGAGAATAATATCAATGAAGTACTATGCCTCTCATGGAGGATATTACAATATATAGAGATCAATAGAAACCCTACTTATAGTCTTGTACATAAAGTGTTAGATCTATCCTGTAGAAGAAGTCACACGATAGGAGCCGTACAATCTAACTTGGAGTTGAAGATGGACCCAAATAATCACCGGATATAGGCCCAAAACAATACAACAGTCGTGAGTAGTCTACTGCACTTAACTTGCCCAGACCCGAGGGGTGTATAGTCAACTGTACATCTTTCTGTTTACTGCTTGCTGATTTCAACTCTCTTCGACTCTTTGACCTCCATACTTTGTCGTCTTTTTTTCTAATTGAATAAGTATGCAAGACAGATAATCTTAACAAAGCTAAGCTTGATATATACGACAAAGATTGTAGAAAATTAAAACATGTATTATACAATGATAAGTATTATAGTAACAGCTACAATTTCTCTTATGCAACATCCAAAATTATCCTTTTAACAGTTAATTAAGAAATATTTTCCTTCAAAATATTTATATTCTAAAGATTATTTTAAAGGGTTTATTCCATATACCTCACTCACAAGTGTGCTAATTCCATACAACTCACTCACAAATCACTATTTTCTAATAACTCTCTCACAGTTTAGGATATATTCCCAAAAACTACCTCTATTTAATTTCAGCCACTTTAACCTAAGTTAAGCATTAACCCAAGTTTGAAATGATAATTCTGCCCTTTATCTTGATTGAGTTAAGGCTTATCAACTAGTAGAATGGTCATTTTCAAACTCGGGGTAAAGCTTAACTCAAGTTAAAGTCACTGAAATTAAACAAACGTAGTTTTTTTTTATAATAGATCCTAAAATGTGAGAGCTATTGAGAAATAGTGGTTTGTGAGAAGTAGTTTTTGTGAATAGATCCTAAATTGTGAATGAGTTATTGGAACAGTTATTTATGGGTGAGTTATATAAAATTAGTACATTTGTGAGGAGGTACATGGAATTAACCCTACTAGTAATTTACACGTGCGATGCACGTTTTAATAATTTCAAAAAATAAAAACTTTGACGTAGAGAGGATTTGAACTGAAAACCTCTTTCATATTAGTTATGTATATGCGTTACACATGTTGGTAAAATGACAAAATAACAAATGACATTAAGACCTTCTCCCATTAGATTAGATTTTAATACACACATGAAACAAATCTACCTCCGTGTGAACAGCATGTGGGAGGTTGAGTTTTTTTTTTTTTTTCCCCTTTTGCAAGTGCTGTACTAATCAGGTCCTTGTCTTTTTTTAAATAAAAATTAAAAAGTTCCTATAAGCAAAAGGCTATAAACCACTTTATACTGCTCTCACCCCGTGAAAATTAGATCCACCTCCCCATCCAACGGTTCACATAATCCCCTATATTCATATCCTATAAAATCCTCCTACAAATTCTGTTATCCACTTTTCCCTCGTTCTTCTTTGCAACAATGAGAGGATAAAATTAGGAAAATATAAATTAAAACAGAAAGTTTTTTTTTCTTTGCTTTCTAAACTTATCCCCTTTCATCTTCTTCAACCTCGCAAATTCCGCTGAATTTTAGAAATAAACCCTAATTCATGGCAATCTCAAACCCTAACCACCTCTCCTTCCTTCTCCCCACTCCCACGCCTCACTCCACCCCCAAACCACAATCCTTCCTCCGCTTCCCCTACTCGTTCTCCGCCTCCTCCTCCGACGCGTCCACGTCACCCGACTGGTTCCGGCCACCGGTGAGCGCCGAACCCAAGACCCGACCCGTTAGCACTCCGAAAGCGAAGGAAGAGAGTGGTGATGAGAAGAATAAGAAGAAGAGGAGTAAGTGGTGGTGGTGGTCGAGGGAGAGGGAGAGCTATTTGAAGGACGATAAGGATGCGCTGCCGCTGCCAATGACGTACCCGCAGTCGAAGCCGGTGACGGCGGAGGAGATTGATCGGAGGTTGCAGTGCGATCCTGTTGTGGAGGTAGGTCATTGTATGGCTTGTTTTAGAAATTGAGCTAAAATGTATTTGAGGATTAAGAACACGGACACGATGGGACATGACATGGAGAGAATTCAGGACTCTGTGTATTCGAGATAGTTGCAATCTATGTTAATTAGAATTTATGGTACTTCGCTAATTTAGACTACTCCCGTATGATATAAAATCAAACCTAATGGACACAACGCACCGAAGCATACCGATACAGGAAAAATAATGAAGAACCACATTGTAAAGCTGGTGTTGCGGACAAGTTTTTAAATCTCGGATTTCGGACTCGTCTCGCCAATGGGTGTTTTGTCTCGGATCGGTGATATCGGAGGAGATTTCGGAAAAATGTGATCATTTCGGATGTTCATTTTGGACAGTATTCTAAATGGCGGCCACTTCGGACACCTAGGCGCTCAGATAGAGGAGAACGAACTGCCTTTGTCATAGACGGTGGTCTAGGCGGTCAGAGGCGATTAGGCGGCCGTTTTGTTAAGTAGGCGTCCGTGGTGTCGATCAGGCGTTAGCCCAATGTCCAAAGCCTAGACGTTTTCTATTTTTTAAAAATTTAAATACTATTAAATAAGACAAAAAATGAGAACTACTATTAATCTATTAATATGTTATATACTATGTATGGATCTTTAATAGTAGAGGAATTGTTTTTACTTGTTTTAGTATTATTGGTGATAGATTACACCTATTACACATATTATAATAGCACATGTTACACATATTACACATATTGACATATTGCACATATTACAATTGGACAATTATTTTTTTAATTGCACATATTACACATTAATTGCACGAGAAAGTTTTTTTTTATGTATAAACACCCTTTAATTACACATATTACACAAAAACATGATGAATATTTGCAATTGGATTGCATAATTATACTTACGATTGAAGAATAAGAGCTGAAATAAACTAAATCGTCAAAATAAATTCAACCGCTAGGCGCCGCCTAGGCGCCCCTTAACCGAACCGTCACCGCCTAATGCCGTTTACAACCTTGGTTTCGGATACTCAATAAACATATTTTTTTGTGTTACTAAATAAGATATTGTATGTTTTACATGTCATTTATTATATAAAATATTGTATAATGTAACTAATAACATGAATTAATAATCACTGTAAATATGACAAAAGAGTTTAAATGAAGAAGATTCTGAGATATATAAGACCGTTGGAAAATAAGCTAAGAAAACGGTTAGAGATGCAAAAGAAAAAACTTATGATGATTCATACAAAAAATTAAGAACAAAAGAAGGAAAAAATAACATTTATAAGCTTTCTAAACAAAGGGATAAAAAAATAAAAGATCTGGATACAATTAGGTGTATTAAGAACGATGATTCAAGAGTCTTAGTAAAAGATGAAGAAATTAAGATAATATGACGAAATTACTTTAAGAAGTTATTAAATAAAAAAGTTGCGGGCAACTTAAATATAGAGGACTCGAGAGCATATGTTTTTCCATAGAATTAGGACCTCGGATGTTTGAAATGCTCCAGGAAGGATGAAAATAGAAAAAACTTTAGGACCACATGGTATACCCATTGAAGTTTAGAAGTGTCTTGGGGATGTAGGAGTGGCTTGACTAACAAAATATTTAATAAAATTTTGAGGACTAAGAAGATACCCGATGAATGGAGAAAAATTGTTTTAGTACCTATATATATATATATATATATATATATATATATATATATATATATATAAATAAGAATTGACAATACAATTACTGAAACAATATGATCGTGTGTGATGCAAGTGGCAACTGAATCAAGTCTCAGAGTATGGTCAATCGGAAGTCAAGAATTATGTAACTGGGAAACATGTAAACTTGTAAACGGAAAACATGTAAACAGGAAATCATTTAATTAGGAAATCATGAAATCGGAGAAACATGTCAATACACAGTATTAATCTTAAGTCTATCAATCTTTTATTAACCAATCTAATGCATGCAATCATGTATTCTATACCATAGGTTCAGGTGCGTAACATTCAAGTAAACGTTTGGACTTAAGTGGTGAGTTCTACCGGATTATGTACTCGGAAGTCGGGTCTTACAGTGACAGTATCAGCAATCGTGTCATGTAAATGGGAAACATGTAAACTTGTAAACGGAAAACATGTAAACTTGTAAACAAGAAGTCACTGTTATGAGAAACACGGGCTTCCTTTTGAGTACACTCTCCTATATTGTCCACTACTAAGTCGTACCATTTATTACCCCGACTTGCTATTATTTTACTATGATTAATCATGAACATGTAACCAACGGAAACGGGGATATCAAGACAATATCAAGAAGGTATCGAGAGAGTATCAAGAGTTATGCAATGCATGATATAGAGTTATTCTATTAACCTACTGTATTACTTCAGTTCATTAAATACAAATAATAACATGTTTGTATTTAAGAACATAAAGATACAATTCTGGACAGCAATACACTACTGTATAAAAACTCACTTTTCCGCTACTACGAAAAAGCAAATGCGATTCTGTCAGGGGATTCTAGAAAGTAGACTCCCTGCTGGATCCAATGTCTATTCATATGATACATTCTAAGGACAGTAGCTAGGTCTAACAGTCAGATATTTACGAGATCAATATTTAGGCAGCAATATAGGGTCAACTTCTTTTACGAATAATTCTACTGTAAAATTATTGGCGTGCATCCAGCAGGAATTGAACCTACGAATTTGCCAATTATGAGTTGGGCGCTTTAACCATTCAGCCATGGATGCTTAACAGGGCTCATCGTACATCGTGAATAACCAAATTCCAATTGAAATGAAATCTTTAGGAGGAATCAATGAAAATTCCCAAATTCAGATTTTAATTCCTAACAGTTTTTATTAATATTCATGCTTATCTCAGATCGGAATTCCATCAATAAAACAAAATTCCAAACAGTTTACAGGAACGTTACATCTAAATCAAGAAGGGCAAAAAACCAAAGTAACCCCCTTAATGTTTGACCTGAGTACAAAATGTCCATACAACGTTTGAAAAATTACACTATACCCATTCATCCTTTAACTTAACCCATTCTGTTAACTTTGAATTATTAATTACAATTCTACCCTTTCTTTTTCATATCTCAATCTCTTTTTCTTTTATCCATTTTCTTCATTCTCAAACATTAAACAAAACCAAATCTCAATCTCATTGGCAAGATGATGAGATTAACACATTATCTATTGACATTTAAACTGAATAATTCATGATGATGATTTTCCAGTTAGCAATTACTTCTGGTTGAGAGAAAATTGTGAGCACCATACTTTTCAACTTATTAATGTGAATCCGCAAAAGACACAGAGATATCTCCTTCACATTAAAAAGAAAAAAAGAAACTTTTTCTTGACACTGCCTTTCCTTCAGTAACTTTAGACTTTTTCTATTTTTGATTGTTAGGAAGATGTCTTTTCTTTGTTTCTGTATCAGATTATCAATTATCAAATTTAGCCGCTCATGTAGGGACGATGTTTAAATCTGTGAGTCTGTTAGGTGCATTAAGCAATAAAGTTGTAGGTTCGGCTCTACAACTCAATTTAACACAGAAAGTTGCATCAAATCTTTCACATATGCACTCACTTATTGGGTGTATTTTTCTCCTCTTCATTTTTAAAGGTTCAGCTAACTTTCTAAATCAAGATGCGATTGATGCTTCCATTATTAACATGCTTGCTGATCCAAAGGAGGTAAAATGAATATCAAGCGAGAGAGGGACAAATAGTAATCTCATCATCTTGCCACTGAGATTGAGATTTGGTTTTGTTTACCAATGAAATTCAATTTTGGTTTTGTTTAATGTTTGAGAACGAAGAAAATGGAGAAAAGAAAAAGTGATTGAGAAATGAAAGGGTAAGGGTAGAAATGTAATTTAATAATTCAAAGTTAACGGAATGGGTTAAGTTAACAAGTGAATGGGTATAATGTATTTTTTCAAATGTTGTATAGGCATTTTGTACTCAGGGTCAAATGTTGGGGGGTACTTTGGTTTTTGCCTAATCAAGAAATTTGGAAGGTTAGACGTTACAACACTAAAAGTTGAATAACTCCCAATATAGAAGCCAGTTTGCAAAACCATAAGATAATATGAAATCTACACTCGGAGGAATACAAGATACATCTAAGAAATCCTAATTTTGGGTACATGGACTGGGCTTAATTCTCTGCACGAAAATCAGGCAGACCACAGGGCAGCAACATCCACTACTCTGTTTTAGAATCACGATTCTCAAAAATATAATTCTATACCCAGAAATGTGTTTGTATTCATGTTTAGTAATTAGGTCAGATTTCTAACTTGTTAACTTGATGGAAAATTATTACCTCTACAATATCGAATATAAGATTAAAAATTACACTACCGTATTGCAACACAATCAAAAAAGTTATAACATGTATCTATATGCATATACGTCTCTAAGTAGTGTTCGTGCGGTGTATGCAATGAAAGGGAATTTTTACGGTCATTCTATGAGTATCAAACTAATGGGAATCAAATATAACAACATATAATAGATTGTTCAAAATGCGAATAAAGCATAAAAGAATTAAACGAGATTCGATAATACAATGGATCAAATAGTGAGAGCTACCTGTGTTTATTCAAAGGAGTGCTTGCCTATTACGATGATTACTAATGTAGGAGAAGGAGAAGCGGCAACGACAACAACGCAACGACACAAGAATGGCTGCGACTACGACAGCGGCACCAGTAGCGAATGACAGCAAGGGGACAACAACATAACAAGAACTGCAGCAACAATAACTACACAAGTGACGACAACAATACAACAATAACGAGGCAATGAGCAACGACAGCAAGGAGGCAAGACGGATTGATGGAGGGAATGCGGGTAGTGACCGTGGGATGATTGGAAGGTGATGTTGGTTGAGGAGGTGGGGTTCGGGATTAGGAGAAGTAGGTGATGATGGTGAAGCTTCGGGTAGAAGGTAGCAAGGGAGGCAGTGGGTTGCGGGTGTGGAGAGGAGGGTGGAGTAGTTGATGGCGCTGAAGTGGTGGCTCGGGATACAATGGAGGTGATAGTGGTGATGACTGGTCAGGAGGTGGTGTGGATGTGCGGTAGTGGAAAGTGTACGAGATGGAGGAGTTGGGTTTCAATGGAGGTTGAAGAGGGAGGAAATTGAGGTGTAGGGGCTCGGAATGCATATGGCAGTGGAGGAGATCGGGGTTGGCAGCAAGGGTCGGGTGAGGGTGCAGTGGCTGAGGCAGGGGGTTGTCGGTTTGGTTGAAGGTGAGAGGTTGTATGGTGGAGGAGGATGCAACAACAAGATGGAGGAGGAAGAAGAGAGGTTGGATGTTTTGGAGTTGAAGAGGCAATGAAGGGTTGATTAAGATGTGAGTGATTAGGAGATAATAGGGAGGAATTGTAGGGTAGTAGGTGGTTAAGAAAAGATGAGGGGATAATGATGTAGTTAGGGAGATGTGGGTTAGGATCGGGTTGGGCTTGGGTTTGGGCTGGATTAGGATTTGGATTTCTGGTTGGATTAGTTTAAGATTTGGGTTGGGCTCAAGTAGGAGATCAAAAATAAATTCAATACAAAAATGAATTTGAGAGAACGAAAAATTATAAATAATCGGAATGCAAAAAAAATAAGTAGAAAATTTATACAATCGGAAACGGGAGTTACAAGAAGTGTTTGTGCCTCGTAGTCTGTGTATTCAAGATAATTTTCAAGATTTCATTCAATTTATGTCTTTTTATTGGAGAGGCTAATTTTTTAAATATTAGAATCAAGGTTTTAAATCTCGGATTTTGGACTTGTCTCGGAAGGGGTGATTCGTCTCGGATCGGAGATATCCGGGAAATGCGATAATATCGAATGTTAATTTCGGACACTCAATAAACATATATATATTTTTTGTTACTAAACAAGATATTATATGTTCTACATGTCATTTATCATATAAAATATTGTATAATGTAACTAATGACATGAATCAATCAAGTAAATATTTGCAGAATTTTAACAACAATATAAAAAAGATTGTAATATAAGTATATAACTAAATTGAATTTGCATTGATTAGAAAAAATGTATTAGTTAATAGACTTACATGACTTTGCATAAATACAAACAATAGAGAGATGAAATCCTCACATTATCTTAGCTTAAGGTTGTATATTGAAAGATCTATATGCAAAAAATTAAACAAAAAAAGTTGTACATTCACAATAACATTATTGTGTCTATTTCGGCCAATATTTCGGCTATTTCGGCCAAAATCTAGACATTTCGGTCCAAAATGATATGAAGTATAAAATCTGTGATTTCATATCGACAAGCTCGCCGAAACGAAATTTCTGCCGTATTGGCCGAAATTTTAAACAATGATTAGAATATTCCCTAGTGATGCCTATATTCGAGAAACAAACCTAAAATGTTTTGCCCTAGGAAGCTTAGACAGGCCAACATATACATGATACGACAAATTGATCATAAAATTTCTGTAAAACTAAGTTGAAATAGGTGGTGTCGTGTACAATACGTTCAAAGACATATCCTACACAATACAATCATCAAGTTTAAGTCCACATGCTTCGTTGAAGACAATTTCTCAATCCATGTATATTTTATTAAAGATTGTCTTATTTTGCTACAATTTAAAATATTCCCCCATTATGTTACTTTTTGAATCAAACCTAAAAACTTTGTCATATGAAGAAAAAACATGCTAAAACAGACAGATGCAACATTGTACTACCTCTGTACAGGAAAAGTTATGAAAGTTTACATTAAAATACTGTTCTCTTGTAGGATAGCGTGTCAGAGAGAGTACGACTTTCAAAGGGAAGTATCCATGCTTCGTAATCTGTGAGCAAACTAGTTCTCAATCTATGTCTTTGTCATTCCCTTTAGATCACGAAGCCTAAGAATGTGTTGTAAACTAAGAATCAAGGTTCAAAATCTCGGTTTCGGGAAGGTTGCTAAAACTTTTGGAATCAGGATCAGTGTCGAACAAAATTGGCAGTATTGGATCGGTGGATCGGATTTTTGGTATTCAGTGTACTTTAAGTATAAAAAAACCGTAAATACTTTCTATTATTTATTAAAATATTTTAATATTTCTTTGAAAATTAATTGATCAATTTAATAAATTTTAAAAATTTGCGGATCGGTGGTATTGTCCTGGTTCGGTCCAATCTAGTTGATCCCATGTCCATCTTTGTCGATCCCTGATCAGGATCTCCCATCCCAATCTTTTGGAGGAGGATCGGATAACCCCCCTCCAAATCGATCTCCTCAAGCCCATCCATTAAACTATGATAAGAATACTCCCTAATTGGTAATCACTGATGATGTAGCTCTTTCTATTACCCGTTGTAGAGGTTTGTATTAGAAATTTTTTGATTTTGGTAGTTTAGAATACTCCCTAACTATTCTCGCAACAATAGAACTTAACAATGTTATGTCCTAAGAAGTATTGGCTTGATGTGACACAACATAGATACATGACAAATTATGAAAGTACATTGAATTAGGTGGTGTCATGTAGGATTAGTCTCAGATGTGTCCAACAGGACAACATCGACAAGACATGACAACTTTCAAAAAGAAAAGACTGTGTGTTTGATATGATTCTCGGTCTATTGCTCTACTGTCCACTTTAGATAAGCAAAGTTGCTGAAAATTGTGATTCTTTAGGTCATTTTGGGTTTTTAGGAGATTGGGAGTAATATTGAAGAAATACAATGTTATTGAAAACCTAGAATTTTTCTGAATTAGGGGAAATTTTACTTCATTACATATATTAATGGATTACCTTTTGAAATGGTGTATTATTTGTTGAAGGATTGTAAGGAGGTGGTGTATGAATGGACCGGCAAGTGTAGGAGTTGCCAAGGGACGGGATGGGTTAGCTATTACAATAAGAAAGGGCGAGAGACTATCTGCAAGTGCATTCCTTGCCTTGGAATCGGTTGGTCTCCCTTTCGCTTATCATTTTTTTTGTTGTTGTTATTCTTATGGTTGTTTGTTCATCTACTTTTGAGCTTAGTTTTTCCCCCTTCTTTTTATTTTTTTGTTCTTCCTATTGTTTGCTAGGCATGAAATCGTTAAAGACTTCAGTGTTTTTTAAAAAAATATTAGTGTCATCAGTTTTTTTAATTATGCTTTGATTTGAATATATTTTAGTTCAGAAAATCTACATTTTGCATGAGGGGGCATGTTTGACATAAAATCCCCCGTTAATAGTTCGACTTAATATATCCTTTTTTAAGCTAACTCATGAAAGATTGACTTTTTGAAGGTTGAAAAGGAAAAAAGTTTACGAATCCTTGTTGACACAATTCATCGTTCTCCTCATTCTGATAAAGCACAGGTTTCTTGGTTAGGGAGAATGTAATTTTGTCCCATTTTGACTTGTGCTTGACAATTTTGGAGGTATGCTCCTTGAATGCATGTAGTTAGACAACATAATCACTACTAGCATTTTTTCTACTCATTACCTAGCTCTCGATATTTTATGGCAAAGTCCTTTCTTGTTTATTTGGTACACATTTAGAGGAACTGTTGCAGACTTCTTCTTTTCAGGCACTAAACCCAACCCATTAGAGGTGTTTTCTTGCCCAAAATCCAAATAGGATTCAGGTGGATGTAGATCGAAGTGTATAATTGCGTTTGCATGTACATTAGGTTTGTAAGTTAATCCTTAGTAATGTTGTGGTTTCTGTTACTCTTTATGATAGATCAAAATGAGCTCAGATACAACAACAAAGGCAACAACAAAGGCTTTTTCTTAACTAGTTGGGGTCGGCTACATGGATCCTAATTTTTCATTCTGCTCGGTTTAGCGTAATATCTTCTGTAAGACCACAAGCTATCATATCTTTTCTTACCGTTTCCACCCAAGTAAGTTTAGGTCTTTCCCTACCCTTGAACTCTACCCTCACTACTTATCAAATCACTCTTTCTAACGGGAGTACTACTAGGTGTACGCGTGACATGTCCAAACCACCTGAGGTGATTTTCTTTTAATTTATCTTGTATATGAGCTATCTTTACCATGTCTCATATATGCTCGTTTCTAATTCTATCCTTCCTGGTTTTACTACATCCACCTTAGCATCCTTATCTCCGGTACACTAATTTTTTGGACATGTTTCTTTGTTGCCCAACGCTGTGTTTCATACATCATTAATGGTCTAGTAGTCGTCCTATAAATTTTTTCCTTCAACTTCAAAGGCATACGTTTGTCACACAAAATACCACTGTCACTTCTCCACTTGAGTCATCATGCTTGGATCCTATATATGACATCTTTACAAATCTCCACATTTCTTTGTATAATCGAGCCTAAATATCAGAAACGGTCTCTCTTAGGTATCTCTTAACTATCTAGCTTCACTACTTCCTCATGCGTTCTGAATATCACTAAAATTACACTCTTTATATACTCTGTTTTAGTTCTGCTTATTTTAAAGCTTTTAGCCTCCAAAGTTTCTCTCCACAATTCTAATTTAGCATTGACTCCTGATCTAGTCTCCACAAGTCTAATTTTGTTCTTCTTCAAAATGAGCTCAGATGAAGAACAAAAAACAAGATTAATGAGGAGATTATTTTCATGGCAGGAGAGGAGTATTTATCCATTACAACTGATGTCTCTTTATGGATGTTCATTCCTTTCAACTAGATAATGAATATGCCTTTTAAACTCTTTAATCCTTGGACATACTTAAAAATCGAAACACGGTTAGATAAATGTTAATTTCATGTTTCTTGGATAAATGAATGGAACCTTTGGTAAATGCATTAGTATAACTTGTTCTTGTGTATTATTCCTGGTGATTTGTCTTTCCATGCTATTGCTTCAAGAGTCACAGTCAAGGTTATAAACAATGTTTACTTGATACTGATCTGGTAATAATTTAAACACGGCAAAAAGGGTGGTTTTACATATATTACATGTTTAAACTTATCAAATTATCAATTAGACAAATAGTGGTAGATTTTGGGCTACATTTATTTTAGTCCGTTTTGATTCTGGAACCCTTTACCAAACAAATTATATGTAATCTTGTTTGTTGTTACATACCATGTTATTATTGGTTATTATTCTGTTGTATAGAGTTTCCAAATTCTCTAATATTAACAAGTGGTAACTCATTTTAGCTAGAGTCCTTTGATCGATAAATGTGAAATACAAGTCAGATTGGTTATGATTATGGAATAATGCAAATATATTACTAATCCATTGAGACCAAAACTTTGAAGTTGTTGGGAGGATGGAGGAACTTACACATGCCCACACAGGTTGAGCACTCTTTTTCTGGGCCCAGCTTTGTTGCAACTATTTAAATCTTTAGTTAATACATGTCCAATGAGAATCAAACTTGGCAACTCAGATGTAGTGTGAAATGACCCTACCTATCACTACACTGAAACTCCAAAGTGAGGAACTTTTACTTATATTCTAACAATGCTATAAAAGTTCATGAAAAATAGTTAACATGTTAATAATGCCTCCTTTGGTTATGCTAGAAGCATAGTTTCTGGTCATGCTTGGGTATGTCTAAACACCCGCCACCAAATAAAATGGTGGTACAACACAAGCATTCCAGTGTGTGCAAGATACAACCCAAGGATCCATATGCTCATTTATCTAAATTGGCTAAATTGGACATTATGCTGATGATTAGTTAGAAACCAAAATGTTTCAAAGTTTCATATAAATATTCCATCTTTCAACCTGTGATTTGAAGACATGGACATACAAACATACCTGAACAGACCGATAAATGTTGGGCGTGGGACATGACAATTTACAAGTTGAACATGAAGTTACCTGTGTAATTAAATGTCCATGCACGGTACATTTTGCTCTTAAATGTAAGATGGTTCAAATCTATGGTTGGTATCCTTTTGATGATTAGAACTTGGAACTGTTCAAATTTTCATACCAATTTTACATTTTCTACTCTATGATAGACATGGACTTCTATGAATTCAACAAATATTGGGTGGCGGACATGACAATTATTCATATTGGGTATCGCTATTTGAGTATATGCTCATGCATGATATGTGAATCCAAAAATATATGTAGTGGGGTGTCATAAGTATGACCTAGTAGAATTTCACTATCGGTTTACAATAGATGGTATGACATGTTTAATCTAGCTAGAAACTCGAAAAACGGGTGAGCTGGGAGTGCCAGAATGCCATATAAGCTAGGAGCATTGTTTTTTTTTTTGGATTGAAAATGGTGGGCACTAGTCACCCCGCGCTTCATTAACGATATTTTAACCAAACATAACAATCAAGTCCGAGAGATGATATTCATGCGTCCCAACAAGGGACCATGATAATCATCCCCCAACAAAAATAAGCCCCCATCCCATACATAGAATTTCCCTTCCAGAAAAGATATAATTACAACTGATACGATGAATCCGTAAGTCGGAACATCCCAAAAAGTCTCAATTCTTTCACTCCTTCTGCAGATCACTCCCCAACAGGTGTCCCCCCCTCCTCCTCAAACTCTGCTTCATAGTTAGATGAACTGATAACTGTATACACCTCTTTAATCTTCTTTGTTGTTTCCGCACCTGCCGTTTGAGACCAGCATTTGATATTAGCGATAATAATGAATAAAAGTTATTGATGCATGATGTGTTTGTGCGTTGGCCGGAAGATTCTATTGTTCCTTTCTAACCAAATACCCCAGTAAATGGTGGCCCCCTCAATTTTCCATACAACTATTTGGTCTTTACGTACATTGATGTCCCTCCACTCCCCCCGATGTCATTAGTCATCTCTGGGGGGGCGCTAATGCTTAATCGCACTAAAAGGTCCTCCCAGATTGCCCTAGCGTTCTGGCACTAAACCAGAATGTGATCCACCGTCTCGCAATCCAGTAGACACATAACACAAATCTCTGGGCCCTGCTACTTTCGCTTTGCCAAATTATCCATAGTTAGAATTACCTTCCTGCTCGCCAGCCAGTTGAATATTCTAACCTTTAGTGGGACTTTAACCCTCCATATCAGCTCATGTGTTCGCACGCCCCCATCATTTAACCATTTGTAGGCGGATTTAACAGAGAATCCACCACCAATCCCTCCTGCCCAGGAGACCTCGTCCCCTATGTCCTCCTCCGTTGGCTTTCAATCATGTAGGAACAGAATTAGTTCCTCTTTTTGTTTTCTAGCCTCCGTGCTCAGCCTGCCCGTTATTCTTGGTTTCCATTTTCTGTTTCTCCAATTTCTTGCTACCCAGTCGTATTTATCCGTAGCCATTTTATAAATATCTGGAAATCTTCTCTTAAGATTAATAGGGTCGCACCATTTGTATTTCCAGAAACAGATAGTATTTCCCTTTCCAATAGAAACTGTAGCCCCAGCCAGAAAGATTGCACGGCTTCCTGTAACCCCTCGCCAAAACCCGGACATAGACGCCAGATTTTTCGGCTTCCTATGCATACAACCCTTTGTTATGTAAGTTTTCTCTATTAGTGACTAGCGTTGCCCATTTTGCTTTTGCCTTAACTTTGAGCTTCCACCACCATTTACAAAGGAGCGCTTGGTTCATTTGTCTGAGGTTTAGCACCCCCAACACACCGAATTCTTTTCGTGTACAAACGACCCCCCATCTTATTAACGGGTATCCTTTCCCATCCGAACCCGAACCGCACCAAAGAAAGCGTCTTCTTAATCTGTCAATTTTTTTGACAACCCATACCGGTATCTCGAAGAAAGATGGGAAAAGCTAGGAGCATTCTTGTTTGGAGGTCTTGATCATTTACATGGACCCACTTCTCATTCCATTTGTGGGGAAATTGACTATGTTTAAACTGTCCCAAAACAGCTGAAAGAACCTATGATGATTAATTGATCAATGAATCGATTAGTTCGTCTCAAAAGGAGGGTACTGGGTACTTCACTTTAAATATAATTTTAAAGTTAGAGGTTTATGTATTTTTAGCGTTGGACATGGTTTGGTAGTGAAAATAATTGTTGGACATTGATGGACTTACATGTCATGTCTGACTGTGTCAGAAATGCCAATTTATGTTGAGTAATGCTACATCCACTACCAATTTCACTATATTTCACTTCACTACCTTAGGTGGCACACTCCAATAGGTAGAGGAAGATAGAGTAGGTGGGGGAACTCTCTAATAGGAGTATGCCACTTAAGGTAGTGAAGAAAATAGTAGTGAAATTGGTAGTGGCTAAAGCATTACTCATTTATGTTAGAGGAAAGCATCCTCCGTATCAAGGCTTATGACTGATTTAATATCAAAATCTTCATTTATTGTTGTTTTTGTGGTTGCTGCAATGGTGTAGTTTTGTTATTGTTATTGTGATTGTGAGTGCTATATTGAGTTCTTGTACATTGCTTTCGAAAAAAAATCTGAAATGTTTGATTAGCCTTTATGCTTTTCAGATGTTCTGTATAATGCCCAATGTGGATTCTAAATGTGGATGATCCAAGCTGCCTCAATGGCTCAATCAAATAACTTGCGTAGTTTGATTTTTCTTTTGTTCTTTGTATTAGATGTTTTGTATAACAAGTGTTGTTTGTTTAGGGTATGTTCAAAAGATAACAGCTCGAAAGGACATTGATGTGATGGAAGATCTTGACAACGACAAACCACCTTGACCAAAATACTTCAACTTGCAGATCCATGTTCAATTGGCTCTATACCAGATAATGAATGCAATCAATTTTTGATTCCCGGAGAGAGAACCACTCAGCGCCTGCAGCGGAATTCCTTTTGGGAGCAGCTGCGCAACCTTCATATACAGTGTATCACATATATGACAACATTTTTCGTTCTAATAATTGTGACAGAATTTTCGGTCTGCATGGTGCTCGGCGCTGCTGTCGTTGGGTTCGACCAGCCACAGTGGCTTTTACTGAGTCTGTTGTTTGTATATACCGTTTACATCTTGTAAATTTGTAACTATCTGCGTTTGTATTGACTGTATTTTATTCTGATTAATATAATTATTCGTATGGCTGGAGCCGTTTGGCTCTATCCGTTTCCTCAAAAAAAAATATAATTGTGACAGAAACTGTTGACAATAACTGTTGAACTGGGCTCACAATCAGGATACAACATTTATTTATTTATTATTATTATTTTTTTGAAATAAAAGGCAAGAGAGTTGTTCCTGATTCTCATAAATAAATCCAGTCCATTACATCGAAATTACATAACAAGTTATGCATAAACTGAACATACACAAAAGTCTCACATACAACTGCAAAATACGACTAACAGCATAATTAGTACAAAAGCAAACAGTCCCTACCATTCACTGAACCAAAATCCACCATAACCCGGCCTCCAGCTTAGAGTAAGGTGTGGACAGCTGATCCCCTCAGTTGTTGCCGAAGCCAGACCCTGCATAAGAAGTAGATAAAGGGGGACCCGTGCATGGTTTCTTGCTCGCCCCTGGGATGGACAACCAAGAAGACGTGAGAGAATTTTATACATCATTTGAGCAAAATTACAATAATGACTTGTAAACCAGACATCGTTTCTATCAAGCCAAATGACCCATAAATAAGCAGCCACTAAGCAATCCCACTTTATTTGACGTCTCCGAACTAACTCCAAATCTCTAAACTCATCCCAAAGATAAGACACACACGAGGAAAAACCGGACACGCCAAAGCCTAAGAGAATGCAATCCCAAATACTTTTACTATGTACACAATTGAGAAAAAGGTGACTAATAGTCTCAATCCCGCTCCAGCACCTCGGACAGGAGACCAAGGCGATTAACCCTCTCTTAGCAAGATTTTCTCTAGTTAAAATTGCTTCCTTGGATACCAACCACAGGAAGGCCCGAACTTTGTGAGGAGCACATGTATTCCAGATGACTCTATGCGCAACACATCTAATCCCCCCATCACAGAGAGCTGAATACATGGATTTGATCGAAAATTTGCCATTGAACTCAGTGCGCCAATCCCTCTCATCCTGTTGATTACCCAAAACAGTAGGGTTATTCCCAAGCAAGGTATAAATTGGGACAAGACTGATATGGGCGTTATCATTACTCAACGGTAATAACCTAATGTGCCACGAGGATCGAGCCCAATAGTCTACCACCAATGCAAATTTATTGATGGACCTTGCAAAAAACTTGGAAAATAACGAAGCCAATGTATTGGGACCAACCCAAGCGTCGAGCCAAAATTTGGTATTTTCCCCATTCCCCACCCTACTCGGGGAGTGACAGTGGAACAGGTCCCCCACCTTGTCAATTCCCTTCCAAATTGGGGAAATTCCTCTACGATGTTATCCCCCCCCCTCCCAATTTGAATCGTCTTTGCCTTCTATACCGAAGCCAGACGGTGCCTTGGGCAAGGGTACGACGGGAGTGAATTTTTCACCACAATTTGCATAAAAGTGCTTTGTTCATTTCTCGGTGATTTAAAATTCCCAAACCTCCAAACTCTTTTTTCCGGCAAACTACGCTCCATCTGACTAATGGAAGGCCCTTACTATCCTCTCGACAACCCTTCCATAAGAACTCTCTACGAATTTTGTCAATCTTATTGATTACCCAAGTAGGGAATTCATAGATGGACATCCAATATATCGGGAGATTAGAGAGAACAGCGTTAATAAGTGTGATTCTGCCTCCAAGCGATAGATGTTTCCTCTTCCGTCCGGGTAGTCGTTTATGAATTCTCTCTATAAGGATCATCAATCATTCCGCTTGAGTTTACCTGGACGCAAAGGGACTCCTAAGTACTTAATGGGAAACTTCCCAACTTTACAATCCAGAACGCTAGCCAGAAAAGTCGGAGCCACCTCTTCACATCTGCCTAGACCAATGAGGTTGCTCTTATCGTAATTGACTTTGAGCCCGCACCATGCCTCAAAGAACACCAAAATCCCTTTGTAGATGAGAACCTCGCTAATATCATTTCTCCCAAAAAGAAGTGTATCATCAGCGTAGTGGAGAATAGGGATGCCATGATTACCGACCAGACTTCCAATGCCTCGAAAAAGATTTTTATTGGAGCAATGTTGTGATAGCACATCGGCAACCAAAGTGAATAGTAGAGGGGACAAAGGATCACCCTGCCTAAGGCCTCTTTTGCAAGCGATAAGGTTTCTTATAGTGCTGTTCAACAACACTGACGATTTATAGCCCCTAATGCACTTGTTAATCCAACTGATCCATTTGGGACCAGATCCTATAGACTCGAGAACCTCTATAACACTATCCCATTCCACCGTATCATAGGCCTTCTCAAGGTCAAGTTTAAGCAGAAAGCCCTCTTCTCTGTCCCTATCGTACTGAAAGATGGTCTCATGGGCAATAGCTATACTATCTAAGATGTCTCGTCCTTAAATGAATCCACTCTGGGCCAGGTGTATGATAGCATTAAGCTAATGATTCAACCTTTTAGCTAAAACTTTAGTGATGGTTTTAAAGGAGCAATTTATGAGGCTAATGGGTCTGAGGTTCCCAACCTCTTTTACCTCGTCGTTTTTGGGAATTAAGACAATGGACGCATAATTGAGCCGTTCAATTTGAGCGTTGCTCTCAAAGAGTTCATCAAAGATGCAGAAGAGATTCATCTTGATAATATCCCAAAAAGTAAAGTAAAAAAAACTGGAAAACCATCAGGTCTAAGAGATTTATCTTGGCCTAAGTCTTTAATCGCACTTAGAATCTCACTTATCTCAAAAGGTTTCTCTAACTCCTCCAGACCGACAATGTTAGGTCGGGACCAGAAAGACTCATGAAGATGGCACAAACACTCTCTAGACTGCCCTAGGAGGCCTCTAAAATAATCCTCTATATGAGAACCTACCTGCTTTAGTCTGACACCCACCTATTGTTAATGTTAAGCCCAGAAATAAAGTTCGATCTTCTCCGTCCGTTAGCTATCCTATGGAAGTATGCTGTGTTGGCAGCCCCATCTTGTAGCCATTGGTCTCGAGACATTTGCCTCCAATAATCATCCTCTTTTTGGAAAAGAGCGTCAATGTCTGCTCTGGCCTTATGAATATTATCTAGCTCCCCAGTGGATAACCCTCTACCCTTTTCTATAAGCTCTAGAGCATGAATCTGCCCCACAATCCTTTCCTTATCCCTCTTATCTTTCCTTCTCTCTTCACCCGCCCAACGTCTAATCCTATCTCTAAGTCTACTGATTTTAACGTTCTAAGATGAAACAATACCCCTACAAACACCCTCTCTACTCTCAATAGGTTCATTCCAAGAGTTCTCAATAATGGTACGAAGGTTAACGTTACGACGCCAAGCTTTCTCAAATCGGAACAATCTGAATTTGGGTCGGTTCTCCCCACCAGAGGAGAGAATCAAAGGAACGTGATCGGATGTGTGTCTAAAGGCCGTCCTAGCCGCAGCTAGGGAGAACTGAACTTCCCAATCATGCGGCACAAAAATCCGATCTAATTTGGCCAAAATGGGACTGTCGTGCATATTCGACCAAGTAAATTTACGATCAGAGAAATGGATCTCGCGTAACTCTAACAAGTTGATGACCCTATTGAAGATAGCTCTCTCTGCCTGGCTACACCCTCTACCTAAGTGCTCATCCGCAAAGCGTGTGATATTGAAGTCCCCCCCAATAATTCACGTATCTCCCCACTTATTGTGAATATCATCAAATTCAGCCCAAAACGATGACCGTTTATTTATTGTTCTTCCTTTTGTTATTCTCAACATCAAATTGTGCTTTTGGTCGTTTTGGAGGGAACTGTGAATTGCAGACAAGGAAGTGGAAGTATTTATGTAACTTTACATGTCTTATATAAGTTTTGGTTGAGTATTTCTGCTTCTTCTGATACTGATAGAAGAAAACAGATTTCTTTTCGATGCAGAGGACTTACTGCTTTCCATTTGTTTTGCTTAAAGAATGACTAGAAAAGGACTTTCCCATATTGCATGATTGAACAATTGTCGTGCAATGTGATTATGTAAATACCAGTATTACTTGAATGAATTCCGATGCTTTGTAGATGACTCGAGATCATATTGTTCCAGCTCGGCCTCTCGCGACGACTGGAATCGCAGCGTGCCGTCTTCTCTCCATTCGATTCTACAAAAACAAGGTTGGATCAAGAAGAGAGAAGGAAGGAAAGAGATGAACAGTGGCTACAAACAGCAATTCTATTCATTACATTTTGGGTTACAAGGAAGGTTTATTTATATAGGGCTAATACGTGCATTGCACGGGCTTTGGACAGGCCGTTAAGGAGTCTGTTGGACCTAAATGGAAAATACAGGCTCTTTTACAAATAAACCCCTCCGAGAACGGCTGATACATCTTCCCAGTCGGCTTATACATCTTCCAGTCGACTGATACATCTTCCGTCTTCAGGTGTTGCTGTCGTGAACAAGCTCTGGTGAGCTTGGAACAATCCTTCCCCCATTTAAAGGAGCATCCATGGTGCTCCGAAAAGAAGGAAACCTGTGATGAATGTCCCAATAACTCTCCCACGTCGCCTCCAACTCGCTACCATGCTGCCACTGAATAAGAAGCTCAGAAACCGCCATTCCTCTTCTAGGCGCCATACGCCTTGCTAAGACCTTCATAGGATTTGGAGAAACTTCGATATAGTAAGCAGGAACTTGAGTATGACGAACTACCTCCCTTAGATCTTCTACAACTGTATCCAAGGAACCAAGTTGCACAACTCCGAAAGGAATGACAGGCACTAGCAGAATTGTCTTAATGCCAGCTATAACCTTTTGTTTCCACTCTTCAGGGAACTCTTCTGGTAGTACGCATTCCTTAGTAGAAGTCCATTGACGTTTCCCTCTTGATGCTGCTTTGCCAATAATCCCTTCTCCAATTTGGTACGAACAGCCTGACATGCTAGCCATTGTCAACCCAATTTGCCAGTCAACAGTATTAACATCTTGGCTATTTGTTTTGCAGCCAAAAGAAATAATGCCAAGTTCACCACTACAGAATCCATCCGATATTTCATTTTTAAGATAGCCATCCTCCCAAAATAATTACATGTGCTTAAGCTTCCAAAGTACCGCATACTTCCATTGCGTGTTACAGCAAAGACTCCTCAGCAACTGCCTTAAAGCAGTAGTTGTTCCCATCCCCCAAGCAGAAATATCTAACCTCGAATTTCTACAACTAAACTACCTCAATAACGCGCTACCTAACTAACTTCCTCTGTAAGAGCCTTGGCCTGCCTGTGTCCACCGCAACCCAGCTTTTCGTTTGAATAGTGGTGTCCTAAACAGTAGCTTTAAAGCAAGCAGCATACAGCCAACTTCACTAAGACCCTCGGTGTAAATCAAACACAAGAAACAGATGTATCTTATATTATCACAACTCCAAATTCATCAACAATAGCAAGGATCAAGGAATGTGATGCCACCATCAACCTTCTAAAAGTTCTTGAACATACAACCTTGCTATTAGAAGCTCCTCTTTTCCCCACATCATTATTTTGATCAACTTCATAACCAATTTTAACTGTTGCAGATGCTGATTTTTCATTTACAGTTGGCTCTGACTGGACTGAGTGGAAAGATAGTCAAGAACATTTCCAGAAAACTGGAAATCTTCCCATTCTGGACTTGGACCTGAACCAACCTATTGATCCTGAAGATCAAATGGACAAACCCACTGAAAACCCATTTGTTTAACCTCATAACCGCCACGAAAACTTCCTTTAAAGTCTTCACTCCTCCTCTATATTCTTCCCACCAACGAAACCACTCAAGCTTCACATCATAATCCTCCTTTTGAGCAAGTTGAAGAGTAGAAAAACTTTCGAATTTGAGTAATGCCCTTAAGCCATTAACATTCCAAGACATAGACTTGACAAGATCTGTATCTCTACCGAGGGGTAGAGGCCTCATTGTATTAGGAGTATAAGGGTTCCAGTCTTTTTGTGGTTTAGTGTGAATACTGGAAGAAACTTTTTTGCTTGATTTATAACTCTTCTTCTTGATAACCTCTGACTTTGATGAACTTTTTTTTTGTTTCACTTTCACCACAGCTATGGAAGTATCTTCCACACTATCAGATTCAATAGTTTCAGGTGTTCTTTTACTCCTCATTTGGTTCTTAGTGGCAACAGACGAGTTTGCAACCCTTTTTGATGGTATGTTCCCAAGAATTGCAATCTTAACTGGTGAAGATCCTCCGACTGTTTTCCTCAATGGATTTGCACTCATAGAAGGAGAATACCTCCTGTCATCATCTTTTAGCACTGAATTAATAGATGAGAGTTCTGAAACCATGATAGTGGACTTTGGATCTTCCTTTGACAATGTCGATCGAACAATTGGTGTGCATTCTCGAACCATCATTGCTGGTTGCAACTTCATCCCTAGAGTTGGTTTCTTGACTACATGATTGCTCTTGTCATTTCTTGGTTCTTGACTTCTCTGATGAACGTATCGATGGTTATGCCACCCTTTTCCTTCATCACATCGAGAGTGATGATGGCATCGTTGTTCTTCAACCCTTCGATTCATCGCCATTCCCAATCTATCAAATCGCTCTTCAATTTCTTGATTGACGTCTTGGTCAAGAAATCGATGATCTTGAAGTGAAGAATAACCTCCATCTCCATCATTAGAACCATCACAGTGAAACCTCATCCTCCGATGCTGGTGACGAGACTCAAGAATCGATCCTTCAAGGTAATCAAGAACTTTCAACTCTATTAGCTCAAGTCGTCGTTCAAATCGCCGTCTAAGATCGGACAACTTTTGGATTTCAACACCGTAATCAGTGGAACTCCTCGTTGTTTGGTCATTTGAAGCGACCTTGGATCGAAATCCATAGTCAAGATTCCTTGGACTCTCGATCTCACCGTCGAATTTGGTCGTCGCCGTCGCAGGACCTTGAAGCTCTGATACCAATGTTCCAGCTCGGCCTCTCGCGACGACTAGAATCGCAGCGTGCTGTCTTCTCTCCATTCGATTCTACAAACACAAGGTTGGATCAAGAAGAGAGAAGGAAGGAAAGAGATGAACAGTGGCTACAAATAGCAATTCTATTCATTACATTTTGGGTTACAAGGAAGGTTTATTTATATAGGGCTAATACGTGCATTGCACGGGCTTTGGACAGGCCGTTAAGGAGTCTGTTGGACCTAAATGGAAAATACAGGCTCTTTTACAAATAAACCCCTCTGAGAACGGCTGATACATCTTCCCAGTTGGCTTATACATCTTCCAGTCGACTGATACATCTTCCCTCTTCAGGTGTTGCTGTCGTGAACAAGCTCTGGTGAGCGTGGAACACATATTTTCCTCGTACAAAATTTAATACATGAAAACTAAGATTAGTTTATACAATTGTCTCGAAATCACCTTTAAAAGAGGGAGGTGCCAGTGGTGGCCTACTTTGACCTACTCTCAGTCTCCGCATTCAAATAGTGGAAAAAGTTAATAGTGTTGATAATTATGATGCAATTGCTTATAAAAATCAATTTTACCTAAGTTTTTTACTTTTACTTGCAATTAAACATCCCTAAAGGGAAGTTTCATTAAATTTTTTCTTCTTTTTTCATTAATTTTGTTTTTCTTTCTACAAGGAAGTTTCCATTAATACTAGTACTAGTCTATGGAATTCCATATGAATGCAAACAACTTATTATGTGCTCTGAGATGCTTGCTTCCTTCAATCACTTTGCATCCTTTAATCATTTTGCCTTTCAACAGACCATGTTCCCGAATCGAACCTAAATGAGTTTTTCTCTCTAAATTTTCTAGAGAGAGAAGCTCCCAAAAAAACTCAAAAACAAAAACCCTAGATCTAGAGTGAGCTCGGAGCGGTGGCGGCCGGGATCTTGCCACCCCCTCCCCGATCGACGTTCGACGCTCTGCCCCCTTCGCCCTTCACCCACCGCCATCTCCAGATCTGCTTCCCTCTCCTCGACGATGACACCGCAACATTGTCACCTTCTTTCCCGATCTGCTCCCCTCTCATCTCTTGGCGCCATAGTCGGGGACGCCTGAACACCAAAGTCGGGGTCGTCTAACGAGGATGCTGCCCCTCTTCGAATGCCCACGTCTGCTGTCGTGGTGGCACCGCCAAAGCCTCGGTACCACTCCATCGCCGTGCTTCCCTCCGTCCCAGTGCGCCGCCTTCTGATCCCCTCAGATCTGGGCCACGGCGAGAGGGACACCCGCCCCCCCACCCCCAATGTGTCGTCGCCTTTGTGTGGGTGGTGTGAGGGTGTCGTATGTTGTTTTGCACGATTGTGGAGCTTGGGCCTAGATGGGGTCCCTCCATGATGTGCGCTCACGTGTTTCAGCTTTCGAGGTGCTTGTCTCAACTGTTGCGAAGTGACTAGGTCACGCCAGAGCATCCTCCCGCGCCGGTTGTTGCGAACGCCATGGATCTGGGGCTCAAGTGTGTGAGGTCGGTGGTTCCGTATGGGGGCCGTGGGGCAAGGCCGGTGGTGGGTGGGGTTTGGGTTTGGTTGGTCTGTGAGAGACAGGGGTGAGTTGCTGTAGGGTTTGTGGCACTGTGCTGTGTTTGTGGCAGTGTGTTGTGTTTGTGGCACTGTGTTGTCTACTCTTGGAGCCCGGATGCTCTTCGCGGCCGCCACCATGTCCACATTCTCGGGGCCAATCACAGCAATCTACGGTTATATTTTGGTTTCGAAGGTTGGTAGTGCGTGCGAAGAAGCAGGGGTTTGCTTGAGGTTGGCAGCGCTAAAGGGAGAGACGAGGTATTTTAGTGAGGGGGTTGTTTTGTTGTGGGGAATCACGTCATCGTCATGGATTTTAGCGCGCCTCCTCAGGTCGTGGAGCGACGTTTTCGTCGCGCCAGAGCATCCTCCCATGCCTGTGGTCGAAATCATCTTGGATCTGGGCGATGGCGAGGTGCGCCCCCCCTCTCGAAGTACGTTGTCTTGCACGATTGTGGAGCTTGAACCCGAAGATGGGTCCCTCCATGATGTGCGTGTTTGAGTGCCCTACGATGTCGCCGGTGAAGTCTTCACAGCGCCTACTATCAGGCTATTGAGCTTCCTCCAACTTAGACCACTGGCACGTGACAGCATCGCCTCTTCCCTCGGATTGGAAGTAAGAGTCGAGATAAGTTTTTGTGGTGAGAAATCGCCAGAGGGAGCTAGAGCGTGAGAGAGGTGAAGGTATCCTCCCCACGGCTCTCTCTTGGAGCGTGGTGTTTGGCTGGGGTGAGCGAGATAGTTGTTTGGTGAGAAATCGCCTGAGAAAGCGCTATCGTGTGAGAGGTGAAGGTATCATCTTCACGACTATCTCTTTGGTAGCGGCTGTGGGAGCTATTGGCGCGTTTGTAGGATGAGTGGTGGAGATGGTGGGAGGGTGCGATCTCTATGCATGTGCCGTGGGGTCAGAATTTGATCTGCGGGGCTTGGGCCCAAAGATGGGGTCCCCCCAGCGAGATGAAGACAGAGATCGGCGGGTGATAAAATCCTACCAGACTTGTTTTAGGTGGGTGTACATGTGCCGTGAAGGCACTGTACGAAGCTAAACTGATGTACATACAACTTTGCTGGACCGAGCTTGTTTATTGGCCCACCCTCCAGGGTTGTTGTAGGGATTTGTTGTTTGTATGCATCATGTTGCTTCATGTATGTTTTATTTTCTATCTGTAGTTTGTACTTTGGCCCAGTACTCTGGTTTGTTTCGTTAAGCTCTTATTAATGAAACAGGGCGGCTAGATTTCACCTTTTCCTTAAAAAAAAAAGAGACCATGTTCCCATTTTTTTTTCCTTTTCTTTTATTTGTTTTTAAGAAAAGGTTGGAGGGTTGCCGCAGGACGGGACGAGATAGCCGATAGTCACCCTACTCCATTCATGAGTAATATAACGAGGCAAGCCTAGAGAATGTTGGAGAATTAGTACTTGTACATAAATAAAGTATATATAAAAAAACATCCTTCAACTCCATTTTCGAAAGTATGTCAGAAAACGTTAGGAAGTAAAGATAAATTATTATCTTGAAACTGACTGACAAATCGACTATAAATACCTCTACCTCCAACTGAAATAGGTAATTTTTTCCACAAAAAGCTGCCTCATAATCTTCTTGACTTCTGACTTGAGCGTCAGAGGGTTTGTCGCCAGGATTCAATCCCGGTGTTTGAGACTTTTTGCATGTCAGCAGAGGCGATCGTCACCACACGAATCAGATCCAACGGCGCAAACGAGTCAGATTGAGATCAACCGTAGTCAAAGGTGGTCAACACCATTGAAAGTCAAAAAGGTCAATTATTGACTGTTCCTTAAAAGAATCAACATCATCTGCTTGCTCCCACACCAAAAAAAACTGCAACAGATTGGCGTCATCTGTGGAAACAACGAAGAAATTCCAACCAAAATTCATCGGTATAAAACTACTTCTAGCTATACCTGAAGGGGAAAGGGAAGGGGGTGACCTCAAGCCGACGAGCTAACCCTCTTCATCCACCTTCTCCTCTTGAAGACCTTCCTCCTTCCTTTCAACAAGAGTAGCCCTAACACGTCGGCAAGAAGAGCCTCTCCTTCAGCAGGTTCAGCCTTCGTCCGGAGGAGCTGCATCGGGGGCCTTCGTTCGAAGTCTAGCCGAACCACCACCTGTGAGACCCTTCATCGAAAACAGAGGTTCAGGCTATACCTCGACTCCTTCCACGGTGCCCCAACCACAACCTGACCTCCTTCAGGTCGTCATCAGCTGTAATCCCTGTTTCCCCAATTCCGTATTTTCTGTATATTTTTCAGTATTTTAAAATTTTGTAAATTATTTTTCCGCTTTAAAATTCTTTTTCTTAAAATGTATTGTCGGATCTTCTAGTAAAGTTATTTTTAATCAATAATTTTATTTGTAACTATTCACTATGATTTTCATATCAATATTTTTATTATTAATGTTATCCTTATTTTATTATGATTATTGTTATTATTGTTATTATTATTATTATTACCCATGATTGATAAAGTAAAAAATCTATTTATATTGTCAATTGTATTTGTATTATTTCAAATAAATCCTATATTTTAATGCAAATTACATTTTATTATAAATTATATTGTTATTGGTTCTTCTATCTCCCTAATGGATTTAAACCAAATAGCGAATACTCTATAAGCCTATCTCTTATTGAATTTCATTCCCAATAAACCCATTACCCATCCTCCTATTGGATCATCAACCCAACAACCCATACCCATTAACCCTATATATATAACCCAACCAATACCCTAACCCTAACCTATAACCCGATCCCTTTCACTGTTATAACCCCAGCCGCCCTTCCCTCTTCACCCCTACCCCGTTCCCCTCTCTCTCTCCCCGACCTTTCCCTCACCCTCGTCGCGCCGCCACCTTCTAGCGCTGCCTGCCGCTGTCGCCACTGTCGCCACCTCCTATCGCCACCCTCACCCCAGCGCAGTCCGCCTCATCCCTTGGTTTTCTTCCTTATCTGTCATGCCCCGCTTCCCAAAAATACGGAATACGAGCGCGTGACAAAGCCCAATGAATGATTTTTATCATTCATAAGCTGTAGGATCGACTCAGCATCATAACAAGAATATAACAAAATATATATACAACCATGCATGCATGAATAATTTGTTGAACAACAGAAACAATTGAAACAAAATAATAGTGTCCCAAATAATTCTCAAATCTAGATCAAATATTAAAACTCGGGAACATAAGCCCGTTACAAGTTTTTAAGTAGCAAAGAAATAAATAACTCAAAGAAAACAAAAAAATTAAGTAAGTCCTTTCTCCATGCGAGGCCTAAAATGTCTGCTCACCAATTCTAGCGGACAACACGTCTCCAAAGTCTGTTATAAATATAAAAAGAAGAAAATAGGGAAAACAAGATAAACGCCCTTAGTGCAAGTTAGGGTTGTAAATAGTAAAAACAAGTATAAGAAATATAAAATAAGATTTGGAATCAAGAATGTAATAGGGATGCAACAAATAGTGGGGATTCAAGAAATTAGCTAGCAAGAAGGACAACTCGAGAGACAAGATTGGGTAACAAAATACTAGTAGTAGAACAAGTGGCTAGTGAACATGTAATGGTATCAAGCATCAAGTAATAAGTATCAAGTAAAAGTGTCAAGTAACAAGTCTTAAGTCTAATGTGTCAAGTTATCCAGTACAAGCATCAAGTAACAAGTGTCAAGTATTAAGTTCAAGTATCAAGTCTCATGTATCATGTAATCAAGTATCAAGTAAGCATGTATCATGTTCAAGTATCATGTTTCAAGTCTTGTAGTTATTACTATCTAGGTAGCACTTCATGCATCCATACTTTTACTACATGGTTGCTACATGCAAACAATTTCGTTTAGACCTAGTGGTGGATTTTAAAGGACGGTGTACTCAGACATCTAGTATCAAGCAAGCATGGTTCATGAATCGGAAAATAAAATAACAAGTTCACGAAACAAGTTCGTGAATCCACTAACAAGTTCAAGAACCACATAGTGGGTTCATGAATCAAATAAGTTCATGAGCCAAGTAATGGCTCCATGAATCGATCAAGATACAATAAGTTTATGAACAAAGTAGTGGGAAACACAAGCCCCCTTCCGAGTACACTTACCTATATTGTCCACTACCATGGTCTTTCCCTTAAATCCCGGCTTGTTATTATTATCATCAAGCAAGCATGAAAGTGTGGGAAACAAGTCAAATAAGCATAATCAAGAACATGGAAAAAGTTTAGGCTAGGTAGGATACAAGTTTGAGAGTCAAAATAAATCAAAATATCAAGAACAACGAGAATCTCAAATCTGGAAAGCATGACGTTGCTGTACCAAAACCGCGATTCCCGTTGCCACAAGATAGAAAATATGGATCTGTCAGAAGATCTAGAAACTAGACTCCTGCCCGGTTCTAACGCATATAATTAAGGTACATAAAAGTTGTAGTAACATTTGTCAAAACAACAAACTATATAGCAATTGTGTTTAGCCAGAAATTGTGAATATGAGTTTATACATATGAAACAGGGTTGAAACATTATTAATTAATTCTAAGAAAATTAGGAAATGTTCTCCAGAGTTTCCAGTAACAGCATACAAAATTTCAAGTCATTTACTTACTGGTAGCATAGTTAAAATAATTGCAAACTAAATAGGTGTAGCCGTTTTTATGAATCTGCGACTACTGACGCAGCAACAGTAAAACAGCAATATCTTCTAGACCATGACTCGGAATTCAAAAATTCTGGATGTTATTGACAACTAGACACTTAGTGCTACATTTCATATTCAGGACTCAAGTTCATATTTTGGTTTTATCGAGGTCGAAACAGCAAGGTAAGACAGAAACAGCAAACGAGTAATACACCTTTTTGCATGAAATGTATTATAATTATATTAGTTGTGAACAAATGTATCGAAAAAGGGTTGTGACTCTTATATCATATAATATATAAGGAGAAACATGAGATCATCAATGATAAACAAAGGGGAGTCACATTCACAAATTATTTGTAGTATTTCAAGGATGAGCTTGTACTAGAAAATGAAATGTACAAGAGATACTTACCTTAGGGTATAGACGACGAACTCGATGGAGGAATAACGGGGATGGGTCCCGGGCGATGTGCACGATCGGCACGGATCTCGATGATCAAGACGATGATCAAGATGAAGATCAAGTGAATCCAACGGTCGAGATCAAAAATAAAACATATAAGAATTTAGAAGAGTACCAAAAGAGTAAATTTACCATGATTGACAATTGATGAACGAGTACAAAAAGTGGATCAAATGTTTAACTCACCAAGTAAAAGACGGACGAGACGAACGAGACGATCGAGACGATCAAGGGCCAAGATCGAGCGTGATAGATCGATCGGACGACTGAGATCGAAGATCAAGATCAAGAGCAAGATCAAGATCAAGATGATTATCACGATCGCGACGATCAAAAGAGATCTGACGGTCGAGATCAAGATCTTGATGATGATGGAGACGATGACCACGATCGCGATGATCAACGATCGGACGGCGTAGATCCAATGGCTTGGTGATGATCAAATGGATGATCGTACGGCTGAGATCAGATTGAAGATCATGATGATCATGATGAAGATCGATGGCCTATATTCAAACCATCAAAACTCCATGCTCAAAACAGAGCAACCCATTGGCTGCGGCCCGACTCGGCAACTGGCGGTGGCCAAGGGGCTGCAGGCGGCGGGCGGCGCGCAGGGAGGTGGGTGTTGCCGCGGTCGCTGAGGGGCACCGCGACGCGAGCAACGCGGCAGGTGATGTTGCTGTCGTTGTTTGGCTGTCTGGCACCGGGGAAAAGCAGGGAAGGAGAAGGACACTCTGCGGGGCTTCGCTGGCGTCGCTCCGATTGTGGTACGTCAAGGAGGCGACTGGGGAGGCCAGGGGGAGTCGCCAAGCAGGAGGGGAAGGCTCAGAGGATGGGGGATCGGTGCAGGGAGAACGAAAGTCAGGCGGAGATGGGTTTGAAGAGTTGGGTTCGAAAGTTGCGGAGGAGGGAGAGATGAGGGGTTGGGTATATGGCAGCTGAAGGGTATTTAGAAAATGATTAGGGTTAGGGAGGGGTTAAACAGGGTATATATGTATATAGGGTAACGGGTATGGGTATGTATAACGGGTTTGGGTGATGTTAATAGGGTAATGGGTTTTAATAATGGGTAATGGATTATCCAATAAGGAAAAAAAATTAAATAATAATATACTAAATTAATTAACACTCAAAATAATAAAATAAGTTGCTTTCAAAATAAATGGCTATATAATTTGCAATAAACATTTTTTTAATAGAGTTAAAAGAATAATAATAATAATAACAATAATAATAATAATAATAATAATAACCAAAATAGTAATAATTATAGCAATAGTAACAAAAATAATAGGATTTGAATTACTACATAAATTCATTGGAAAATAGCCTACAAATAAAATCATCGATTATAAATAGACTTTAACGGAAGATCCAAGAATACATTTTGACAAAAGAATTTGAAAGCGGTAAAAATAATTTACGAAAATTTAAATATAGAAATTATACAGAAAATATATATATACGGAAAACAGGGGTTACACTTTCGCAATAGCCCACGACAGCAGCGTCGCGACACCTGCTCGCGCCGCCAGTCAACAGCGTCCCGACGTTCCCTGTGCTGCCTCCGCCCCACAGCACCCTGTTGACGTCGCGAGCGCCTTGTGCTCCTCCTTGCTGTCGCGCCGTCTCGACAGCCCTGACGCCGATAGCAACCAGCAGTCCCCACAATGCTAGCGACAGCCCCCTGGCTTGTCTCCCCGCAGTCACTCATGCCGCCAGTCCCGGCGCCTGCAGCCGCTAACCGCCACCCATCGTCGGAGCCAAGCCTGTGCAACCCCAGAGCCATAGAGTTGCTGTTGTTGTGAGTTTTGCCACTTTGAATCTCGGCCGTCCGATCGTCGATCGCGGTCATCATCATCAAGTGCTTGATCAATCTCAGCCGTCCGATCGTTGATCATCGTGATCTTGATGATCATCATCGTGATCCGTTGATCTTGGCCGTCGAATTTGCATTGATCATCATCACCATCATCATCATCATCAAGATCTTGATTTCGACCGTCGGATCTCTTTTGATCATCGCGATCGTGATCATCATCTTGATCTTGATCCTGATCTTGATCTTCGATCTCAGCCGTCCGATCGACCAATCATACTTGATCTCGGCCCTTGATCGTCTCCATCATCTCGTTCGTCTTCTACTTGGTGAGTTATATATTTGATCCACTTTTCGTTCTCATTCATCAAATTGTCAGTCATGGTGTATTTACTCTTTGGGTACTCTTCTAATTCTTATATATTTTATATTCGATCTCGGCCGTTGGATTCGCTTGATCTTCATTTTGATAACCATCTTGATCAATGAGATCCGTGCCCGATCGTGATCATCGTGATCGTTTGCTCATCGCTGTGCCGCCGGGATTCCAATCCCGTTATTCTCAATTTATCGGATCTAATCATCATCTAAAGGCAAGTCATCTTACTCTCGAATTGTATTGTATCGTATTCGAGATTATTTTTTGAATCCCACAAGTAGATCCAAATTGAATATCGTACATTGTTATTGTTATCTATCGTTGGGATACTACGGATTTACACGAGCGAATCCAAGTAGTAGTCTTGACTTCGTGCCGTCTTTTGCCTCTAATGTATAGAGATCTTACATGCATTCATATAGTTAATTATTGAATATAAGAATAGAAAATTATTGTTGCATTTCATCTCATGACATTGTACACAACTATTGTAGATTGTATATTAGGGTTGATTGTTCATGTGATTGATAATGATAAATTAGATGATTGTAATTAGTAGGGCTATGGACATTATATATCATAATACCATGTTCACATAGGGTAACTTATTGTGATTTATGATTGTTAACCTCTAACTCACCATTCATAACATCTTGATTACTTTTATGCATGAAAAATTATATTGAGACCCTGAATTTACTTCCAACCTGAACATTGTCGTACTGTTTCAATCTAGATAATGTCATTAAAATCAATACCTTTCTGAATATGAAATGTAGCCCCAAGTGTCTAGTTGCCAATAACTTCCATAATTTTTGAATTCCGACTTATATTGCATGAATTATGACCTTTTTGCTACTGCTGCGCTAAAATTTCAGATTCATGTACATACCATGTTAGGCTAATGAATTAAGTGAACTAATGATCAAATCTTGCCATGATAAATTTTAGATTGGTAGATAACATGCTTAGGGTAATAAAAATAATTTTTACTGATTTTTACAATGAATATTTACTACCTTTACAACTGAAACTAGTCAACACCGATAACCAGCCAGAAACTAAAATCTGTAAAGAACATTGAATTTAACCTAGCTAATGTTGTCGGAATGTAGACTTTAAATATGCGTTGGAACCAGGCATGAGTCTAGTTTCAAGAATTTCTGACGGATCCGCATTTGCTATCCTGTAACAATGGAAATTATGATTTTGGTACAACAACCTACTGCTGTCCAGAATTGGGTTCCTATGTTTAATAAGATACAACTGAATCTATAATGTTATATTTTGTGCATTTAATTGTATAGAGTACATTGCATGATTTTAGGGTTGTGTTGCCATCTCTTCTAGTATCCCTTATTAATTTCATTATTGTATGTTAATTGAATAAAAAATGTTAATCAAGTCGAGGTTAAGGGTTGACTAGGCTAGTTGATGACATAGTGACTATACTCGGAAGTGTGGGGGTCGTGTTTTCCATGTCTTATTGTTAAATGGAACTAAGTGCCATGTAGAACTAAGTGTCACGTCAATAATTGACGGGAGCCACCTCTAGAACCTACGGGGGCCACATCTAGAACCCATTACATGGAACTAAGTGTCACGTAGAACTAAGTGCCACGTCAAGGAATGACGGAGGCCACTTCTAGAATCCATTACATGATTGTGTTGTTATTGAAATGTTATAATGTGCCGAGTACATGAACTATAGAATCTACCACCTTAGTCTAAATGAAACTGGTTGTATGCATGGAACCTGTAGTATGGGATGCAGTAGTACGTGCATTAGTTTGGATTAAAAAAATGAATAATACTTAAGATTATCATCGCATTGTCATTGCATATTGTCATCTTTATTGAACAGTGTTATCGTTATTGTTACCATTATTGTTATTTTTTATCGTTATCGTGATAAATCGTCATTATTGCATATTGTACTGTTATCGCTTTGTCACTGTTCAACTTCAACACTATTGATTTCATCGTTTATTGAATTCATCGTTATACCATTATTATCATTCTTCTCTGTTTCTGTACTTGCTTTCCGCGACTTGCTCTAAGGACATTTTCCTCTCTTTAGTTGAACAGCTTATAGGTAATCAAGGAGATTTACCTGACGGACTAGGGGAGCAACAATGGTGAAGGAGATGTTTTGTTGTGCCGCTTCAATAAATGTTGCTTTATTTGAGAACTTTATTAAATTGAACAAATGTTGTTTTCTTTGTATTGTGGGCTTTGACCCGAATGTTGTTTGTTAAATTCCAGATGTTGGGTTATTTTGATGTTAGTTATTTTTATGATTAAATTCCAATGTTGTTATTTATGTGATTATCCTTTTATTGCATGCATGGTTGTTTTACTTCTTGTTTATATTGTTGAGTTGGATCGATAACAGCCTATGGATGACGCAAGTCATTCCCTGGGCCGTATCACGTACTTGCATTCCGTATTTTTGGGAAGCGGGGCGTGACAGGATTTTTAGTGGTATCAGAGCCAGGTTAGACTCTAACTAGTTTGGGGTTGGACCCTGATTAGTTGGGTTTAACCGGTTTGACTCAACAATATGTACAACACGCGTGAATCAAATGGATAATTGATAACCAACATATATCTGAATTCCAAAATTTTTGATCCACTTCTTGATTCCGTCATATTCAGTTTCTTCATTTCTTAGTTGTTTCGTCCCTTTCATTCATTCACATTCATTGATTCCTTACTGGGTATAATTTTATTCTTATGTGCCCATATTCCTTTGATTCTGGAGTTGTCCATTCTTTTCTTCCCGCTTGGTTCGTCGATCAGCATCGGTGGACCTTCAACGACATGTTATATGCTTGTTTAATTCCTACGTTACTGTATATTTTTATGATATATTTACTGTGTAAATTTACTACACTGCATATTTATTTTCCCATTCACATTTGCATTGTGCTTATGCATGTATTTCATTTCGTTTTTCTTCCTACTTTTATAAATCATTTTCACTTCTACTATTTTGTACTATTGTGTTTGATATTTGTAATCTATACATCTATTTTGATATTCCATTGTGTGACTTTCAACTCCATTTCCTACTTTCCTACTATTTTTATATCACGAATTTTAAAACATAACATCATACTTAAATTAAATGTCTCATATCCATGTACATATGGAAAGTTACATCTTCCATTTTACCATTTCGGTGCAACCTAATGTCGAGATGGCAAATATGCAACACGATGTCAATGGAGGCAAATTGCAACTGGATGTCGGGAAGGTAAAATGTTCAACTGGATGTCGTGAAGGTAAAATGTCCAGACGGCAACCTGCAACCCGATGTCGTGAAGGCAAACATGCAACTTGATGTTAAGGAGGCAAGATTTTCTACCTATTTGCTAATTGATATTTCAAGACTTTTTACTTATATAATGAAACTAATGGTAAAGAAATATTTTTCTTATGACATTTTGTTTATACAATTACACTTTATGTTTCCATACAATTTGAACTAGTGTAGTTGATTTTACTCTATTTTGTGTTTACAATTTTTTTCCATTTATGTTAAGATTGAGTACATCAACTATGGTCTAAGCTCTCGTTCTTTTGTGAATTACTATTTATTGCCATCATTTTCCAATATTCAACATTTTAGATTTTCCACTTACTTTTGTTTCCATGTCCTAATTAATGATTTGACGCTTACTTTGTAATATTTTATGAACTCCTTTTAAGTCTTCTTGCATATATATTTTGGTCTATTTTGCTCGTTACCCCTTTAATGTATTTTTCGAGTATTGATTATAATGTCAACATTCACCAATTATTATATGTCTTTTACATTCATTGTTATTAATATTTTCTTTACTTAGCTAAATTTGTTCGTATTTTTATGTATCTTGACTGGTTATTTTTCCAAAACTATTTTTTTATAACCTTTAAAGTTTGTGTTCCTTGTTGTTTGTATGGTTATCAAATTTTTTATAGTTGGGTCTTATCTCTTCCTTTTTGACTTCTTATTCTATGTGAATAGTCTTCCTAGTTTCTTACGATTAGGGATTAATGGTGTATTTTGACTTCACTTTCCATTTATAATTGATCGACTATATATATTTCTATTTGGATTATTTTTAAAAATAAAGTTGATAAGCCAGATTCTTATTTTGTTGTATAATGTTATTATTACTACTGTTATTATTATTGCTATGGTTTTTGTTATTATTATTGGTATGATTATTATTATTGATATTACCATTGCTATTATGATTGTTGTTTTCATTATTTCATTATTGATGTTAATATTGAATTACCTTCATACAAAAAAATATGTTGAACCCAAAGTATATTCGGTCTTGCATTATTATTCTTACCTGTATTGTTAATATATTTTGTTACCGTTATTACTATTATTGTTATTATTATTATTATTATTATGATTGCATTATTTTCATGAATGTGTTGAATCCTATTCTGTCATGTATGTATTATCATTATTATCGATATTGTTAACATTTTTAATTTTATTATTATTATTATTACCAGTATGAATATGATGATTTTTATTACTGTTATTATTATTGCTATTACTAATTTTAATATTATTGTTATTATTATTTTTATTATTAGATATTATTATTTTTATTATTAATATGTGTTGTTATTATTATTGTTATTATTATTTTATTATTGTTATTATTATTCTATTATTATTGATATTATTATTTTTATTATTAGTATTTGTTGTTATTATTATTTTTGTTAAAGCCCATTAGTTTGATCTATAACATATCTTTTAATTATTTAAATTGAAGCCCAAACTTTATATTCATTTTGCATTATTTATTATATTTATCTTGAGCCCATACTCTCCTTGATCTTGGTGTTTCATTCGTGTCTTCCTGCTCGGTTCGTCGATTGGTGTCATGTGGCCTATAGTGACACGTATACTACTTGGCACATCACCATCGGAGTAGCGCAGCGGAAGTGCGGTGGGCCCATAACCCACAGGTCCCAGGATTCTCTTGTTTCTTCTTCCCTACTGTTGCCGCTAATTTTGGTGTGGGGGCAAACAGATAGAATTTGTGGATTCTTAGGGAAACTGAATAGCAAACCTGTGTACCTGTTCCGTAGGCTTTGATCGTCGATCCTGCCGTGCACCTGCAAAAAGTGCGAGACACCGGGGTTGTTCCCGGCGACGCACCCTCCGACGCTCAAGTCAGTTTCTAGGAAGACTATGAATGAGCGCTCAAACTGGTGAAAGATTGATTACCTCTTAATGGAGATGGATGGGAGGGTATTTATAGGCGTCTTAGGGAACGGATTAGGAATGTAATCCCCGTGATCTGATAAGGAATATTCTCCTTGTAAACAGATTAGGAATGTAATCCCTAATTCCCAGTGGAGGGGTAGGCATGAATCAGGGCCGTTGATTAGGATCTAATCAGGGACCCTAATTCTATCCCTCTGATCGGGCTTTATTGCTGGTTGAAACCCGCGCCCGATTGAAGCGGGTCCGTTCGTGGGTTATCGGGTCTTTATCGGAGAGACCCAGTACCCATCTCGGACCCTATTTGTGGGTGAAATCACCATTTTACCCCTGGGTTTCAAGATTCGTGCCCAATTTGGAAGGTTCCGATTAACCCCCATTTTTAGCCATATCACGAGCCCCGCACTTCTAAAGGCGGAGACTGATCGGCCTTTGAGGAGTAGTTTTAACTGTTTTAATGGCTAATGGAGTTGTATCGGAGCCTTCCTGGAAGGTTTTGAGTCTTGAAGGTGGTAGTTTGGCGATTTTTCAAGTGGATTGAACTCTGAGTCGCTCCTGAGCTATTGGGAGATTGTTTTTGGGCAACAATTGTTTGTTTGGGGGTGAGAGGGTACTCTCCCGTTTTATAATTGCTTCCCAGGGATTCTTCCTTACCTTTTCGAATTTTTTTATTGCTTTTTGGCGCCACGGCTTGGCCATTATCCTTCGTTGAGGGGTGTTTACATTTGTACCACGCTTCCGACTACCTCTAGAGCTCGCTGGCTAGGGGGCCGAGGTCCGTATGCGGTTCGGCATGTTTTTCCGAAGGGGAGAGCGAGTTCGGCGTGGCTGCGAGTGCTAGGAGGGAGTCCGGAGTAAGCGCGAGGTCCAATTCTTTCCCGTAACGAGGTCGGTGTCAAGAACGCTCGGTAGTGGGTGCCGAACTTGAATTTTTCCCCGTAACGAGGTCGGTTCCACGAACGCTCGGCAGTAGGTGCCGAACTTGATTTTTCCCCCGTAACGAGGTCGGTTCCACGAACGCTCGGCAGTGGGTGCCGAACTTGGATTTTTCTCCCGTAACGAGGTCGGTGTCACGAACGCTCGGCAGTAGGTGCCGAACTTGGATTTTTCTCCCGTAACGAGGTCGGTTCTACGAATGCTCGGCAGTGGGTGCCGAACTTGAATTTTTCCCCGTAATGAGGTCGGTTCCACGAACGCTCGGCAGTAGGTGCCGAACTTGATTTTTCCCCGTAACGAGGTCGGTGTCACGAACGCTCGGCGTTGGGTGCCGAACTTGATTTTTCCCTGTAACGAGGTCGGTGTCACGAACGCTCGGCGTTGGGTGCCGAACTTGATTTTTTCCCCATAACGAGGTCGGTGTCACGAACGCTCGGTGTTGGGTGCCGAACTTGATTTTTTTCCCGTAACGAGGTCGGTGTCACGAACGCTCGGTGTTGGGTGCCGAACTTGATTTTTTTCCCATAACAAGGTCGGTATCACGAACGCTCGGCGTTCGTGCCGAGCTTCTAAACTTGTCGCTTTTCGTCTCGACATAGGAGTTTGTATCTACTGTGCGCCTTCTGAACTTCTGACAGCTTCTGACAGCTCTGACAGCTCTGACAACTCTGACAGATGGGACGTTTATTAATTGCAGTGACCTCTGGGCTTCTGTCAGATGGGGCGCGCATTAAATTCGACTCATGATTTGGCGCGGTTAGCAAGGCGACGATTGGGGTTGCTCCGTCGTTTCGTTTGAATGGGCCGGTCGTACGAGCCCATTAACCTCGTTTGGAGCGCCCCTCCCTATAAATCCTCACCCCCTCTCTCATTTCTCATTTCTCCTCTCTTTTGCTCAGACGGTTCCTTGTGCTCAGGCGAGTTTTTCCGGTGTCGGCGTTTGGTTCAGGCGAAGTTTTCCGGCGGCTTTCTCTCTTAAGGTAATTTATCATCAATTATGTCTGTAGCTTCTGTCTCCGAAGAAATCTCTTGGTCCGAGCCCTCCCTTGAAGACGTCGAGGATTCGACTCCGACCCCTGACCAAAGGCAAGAAGGTGTTCGGCAAGGATTCGATCGTTGTGGATCCGAAGAGAATGGGGGAGTTCGGACAACTGCCAGGGCCGTTGACGGGGCTCCATAGAGTTAGGCAGCTCCCGGAGGATCAGGCCGAGCGAATCGTTCATGGGAGGGGGAGGTCCTTCGAGGAGAATGCCGCGAGGGTGACGACGGAGGCGGACGATGCGGCGTCGATCCTGTGCGAGGGGGATCTGGCAGTGATCCGGGATTCTTTTTTCATCCCGGAGGAGTACGAAATTATGTTGCCGGGCCCCTGGAGTTAGGGCCAACTCGTCGCTGCCAGGTGATGATGTGTTGCTGGCCGGTCGACGCCTTTATCGCCGGTGCTCGGCTACCTCTCCACGCGTTCGCCAATACCGTGGTGAGTTGGTTCGGGGTCAGCCCCATCCAACTCATGCCGAACGCGTGGCGAGTGATAAACGGTTTCGTTCTCCACTGCCAGGCCGCAGGGATCGAGCCGCAGCTGAACATGCTTCGGACGCTATACCGGCTCCACCAGGGGAATAAGTCGGAGTAACGGTATTACTTGACTCCGAGGCACGGCGGCAGGCTTGTCATATGCCCCGACTCCATTAAGAACTGGCGAGAGAAGTGGTTGGTTGTGTGGAGTCGAGAGGCATGGCCGATCCCTTCTAACTGGGTAGAAGGGGTGCCGAAGAGGGCGAAGGCGATGCCGAAGCTCTCAGTGGAAGAAGAAGAGGCAGTTCGGATTCTCCTTGATCGGCCAAAGTACGATTGGAGGGAGCTGACGGAGGACGTCCTCTACAAGGGAGGGCTCTGCCGTGTAGACCCTAGTACGCGGCTCTCGTCAAGTTCTTTTTTCCCGTACCTTCTTCTTTGTTGTTTTTTATGTGCTAACCAATTTTTGCTTTTGATGCAGAATCCATGGACTACGATGCAGTATTGGCGCTCAGGGCAGGGCTCGCCAGCAAGGCGCCGAAGAAGCGCAAGAGGGTCGCATCGAAGCTGCTCTCGACCTCGAAGGTGCCGAGGATTGGGGCCTCTGTTGAGGAGGTGGAGGTCCTCGACAGTCCTGCCGTCACTGTGGCGGGGACTCCGACCCCACCATCTGTGGGCGAGTTCCCTATTGCTGCCGCCCTCGCCATGCCGACGCCGCCGCTGACTGTGGCAGGCGAGGAGCTCCTGACGGAGGAGCACAAGCGGATTCACATCCCGGACTGGCAAGTCCGGAGGCATGATGGGTTCCTCGGAAACTCGCTGGCGAGCATGCAGGCCGTCAAGCACCTCACCACCCCGAAGGACCGAGCTGCCATGGAGGCGGGGAGAGAGGGCGACGACGTGATCGAGATCGCTCGTTCGGCGGTGTCGGTAAGCTTCGAGTTTCCTTTGTTTGTTGCACTTCTTGAATCACAAAAAATTTTTCTAACTCTTTTAGTTCTTTTTTGCTGCAGATCAACGTCCACTTCGGCCACCTCACCGAGAGGCTGACAGCTCTGGAGAAGGAGCTGAAGCAGGAGTCCGACCAAGCTCGGAACGAGAAAGCTCGGATGTCAAACGAGCTCGACAAGCTCCGAGTCGAGCATGAGGGCAGGTCGGCGAGGATCCAGCATCTCGAGGCCGAGGTGAAGAGGTTGGAGGGCGAGCTTCTTTTGCAGAAGGAGGGGTCGGCCAAGCAGTTGGTCGAGGCCGAGGCGGCGCAGGCGGCAGCTATGAAGGCGGCGGAGGATGCGACCCTGGAGAAGGCCCAGGGGTTCCTCGCCCAAAATATGGCGAAGGCCTTCGCCGCAGCCTTCGAACGGGTGTCGAAGGAGTACCCCGACGTGGACGTCTCGGGGTGGAGACTGTTCCCCGGCCATGTCGAGGGTTTCGACCCTGAATCCGAGGGGGAGGAGGATGACGGGGACGACGAAGTTGATGCCGGGGCCGGGGTCATTGGCGAGGCCCTTAGCACTGCGGTCCCACCGCTGTCGGTGACGTCTCCTTCGGCGAAGTCAACCCCTACCCCACCTCGTCGCTCGGGGAAAGAGGTCGAGCCTTGACTCCGCTCCTCGTTTTCTTTTTTTGTTTGTCTGTTTGTTTTTTTTGTTTTTCTTTTCAATCATTGTAACGCCTAATAGCGGACTGGCCACCGCTACTTTTTGAAATGAATGAAAAGAAAATTTTTTGCAAGTGTTGGTGTTCGAATTTTTGTCTTCCGCCCCCTCTTTCGCCAAATATTCTCTTCTGGCCTCGAGAGTTTCTTGTTTCTTTTCTGATTTTTCTTGTTTCTCTTATGGCCAAGTGTGGCACTCCGGCAATATCTTTTTGCTGATTACTTCGATCTCTTTGCAGCTGATGGTGATCGCCCAAGACGTCGAGCCTTCGCGCTCGGATGAAGAAGCTCGAGCCGAGGTCGGCCTAGGGGCGACGAGGCTGTGTCTGGCGAGGTGCCGAGAGCGACTCTACGAGGTCGAGCTCGGATTGCGCCGAGCTGAAAGCGAGAGGAAGCATCTCCAGCTCATCCTCAGCCGGCGAGATGTCGAGATTCGTCGTCTAGAAAGCAGGATCGAAGAGCTTACCCCCGCGGGTGAAGGTGAATATTCGCCAACTGCTTTCAGTAATGAGATTCGGATTCAGTGCATTCGTCATAACTTGTCCAAAATAACAGCGGAGAGGGATGACTTGCTCTCCGAGATACAGCATCTGCAGTCCGTAGAGACGAAGCTTCGGAGTGAGGGCGAGGGGCTGACGGCCAAAGTGGCCAAGTTGACGACTGAACGGGTCCAACTGACTGACGAGGTCGAAGAGCTGAAGAGAGCGACGGTGGATAAAAGCATCGAGGTCACCCACCTTCGGCACCTTATTGCCAGCCGATCAGGAGTTCCGGACTCCGCGATACCCCCACGTTTCGAAGTCAATGTCAAAGACGACTCGTTGCGGGATCGGATCTCGGAGCTGGAGGCAGAAGTGGCCCGTCTTAAGCCGCGTTCGGGGCCTATCAACGTTCGAAGCACCTCGTGTACTCGCGCGGAGAGCGAGCGTGGCATTACCTTCTACGAGATGGCGACCCGTCAGCGGATCGGCCGACCTAGTCCGGGGGACGCGCAAAGCTCGGTTGCAATTTCGTCGAGCGGAGCATCCGTCGGAGTAGCTACTAGAAGTGGTGCCGAGGATACGTCTCAATTCGCCGGCTTGGGGTCGCGCTCTGGAGACAAGCGTCGTCACTCCCGAGTGTCTCTGAAGCGGAATGCTCCGGGTCCAAAAAAGTGCTGAAGTCGTCGATTCCGCGAGCTTTTGTGTATTTTTTGTTTTTTGCTAAGTGTAATAAGTCGGCATTGTAGCTTTTTCTTTGACGAGTTGTAAACCTGCTGTGTTTGTCTTTGTACCGCATCTGTTTCATCAATAAAAGTGTTGTTGCCGAACTTGTGTGTTTTTACTTTCGCGACTGTTGTCTGCTGCGCCGAGGCTTCTAAAGTCGGCCGCGTACTTGTCCGTCGATCGGCGAGGGGAATGTTCGGCCGGTGGTGCCGAGCCTTGTCTCTACTGCCCAATCATGCCGTCTTGTGAGGTAAGTTCGGCGGCTACTGCTCAAACTGTGTCAAAGCGCAAGTGCCGGGCCTCGGACCGTTGCTAGAGTAGTTCGGTAGCTACGACCGCGACCCTGAATGGCGAGCTACTCCTAGCTCGCTTAGGAGCGGTTTTGCGAAGTAGATCCGAACCAAGTGTGGGACTCCGAACCATTCGACAGCTGTGGGAGCAGTTCCGAATGGCGAGCTACTTCTAGCTCGCTTAGGAGCGAACTCGGAAGTAGAATCGAGCCAAGCGTTGGACTCCCGAACCATCGTTAGATTAGTTTAAGGGTTGTGGGAGCATTTCCGAATGGCGAACTACCCCTAGCTCGCTTAGAAGCGAACTTGCGAAGTAGAGTCGAACCAAGTGTTGGACTCCGAACCATTCAACGGCTGTGGGAGCAATTTCGAATGGCGAGCTACTTCTAGCTCGCTTAGGAGCGAACTTGTGAAGTAGAATCGAGCCAAGTGTTGGACTCCGAACCATAGTTAAATTAGTTTAAGGGTTGTGGGAGCATTTCCGAATGGCGAACTACCCCTAGCTCGCTTAGAAGCGAACTTTGCGAAGTAGAGTCGAACCAAGTGTTGGACTCCGAACCATTCAACGGCTGTGGGAGCAATTCCGAATGGCGAGCTACTTCTAGCTCGCTTAGGAGCGAACTTGTGAAGTAGAATCGAGCCAAGTGTTGGACTCCGAACCATCGTTAGATTAGTTTAAGGGTTCTGGGAGCATTTCTGAATGGCGAACTACCCCTAGCTCGCTTAGAAGCGAACTTTGCGAAGTAGAGTCGAACCAAGTGTTGGACTCCGAACCATTCAACGGCTGTGGGAGCAATTCCGAATGGCGAGCTACTTCTAGCTCGCTTAGGAGCGAACTTGTGAAGTAGAATCGAGCCAAGTGTTGGACTCCGAACCATCGTTAGATTAGTTTAAGGGTTGTGGGAGCATTTCCGAATGGCGAACTACCCCTAGCTCGCTTAGAAGCGAACTTGCGAAGTAGAGTCGAACCAAGTGTTGGACTCCGAACCATTCAACGGCTGTGGGAGCAATTCCGAATGGCGAGCTACTTCTAGCTCGCTTAGGAGCAAACTTGTGAAGTAGAATCGAGCCAAGTGTTGAACTCCGAACCATCGTTAGATTAAAGAGTTAAAAGCAGAGAGATGTAATAGAAGTGAAAATATGAAAAAACTTTATTTATTAATATCTAATGATCGGCCGCTTCTAAAGTTGCTAGCCGTTATTACAAGGAAAAATAAAAGAAAATTTCTACAAGTGACGGGAAAAGAATGGCTCGACATCTCGGGTTACTTAGAGAGGCGTTGCCGCTTTCTCTTGGTATTTTAAGAGATGGTCGGCATTCCAAGCCCTGGGAATCTCCCTGCCTTCGAGGTCTTCTAGTCGGAATGTGCCGGGGCGGATTACTTTTGAGATCCTGTAAGGTCCCTCCCAGTTCGGGGCCAATTTGCTTTTCTGACCGGGGAACGAGATAGCCAACTTTCGAAGGACCAGATCCCCTTCTTTGAGGTCCGTTGGGCGCACTCTTTTGTTGTATGCTAGCTCAATCCTTCTTCGGTAAGCCTGCTTGAGTATGGCAGCTCTCTCTCGGATTTCATCTATCAGATCTAGGCTTGCTCTGAGCTCTCTAGCGTTCTGCTCTTCTTCATAAGCTATCAGACGAGGAGAGGGTATCCCGATTTCTAGGGGGATGATGGCCTCGGCCCCATAGGTGAGATTAAACAGGCTCTCGCCTGTCAGGGTCAGCTTGGTTGTGCGGTGATTCCAGAGCACGTTAGGCAATTGATCGACCCACAGTCCTTTGGAACACAGTCCTTCGGTTGGCATTCTCGGCCTGGCCATTCAACTGAGGATGGGAGACGGAGGAGAATCGGTGTTGTATGGCGAGGTCTTCACATAAAGCTCGGAAGGCGGCCCCGGTGAATTGCGTTCCGTTATCTGTAACCAGGACCCTGGGAACGCCGAATCGGTAGACCACACTTTTCCAAAAAAACTGAACGACCTTATGTTCGGTGATTGTGGCCAGGGGCTCGGCCTCTATCCACTTCGAGAAATAGTCGACTGCCACGACTAGGAACTTAAGCTGTCCGGGGGCTGGTGGAAACGGCCCTAGTAAATCCATCCCCCACATGGCGAAGGGAATTGGACTTGATAGGGAGGTGAGCGGTGCTTGCGGAAGGCGTCGGATGTCGGAATACTTCTGACAGGAGCTGCATTGCCGAACGTGTCGTTCGGCGTCCCGTAGGAGAGTGAGCCAGAAATACCCGTAGTTCAGTACTTTACGCGCCAGTGCTCTGGAGCCAGAATGGGCTCCGCCAATGCCCTCGTGGATTTCTTGCAGGGCGTAGTCGGCCTGCCCGGGGGAAAGACACCTCAGGTAAGGCCGACCGTCCACCTGGGTGAAGGAGCGTTTATATAGGATACCTTCGATTAATGTATAACGCTCGGCTCGGGTCCTGATTCTCCTTGCTTCCCTCGGATCTTCGGGGAGGAGTCCGTCCCTTAAGAACTCGACGAGGGGTTTCATCCAGTTGTCTTCGAGGAGGACGGGCAATGTTTCAACGGAGTCAGGTGTTTCGTCCTCTATGCTCGGCTTCAGGAGGACTTCTATCAATACAGTCTGCTCCAGACCTTGAAGGGAAGAGGAGGCTAATTTGGATAGGGCGTCGGCCTGGGCATTTTCTTCTCGGGGGATCCTTCGGATGAGGGCCTCTTCAAACAGCGCCATGAGGCTCTTTACCTTGGCCAAGTATTTAACCATTCTATCATCGCGGGCTTCATACTTACCGAGGACCTGATTGACGACCAACTGAGAGTCGCTGAAGATCTGCAGCCGCTGTGCCCCTGCATTTCGGGCCATTCGAAGACCGGCTATTAGCGCCTCGTATTCGGCCTCGTTGTTCGAAGCTTTGAAATTTATACAGAGGGAGTATTGGAGGATGAAGTCATCTGGGCCTGCCATAATGACTCCTGCCCCGCTTCCCTCACTGCAAGAGGATCCGTCAACATAAATCGACCAGACCGGTGGTCCCTTCACCGTCTGGCCGGGCTCGGGGATGGTACTCTCAACTATGAATTCGGCCAGCGCCTGAGCCTTGATCGCTGTCCGAGGCTGTTTCAGCGGCTGGTCGGTAAGAACGACCACCGAATGGGACTGGAAGTACGGGCGAAGCTTTCTTGCGGCCATCACCAGGGCATAAGCCATCTTTTCAATCTTCGGGTATCTTAGCTCAGCGTCCCGAAGCACTTTGCTGACATAGTAGATGGGCTTCTGGGCCCGGTCTTCTTTCCTCACTAGGACCGCACTTAGGGTCTGCTCGGAGGCTGCCAGGTAGAGGTATAGGGGCTCACCAGGGATCGGCTTGCTGAGGAGAGGGGGATTGATGAGGTAGGCCTTGAGCTGGTCGAAGGACTCCTGTTGTTGCTGCCCCCATTCGAATCCTTTAGGCCCCCCTGAGGGCTTTGAAGAAGGGGAGGCATTTTTCCCCTGACTTTGACAGAAAGCACCCTATGGCGGCTAGGCGACCAGTTAATCTCTGAATTTCTTTAACATTTCTAGGAGGGGCCATGTCCAATATGGCCTTGATCTTGTCCGGGTTTGCTTCTATTCCTCGTTGGCTAACCATGAAGCCGAGGAACTTCCCTGATGAGACGCCGAACGCACACTTGTTCGGGTTGAGTTCATATTGTGCTTTCTCAAAACATCAAATGCTTCTTGGAGGTCGGCCACATGATCAACACCTCGGATACTTTTCACAAGCATATCATCGACGTACACTTCCATGTTCCGGCCGATCTGGGCCTGGAAAACCTTGTTGACGAGGCGTTGGTATGTCGCCCCTGCATTCTTTAGGCCGAATGGCATGACTCTGTAGCAATAAAGGCCTTGATCGGTCACAAATGATGTCTTCGGGATATCCGGGGGGAACATTCTTATCTGATTGTAACCCGAGAAAGCATCCATGAAGCTGAGGAGCTCATGTCCTGAGGTTGCGTCAATCAGAGTGTCGATGCTCGGCAGAGGGAAGGGGTCCTTGGGGCAAGCCTTGTTGAGGTCAGTAAAATCAATACAAATTCTCCAAGTCCCATTGGACTTCTTCACCATTACTACGTTCGATAGCCATTCAGGATAATTCACCTCCTGTATGAACCGGGCCTTCAAAAGCTTGTCTACCTCCTCTTTTATAGCGAGCTGACGCTCGGGGGCGAACTTGCGCCTCTTCTGCTGGACCGGTTTGGACCCCGGATCGACACTCAGGCAGTGGACCAGAAGCTTTTCGGAGATACCGGGCATATCTGCAGCTGACCAAGCGAAGAGGTCTTGGTTCCTCCGGATGCATTGTACAATGGCTGAGTATAGGGCGGACGGGAGGGTCTTGCTAACAAAGAACTTGCGGGTCGGCTCTTGTTCAGAGAAGAGCACCTCCTCCAGTTCATCCACCGGCTCGGAGGTCGGTCTTGCAGTATCTTGAGGAATTTCCAGAGTTTCTAAGGAGAGGACGGGTCCAAGGGTTGAGGTCATGTAGCACTTTCTAGCCGTCTCCTGATTGCCCCTTACTTCCCTGACCCCGGACCGGGTGGGAAACTTCATCTTAAGATGGTATGCTGAGGGGACAGCTTCCAGAGCTGCGAGGCCAGGCCGACCCAAAATGATGTTGTAGGCGGCGGGAACATCCACCACCATGAAGTCCATTGGCTCCGTTCGGGTGGTAGGAGTTTGACCGGCAGTTACATCGAGGGTGATTACCCCTTCAATAGTTACCGGAACCCCCGTGAACCCATGGAGAGTGTAGCCGGCGGGCTTGAGTCTGTCTCTGGAGAGCTTTAGGCCTTTAAAAGCGGCGAGGAAGAGGATGTTGACGGAGCTGCCATTGTCTACTAAGATCCTTTCCACTTTGAAATTCGCCATGTGAAGGCTAATGACGAGTGCGTCACAATGTGGGGTACGAACTCCTTCAAGATCTTCGTCGGAGAACGTGACTGGCACTCCGAGGCCTTTGGGAGGGGGGGTGGTTCGGACCGAGTTGACTTCTCTTATAAATGCCTTCCGAGAGGAGTTTGAGGAGCCCCCTATTGGGCCCCCGTGAATGAGGTGGAGGACTCGCTCTTCCTCGAAGTCTGGCGTCTCTTCTCGTTCCGGACGCTTGTTAGCCCCCCGAGGCGGGGGAGGAAGTTCGGCTCGGTCCTTTCTTACGAACCTAGTCAGCTGTCCTCTCTGGATAAGGGCTTCGATCTCGTTCTTTAGGGCATGACAATCGCTGGTGTCATGCCCATGGTCCCGGTGATAACGACACCATTTCTCTTTATCTCTTCTTTTGGCAGGGGTGTTCATCCTTGGAGCAGGGGGGATGATACCCTCCTTCTCGACCTCCATCAAAATGGTTGAGACGTCAGTGGTGAGGGGAGTGAACTTCTCGAACCTGGGGGGAGTTCGGCGCTGGCCGGCATTGTCCTTTTGGAGCTTCTTGGCTCCTTCCTCTTCTGTTCCCTTTCTCTTAAACCCGGAGGAAGACCCCTCCCAGTTGGGTCGCTGCTCGGCCTCTTCGGTCCGGATATACTTTTCACTGCGAAGGAGGAGGTCGGAAAAGTTCTGTGGAGGCTTCTTGGCGAGGGAGGAGCGGAGGTTGGAGTTGAGGACATTAGATTGAAATGCTGCCGTAGCGACCGACTGGTCAAGGGATGCTATGGACCTGGCTTCAGCTGTGAACCTCTTCACATAATCTCTCAGTTTCTCCCCCTTCTTTTGGTGGAGGTGCAATAGGGAGATGCTGGTTTTTTTGGCTCTGCGGCTGCTTACGAAATGTGTGACGAAGAGGGTTTCGAACTGCTCGAAGGAGAATATTGAGGAGGGGGCAAGGCGAGAATACCACTCTCGAGCTGGTCCCTTGAGAGTCGCGGGGAAGGTTTTGCAGAGGAGGGCGTCGGAAGCTTGATGGAGGAGCATCAAAGTCTTAAAGCTTTCGATGTGATCAACTGGGTCGGTCTCCCCGGTCTAAGTCTCGAATTGGGGAGGTTTGAAACCGAACGGCACAGGTGCATCCACTATGGTCCGGGAGAAAGGGGGTCAGCTAGGACGTAGGGTCCTCCCCCTGAGCTCCTCTTCTCGGTTTATCTGACCCAGGCGCCTTTCTACTTCATGAAGACGGCGGTTCATGGTGTCATCTCTTCGACGATAATCTGCCGAGCCTCGAGACTCGTCTTCGTATGAGGGAGAGCGAGGGCTGCGGCGATGGTAACTTCGGGAGCGACGAGGACTTGGGGTACGCCGGGAGTTGGTAGGAGCAGGACGAGGAGATGGGGACCGTCGGCGAGGGCTTCGGACCGGAGGAGGGGACGGGGCCTTCGGCTCATTAGGGTTTTGACGGAGGTTGAGAGCCTGCAGGACGGTCGCTTGGAACTGCTGGAACTCGGCACGGGTGATTGGTGCCTCATTGTTCCTAGGCTGTTGCCGACCTGCGGGGGAGTGCCTTCTTCGATAATGATCGGGGGACTCTTTCCTCCCTCTGCGGACGGGGGACCTGTGGTACCGGTGGCGAGGAGACCGCTCGCCCGGATGGTGTTGGCGGGAGGCTCCCTCTCGAGCCCGCTTTTCTTCCAGATGGCGGCGGAGATCATCATCTTTCTGGCGATTAGGGGCGACGTTGTGGTGACCAGAGGCTCGGGGGTGATGGGAGGCCATAGAGTTCGTGGAGGCGTTGTGGATGGAGACATGCTCTTGATGAAGGGGTTGTTTCGGAGGGTTAGGACCCTTTGGATCAGGAGGGGGAAGGTTCTGTTGGAGCGGGTCTTCCGCGGTAGGGGGAAGTTGCCCTTGTTGCTGAGCGGGGTTAGGGAGGACTTCTTGCTGCTGATCAGGGTTGGGTCCTCGGTTGGACCCCCTTGATCTGACTTTGCGAGGCGGCATGGCTGGAGAAGACCTGTATACCGGGAAGAGGAGAGGTTTCTATTTGTTAGTTTCCCACAGACGGCGCCAATCTGTTGCCGCTAATTTTGGTGTGGGGGCAAACAGATAGAATTTGTGGATTCTTAGGGAAACTGAATAGCAAACCTGTGTACCTGTTCCGTAGGCTTTGATCGTCGATCCCGCCGTGCACCTGCAAAAAGTGCGAGACACCGGGGTTGTTCCCGGCGACGCACCCTCCGACGCTCAAGTCAGTAATCTAGGAAGACTATGAATGAGCGCTCAAACTGGTGAAAGATTGATTACCTCTTAATGGAGATGGATGGGGGGTATTTATAGGCGTCTTAGGGAACGGATTAGGAATGTAATCCCCGTGATCTGATAAGGAATATTCTCCTTGTAAACAGATTAGGAATGTAATCCCTAATTCCCAGTGGAGGGGTAGGCATGAATCAGGGCCGTTGATTAGGATCTAATCAGGGACCCTAATTCTATCCCTCTGATCGGGCTTTATTGCTGGTTGAAACCCGCGCCCGATTGAAGCGGGTCCGTTCGTGGGTTATCGGGTCTTTATCGGAGAGACCCAGTACCCATCTCGGACCCTATTTGTGGGTGAAATCACCATTTTACCCCTGGGTTTCAAGATTCGTGCCCGATTTGGAAGGTTCTGATTAACCCCCATTTTTAGCCATATCACCTACATTGTTTGCTTCCCTCTGTTCCTTGTATTCAGCTTCATATGTTGATTCCTTGATTGGTTCAATTCTTCCCTGTCTATTCTCTCTTCGATTCTAGTTCTACCTACTTCCTATCTTGCTTTGTTATCTTGTGTTATTTCTTCCTTTTGATACTGTTTATTTTTCTTTTATGCATTTCATTGACGTCATTGTTATCCATTTCCCTTCTTATTTTGGTGCTGCCACCATTTTGTCTTTTCCCTTGAACCCCATATTTTGTTACCCCCCATAAGAGTTTGCTTTTGCCTTGTCCTATGTACCGCCTGAGCAAATTTCAAGGACGAAATTTTGTTGTAAGGTGGGTAGGATTTGTAACCCCTATTTCCCCAATTTCGTATTTTTGGTGTATTTTTAGTATTTTAAATTTGTGTAAATTATTTTCCCGCTTTAAAATTCTTTTTCTTAAAATGTATTGTCAGATCTTTTATTAAAGTTATTTTTAATCAATAATTTTATTTGTAACTATTCACTATGATTTTCATATCAGTATTTTTATTATTACTGTTATCCTTATTTTATTATGATTATTGTTATTATTGTTATTATTATTATTACCCTTGATTGATAAAGTAAAATCTATTTATATTGTTAATTGTATATGTATTATTTCAAATAAATCCTATATTTTAATGCAAATTACATTTTATTATAAATTATATTTTTATTGGTTCTTCTATCTCCCTAATGGATTTAAACCAAATACCCAATACCCTATAAGCCTATCTCTTATTGGATTTCATTCTCAATAAACCCATTACCCATTCTCCTATTGGATCATCTACCCAACAACCCATACCCATTAACCCTATATATAACCCAACCAATACCCTATCCCTAACCTATAACCCGATCCCTTTCACTGTTATACCCTCAGCCACCCTTCCCTCTTCACCCCTACCCTGTTGCCCTCTCTCTCTCCCCGACCTTTCCCTCACCCTCATCGCGCTGCCCCCTTCCAGCACTGCCGCCGCTGTCGCGACCTCCTGTCGCCGCTCTCACCCCAGCACAGTTCGCCTCTTCCCCTGGTCCTCCTCCCTATCGCAATAGCCCATGACAGCAGTGTCACGATGCCTGCTCGTCGTAGTGCCGCCGGGATTCCGATCCCATTATTCTCAATTTATCGGATCTAATCATCATCTAAAGGCAAGTCATCTTACTCTCGAATTGTATTGTATCATATTCGAGATTATTTATTGAATCCCGCAAGTAGATCCATATTGAATATCTTATATTATTATTGTTATCTATCGTTGGGATACTACGGATTTATACAAGCGAATTCAAGTAGTAGTCTTGACATTGTGCCGTCTTTTTACCTCTAATGTATAGAGATCTTACATGCATTCATATAGTTAGTTATTGAATATAAGAATAGGAAATTATTGTTGCATTTCATCTCATTGCATTATACACAACTGTTGTAGATTGTATATTAGGGTTGATTGTTCATGTGATTGATAATGATAAATTAGATGATTGCAATTGGTAGGGCTATGGACATTATATATCATAATACCATGTTCACATAGGGGTAACTTATTTTGATTTATGATTGTTAACCTCTAACTCACCATTCATAACATCTTGATTACTTTTATGCATGAAAAATTATATTAAGACCCTGAATTTACTTCCAACCTGAACATTGTCGTACTGTTTCAAACTAGATAATGTCATTAAAATCAATATCTTTGTGAATATGAAATGTAGCCCCAAGTGTCTAGTTGCCAATAACTTCCAGAATTTTTGAATTCCGACTTATATTGCATGAGTTATGACCTTTTGGCTACTGCTGCACTGAAATTTCAGATTCATGTACATACCATGTTAGGCTGATGAATTAAGTTAATTAATGATCAAATATTGTCATGATAAATTCCAGATTGGTAGATAACATTCTTAGGGTAATAAAAATAATTTTTACTGATTTTTACAATGAATATTTACTGCCTTTACAACTGAAACTAGTCAACACCGATAACCAGCCAGAAACTAAAATCTGTAAAGAACACTGAATTTCACCTCGCCACAGTTGTCGGAATATAGACTTTAAATATGCGTTGGAACTGGACAGGAGTCTAGTTTCAAGAACTTCTGACGGATCTGCATTTGCTATCCTGTAGCAACGGGAATTATGATTTTGGTATAGCAACCTACTGCTGTCCAGAATTGGGTTCCTATGTTTAATAATATACCACTGAATCTATAATGTTATATTTTGTGCATTTAATTGTATAGAGTACATTGCATGATCTTAGGGCTGTGTTGCCATCTCTTCTAGTGTCCCTTATTTATCGCATTATTGTATGTTAATTGAATAAAGAATATTAATCAAATCAGGGTTAAGGGTTGACTAGGGTAGTTGATGACATAGTAAATGTACTCAGAAGTGTGGGGCCCGTGTTTCCCATGTCTTATCGTTAAATGGAACTATCTGCCACGTAGAACTAAGTGTCATGTCAATGATTGACAGGGGCCACCTCTAGAACCTACGGGGGCCATCTCTAGAACCCATTGCATGGAACTAAGTGCCATATAGAACTAAGTGCCACGTCAAGGATTGACGGGGGCCACCTCTAGAATCCATTACATGATTGTGTTGTTATTGAAATTTATATTGTGTCGAGTACATGAACTATAGAATCTACTACCTTAGTCTAAACGAAACTGATTGTATGCATGGAACCTGAAGTATGGGATGCAGTAGTACGTGTATTAGTTAGGACTAATAAATGAATAATACTTTAGATTTTCATCGCATTGTCATTGCATATTATCATCTTTATTGAACAGTGTTATCGTTATTGTACCATTATTATTATTGTTTATCGCTATCGTGATAAATCATCGTTATTGCATATTGTACTGTTATCGCTCTATCACTGTTCAACTTCAACACTATTGATTTCATCATTTATTGAATTCATCGTTATACCGTTATTGTCATTTTTCTCTGTTTCTCTACTTGCTGTCCGCGACTTGCTCTAAGGACATTTTCCTCTCTTTAGTTGAACAGCTTACAGGTAATCTAGAAGATTTACTTGACGGACTAGGGAAGCAACAATGCTGAAGGAGATGTTTTGCTGCGCCGCTTAAATAAATGTTGCTTTATTTGAGAACTTTAATAAATTGAACAAATATTGTTTTCTTTGTATTGTGGGCTTTGACCCGAATGTTGTTTGTTAAATTCCAGATGTTGGGTTATTTTGACGTTGGTTATTTTTATGCTTAAATTCCAATGTTGTTATGTAATTATCCTTTCATTGCATGCGTGGTTGTTTTACTTCTTGTTTATAATGTTGAGTTGGATCGATAACAGCCTATGGATGACGCAAGTCATTCACTGGGCCGTGTCACATGCTTGCATTCCATATTTTTGGGAAGCGAGGCGTGACATCAGCCGCCAGCAGGGGTCTAACATCCGAACCCGCCTTAACGAGTGGAGAGCTCATGAAGAAGCCCCATCTAGAACAGTGGGAAAGTACGAGAAGCCTTCTCCTTGAAGGCCACGATCCACAAGAGCTTCCTATCCAAGGGGGCACAGAAGAACTCCCTCTCCTAGAAGGCGAAGACGCAACCGCTCCCCAAGGGACCACAGAAGAACTCCTCTTAAGAAAGGAGGAATCCAACTCCAACCAGTAGAACAGCCCCTAGAAGAGGGGGGGAGGAAGAAGTACCTGTCACCAGAGCAGAATTTCGAGAGTTCAAAAATGAAATTCTTCAAGCCCTTGACATAATTCCTCCCAAGACTCAATGGACTGGTCTTCACCGCTCTACCCCTCCACAAAGCGAGGAGTCCCATGGGTCCGCTAGATCTGATGAGCAAGAAGGCACCATCCTCTGATGCCACTGAAAGATGGAAGATCTTTTATCACTACTGAAGCAGGAAGAAGGAAGACAGGAAAGAAGATACCGTCCCGTCCACTATTTTAAATTTCCTCCGATACGGTCGAAATTTCGGCCGAAATTTTGCTTCGGCTAGCTTGCCAATACGAAATCACATATTTTATACTCTACATAGTTTTGGACCGAAATGTGTACATTTCAGCTAAAATTACCGAAATATCGGCCGAAATATTGCCGAAATTGGCGAAATATTAGCCGAAATAGATACAAATATTATTGTGAATATATTAAAAAAATTGTTTTACTTTTTGCATATGTCTTTCAATATAGGACCTTAAGCTAAAATAATATGAGGATTTCGGATCAGTATTGTTTGTGTAAATGGAAAGTCAAGTAAGTTTATTAACTAATACATTTTTTCTAATCAATGCAAATACAATTTAGTTATATACTTATATTATATTCTCTTCTATATTATTGTTAAATTATTCAAAGATTTACCGTAATTGATTCATGTCATTAGTTACATTATACAGTATTTTATATGATAAATGACATGTAGGATATATAATATCTTATTTAGTAACAATTTTTTTTATTGAGTATTGGAAATGAACATCCGATATGATCACATTTCCTCGAAATCTCCTCCGATATCTTCGATTCAAGACGAAACACCCCTTGCCGAGACGAGTCCGAAATTCGAAATTTAAAACCATGGTCCCGTTAGACCCCTCTTCTCTAAGAAGATCATTGAGTCTCCCGTCCCCATTAACTTCAAGATTCTAATATTTGAGCCGTACAATAGGGAGACTGGCCCAGTAGACCATAATGAGAGTTTTAAAATTCTCATGATGATCCACCAAACTTTTCAAGCAACTTTGCAGGGCTCTGCACGGGAATGGTTCTTTCATCTTTCTCCAAGATCTATATTTTCCTTGGACCAACTCGAGGAGCTCTTCCTCACACACTTCATCATCAGCCGCAAGTTGGAGAAGACCAGTGCTTCCTTGCTAGTCCTGAAACAAAGGGATGGGAAGTCCCTTATGAGTTATGTTCAGCGCTTCACGGCCGAGTCCAGATCCATCCCCTCACTCGATTGAGCAGTGGTCGCGGCCGCCTTCAGGTACAATGTGAAGCATGATGACCTTAAGGCTTCCCTTGTCAAAAGACCTCCTCGGGACTTCTCTGACCTTCTGCAAAGAGTCGAGAAGTACATCCGAGTAAAAGAGGCAATCCACCCCAAAAATAGAAGATACCTTCATCTGGGAACAAACGAAAGGGCCCCAACCCCCGATTGAAGGAAAAGCTGGCCCCTAACTTGGAAGAACCATACAAAATCTCACAAGTTGTCCGCCCAAGAGCTTACCGACTTGAAGACTTCCGCGGGGGGGGGGGGGGAAGATATCAATGACTTGGAACGCAGAGCATCTTATGAAATACAAAAAGAGCGCTTAACGCCCTCACCTGGTAGTTAGTTTCAAATATGTAATAAATGCTGATAATTATAATGGTCACAACATGTAATAAAGGCTAGCATCAAAGCAGTGGCGTAGTTTCATTTTTTCAATTAATTTTCAGCCTTTTTCTTTGCAAAATTCTTGTACAATTCCATCGGATGCAATCAATGAGTTAGACACATGGTACGCCCCTGAGCAACACCATCCATTCACTAAGCACTCCAACGGACAAGTGCGGGATCCATTCACGATTCACAGAGTCGCTTGGGCACACTTGCCCCCGAGCAAGTATGTGGAGTATGTCTCACCGTACAAGTGCTCAACCCTGGACAAGTGCTGAGTCCATTCATGGTTCATCTCTAGCCACATGCTCCCGAGCAAGTGTGCAGGGTTAGGCTAGCCATTCGAATGCTCCCAAAACTCGTCGTCTTGTTCGGAGTCCACTCATGGTTCATAGAGTCGCTACAGCCACTTGCCCCCAAGTAAGTGTGTGGAGCATGGCTCACCGTTCGAGTGCTCCGGAAACAACTGCAACTTTAAAGAGACGTAATTCAAAGGGACAATGCTCAAACGCTTGGGAAAATTTTATTTCACAAAAAATCCGATTACAAGTGTTATCGAAGAACAAGTCTCTATAAGATTACAAAGTCTCACTTGGCACCATTTTACTCCTTTGTGGCAAAGGGGTATTCTTCTTAAGGGACATAGTTTACGGTTTTCAACAGGCACCCGAGCACTATCTCGTTCCCTCGAACCATCTGAAGGGATGTCCAAATCCGCGGATCGAGTCATACCTTCAGGGCCTATTGCTCGTGCCGCTCGCGACGAACCAGCCACCCCGCTTTAGGCATCTCCCGTATTTCGTAGAACCCCAGATGAACGTAATACAATTTCATGAAACGATCTCCCTAAGCGTGTAACACCCCAAATTTCAAATAAGACCGAATTCGAGATTTCACAGGATCTTTATATTTCACTTCGTACAATTTAACAAGGAAATTAAAACTTTTTCAACAACATCAGAGTCCTTATATTTTGTTTACACAGCAGAAGAAAAAGAGAGATACAACATTAAAAATAAAATACAATTTATACAACTTTATCAATGTAAGTCATCAACTGCATCATAACATCTTTACTTCTTCACAAAGAGTCCATTACCTGCATATTAAGCTGTGGGCACGTCAGTCACTTACAAATGACGAAAATGTTATACTCAGCCATCCTCTCTATGTCGTACATATAATGATCTCATTACTTTAACAAACCACAAAATTTGAATGAACAATAAAGTGTTAAATTGTGACTACGCTAAACATGTAAGTGTATGCCATGCCTTAATGCCTAATGCATACATTTTATACTAGGATGACACTAATGAATACTTGTTCGGATTTTATGCATTCCATACTACATAGGTCCGAGGGCAAGCACCTACGTACTCCACAGTAAAGGGTTCGATCCCTCTCCATAACAACCTACCCACACTACAACACACAATGTACTCACCGGCATTTTTTCGAATATTCACCGGCGTTTAAAAACGCCGGGGAAAAATTCACCGGCGTTTATAAAAACGCCGGTGCAAATGTCGCCGAAGCGAGCGTCGCGGAAAAGTAGGGGTCTACATCGGCGTTTCTTCCGAACGCCGGTAAATCTTGAGTATACACCGTCAGCCATATAACGCCGGTATATGGGTATTTCTAAGTGCTGTACTTTTCCCCAATATACATTCACCGGCGGTCAATAAACGCCTCTATATATCTTTACACCGGCATTTTTATCAAACGCCGGTGTATATTCAATATTTATTGGCGGTCAAAAATGCCGGTGTATGTTTGTTTCTGAGTGCCCTAGTTTTCCTATATACATTCACCGGCGTGTCGTAAAATGCCGCTATAGTGAGATTCACCGGCGTTTTATAAAATGCCAGTGTTTCTTATTGCTGTTGCTGCTTATGGGTGCACCGGTGTGTATCGAACGCCTCTCTATTGAAATTTCCAACTGATCAATTGGATAGACCGGCATTTTATGAAACGCCGGTGTATGATCGTTTGATTTTTTCCCTCCAGTTTTTCATTCGATTTCAATTCACAATTTCACATTTTCATTTCAAAAGCCTGTAAACTACTTCACAACTGATTCAACCAATTTCAAGCATATTAATGTGCAATTCACAACCAAATACAAGAATTACAGATAATAAAGTGTCACACATATTCCATTAATGGTCCAAATTCACCGCAATATTAACACAAAGTGTCATACTTAACAGATACAGTAATGAACATCCCAAATATCTCAGCAATTACTTAAAACAACAAGGACATAACAAACAAGGACATCTAGACTAGGCCGACCATAGATTCATACCCCTCGAGTCGCTGCAGTTCTCATTATCAGAATTTTCTTGATCTACACGACTCACATTTGATGGATTGATCGGACCGCTCTGTGAAAAAAAAAAAACAATAATTTAGTTCAACACTAGACCACAATACAGAATATACATATTTTTTGAACATGCAAAAAGATCTACCCAATTCATAAAGTCTAAGATCAAAGTTCCAATTGCAAATGCAATTGTCAATGATATATAGAGAGGTAAAATAATTATATTGCAGTGCTAAAAAGTCAGTACTTAATTTTGTTTTTGAGTAATTGTACTTAATAATGTTTATGAAACCCAATGTCTCCATGAAATTAATAGTAAAAGAAAGTAAATACCGGAAAACACATATTAAAAGAAAGAGTACAAAAATTGTAAGAGCTATTTGCCAAATAAGAAAACACATGCACTTTTAGATAATTTGTTGCAATCTGATAAACATACAAATGGCCAGTTGCAATGCATACACTCTTAAGTAAAATAAAGGTCGATCATAATGACAGGTAGAGAATATTTTGGTATCAGTGCATAAGTTTTAGCAGGAAACTTTAAATCAATTTGCAAACACAATTGTAACTTGCACTTGGAAGGAACCAAACACCCCGAGTAGGTAAGAAAATTTTTGCAGTTACATAGTCGCAGGTTAGAGTAATCTTGATCATTATCATCATCATAATAAGTACACGAAAGTGATACATGAATACACTCTAAGACCATATCAAGAGCAGCTACTGATTGAAGTACTACATATCAACCATGCTAACACAGGATGCAGGTTAGGCAATTCACAATTTTTTTTAAAAAAATAGCGGAAGAACAGAAACCCACATACAAACAGAGCATTAATCATTTTTTTCGCAAATAGGATGAACACTTACAAAGTATATAGAACTGCATTAAGTTTAATTGAGAAAAAGTCCAACTGAGAAAATAATAACCTTGTAAATTGTAAAGAAATAATTTACCTCAAGATTCGGATATTTCTAAATGTCAACGCAAAACAGGAAAACACTGGCATTGCATGCTAGAGACAATAAATTTTAGAATGGACAGAAGTAGTCATAGTCTGATGAAAAAAGGTTTAACAGGCTTATTTGCTATTTTAATCTAGTTATTCCGTAAGAATAAAGTGGCCAACAGTATGCTGTAAATAGAATGCAATTTAGAAAAGAAATTCCAATAATTGTTGTCAAACAATGACACTGGAATTGCCATGAGGAATAATCCACAAGTTATTCAGTAGGCAGCCCCTAATAAGCCCAAGTATGAAGCAACCAAACATCAAGTTTGACAGTACATGTTGCATACTCCAGACACTTAACTAGTATGATGCTTCCTAGCCCTATCTAGATATTTAGACTTGGGACGGAATTTAGCTAAATTGAAAATCAATCAATGAGAGTTCTACCAATAGTTAGGACCCAACTGTTAATGCCCTCATCAAACAGTTGAGATACGAGATGACTGCACTATAAAGACAATCACCTCACCAAAAACAAGGATGAGCCCCAATCTCGAACAATTAACCATGATGAAAGTATCTTATGACCAGCATGCAAAACACAACTAAAAACAAAGAAATATCCAAACGCGTGACTCAGCTATTAGAAACCAAAAATGGCAAATTAATGTCATAGCAAGCAAGAGAAATTTTGCTTGTTAGGGAAGGATTTTATACCCAGGGTCAAATCTAAAATATAAACCGATAATTCTACTTATTGCATTTAAGAAGAAAAGTAAGATATGATACTATGTTAGTATGACAATCACAAGGGTTTCGGTGAAAACTGTAGGAAGTATGACAAGAGTTCCATCACTATATTAGTAGTGAGGATTAGGGAATAAAATTAGCCTTTATATGTATATATATTTATAATGATGATAGTCACATACTATATATAATTCTTTATTTTTTATGACACAATCAGATATGATACTAGACTGAGATCATCAAGATCTCTAATACACATTCCCATCTAAAATTCATTCCATACCAATACGCTATATATATATATATATATATATATATATATATATATATATATATATATATATATATATATATATATGATTGTTCTTCGGTTGCAAACGGGCCGACTCGCCAAGTTTCGTATTTTTTGGAGGTGGTTCGAAGTGTTTTCTAATCGGCCCGTTTTAAAAAAATTCTAAGTCAAAAACTTCTCACTTGAGGAATTGACGCAGTACCGCGCAAACGGTATTCGAAAATTTTAAAACTTTCCGTCTAGGTGGAATTCACGTAGGGCAAGCCACCCGAACTTGTAGAAACGAGTTTCGAGTCACGGTTCGCGAGATACGGCCGTCTACCGCTTTACTTAGTTTTTCCCCAACCGTAAGCGATACGCGGCCGTATCTCACGAACCATGAGTCGAAACTCACTTCTACAAGTTGGTTTGGCTTCTCGTAGGTGACACCAACCAAATCGCAAAGTTTCGTATTTTTTGGAGGTCGTTTGAAGGGTTTTCTAACCTACCCGCACTTACAAAATTCTAAGTCTAAAACTTCTCATTTGAGGAAGTTGAGAAAACCACACAAACGGCATCCGAAAATTTTAAAACTTTTCGAGTTGGTCGGATTCACGTAGGGCAAGCCACCCGAACTTGTAGAAGCGAGTTTCGAGTCATGATTTGCGAGATACGGCCGTCTACCGCTTTACTGGGTTTTTTCCCAACCGTAAGCGATACGCGGCCGTATCTCACGAACCGTGAGTCAAAACTCACTTTTACAAGTTGGTTTGGCTTCTCGTAGGTGACACCAACCAAATCGCAAAGTTTCGTATTTTTTGGAGGCCGTTTGGAGGGTTTTCTAATCTACCCGCACTTAGAAAATTCTAAGTCTAAAACTTATAATGCGAGGAAGTTGAGAAAACCGCACAAACGGCATCCGAAAATTTTAAAACTTTCCGACTAGGTCGGATTCACATAGGGCAAGCCACCCAAACTAGTAAAAGCGAGTTTCGACTCACGGTTTGCGAGACATGGCCGTGTACCGGCTTTAGTTGTTTTTTTCCAACCAAAACCGATACGCGGCCGTATCTCTCAGACCGTGAGTCGAAATTCACTTCTACAACTTCGGGTCACTTCTCGTAGGTGACACCAACCAAATCGCAAAGTTTCGTATTTTTTGGAGGTCGTTTGAAGGGTTTTCTATTCTACCCGCACTTAGAAAATTCTAAGTCTAAAACTTATAATGCGAGGAAGTTGAGAAATCGCACAAACGGCATCCGAAAATTTTAAAACTTTCAGAATTGGTCGGGTTCACGTAGGGCAAGCCACCCGAACTTGTAGAAGCGAGTTTCGGCTCACGGTTTGCGAGATACGACCGTATACCGCTTTATAATAGTTTTTTTCAACCGAAAGCGATACGCGACCGTATCTCTCGAACCGTGAGTCGAAACTCACTTCTACAAGTTCGGGTGGCTTCTCCTTGGGGACACCAACCAGCCCGCAAAGTTTCGTATTTTTGGGAGGTCGTTCGAAGGGTTTTCTAATCTAATCTAACCGCACTTACAAAATTCTAAGTCAAAAATTCACATGCAGGGAAGTTGAGAAAACCGCACAAACGGCATCCGAAAATTTTAAAACTTTCCGACTTGGTCGAATTCACGTAGGGCAAGCCACCCGAACTTGTAGAAGCGAGTTTCGAGTCTCGGTTTGCGATATACGGTCATGCACCGCTATACTTGGTTTTTTCCAACCGAAAGCGATACGCGGCCGTATCTCTCGAACCGTGAGTCGTAACTCGCTTCTACAAGTGGGTGTGGCTTGTACTACGTGAGACGAACCTACTCGGAAAGTTTCGTTTTTTTTTACGGTCGTTCGCAGGGTTTTCAACCATAACCGCACTGAAAAGTTTCTAACTATTTTCCTATATACAATTCTAATTCTACTAGTTACTAATGCAAGCAACGTAATTCGACAATTGAATATACTTAAGGTCAACCCGATTCTATATCCAAAATCTACTAACGCATTTAAATTTTTTCCCAATTTCTAAATAAATTACTACACACAAATTCAAAAAAAAATACAAATGTAGATTATTGGGTTAAAGAAATAGTGTATGCCTTACGGAATAGATCGAAATCAAGCCAAGCAATGGGTTTTGGAAAAGAACTAGGGTTCCGATTTCGTACCGAAGAGGGGAAGAGAATCTAGGGTTTCGATCGTCGGAGTTCGAGGGTTTCGATCTTCGGAGTTGGGAGAGAAGAGGGAGTTCGAGGGTTTCGAGCGTCGGAGCTAGGGTTTTTTAGGGTTTTTTTCCGTCGTTTGGGTTTGGGTTCGTCGAAGAAAGAAGAAGAGAGCGGAACAAGAAGACGAACTGTATGTCAACAAAAATGAAAAAGATAGCCTTAACCCGTTCTTCCCAATAACGGATTAAGGCTATTTTTTTTAATCAAATTTTGCCTTAACCCGTTCTTCCCAACGACGGGTTAAGGCAAGATCTGATCAAAAAAAATCTGGATTTGATCCAACGGTCGAGATCGAAGTTCGCACGGGTCCGTGCGAACCGACCCGTTCCGGCTCGTTTGCAACCGAAGATCGCTCTATATATATATATGTATATATATATATATATATAATTGATCAATCTTCTGTTGATTCGCGAACTTGTAGTATCTAATTGATCAATCTTCTGTTGGTAAAAAGAAGATTGTTCGAAAATTACATTAAAACAATAATTATAAGCTCTTCAATATTACCAACTTTAAGACTTATCGGTGGTGGGACTTGAGATTACTGCCTTATTAATTGGGATATTTATTCTTGGAGGAGTGCCACTTGTGCCTTCAATTCTATCATCTCCTCGTCCCGAGTCCCACTTGAACTAGATGCACTCCGTCCGAATAACCGCGAGGGGGTTGGTCCTAGCCCCATACCACGGACACGTCCATGCCTCTCCTTTCTCCTCACTGCAGTCAAGGCAAGTCGCTGCCGAGTACGAAAGTCTATGGAAGCCGCCGTACGGTCAGAGTCTGAAGCGGAAGAGATTTCATCATACTTTTTCCGAGCGTTGGTCTGTAAAAGGACATATAGTCAGAGTTAAAAGCGGAAGAGATTTCGACTATCATTAGCCATATACAAAAATAAGCTATAAATTATCAAAAAGTAAAAGCAACTGAAGATATATATAAACAATAAAATCAGATATACACATAAAAAAAGAAGAGCAAACCATTAAAATAAAACCACTAAAAACTAGTATTTTACTGTTTGTATAATAGTGCACCCGAACAAGTATTTTACTTTTTGTATAACAATTTTTCAACACCATTGTTCCTGTCATTCGTATGTCAATTGCTAATTGGTCCCGGTGTTGTTTACTAGTATTACTAATTGCATAAACAGATAACATTGCTATAGCCTATAGTAGTAAATTTCTAAAAGCTCTAACTTGGTTGTAGTAGTTTTCTATTAAAATTACTGGAAGAATGCACTATAGTCATCATTGGAACATTGTATTCAACCGAATGACTTAGAATGACTTAGAAGATGTCAACCGAATGACAATTTGTCAACCGAACAATAAAGAACACCAGATGGATAGCATAGGCTAAATCAAAACAAAACAAAACAGAATTCGGTATGCTTGAGAAAACGGAAAAAAAAAATCAACCTCTGTACTAAAAGTAAATTAACATGTCGAGGAATATATATTGCAAAAATACTACAAATTTTACTTCAAAAAATTACAACGAACAGACCAATACAAAAATTTAACGTTTCTATATTTCTATGCTCTGCTACATATTCTATTCCAAAATATAACAAGGAAAATGATCAAGCAAATAGCGTAGATATGCAGTATCAGATGCATAGTTTCATTTCAGATTAGCAAGATCCAAAAATTGGGAGGAAAAGGTAGCAATGTTTATCCATCTCCTCGTTATACTGTACACTTTTGTTGCTATTTTGGTAAGCTTAAATTTAGTAAATGGGGGTGAACTGAAGCCATTAAGAAAAATTATGACCAGTATAATGAAAGAGTCAAAGATTGCACAAAGACAAATTGTTGCTCATCAACACTAGTAACACACCACAAATAATACAAACTAAAGATCGAAAATTAACAACTGCAACAAGGCTAGAGGATTATTGATTGTGATAAAAAGCAACTCCGTTTGTGTTCCAACTTAATGGCACTCCTTTTACTAAAAAAATGACACATAGTTGCATTAAGGATCTTAACAGCATCACAGCCCAAAAAGAATATGACTACATATCGCACCTAGCTTGTTGAATAAATCACTCTCCAGCTCGACTTCTGGCAGGATCAATCGGATATCCCCAACTCTAAGTTGCAGTCCCTCGAAGTTCCCTTCGCCGAGAAAGAGGTTTGGGAGGCGGTCCAACAACTGGGAAAAGATAAAGCCCCGGGACCAGATGGGTTCCCGATTATTTTTTATCAGATCTTTTGGGAAGAGATCAAAGATGACCTTTTGAAGCTGTTTGCAGACTTCTATGAACATAAACTTAAACTAGGGAGATTCAACTCGGCAGAAGTAGTACTAATCCCTAAGAGAGAAGACTCCCGAAAAATCGGAGACTACCGCCCCATTAGCCTCCTCAACTGCTCGGTTAAGATCATCACCAAGACCCTAGCTAACAGACTAGGTAAGGTGATGGATGGCCTTATAAGCCAAGACCAGACCGGTTTCATCAAAGGACGGTGTATACAAGACAGTATGGCTACAGCCGAAGAAATGATCCACCACTGTCACATCTCGAATTCGAAGAGTTATCTCCTGAAGTTGGACTTTGAGAAAGCCTACGACTCCGTCGAATGGGACTGTTTGCTGGAAGCTCTGGCAGGGAAAGGCTTCGGGGAGAGATGGATCAGGTGGATTCACACTTGCCTTAGCACCAGTAGGTCGGCGATCCTGGTTAATGGGGTCGCAGGACATCAATTTCCCTGCAGGAGAGGTCTCAGACAAAGCGATCCTCTATCCCCCCTCCTTTTCACCATCGTCGCTGACGTCCTCCGTTCAATGATGACTAAGTGTGGTCAAGTAGGTTGGGTGGTTCCAGTAGCCAAAGGAACCAATCGACAAGAGTGCTCTATTCTCCAATATGTAGATGACACACTTCTATTCGGCAATGGAAACCTGGGAGAGACCACCGTCTTCAAAGGTATTTTATACTGTTTCCAAGCATGGTCTGGTCTTAGGGTCAACTTCCACAAAAGTGCATTCATCCCCATTGCCCTGACACCATAAGAGGCTTTGGACCACGCCACCATTCTCAACTGCCCTACTGAGAGTTTTCCCATTCAATACTTAGGGTTGCCACTAAGACCCGGGAGACTCAAAAAGGCAGACTGGCTTCCCATTATTAATCGGGTCGACAAGCGGCTTGCTGGGTGGAAGGGCAAAGCCCTCTCCTTGGGAGGGAGAGTTACGCTTATCAACGCCGTCCTGTCAAACTTGCCCACCTATTACCTCTCATACTTTGAAATGCCGCAATGGGTGATTCAGAGGATTGACCGAACGCAGAAATATTTTCTTTGGAAATGGGCTGACCCGGAACGAGGGGGGTACCATCTCATCAGATGGGAGAAGGCATGTATGAAAAAGAAACATGGGGGCCTAGGCATCATCGACCTTCGAGATATGAACCTAGTGCTATTGGGCAAATGGTGGTGGAAGGTCTTCCATCCTAATGGAGAAGGGTGTCAACAATTTGCTCAGGGATATTTGCAGGGCAATGGCACGAGAAACCTAGGCTACAGGATAGGCCCCTGGGTCTCCTGGTTCTGGAGAGGGGTCACCAAAGCTTATGAACCCTTCGTTAGCTGCGTGAAGTCAGTCATCGGCAACGGCAGACTTACCAGATTCTGGTGGGACAAGTGGTGTACGGAGCACCAACTCAGAAACATGTTCCCAGATTTATATGAGCAAGCGGCACATCCTCATTGCTCGGTGGCCTCAGCTTGGAAAAGGGGCGCGTGGAAGCCTACCTTCAAACATGTGCTTGATGTAGGCTCCCAGCTTAGACTTACGGAACTCCAGAACCTCATCATTAATGCCGGAACTAATTGCTCCCAGGGCCCTGATAAGAAATCTTGGGGGCTAGAGAAGAACGGGAAGTTTTCGGTTCGATCCATGTACAACCGCATTCACTTTAGGGGTTGTACACCAGCGTGGTCGGCAGTCATATGGAGAACAAAAGCTCCGCTTAAAATTAAAGCTTTTCTATGGTTGGTCTTGAATGACGCAATTCTGACTAGGGAAAACTTAGCCAAGCGACAACCCAGTGTGGATACCCAGTGTGGGTTTTGCCCTGCTACACTGGAAACAAGAGACCACCTTTTCCTTCAATGCCCTAGGAGCAAAGCGGTCCTCGTAGAGGTACTCGCCGCCCTAAGGACGTCACAATACCCTGATATATATGAGGAACTATGGGTGTGTCCCAAGTTCGGGCTAGAACGGGGGGCTATGAAAGAAGCGTGGTATATTGCTATCGCCGCTGTGACCTGGGTTCTTTGTCTAGACAGAAATAACCGCTACTTCCGTGGAAGTTGCAATAGTATTACTGGCAATTTAACTCACACTATGCATCTTATCTCTTTTTGGGCTACTGTAGCCACAGCAGGTCCTAGAGGAAGGATCAAGAGCGTGTTCCAGGTTCAGGAGTTCGACGACGAGGAAATTGAGATCGGTCCGACAATCGATTGATGGCTTGCTTGACAGACACGGATCAGAAGGGCCCACCCCCTAGGGTTTTGTTGGGGGGACCATGATGTACTTTTCTTGGTTTTTCTTGTCTGCTTTGGTCCCACCCCACCATGTTAGGGATGGTGTTTCTGTATCTTTTTGGTTGTAGGATTTTGTAGCGAGCTTAGTACTCTGAGTTTGTTTTGTTAATCTCTTATTAATGAAACAGGATGGCCGGATTCCACCTTTTCCTCAAAATAAATAAATAATAAATAAATAAATAAATCACACCAACAAACTAGATGACTGTTCAGTAACCACTCAGAAAAAGGCGAACAGTAATTTCTGTGGTTCTTTGAACAAATACCCAATAAACCTCTATACTAAACTTGATCATTTCCAAATAATGGACAAATAAATCTACTACACTAAGCAATGATACAAAAAACAATTCTAAAGCAAAAATATCAAGTAACTACTAGATAAAACCAACTGTTAAACATGATACTTACAACAACAAAAAATAAAAAAAAATCTACATGAATGCCATCTGGAAAACTATATCAAATGTACTAAGTCAGCTACTTTTATTATATTGAGTAAAGGAATATGAGTAAGAACAGGTACATAAGGTTGTATAGAAAACTTTTTTGTGTTCACACTAACTTCAAAACATGATTTATTCCTTAGTGAATCACTGCTAGAAGAAAAGAGGGACCACTCTACATTGATTTCTTATTTTTAACATTTATTAATATTATATAACACACTTACAGATAATCATAACCAAAACCTTTAGCATCAAGATAAGGCTAATCCTCTAAACTTCAAAACTGAATTGTCTTCATTTTATGATTACCGTATACGTATATGAGTAGATGATGTGACATTGATGCAAGCCTAAGCAACTATAAGCTAAAAGGATAAACTTAGTAGATCATTCATCGTTCATGCATTTTAAGCAAATAGAACCTAGAGCAAAACATACACTAACAAGTATACAAATTTAGATTTGGATATCAAATATATGAAAAACAAAAAAAGTAACTTATGCAGAGGACCAGAGGTCATGTACAATACAGATATTTAAAGTCACATGATCAAAATCGCATGACATGAAGCAAAAAGAAATAAAGAGCAGGTGGAGGTTATGAACACTATAGAAACTCTCACATTTTCCTCCTTAATGCAAACTACCAATACATGACATGGTCATAATATAAAAACAAGATTTCCGACAATCATAGCAGGCAAATGATAATGACCAGAAACATAATCTACATCATCAAAAAACAAAACAAAGTATTCATAAATCATAAAGCATCCCCTAACTTGCTAGTACCACTGATTACACCAAAGAAAAATAAACAAACGAAATCACATAAACTAAAATAAACCATAAAATAATCAAGCTGCCTAACTGGGCTTAGTGAAGATCAAAATCATAACAAAGCTGGAATCTTAATATGGTTCTCCCTCATATCACTCCAAGAACCAATGACAATCAATAATCCTCAAGTCCCACGGTAAAATACTTGTTCATTATCACAATCAATAATCAAGGCCTGAAGATCGCCGCAGGGATAAGTCATCTCTAACAGTAAAATACTTGTTCACCAAATAGTCAAGTTTGTGTTCCAACTCAATTCACCAAATAGTCAATTACCCATCACTAAAATAGTTATAATGATAGTCAATTCTAGATCTGATAGATATTAGTTCACAAATTACCACAATCCGTTCTGCCTCAGGGGTCGCATACGTCCTATCTTTCGACTTGTGGGTGGCATCGAAAAAAATCTATATCGCCGAACTCCGTAGGACCCCCCAAATCTTCTTCCTATATATTAGTAAGATGAATTTATTATAAACAAATAACTGTAAGTCAAAACTGCTCAATTTGATTGCGCTTACCAATTCTTCCCGAACGAGAGCAAAGGTCTGTATACCAGCGGTGTGCAACACAAGCTGCTTTGACCGACTGGCGACACCGACCTCCACCCTTTTCTGTACATGCCACAATGGAGTTCAGAAAAAATTTAATTAGAGTAGCCATACAACCACAAAGTCATTAAATTTTGGTTAGTAATGTAAATACTTGACCGACCGCCGAACTCCAGTAGTGCACAAGGAATTGCCAATCCGAAGGCTCCACCTCGGGTGGCACATCCCTTGCATTATCCGCCTTTGACCGGTTTTTGTCAAAATACCTTGCCTTCAAGTCACTCTTGTAGTCTCTCCACTTTTTAGAGAATGACTTTTCAACCCAAGGCGTAAGTGAGTCCGAGAACGAGAAGTATTGCTGCAAAATTTGTGAAGTTTTTGTTGTGCGGAATACAAATCAAACCAACAATCAAACGAGAGAAACAGCGAGAAAACACAGAAAAGCAAGCAACACAAGAACACAAGATTTACGTGGTTCGGCAAAACGATGCCTACATCCACGAGGGGCGGTTGGGATTCGTTACTATGATCTCCAATGGGCAAACAAAGCCTTTACAAGAGATGACGGCTGCAAAATCCGAATATGGTGTTACAATTTACAAAACCCTAACGGGTGTATTTATAGGGAAACTATTGGGCCTTTCGAATTAGGGCCTATTCTGGATCCAAAAACCCGCCGACAGTCGACTAGTCTTCATACCAGTCGACTGATAATTCCTTCGGGACAGTCGACTGACTCCCACATACAGTCGACTGCTACTGCTGTATTCTCAGTCTTCGAAAAACTCCTCTCTGGACAGTCGACTGCTCCTCCATCCAGTCGACTGAAGCTCTGAAACTTTTCGAACACTGCAGATACCAAATACCAGAATCGAGCCATTATCCTACAATCTCCACCTTGGCGAGATCTTCCAAGTATCCAACAATCTCCACCTTGGTGAAATCTTCCAAGTAGCCCAAGCAATCTCCACAAATACTCCAAAAACAACTGCTCATCACCAAATGCAACAAAAAAACCAAACTCCACCTTAGTATGATATCACATACTAAACAAACCAATAGCAAAGCACTATCTCAACCGCCCATGCCAAATTATCAAACATGCAAAATATTAGCCAGGTTCATGCAATGCTTGAACTTGGCTGCCCCAACAACTTTGGTCAACATATCAGCAGGATTATCAGCTGTTCCAATCTTCACCAAATGAATATCACCATCCTTTATCAAATCACGCACAAAATGATAACGGACATCAATATGTTTGGTCTTCGAATGATGAACTTGGTTCTTCGCTAAATGAATAGCACTCTGACTGTCACAGTGTACCTCCACCTTCTCCCGATGAATTCCCAAGCTCTTCAAAAGTCCATGAATCCAAATGGCTTCCTTCATGGCCTCAGCAACCGCCATGTATTCAGCCTCAGTAGTAGACAACGCTACAGTGGACTGCAAATTGGACCTCCAACTTATAGGTGCTCTAGCCATAGTAAACAAATAGCCTGTAGTAGACCGCCTCTTATCTAGATCACCTGCATAGTCCGAATCAACATAACCCACCAATAACCTGCTAATATTGTCATCCCTTTCAAACTTCAAACCCACATCTGTGTGCCACTTATGTACCTCAAAATCCATTTAGCTGCTTGCCAATGCTCTTTGCCTGGATCATGCATATATCGACTAACCATACTCACCGCCTGAGAGATGTCTGGTCGAGTACAAACCATGGCATACATCAAACTGCCAACCACACTAGTGTAAGGTACATTAGCCATATACTGTCTCTCTTCATCTGTACTTGGAGACTGAGAAGCACTAATTCTGAAATGAGTGGCTAAGGGTGTACTGACTGGTTTAGTTTTCTCATCTATACCAAACCGTTTCAGCACCTTCAAAAGATATTGCTTCTGTGTCAAACTTACTATGCCCTTTGCCCTGTCTCTAGCTATCTCCATCCCAAGTATCTTCTTGGCTTCACCAAGATCCTTCATCTCGAATTCAGAACTCAGCTGATTCTTCAAATTTTGAATCTCCTTAGCATTTTTAGAGGCAATCAACATATCATCCACATATAATAACAGATATATAAAAGAGCCATCCTGCAATTTCCTGAAGTAGACACAATGATCATACTCACTTCTGGAATATCCCTGCACTTTCATAAACTGATCAAACCTCAAATACCACTGCCTTGGAGATTGCTTCAACCCATAGAGAGACTTCTTCAACCTGCAAACACAACTTTCCTTCCCAGCTGTCTTAAACCCATCTGGCTGCAACATATAAATTTCTTCATCTAGATCCCCATGTAAGAACGCAGTCTTCACATCCATCTGTGTCAATTCAAGATCAAACTGTGCTACCAATGCCAACAAAATCCGAATAGAAGGATGCTTCACAACTGGAGAGAACACTTCATTATAGTCTATACCTTCCTGTTGAGCATACCCCTTTGCAACTAGTCTAGCCTTGAACCGAACACTGCCTTTTGGACCTTCTTTCTTCGTATACACCCACTTGCAACCAATTGCTTTCTTCCCCTTTGGTAGTTGCACTAGATCCCAAGTCTTATTCTTATGAAGAGAATTCATCTCTTCATCCATAGCAACTTTCCAATCTGCATTTTCTGAACTTCTAGTGGCTTCTTTGAAGTTGGAGGGAACTTCATCATCCACAATGGGAAGAGCAAATGCAACTGTATCTGTAAAGCGAGACGGTCGTTTGATATCTCTTCTTTGCCTTCTTACTGCAATTGATTCTTCCTGCTGGATAGGAACTTCTTCATCATTCTCAGTATCAACCACATCATCTTCATCTTGGACAGGAACAGGATTTTCAACTGACAACTTTTCTAACTCCACCTGTTGGAGAACTCTCCTACCAGTCGACTGGTAATTGCCAACGGTCGACTGTCCCGAGCTCCCACTCTTCTGCTGTTCTGGACCACCAGTCGACCGCTCCTGTACACCAGTCGACTGTCCTGAGATTCTGCTACTCACCTGTTGGAGAACTGTCCCACTCTTCTGCTGCTCACCAGTCGACTGTCCTATACCACCGGTCGACTGTCCCGAGCTAATCATGCTGGTCTCATCAAAAGTCACATCCCTGCTGATTACTAACTTCTTCTGTTCTGGACACCACAACCTGTAACCTTTGACACCAGTACTAAAACCAACAAATATAGCCTTTTTGGCTCTTGCATCAAGTTTAGTTTCAGTTACATGAAAATAAGCAGGACAACCAAATATATGCAAAAAACTATAATCAGATGCAGGTTTACCACTCCATACCTCAATAGGCGTTTTGCCTTCAAGTGCTGCTGATGGTAAACGGTTGACAATGTGGCTTGCATATATAACAGCTTCTGCCCAAAATGTCTTCTTCAATCCAGACTGTGCTAACATACATCTCACCTTCTCAAGTAAGGTTCTGTTCATCCTTTTGCAACCCCATTTTGCTGTAGAGTCTTCCTAACTGTGAAGTGCCTCTGGATCCCTTCATCTTCACACAATTTCAGAAACGGATCGTTCTTGTATTCCCCTCCATTATCTGACCTCAGAACCTTAATCTTCCTACCAGTCTGATTTTCAACTTTCTTCTTCCAACTTGTGAACAATGTCAAAACTTCATCTTTGTGCTTCATGGTATATACCCAAACTCGTCTGGAGTAATCATCAACAAAAGTAACAAACCAGTGTCTACCACTCATAGAAGGTGTCTGAGTAGGGCCCCAAACATCTGTGTGCACATAATCGAGGATACCCTTTGTCTGATGTACAGTTGTACCAAATTTTACCCTAGTTTGCTTACCCAAAACACAATGTTCACAAAATTCCAACTTGCACCCTTTAGCATCTTTAAGCAACCCTTGCTTCACAAGCCCCTGCAAGGCATTTTCTCTTGCATGCCCGAGTCGCATATGCCACAACCTAGTAGAGTCGGGAACAACCTGTTTAGGCATTTCAGTTACACTGGCAGCCTCACCCAAATATGTTTTTCCCTGCAAGAAAAACAAGTTCCTTTTTCTTTGCCCTTTCATCACCACGAGTGATCCGCTAGTCACCTTCAGAATGCCACCTTCACTAGCAAATTTCAATCCACTGGCCTCCAAGACACCAAGTGAAATCAAATTCTTTTTCAAATCTGGAACATACCATACATCTGAAAGCTCCCTAATAAGACCATCGTGCATTAGCAATTCAATCTTCCCGATTCCTACCTTCTTACAAGGTGCATCATTTCCCATCAAAACTACACCACCATCCATATACTCCAAAGAAGTAAACCACTCCTTTTTCCAAGACATATGATAGGAGGCTGCTGTATCAAGAAACCATACTTCTTGATAAAGTGAGGGACTAGAAGCAAGTGCAAAAGAAAAATCTTCGCCACTTTCTAAATTATCAACAGTCACATTTGCAGTCGAATTTTTCTTATTTCGTAGCTTTGGACAATCCTTTTTCCAATGCCCCCTTTCATGACAGAAAGCACATTCATCTTTGGCCGGTATTTTCCTGTCCTTCGAAACTCCTCTCGATTTGGAACGAGATTTGTTTCCCTTTTTCCCAGATTTGGACTCAGATCTGGTCTCAGTCCTGCCCCTTACAATCAATGCCTCAGAAGTTTCCCTATCAACCATTTTATCACTTCTCCTAGTTTCATTATTCAACAGGGCATTTGCAACATCTTCATATTTAACAGTATCCTTTCTATATAGTAAAGTAGTTGCTAAATGATCATAACTTTCAGGTAATGAATTCAACAGAATTAGGGCTTTATCTTCATCCTTAATTTGCTCATCCAAATTTAACAAATCAGCCAATAATTTATTAAATGATTCAACATGAGCATTCATAGACATACCTTCCGTATAGGTGAAGCGAAAAAGTCTCTTCTTCAAATACAGCCGATTCTCCAAACTTTTCCTCATGTATTTGTCTTCGAGCTTCTTCCACAACACCGCAGCAATGGTATCCCTCATCAAATCATACTTCTGAGCCTTCGCAATAAAGAGCCGAATAGTCCCACACGCAACTCGATTCAACTTCTTCCAATCTGCTTCGGACATATCCTTTGGTTTTTCTACTTCCAAAGCAACATCTTGTTCTTGTTGAACAAGAACATCCAACACCTCACATTGCCACATCCCGAAATTGTTTGTCCCATCAAATTTTTCAACTTCAAATTTTGCGTTGTGAATCGTTGTTCTGGACGAACTTGATCCCACAACATCCTTGGTTGCATCTGCATCACCCGCCATCTCCCTCTAGGTCGAACCAACAGCTCTGATACCACTTGTTGTGCGGAATACAAATCAAACCAACAATCAAACGAGAGAAACAGCGAGAAAACACAGAAAAGCAAGCAACACAAGAACACAAGATTTACGTGGTTCGGCAAAACGATGCCTACATCCACGAGGGGCGGTTGAGATTCGTTACTATGATCTCCAATGGGCAAACAAAGCCTTTACAAGAGATGACGGCTGCAAAATCCGAATAAGGTGTTACAATTTACAAAACCCTAACGGGTGTATTTATAGGGAAACTATTGGGCCTTTCGAATTGGGCCTATTCTGGATCCAAAAACCCGCCGACAGTCGACTGGTCTTTATACCAGTCGACTGATAATTCCTTCGGGACAGTCGACTGACTCCCACATACAGTCGACTGCTACTGCTGTATTCTCAGTCTTCGAAAAACTCCTCTCTGGACAGTCGACTGCTCCTCCATCCAGTCGACTGAAGCTCTGAAACTTTTCGAACACTGCAGATACCAAATACCAGAATCGAGCCATTATCCTACAGTTTTAACAAAAGAATAACTGAATTGCATAAACCAACAAGCTTTGTTTTATAACTACAAGCAACTTTCCACCCAAAGGATGCTTGATTTTGACTTCCTTTGTGGTAAGTTTTAGTAACTTCTACATTTATATATTTAGGATATCTTGCAATTAGTTTTTTTATTCTTTTTTCCTTTTGTTGAAAATTATGTGATTACTATTATTTGAATGGTTCTGCTCTGCAAGTTAAGTAGACAATAAATGTTGCTAATTTTTTGGAACCATTTTGTATTGGGAGGGAAACACCTTTTGTTACAGGCAAAATTAATCCTGGTGCTGAGGGATTCCAAAAACTATTCTTTGGTCAGGAGAAAATCGTCATTCCAGTTCATCCAAGGTAATTTTATTTGATTTTGATCTATGATTTGGGAAAATTTAGTTGAACAGTAGCACCTATTAGTAAAGAATGCAGTACCAAGATATGAAATTGAAGATTGATTGGATTAAGCTAATGCCAAGACCTAACATATGCTCAATTTTCTGGACAAAAATATACTTTAAATTTCCATGGGAGAGTGTAGTTATAAAAAAATAGTCATGTGTTGGTAACTTGTAATAGCAGTAACTGAAAGTAGCAACTTGCATTTTAAACTTAATTGTTTAAGTTCCAGAAAATCGTTAAAGGTGTATATTATTTATCTTCCAGCATAGTGGAGCATTAAGAATGCTTGTTTTGACCAGAGTCTAAACTTTTTTTACTCACCTATGGACTTTGGAGGATGCTCCATTGGCATTAAAGTTTAATGGTAGAGTCCTCATTTGCTTATACTTATTATATCTTGCCTATAAAATTAAGGAATTTGTTAGCAATTTTTTTAGGTTTGATAAGTTGATGACTAGTGAGAGAAACTCAATTGTGCTTCATGCCTTGACAAAGGATGTAGTTGAGGTGATGTAGATGGCAATTAGGGTATTCAAGACCAAAGCATTTGCACATGCAGTCAGTCAATTTTGTTCATTCTCTATGTACAACCAGCATTCATTTAGTTATTTTAGATGGGAAATACTTTGATTGTTGTAATTGCAGTAGCCTTTGTCGTGTTGGGCACCTTCGGCCAACTCTCGTATGAAAAAGAGATTATCCGTGGATTTCTTGCAATTATCCCAATAAAGGACGAGAATTTGCTTGCATTATCTCCCACCGGTTGCCCGACACTGTTTTTCTCTACCACAATCCGTTCGTCGTTCTTAAGTTTCCATACGTCCACCATCTTTGTTCGCCCTCGATGTTTTTTGACAGTAGGCGTGCTACCCTCTCCCACCTCCGTTTGACTGTCACTATTATGTAACGGCTGCTCATCCCCCTGCACTTCGTTGCCATCATTTATGTTGATCATTTTTCCTCGCCTCGGCATCTTGTACCTGTCAAAGATTCAATAAATTCATTAGAGGAGCAAAACTAAAACAAACTATTAAATGAGGCATCTGATTCTGTTTTTAAATCCTTTTTTTAAATTTAGCCTATATATTATGTATTGAATTAGAATGTATCAGTGTTTCTAACTTGAAGCATAATCTACATTTGTTCAGATTTAGATGTTTTGCTTGCAGTGTAAAATGGAGATGTGTTACAAGCTGAACTCAAAGTGCGATAAAAGTGAAAGTTGCGAAGCTAACAGACTTTTTCAGACTGTTAAGCTCATCAATATCTTACACTTTGTTCCCAAAGAATCCTCTTAGCTGTGGAACTACATGACCAGATAGACATCAATTGAGGACTCTAGAAATTTACTCTATACTGCAAAATGTTTCAATCCAGATTATAGACAGAAGCACATAATAGAACACCAGCATATTAACTATAGTAAACCTACCAAGGAATAGCCTACAAAAGATGCCATTTTACCTTTGCAAAACTAACCCATGTTAAGCATAGACACCAAAATGATTTGTGGTCTCAAACTAATCAACAATATCGAATAAAAGTATCTATTTATCATAAAGCACATAAAGTTTAACTAAACTTATCTGTTGTTTGATAATTAATAAAAAAAATATAATTCATATTCACCAATGCAAGCAAAAAAAATCTTTAAGTCATATGTATATATCATAAGCGACCATTGAGAGCCAATAGGTCAATGAAATTAGTGATCCAACTAACATTCTCAAAGCAAAGGCTTCTGTGGATGTTACATAATTGTCGTTCTATTATAAGATATTATAATCAAAACTTTTATTTAGTAGGATTCTGGGAAAGGTTTCGCTAGTATTTTCTAGATTATGGGAAGCAAAAAAGTTGATGGTAATTTTCCGTAATTAAGCAAGCCATTAAGAATGATATCTTGATGCTGAATTCAGCGTAAAAAATGGTACCAAACATGCCCAATTTCTCATATACTTTCTTTTTGTGCATATTCAAGATAACGTGCAGACACTCGGTTTTAAAAGTGATGAGATTCTTATTATACTTGTACAGTGGAGTGTGTCGTTTAACTCGGGCATACTTTTACCCTTGTTAAACCACACACAAGATAGTGATGAAATGAGTATGTCTGCGAAAATGTTTCAACACCATCCAAACTCCAATGCATAGTAATTTAATATAACACACAGAATAAATACGGGAGAGTGAATGTAATTAAACACGAACGGTTGAATTCATGTTCAGAAACAAATGGAATGAGTACATCACACAAAGGTCCCTCAAACCTCACACAATATGCAAAACATAATATTACAACAAGATTTAAGACACGAAAATTACAGGACATATGATATTAAGATTGAAAATCAAGTAAACTACAATACGACATCTTCCAATACATCACCCTCTTTTCCATCCTTGCGGAGCCAAGTCTCGCAAATTCCTCCGTCGGTTGTGTTTACATCAAACATAGGAAACTCAGAAGCAATGTAACTATTCATGACTTTATCGTCTTCATCTTCTGAAGGATCGCCCAGTTGAAATACATCTCTTTGTTGCATAATGAGAGCCACATACGATTTTGATAGGGTTGGATCTTCAATGTAGAACACTTGTTGCACTTGGAATAGGAACACAAATGGTTCGTGGCTAATGTATGTACCGATGTGAATCAATTTTGAGAAGTTTACAATTGTGAAGCCTAACTTATCCTTATTATTAGCAAAATTCCTATCAAACTCAGCCCAATCCCCACGAAATAAGACAACACGAAAATGTCCAAAATAATTCAACTCAATGATATCTGTTAGCACTCCATAGTAGTCGAGATCTCCATCTACAGGCCTCGTGTCGGTCTTGGAAGCATAACTTCTAGTCATAGAAGTCACTACCATTCCACTATTTTGAGATTTCAAATTACATTCACGATCCTTAGTACGAAATCTAAAGCCATTGAATATGTATCCTCCGTATTTTTTGACCATCTTATAGGGACCTTTGGCAAGTACTTTGATTTCAGATGACACACCTTCAGGACCCAAAGAATGTACCTATAAATTTTGCGCAAATCGTATCAGCACCGTGGATAATGTAGATATAATCAAGGCCTTGCATTTTCTTAATTCACCTACATGAGATTCAAATTACTTATGAAAATTTTCATTCATCAACTTGTTTTGTTCACGTGGTGGCAGTCTTCTTGGTCTAGCCCTTCGTTTGAGGTCCTTGACAAATTAACTGAAATATAGGGAAATGAATAAGGAATAACAAATGTAAGTTAATATTGTACTCTGTGGTTTTCACTATGTTCGATTTAAATTCAAAAGCGACTTACTTTTGAAATGGCTCCCCTGATGCATGGTGGTCTAGCACATATTGATGTGCCTGTTCCCACGTTAAGTTATCTAATTCAAATGCATCAACTTTACCAATAGTAGTGCCAGCAGTATCGAAAAGATATTTAGCACCATCAAGGTTGGAAATGTCTGGATTTCTCCTTGGTCTAGTCAAAGATGTCCCTACACCCTGCAGATACCTGGAACAAAAAATTGAACACTCCTCTGATAGATATCCTTGTGCTATTGACCCTTCAGGATATGCTCTATTTTTAACATAACCTTTAACTCGGTATACGTACCTAAACATGTACAATTATTCAATTAGAGCGATGTAAGGGATAAAAGAAATGAGCTTTTGAGAATTCAGTTTTGTAAGATGCATGAATTCTTTTACCTCTCAATGGGGTACATCCACCGATAATGAACAGGACCGTCGATTCTGGCTTCACCAGCAAGGTGGATTATCAAATGAATCATTATAGTGAAGAACGATGGAGGAAATATCATCTCCATTTTACTAAGTGTCAATGCCGCGCGCTGCTCCAATTGGTCAATATCTTCAACACGAAGCATTCTTGAGCAAATACCTTTATATATGCTATAAAGATCTTTCAGGACAGTAGTGATTTGCTCACACATTGAAGATCTTAGGGCCACAGGAAGGAGATCCTGCATTAGGATGTGGTAGTCGTGTGACTTTAGACCCTGAAGCCTCTTCTCCTTAAAGTTGACACACCTTGCTATGTTAGAAAAATAGCCATCAGGAACTTTAAGTTCCAGTAAAACTTTGCAAAACAATTCCAACTCTGATTTTGACATTGAATAGATTGCAGGAGGTAGACGTACTCTCCCGTTCGGAAATTCCTTTGGGTGCAACTCATGTCGGATGCCCATTGACTTCAAATCAAGGCAGCTGTTGAGATTGTCCTTTGTCTTCCAGTCATCTCCCATAACTGTTCCTATACAATTTTCACCAATATTTTTTCCGATATGCATCACATCTAAATTATGTCGCAATAAGTTAAATTCCCAATACGGCAACTTGAAGAAAATACTTTTCTTCTTCCATGCACCTAAATTCGTCATGTTCTGATACTCATCTTCTCCACATATCGGTCTCCTCATCTTGCTCCTCCCTTACCCTTTTCTTGCCCTTTTTGCTGACTTATGGTTCTTTTCCATATTTGAAGTGATGACCATCTACCCGCCTCAAAATATTGACCCAGAAGAAGCTCCAGGAGCATGTTTCCACTTGTCGGTACCATCAAATATCGCCGTCTCTGCCCGAAATATATGTATGTCAGGCAACCATCTCCTATGACCCATGTAGCAAAACTTTCTGCCATTGTACAACCATCTTGAACTAGTTTGGTCAGCACAACAAGGACATGCATAATGTTCTTTAGTACTATATCCAGATAAATTTGCATATGCGGAAAAATCATTGATTGTCCAAGACAACACGACCCGAAGAGAAAATGTTTCTTTAGCCATTGCATCATAGGTTGGAACATCCTCCTACAATTTCTGAAGTTCATCTATTAACGGCTGTAGGTACACATCTATATCATTTCCAGGACCTTTCAGTCTAGGAACTATCATGGACAAAATAAATGAGGACTGCTTCATACATTTCCAATGCGGCAAATTGTATGGTATTAACACAACAGGCCATATGCTGTATAGACTACTCATTTGCCTAAAAGGGTTGAAACCATCACTAGCTAATCCAAGTCTCACATTCCGAGGATCTTCCGCAAAATCGGGATATCTTTCATCAAATTTTTCCAAGATTGAGAATCAGCAGGATGTCTAAGAATCCCATCATTAATGCGACCTTCAGTATGTCGTTTCATATCAGAAGAAGTTTTCGAAGACATAAACAATCTTTGTAGCCTAGGAATCAGAGGAAAGTAACGCAATAGTTTGGCAGGCTTCTTTCTCTTACTTCCCTTAGTAGATCCGCTGGCTTGATAGTCTTGATTTGGTGTTTCTGACCATTTCGAAGAACCACAAACTTCGCAATTCTCCAGACTTTCCTTACCTCTCGTGAAAAGCATACAGTCATTTGGACATGCTGCTATCTTCTCATACCTTAGATGGCTAGATTGAAAGAATTTAAGAATTTTTTGATTTTATAGGTGGAGTTTACAGATTTCTGGAAATGCTTCATTCAACAGTTCAAGTTGCATAGTGAAGGACTTAGTAGACCACCCGTTTAAACATTTAATCTGAAAAAGTCTGACAATGAATGAGAATTTAGAGAATTTGGTGCAATTGCGGTACAACAGAGTACTAGCATCTTCAAGCAACTTAGCGAAGGATTCTTGCTGTTTATTATTTTCAGGGCCGGGGTTAGGCATTTCCTCGTCCACCCCACCACCAATGTGTGACGTTTCTGTTGACTCATTATGAACTTGGATTGTTGGATTATTGGTGTGGAAAGAAACATTATGAATCCCCAAGGCGTCTTGCACCAAAGCATGCATCTCATTGGGAACACTTAAGTCTTCGTTCATTAAGGGCTCATCTTCATTTTCTAATACAACCGGACAAACAGGAGCTGACGTATGATCCTCTCCATGACAAAACCACGTGTGTACCCTTGAAGAAAATCATTGACAACCAAATGTGTATGTACTACGTCACATGTCCTCAAATTACAATTTGTACACTGGAGGCATGGACAAAGAATTAAGATGGGATCACGGCAATGTCGTTTAGCAAAGATAATAAAATCTTTAATACCATCCCGGTACTCATTGAATAATCGTGGTTTACTAATCCAACTTCTATCCATTATAACAATAGCACACAATCTGAAATTAAAATTTGATATATTAAATAGTATTAGATTTAAAAGGCATTTTTTATAATTAATTTCACCTTTTTAAAAACCATCCCTAGTTGCAATTAAATAAACGATATAACAATTAACTGTAAAATACAGAAATCTCAGTCCAAAAAATGTATAAAAAATAATTAAATCTCAATACAATCTACTCTATTCACATAACCCTAAACTACCTTTGTAGAAATTATGTCAACCACCTTAGTGGCATTTTATCGAACACCTTGTGTTCGAGTGTAATATCGATTTGACTATAGTATCCCCTGAATTTGGCTTTCCGTTCAAGGAGATGATGATGGTAAAGGGTATTTGCTGTTAAGAGGAATATGGCGAATAACGAGGGCGCCGTGCTGTAAATATGATAACAAGAAGATCTGATGACTCATGAACTATTTTGTTCATGGCTACTAATAATCAGTTACTTATCTCAAAATAATAATAATAATAATAATTATCTCTATACCTCAAAACAAATTTTCTCATTTAACCTTAATTAAAGTGGCTCAACTGGGAATGAAAGCTTATCAAACAATTTTCAGTAATAGATGAAACTTGTATAAGATCTTTGTTGTACCAATCTAGACATGACATCTTCCAGTCCATAAATTTAATAAGGATCTTCGTATGTACTTCAATATTATAGCGTGTAAACCTTACGATTAGTTGTTTGCAGTTCAAAATATCTCAAATATCTTAATCATAGAGCAGAACCTTATACAAGTAAAAATGTGAACTATCAAAGAACAATGTCAAAAGGCATCCATCATCCCAAATCACCAACTCCATATTTACATTTAGTCATAGTCTCATAAAATACCCATCTCTAAATACCACAAACTAATTATATTCTCCTCTATTATCATTTGTCAAGCACTCACTGTACTCAATGATGGACAACAACTAAAAAATGGAAATTTCTTATTTAACTACGTGAGTTTACTCCATACTTGCATGACATCTCAAGCATCTAAAATATAGTCTACAAACTTTTCCTTATCAAAAAAACAAAACAAAACAAACAAAAAAGCTACCCATTCTTCCAAATGCCCGCAATTGAGAGCCAGAGGCAATGTCAAATCCTCACCAAATGTCAAAAAACCTAAACCATGGACCAAATGACATATCTAACACAGAATTGGAACCATTAAATGCAATTTCACAAGATAACACATCAATCTAGTAAACCCACTTAATTCCACAGCCAAGATTTCATCTCGCGAGGCGTCAAACAGCATTATGCAATCAAAAAGACCTTCATGTTCTAGTTCACAGTATCACAAACACAATATGTCCAACATATTTTGTAAACAGTAACGGATGAGAAATAAACGAAGAACTCTTCCATCAGGAACATATTCTCATGACATCCCAAGCATCGAAAAAAATGACAAGAATAAAGCATTATACCACTTAATGTCGGAAGTTTTTGACGGTGGGGCGACTGGGGATGACTCAGGCCGGCGACGATGGAGGCTACGGAGACGGCAACGGTGGGGCCTACGAAGATGGAGACTTTTCGAAGGAAACTCGGATCGGGAGTTTTGAGGGGGGGGGGGTTAAGAGAGAGAGAGAGTCTGAACTTGCGTTAAAGAGATGGAGGAGTTGTCGGAGATCTCAAAACTAGACTCCGATGGCGGAGGATTTGTCTCCAAAATCGACGAAGGGAAGGAGGGAGAATGAAGGCGGCGCGCACGAAAAATTAGGGCTGGGGAAAAAAGCGAGCGAAATGTTAGGGTTCGCGGGGGATTTATCCTAGTTAATTCACCGGCGTTTTTATTAACAAACGCCGGTGAATGGGAGAAGATTTGTTTGGTACATTTTAGCTGCCTATTCATCGGCGTTTTTGATTAAAACGCCGGTGAATATTATCCTTCACCGGCGTTTGTATAGAAAACGCCGGTGAATATCATAATTCCTCGGCGTTTTATAGAGGCCGCCGGCGTATAACCATCCATTGTGACGCCCCATTCCTGGCCTCTTCCTACCCCGGCTTGACTGGTAAAACGTCGGGGTATATACGCCAGATTACCAAACAAATGTTGTAGTGCCAGTAGTAAAAAACAAGGTTGAGACGTTCCACAAGTATGGATCCCAATTCCGGAGAACTGCCGCAGCAAAACCCCTGCCCGACTGTTATACAAACTCCTCGTCGTGTGAACTTCCCGCAAGTGCCCTTCTAGCCCCGGTATACGTATATACTTTGGAGACGGCAAACTATCCGCCCAACTACGCATAGTCTCGTATTTAAAATAAAAGCTCATCTCCCACGAGACAACCACAGTCTCGGAGAACCTCTGTAGCAAGACCCCCGCCCGACCTGGTCTATAGTCCCGATGAGCCGTCGCAGCAAGACTACCGCCCGACTATATAGAGAGCCCCACTCATGTTTGCCCAAGATTTACCACATCTTCACTTATGTGCCTATGTTCTTAAGTTCAAGACATGAATAATTTTCCACACCTAGAATTAGTTTTACCTCCTACCGGACTTAATCAATAAATATGAGATAGCTCCATGGCCATATCTCAAAATCATATCTCAAATATTTCATTTCAATTGTGCCGGTACCCGAGGTCTTACTAACCCTAAATCACAACTTTTCATGTACAAGAAACCATGGGTACTCATACCCTTCATGTATTAACTCAATATGTCTATGTCTCCAACTTATTCTTAAATAAAAATCCATGTTTCATCTTAGCACTTATTCATCCATTTTCAATTCAAACATAGAACAAATAATTCCTTTCTTGGACAAAAGATTCATCACCACAAATTCTATTAGCAATTTAAGCAATTCACATCTCCATTCACATTCTCAGCATAAGTGTTTATTTACACAAGAGGGATTCATAACTAGTTACATATTTTTTTTTCTTTTCAAAGATCTTTTACTCAAGTAATAATTTTTGGAGTCGAAACTCATTTATTAATTAATATCTCATTTTTACTTCCTCAAAAATATACAATAAGATTTCATAACAATCTCTAATAACTTCCATTTTATCTTATAACAATGATAGAAGTTTATTCAAAATTTAAAAGCATCTTAATCTATTAAAATCCAACCAAAAAATCAAAAGAGAGGGCTCGGGTTTCGAACCCTGAACCAACCGAGACACGGCAACAGAGCCCAAGCTCAGACACGCTAGCCATATAGTCCATTTGGACTTTGTGTCTAAGCTTTTGCCGAAATGTTTATGAATTCAAGACTCAGTTTCGGTGAGTTAATTAAAAGGGTAAAAATAAGTGCAACTATCAAGTTTCGAACCCAAGATTTCTTACAAAGAGTGCTCTGTGTTGCACTGACCAACCAGTAACTCCAAGTGTATTTTCTGTTTAAGAGTTGTATTAATATACTTTGTTTATACTATTTTGAATTTGGTTCTTTTTAACAAAACTTGTTTATCCAATAATCCAATCTTTTAGGATACTGGAATAAACTTCTCTTTTGGACTGAGATGAATCTTAAAAATAATAATCAACAAGTTCAAACTTATTTTCAGAATATATCTTCATTTTCAATTAGATTTTCCCTTTCTTTTTACATACAAAATTTGCATTTCTTCTCAAACTCGAAATTAAGGATCATGTTTATTAAAACTAGTTTATGTCCATCATTATACTAATTAAAATTTTGTGCTAAAAACCAAATATGTCTCTTAATCAACCATGGATATCTCAAAGAAATTCTTTCATGCAAAATTAGTATTTTTAACATATGTCGACATGTTTCATGGCAATAACTAAAATTATTTTTCTTTTTTCTTTTTCTTTCTTAATCATCATGTCTCTAAAGCATATGTCGAAATATAACATTCTTTAACAATTTCTCTTATATATTACACATTCGACTAACATAAATTTGCAAACATTCTAACATGATTCATATGATTAATTCTTTAGTTGAGTTCCTCTTTTTGATTAGCATGGGAACAATTGTTCACTAAGCATCAACAAGATCATTGTATGTTATGCTAGCATGGATTTTATCTACATATATCACATTCAACTTATACTACTCATTTAAACTATTTAGCATGCAATTTCTACTTTTAGAAAGGAAGAGATCGCCCACCTCTAATGAAGATTGAAATCAAATGAGAAAGTTGGAACAACTCCTAGCTCCTAGCAAATCATTCTCCTCCTAGCAAGAACTCCTCCAAGCAAGAACACTCTACTCTCTTTCTTTTTCTTTCTCTTTTTTAATTTACTTTTTGGTGTGTGAAATGAGAAGAGAAGGGGTGCTATTTATAGGACATGTTTAGAGATCAAAGTGCAAAATTACCCACCTAATAAATTATTCAATTTAATTTCCCATCCCTTCACTTTCTTAACTCCCCAAACCCCCGAACTTTCACTACTCCACCTCTTCAAAACTCAACTCCCATCTCTTCCTCTTCTAAACTCCCCAACCGGCCCACTTTACCTCTTGTCCACGTCACCAATTGAACAGACAGCAACATATATGATATGGCTAAAAATAGGGGTTTAATCAAGGCCGTCCAGATGGGGCACGAATCTCGAGATTCAGGGGTGAAACAGTAATTTTACCTACAGAACAGGTCTGAAGCGGGTACTGGGTCTCCTATTCGCAGATCCAGTAACCCGCGAACGGATCCACCACAACTGGGTGTGGGTTTCAACCCGCAACAAACCCGGTCCAGCAGGATAGAATTAGGGTTTCTGATTAATATTAATCAACGGTCCCCGATTCATATCTATCCTTTCACTGGGGATTAGGGATCACATTCCTTATCTGTATACACAGGAATTACATGCCTAATCTGTTCCCTGAGACGCCTATAAACACCCCCCACCCATCTCCATTAAGAGGTAATCAATCTTTTGCTAGTTAAACGCTCTTTCATAATCATTTCTAGTTACTGACTTGAGCGTCGGAGGGTGCGTCGCCGGGATCAACCCCGGTGTCTCGCACTTCCTTGCAGGTGAACGGCGGGAGTCAACGGTCAAGCTCCGGCGGAACAGGTTAGGTGTTTGCTATTCAGGTTTTCCAAGAACTCACAAATTCTATCTGTTTGCCCCCACACCGAATTTAGCGGCAACAGATTGGCGCCGTCTGTGGGAAACTAACGAATAGAAACCTCTCATCTTCCCCGAGAACAGGTCTTCTCCAGCCATGCCGCCTCACAAAGTCAGGTCAAGGGGCTCTAACCGAGTACCCAATCCTGACCAGCAAGAAGTCCTTCCTGACCCCGCTCAGCAACAAGGGCAACTTCCCCTAACCACGGAAGAGCTGCTCCAACAAAACCATCCCCCTCCTGATCCAAAGGGTCCTAACCCTCAGAAACAGCCCCTTCACCAAGAGAACCTCTCCATCCACAATGCCTCCACAGACTCTATGGCCTCCCATCATCCCCGAGCCTCTGCTCGCCGCAATGCAACCCCCAACGCCAGAAAGATGATGACCTCCGTCGTCATCTGGATGAAAAACGGGCCCGGGAGGAAGCCTCCCGCCAGCATGAGCGATCCCCTCGTCGCCGAGAGTACAGGAGGTCCCCCATCCGAAGAGGGAGGAAGGAGTCCCCCGATCATTACCGAAGAAGGCACTCTCCCGCAGGTCGGCAACAGCCCCGGAACAATGAGGCACCAACACCCTGTGCCGAGTTCCAGCAGTTCCAAGCGACCGTCCTGCAGGCCCTCAACCTCCGTCAGAACCCTATTGAGCCTGAAGCTCCCATCCCCTCCTCTGGTCCGAAGCCCTCGCCGACGGTGCCCCTCTCCTCGACCCGCTCCTACCAACTCCAGGCGCACCCCAAGTCCTCGTCGTTCCCAAAGTTACCATCGCCGCAGCCCTCGCTCTCCCTCATACGAAGACGAGTCCCGTGGCTCGACAGATTACCGTCGGAGAGATGACGCCATGAACCGCCGCCTTAATGAAGTAGAAAAGCTCCTGGGTCAGATAAACCGAGAATAGGAGTTTAGAGGAAGGACCATACGTCCTAGCCGACCCCCTTTTTCCCGGACCATAGTGGATGCACCCGTCCCGTTCGGATTCAAACCTCCCCAGTTTGAGACTTACACCGGAGAGACCGATCCAGTTGACCACATCGAAAGCTTTAAGACTCTGATGCTCCTACATCAAGCTTCCGATGCCCTCCTCTGCAAAACCTTCCCCGCAACTCTCAAAGGACCGGCCCGAGAGTGGTATTCTCGTCTCGCCCCCGCCTCGATATTCTCCTTCGAGCAGTTCGAAACACTCTTCGTCACACATTTCGTGAGCAGCCAAAGGGCCGAAAAGACGAGCATCTCCCTATTACACCTCCACCAGAAGAAGGGGGAAAAATTGAGAGACTACGTGAAGAGGTTTACGGCTGAGGCCAGATCCATAGCATCCCTGGACCAATCGGTCGCCGCAGTAGCATTTCAATCCAATGTCCTTAATTCCAACCTCCGCTCCTCCCTCGCCAAAAAGCCACCACATGACTTTTCCGACCTCCTCCTTCGCACTGAAAAGTATATCCGGGCAGAAGAGGCTGAGCAGCAACCCAACTGGGAGGGGTCTACCTCCGGGTTTAAGAGAAAGGGAGCGGAAGAAGAAGGAGCCAAGAAGCTCCAGAAGGATAATGCCGGCCAGCGCCGACCTCCCCCTAGATTTGAGAAGTTCACTCCCCTCACCACTAACATCTCCGCCATCTTCATGGAAGTCGAAAAGGAAGGGGTCTTACCTCCAGCTCCCAAGATGAACACCCCCGCCAAAAGAAGAGATAAAGAGAAATGGTGCCGCTATCACCGGGACCATGGGCATGACACCAACGACTGCCGTGCTCTAAGAAATGAGATCGAAGCCCTTATCCAGAGGGGGCAGCTGGCGAAATTCGTGAGGAAGGACCGAGCCGAGCTTCCTCCCCAGCCTCGGGGGGCTAACAAACGTCCGGAACGAGAAGAGACGCCAGATTTTGAGGAAGAGCGAGTCCTCCACCTCATCCATGGGGGTCCAATGGGGGGCTCCTCGAACTCCTCTCGGAAAGCTTTTATCAGAGAAGTGAACTCGGTCCGAGCCACCCCTCCTCCCAAAGGCCTCGGAGTGCCCGTCACCTTCTCTGACGAAGATCTCGAGGGTGTCCGCACCCCTCATTGTGACGCACTCGTCATCATTCTTCACATGGCCAATTTCAAAGTCGAGAGGATCTTAGTGGATAACGGTAGCTCCGTCAACATCCTCTTTCTCGGTGCTTTCAAGGGCCTGAAGCTCTCCCGAGACAGACTCAAGCCCGCCGGCTATACGCTCCATGGGTTCACAGGAGTGCCGGTTACTATTGAAGGGGTGATTACCCTCGATGTCACAGCCGGCAAAACTCCTACTACCCGCACAGAGTCGATGGATTTCATGGTCGTAGATGTCCCAGCAGCCTACAACGTCATTTTGGGTCGGCCCGGCCTAGCCGCCCTTGAAGCCGTCCCCTCTGCCTATCATCTCAAAATGAAATTCCCCACCCGGGCCGGAGTAGGGGAGGTAAGGGGCAATCAGGAGCAGGCCCGCAAGTGTTATATGACCTCCACCCTCGGGCCCGTTCTCTCATTAGAAACACTGGAAATTCCCCAAGACGCCGCTCGGCCGACTTCCGAGCCGGTGGACGAATTGGAGGAGGTGCTCTTCTCGGAGCAAGAGCCGACCCACAAGTTCTTCATTAGCAAGACCCTCCCGTCCGCCCTATACTCAGATATCGTAAAATGCATCCGAGCCAACCAAGACCTCTTCGCATGGTCAGCTGCAGACATGCCCGGTATCTCCGAAGAACTCCTGGTCCACCGCCTGAGTGTTGATCCGGGGTCCAAACCGGTTCAGCAGAAAAGGCGCAAGTTCGCCCCCGAGCGTCAGCTCGCTATCAAAGAGGAGGTAGAAAAATTGTTGAAGGCCCGATTCATACAGGAGGTAAATTATCCTGAGTGGTTGTCAAACGTAGTAATGGTAAAGAAGTCCAATGGGACATGGAGAATTTGTATTGATTTCACCGACCTCAACAAGGCCTGTCCCAAAGATCCCTTCCCTCTGCCGAGCATCGACACTCTGATTGACGCAACCTCGGGACATGAGCTCCTAAGCTTCATGGACGCTTTCTCGGGTTACAATCAGATAAGAATGTTCCCCCCGGATATCCCTAAGACATCTTTTGTAACCGATCAAGGCCTTTATTGCTACAGAGTCATGCCATTCGGCCTAAAGAATGCTGGAGCGACGTACCAACGCCTCGTCAACAAGGTATTGCAGGCCCAGATTGGCCGGAACATGGAAGTGTACGTGGATGACATGCTTGTGAAAAGCATCCGAGGCGTTGATCATGTGGCTGACCTCCAAGAAGCATTTGATGTTTTGAGGAAGCACAATATGAGACTCAACCCGAACAAGTGTGCGTTCGGCGTCTCATCAGGGAAGTTCCTCGGCTTCATGGTTAGCCAACGAGGAATAGAGGCAAATCCGGAAAAGATCAAGGCCATACTGGACATGGCCCCTCCCAGAAATGTCAAAGAAGTTCAGAGGTTGACCGGTCGCCTAGCCGCCATAGGGCGCTTTCTGTCGAAGTCCGGGGAGAAGTGCCTCCCGTTCTTCAAAGCCCTCAGGGGGGCTAAAGGATTCGAGTGGGGGCAGCAACAACAAGACTCCTTCGACCAGCTTAAAGCTTACCTCGTCAATCCACCTCTTCTCAGCAAACCCATACCTGGCAAACCACTCTACCTCTACCTTGCAGCTTCCGAACAGACGCTCAGTGCGGTCTTAGTCAGAGAAGAAGAAAGGGCTCAGAAGCCCATTTACTACGTCAGCAAAGTGCTTCGGGACGCCGAACTCCGGTACCCGAAAGTTGAGAAAATAGCCTATGCCCTGGTAATGGCCGCAAGAAAGCTTCGGCCCTACTTCCAGTCCCATTCGGTGGTCGTTCTTACCGACCAGCCGCTGAAACAGGTCCTTCACAAGCCAGAGACTTCCGGCCGCCTTATGAAATGGTCGATCGAGCTGAGCCAACATGATATAACTTATCAGCCTCGGACCGCGATCAAGGCTCAGGTGCTGGCCGAATTCATAGCTGAAACAACTATCCCCGACTCCGAGCAAGCAATGAAGGGACCACCCGTCTGGTCGGTCTATGTCGACAGATCCTCTTGTAACGAGGGAAGCGGGGCAGGGGTCATCCTGGCGGGCCCAGATGACTTTGTCCTCCAATATTCCCTCCGTATAAACTTCAAAGCCTCGAACAACGAGGCCGAATACGAGGCACTCATAGCCGGCCTTGGAATGGCCCGAAATGCAGGGGTACGACGCCTGCGGATCTTCAGCGACTCTCAGTTGGTCGTCAACCAGGTCCTCGGTGAATACGAAGCCCGTGATGACAGGATGATTAAGTACTTGGCTAAAGTGAAAAGCCTCATGGCGCTGTTCGAGGAGGCCCTCATCCTTAGAATCCCCAGAGAAGAGAATGCTCAGGTCGACGCCCTATCCAAATTAGCCTCCTCTTCCCTTCAAGGCCTCGAACAAACTGTTCTGATAGAAGTCCTCCTGAAGCCAAGCATAGAGGATGATGCGCTCGACTCCGTTGAAACACTGCCAGTCCTCCTCGAAGACAATTGGATGAAGCCCCTCGTCGAGTTTCTAAGAGACGGACTCCTCCCCCAGGATCCGAAGGAGGCACGAAGGATAAGAACCCGAGCCGAGCGTTATGTATTAATCGAAGGCATTCTATATAAGCGCTCCTTCACCCAGGTGGATGGTCGGCCCTACCTAAGGTGCCTCTCCCCCGGGCAAGCCGACTATGCCCTACAAGAACTTCATGAGGGCATCGGCGGAGTCCACTCCGGCTCCAGAGCCCTAGCGCGCAAAGTGTTAAACTACGGGTATTACTGGCCCACTCTCCTACGGGACGCCGAACGACACGTTCGGCAATGCATCTCCTGCCAGAAGTATTCCGACATCCGTCGCCTTCCGCAAGCACCACTTACCTCCCTATCAAGTCTGATCCCCTTCGCAATGTGGGGGATGGATTTACTAGGGCCATTTCCGCCAGCTCCCGGACAATTAAAGTTCCTAGTCGTGGCAGTCGACTATTTCTCGAAATGGATAGAGGCCGAGCCCCTGGCTACAATCACCGAGCATAGAGTTGTTCAATTCTTCTGGAAAAATGTAATCTGTCGATTCGGCGTTCCTCGGGTCATAGTTACAGATAACGGAACGTAGTTCGCTGGGACTGCCTTCCGAGCCTTATGTGAGGACCTCGCCATACAACACCGCTTCTCCTCCATCTCTCATCCCCAGTCAAATGGCCAGGCCGAGAATGCCAACCGACAGATCCTCTCCGGCATCAAGAAGAGGCTAGACAAGTGCTCCAAGGGCTTGTGGGTCGATCAGCTACCAAATGTGCTCTGGAATCATCGCACCACGAAGCGGACCCCAACAGGCGAGAGTCCGTTTAATCTCACCTACGGATCCGAGGCCCTCATCCCGCTAGAAGTGGGGATACCCTCTCCTCGTTTGATAGCTTTTGAAGAAGAGCAGAATGCCAGAGAGCTCAGAGCAAGCCTAGACTTGATAGACGAAATCCGAGAAAGAGCGGCTATACGGCAACAAAGTTACCGGAGAAGAATTGAGCTCGCCTACAACAAAAGGGTCCGCCCAACAGACCTCAAAGAAGGGGATCTGGTCCTCCGAAAATTGGCCATCTCGTTCCCCGGATAGAAAAGCAAATTGGCCCCGAATTGAGAGGGACCATACAAAATTTCAAAAGTGATCCGCCCCGGTGCGTACAAGCTAGAAGATCTTGAAGGCAGAGAAATTCCCAGAACTTGGAATGCCGACCATCTTTTGAAATACCAAGAGAGGGCAGCTACGCCTATCTAAGTAACTCGAGATGTCGAACCACTCCTTTCCTGCTACTAGTAGTAATTTTTCCTTTATTTTTTCATTGTAATAATGGCTAGCAACTTTAGAAGCAGCCGACCATTAGATATTAATAAATAAAGTTTTTCATATTTTTGATACTATTGCATCTCTCTGCCTTTAATTCTTTAACCACACGATGGTTCGGAGTCCAGCACTCGGCCCGACTCTTCTTCCTCGGCTCGTCTACAGACGAGCCGGAAGTAGATCGCTGTTCGAAATTGCTCCTGCAGCCGTTGAATGGATCGGAGTCCAACACTTGGCTCGATTCTACTTCGCAAGTTCGCTCCTAAGCGGACTAGAAGTAGCTCGCCATTCGGAACTGCTCCTGCATCCCTTAAACTAACCACACGATGGTTCGGAGTCCAGCACTCGGCTCGACTCTTCCTCCTCGGCTCGTCTACAGACGAGCCGGAAGTAGATCGCCGTTCGAAATTGCTCCTGCAGCCGTTGAATGGATCGGAGTCCAACACTTGGCTCGATTCTACTTGCAAGTTCGCTCCTAAGCGGATTAGAAGTAGCTCGCCATTCGGAACTGCTCCTGCATCCCTTAAACTAACCACACGATGGTTCGGAGTCCAGCACTCGGCTCGACACTTCTTCCTCGGCTCGTCTACAGATGAGCCGAAAGTAGATCGCCGTTCGAAATTGCTCCTGCAGCCGTTGAATGGATCGGAGTCCAACACTTGGCTCGATTCTACTTCCCAAGTTCGCTCCTAAGCGGACTAGAAGTAGCTCGCCATTCGGAACTGCTCCCGCATCCCTTAAACTAATCTAACGACCGGACTTCTAGTATGGCTCGACTACTCGTCCTCAAATGGGCCGGAATTAGATGCAAATCACAGTCCTGACGCGCCGAACCGAGGTACCGGGGTACCGACCCTCGTATATGGCAAAAAAACCTCCCGAGGCGAAACCACCGTCAGATCGTCTCAGAAAGTGTGCCAGGGCGTGATGAGCGGATCTCATTCAGCCACGTGTCCACAAAACGACAAGATAGTATTTTCTTGGGAACTGGACCCGCCTCAGGATCCGTGCAAACATCAGACGGCCCTGATCGCCTCACCTCGCTCGGCGGAAGTCACCCCGGTCCCCAAGCAACGATCAGGCCACGTGGGCGCAGTCGAGAAACAACTGCGCCTTAACAGCCAAACCAAGCCGCACCTGGAGGGACCGGGCTAGGCTCAGAAGCGCAGCAAAAGAGAAAATTTCGAGGCCAAGGAGTTCGGCGAGGCGAACACTGGCCTCGTGGTTCGTCTCGAGCCTACTCTAGTTAGCGCGACTATAGCACAAATAAGGAGACAGCCGAGGATAGTTCGGATAAAACAACTCCAATTCCATTAATAAATTTGATAGTTACAAAGTGGATTACAACAGTAAAAACTTGCAAGTGGGCAACAACAACAAGACACGACCCGTTTACTACTTTCGAGGTAGGGGTATGCTCCGGTTCAGAGACACTTTAGGTCGGCGTTTCCTGACCCCCGAACTCGTCTCTAGCCCTGACGAACCGAGACGCCTCCTCTCCGCTGACCCTGACAGTTGCTCCAACCGAAGCACCGCTTGAAGACACCGCCACACCGCTTTGGGCGTCAGCGGCTGACCTGCCTACGATAGGAGTCCGGCTCGCCGCTTGATAGAACGTGATCCCTCGCTCGATCTCTTCGCGAGTGCACGAGGTGCTCCGGACGTTAGCCCTCACCGGCTGAGGCTTGAGCCGAGCAACTTCTTCCTCCAGTTCGACGATCCGATCCTTCAATGTGTCGTCCTTCACTATCACCTTAAACCGAGGAAGTTTTGCCGAACCAGGGTACTCGGCGCTGTCGGATATGACGCGACGTAAGTGGGTCACTTCGATACTCTTGTCGACCGTCACCCTTTGCAGCTCTTCCACCTTCTTCGCTAAGGCATCTCGTTCGGCCAAAACTCGCGCCAGTTCCTCTTCCTTAGCGGATAGCTTGGCCTCGACTATCCGTAGGTGATGCAGCTCGACCAAAGCCTCGCTATGCCTAATCTCTAAGTTGTGAAGTATCCTCCTCGTCAAGTGAACCTCACCCTCGAGACGGTCCTCCCGAGAACGCTTAAACAACTCGGCTCGGCGCAGCTCAGCCGAGGTGTTGTGAGCCAGCACGGCAATCTGAAATAAGAAAGGGACAGCATTGAAATATCACACTACCGAGCCAAACACTTGGACAAATTTCGAAGTCAAATTCTGGTGTCAAAACACTACACTACCAAGCCAAATACTTTGATAAATTTCCGGAGTCAAAATACTTTTCATTCATCAAAAAGCGGTGGCCAGTCCGCAAAAGGCGTTACAATGCTCAGAAGAAAAAACAACAAAAACTACAAGAAACTTAACGTGGGGATCAGGGGTCCACCTTCTTCGTCGCGTCGACCAAGGGCGCATTCACGGATGGCCCCTCGGTCCGCCCCTTGACCCAACCGTCCGCCGAGGGCTCTTCGGCCACTTGTTCCTCGTCCTCCCCTTCGGACTCATCGCCTTCGACCTCCTCCTCACCGCCTGAAGGCGACCCTGGCCACAGGCGGTAGCCGACCCGCTCGAAGCCGGGGATTCGCTCTTGCACATGGTCGAGTGCCGTTTGATAAGACCGCTCCATGTTCTCGGCCATGTGCTTCTTCGCTTCGGCCTCGACCTCCTTCTCCACTTCGGCCCGGATCTTCGCCGCCAGGGCCTCCTTCTCCACCTTCTCTTCGGCCAAGGACTTCGTCGCCGCAGCCAGCTCCTTGACGGCCTTGGCAGCCTTGGCAGACTCCGCCTCGAGGCTCGACTTGACTTTATCCAGGTCGGCAACAAGGTCGGCCACCCGGACTTCCAAGGCCTCGACTCTCCTCTGCTCGGCCTCGAGTTCTTTGACCGCCCTCACCTTCGCCAACCGGTCTTTGTCACTGGCGGCCCTCAACTCCTTCTCCTGCTCGGCGAACGTCTCGAGGAGATGGCCGAAGTGACAAGTGGCCTGCGAAGACAACAATGAACGCACTAAGCAAACCGAGCAATAAACTTGGGAAAATTTTTAGAAACAAGAAACTTACCGAGACGAGTGACCGAGCCACCTCGTAGGTGTCGTCACCCACCGTCCCCGCCTTAAGCGCGGCTCGATCCTTCGGGGTCGCCAAGTGCTTGACGACCTGCACTGACATTTGCGAATTGCCGAGGAACCCGTCATGGTTCTTCACTCGCCAATTCGGCACGAACAGCTGCTTGTGCTGTTCGGTCAGAATTTCCTCGGCGTCCCTGGTCAGCGGTGGCGCCTCGATTGACAGCGCCGCGTTTATGTCGAAGGCCCCCTCTATCACACTTGGGGCCACGGAGGACGAGGGCGCCTCGGCAACAACAACCTTGGACGGTGCTTCGACAGTCGGAGGGGGAGGAGCGATGGTAGAAGCAACGGTGGGCGGCGGAGTCGAAGAGGCAGCCTTGGTCGCCCTCTTCCTCTTTCGACCCCCGGTCAACTTGGACCTATCGGCCATCATCGCGTTGAAATCAATCTTCATCGCTTCTGCGTCAGACAACAAGAAGAAAACAAATCAGAAGGGCGAACTAAAAACTTGAAAGAAAAACGGAAATAAGTGAGATGTCAGGAGCATACTCGGGTCGATGGGGCTTAGGCCGGACCCGAACAAAACCTCCTCAGTCAAATCCCTCCAACTCAAGATCGGAAGAGCCATTATCTTCCTCGCCACATCCTCATCGGCCTCAGACAATACAGGGTCGGCACGCGTGAATTTCGGTACCTCCACCTTCCAACGGGTCGGAATAATCCGAATCGCCTCGCCCCTTACTATGAAATACCTCTCCTTCCAACCCTTGATTGAGTCGGGGTTTTCTATAATCTTAACACCCTTCCTCGGCCCCAAGTAGTATCGATACTCCGTCTTGTGCTGCAGGTTTACGCGATACATGCCTCGGAAGACTGTGAGATCCGGCTGTACTTCGGCTCGGTAGCACTGAAGCAAAAAGGCGTTCACATGGCGCCAAGTGTTCAGCATAAACTGGGTCGGGGCAAGGCAGTACCAGCCAAGGATCTCAAGAATGAAAGGGTGCAGAGGGAAGCGTAACCCGGCATTCAAGGAGTCGACGTCGAACATGCACATGTCCGACGACGGCAGCTTAGAGTTCGCTCGTATCCCGGGTCCGGGAAGGATCAGCTTATACTCCGGAGGAATGGCGAAGGCACTCCTAACCCGAAGTAGATCCTTCTCGGCCAACAACGTGATGAGCTCATCGGCTTCGGTGGGAAGGACCGGGTTAGGTTCCTCGACAATTTTGGACTTTCCATAGATTGCCTTCTCCAGCAGGTCGCCCTGATACTGCCTGACCCCCGAATGACCGGACAGGACAGAAGGATACCGTCCCATCTCGGGAGCTTGCTTCGGATTCTCCACAATCACCTCCACCACGGGGGATCGGGTTTCCACCCTCCTCTTCTTCTTCCCCTTCCTCGTCTCAGCTATAGACGGTTCGGCAACCTGTTTACCCTTCCTCCGAATCTCCGACCTCCTCCTCTCCTCGGCACCATCATCGCCCGAAGACGAGGCCCCACTCCCCGAGTCCACTCGAGACATCTCTAGAAAGATTATTTAGACTAAGTTAACTGACCTTTTGAAGTGACGTTCACGGTCAGAGTGCTCTCGCCGGAAATCGCCTGGCCCACGCCACAGCTAACGGCAACGCCTTGGAGAGAAAAGCTCCGCTAGTAGAATCTTAGAGATCGAAAGTAAAAACTTGAGAGTGAAAAGTAAGAAATGAGCTTGAGAGCGAGGGCGAAAGCTTATAACAGCTGACAAGTTGGGCCTCCTTGGGAAACGCAAAAAGCCCACTAAGAAGCCAAAGCGACAAGCGGAAAAGTTACAAAGTTACGGGAAGCAAGAAACTCTTCAAAATACCAAGTCAACGATTCGGCCACCGGTCTGCCGGGCTGAGCTATCGAACAGCCCGGCTGGGCAACCGAGCTACTGCGCTCCTTCAAAACGTCCAACTTAGCACCTCGGTCCAACAGTCCTGACGCGCCGAACCGAGGTGCCGGGGTACCGACCCTCGTATATGGCAAAAAATCGTCCCGAGGCGAAGTCACCGTCGGATCTCTTCAAAATTCGCGACGGAATCTGATGGACGGTTCAGATCATGCCACGCCCACAAAACGACAAGATAACGTTTTCTCGTGATCTAAACCCCATCCTCGTGATGCGCGCCATGATGAACGGCTCAGATCCGTCCACGCGTATCTTCCGAGACGCCTGCCACCGGCCCGCCCAGCCGAGCTACCGAACAGCTCAGCCAAGCAGCTGAGCTACTGGGCGCGGAGGGACTTCAAAACGTCCAACTTAGCACCTCGGTCCAACAGTCCTGACGCGCCGAACCGAGGTGCCGGGGTACCGACCCTCGTATATGGCAAAAAATCGTCCCGAGGCGAAGTCACCGTCGGATCTCTTCAAAATTCGCGACGGAATCTGATGGACGGATCAGATCATGCCACGCCCGCAAAACGACAAGATAACGTTTTCTCGTGATCTGAACCCCATCCTCACGATGCGTGCCATGATGAACGACTCAGATCCGTCCACGCGTATCTTCCGAGACGCCTGCCACCGGCTCGCCCAGCCGAGCTACCGAACAGCTCAGCCAAGCAGCCGAGCTACTGGGCGCGGAGGGACTTCAAAACGTCCAACTTAGCACCTCGGTCCAACAGTCCTGATGCGCCGAACCGAGGTGCCGGGGTACCGACCCTCGTATATGGCAAAAAATCGGTCCGAGGCAAAGTCACCGTCGGATCTCTTCAAAATTTGCGACGGAATCTGATGGACGGTTCAGATCATGTCACGCCCACAAAACGACAAGATAACGTTTTCTCGTGATCTGAACCCCATCCTCGTGATGCACGCCGTGATGAACGGCTCAGATCCATCCACACGTATCTTCCGAGACGCCTGCCACCGGCTCGCCCAGCCGAGCTACCGAACAGCTCAGCCAAGCAGCCGAGCTACTGGGCGCGGAGACACTTCAAAACATCCAACTTAGCACCTCGGCCAAACAGTCCTGATGCGCCGAACCGAGGTACCAGGGTACCGACCCTCGTACATGGCAAAAAATCATCCCGAGGATCGTCATGACGCCCTAACCCTCGGACCATCTGAACCGAGGCACCGACCCATCTAGCCGAAGAGTCTAGTCGCCGAACCGAGGTGCCGGGGTACCGACCCTCGTATATGGCAAAAAATCACTCCGACGCGCATCAGCCGTTGGATCTTGTGAAAAAATGTGCTCGTCATGATGGACGGACAAGATTTGGCCACGTCCACTAAACGACAAGATAGCGTTTTCTGGAGATCCACGCTGAGATGGACGGCCCAGATGATGCCACGTACCTCGGAACCATCGAGCCGAGGCACTGACCATCCGAGCCGAGGCACTGGGCCTCGAGATACCAATCCGAACCGAGGCACAGACCCGCCGAGCCGAGGTGCCAGGGTACCGACCCTCGTATATGGCGAAAAATCGCACCGACCCACATCAGCCATTGGATCTTGAGAAAAAACGCGCTCGTCATGATGGACGGCCCAGATTTGGCCACGTCCACTAAACGACAAGATAGCGTTTTATCGAGATCCACGCCGAGATGGACGGCTCAGATGATGCCACGTACCTCGGAACCATCAAGCCGAGGCACTGATCATCCGAACCGAGGCACTGGGCTTCGGCACGCCAGGCCGAGCCGAGGTACCGAGGTACCGAACCTCGTATACGGCGAAAAAACGTGCCGAGGAACAGGGACCATCCGATCTCTCCGAAAATCGCGCTCCGCCCTGATCGAGGGCTCCGATGACGCCACGTCATAAATGAATATTAAAAATTCGGTTTTTATTTATTTAAATCATTTTATTTATCTAAAAAATCGCGAAAAATTACTAAAAATTCGGGAAAATTAGCTAAAAGTTCCAGGAAATAATTAAAAATTCGAGGGATATTTCCAAGCCTCCGAACGAATAATTATTCCCTAGAACGCGCAGCTAAAGCCCCCGAACGACTAGCTGATGCATCGCGAAATCAGATAAATAGCCTGAAAAAATAGACAAAAACTCGGTACACCATATGGTTTCAAGAAGGAGAAAGAAATTGCCTCACCACCCACTTCGGGATTCCAAAAACACCCATTCAGACTTCGATACAACTCCCTTAGCCACTAAAATAGTCGAACTACTCCTCAAAGACTGAATGACCTCAGCCTTTGGGAGTGGGGGGCTCGTGATATGGCTAAAAATAGGGGTTTAATCAAGGCCGTCCAGATGGGGCACGAATCCCGAGATTCAGGGGTGAAACAGTAATTTTACCTACAGAACAGGTCTGAAGCGGGTACTGGGTCTCCTATTCGCAGATCCAGTAACCCGCGAACGGATCCACCACAACTGGGTGCGGGTTTCAACCCGCAACAAACCCGGTCCAGCAGAATAGAATTAGAGTTTCTGATTAATATTAATCAACGACCCCGATTCATATCTATCCTTTCACTGGGGATTAGGGATCACATTCCTTATCTGTATACACAGGAATTACATGCCTAATCTGTTCCCTGAGATGCCTATAAATACCCCCCACCCATCTCCATTAAGAGGTAATCAATCTTTTGCTAGTTAAACGCTCTTTCATAATCATTTCTGGTTATTGACTTGAGCGTCGGAGGGTGCGTCGCCGGGATCAACCCCGGTGTCTCGCACTTCCTTGCAGGTGAACGGCGGGAGTCAACGGTCAAGCTCCGGCGGAACAGGTTAGGTGTTTGCTATTCAGGTTTTCCAAGAACTCACAAATTCTATCTGTTTGCCCCCACACCGAATTTAGCGGCAACAATATATATGCTTTGCTGTTTGTTTCATTTCAACGTGGGCCCCATGGAAAACCCCTTCACCATAGTTTGACAAAGTCAAAACCTTTACACAATTAGCCCAATTCTTCAACGTGGGCCCCCTCCCATCCTAATTCATTTAACCAAAATTTATCAAACCAGCCAAATATCAAAATATACATTATATACATTATATATATGCTATCTAATCTATATATACACTGTATGTAAGTAAAATAGTTTACTTAAAAATCTAAAATGTATCATGTACAAATAAAATAAATACACACACTCCAAAATTTTATTTTGAAAACGGATACGCTCAAATACGTGCACCGAAACACGTGCGTCGCACGTAAAACCCCGAAATACGAAAAATCGATTTTTATCAAATGGAAGATTATTAAAATATAATCGAGAATAACATAAGAAAATATATTTACTAATTTTATATATTTCACGACGTAATCACTACGTACGTAGAAAACACGTGCATTGCACGCACAAAATTATCTTAATCAAAATTAGGGAAGATGAATTTCCGTTTTATAAAACGAATTCAAATGAATAAACTAAATAATTGAGACACAGAAATATCACACGTAGCAGTAGAAAAATACGGAATCGATACGTGCACCGAAAACACGTAAAAAGCACGTAAAAATGCAGAGATTGAAATTTAATATTTTTGTTGACTCAAAATAGAGTAAAATCAATACGAAAAATTCATAAATAGTCGGTAATCAAAGTACGTGGTGAAAACACGTTACAAAATACACGTGCATAACACACGAGGGCAATGTCATTTCTAATTTGGCGGAGTGTTACAGAGCGCGCTTTTCACGAGAGCAAGAAGTGCTCCTAATATTGCCTCCCTCGTGAAGTTGCTTCAACTGATGAATCTTTACCTCTTGTTCAACGAGCCTATCTTTGAGAGTCATCCTTCACCTTAATTTCCATTGAGGCACACTAGCATACGCCGAATCACTCGGTCGAGTCTCCTCCGAAGTTTTGAGAATAGTTCTTCTCAGATGAGCCGCTTCTAAGCTCCTCTCAAGCACCACGTTCTTTAACTCGTCTCTTTCGGTGGTATCCACAAACAAAGTGCGATGAAGGACTTTAAGTCCCGAAGAATTTTTGGTGGTCACTTTCCCTGAAGAATGATCGTCCACACCAACTGGAGGTACCTCTTAGAGGATCTCATTGTTACGCCTCACGTCGGTATTCCTTCGGGTCAACACTCTCCTCAAGTGGCCAAGCTCCGTCTCCGCCTTAAAAAGTTTGTCCCGTGAACAAGCGAGCCCCAACTCCATCACCTGGAGCGTGGTACGGAGACGAGCAATCTTGTGGTCGCACGAGTCACGTGCAACATACACAACAACCTGCTGACGAAAAAGAACAATAAATCACTTTAACGGAGGCAACCAAGGTCACAGAATACACAAACTCAAGAGCCCAAATCCAACATGATGCAAAAAACTAAAGAGTTTTCATTGCAATAGAAAGATACATCAAGCGGTGGCCAGTCCGCTATTAGGCATCCATACAAAATTAAAAGCAAAAAACAAAGTAAAAATAACAAGCTAAGAGAGGAGTCAAGGATCCACTTCAGTCGACGGCCCCACAGGAGGGGAAGACTTGCACCAGTTCCCCTAACCGCCCCAAACTCTCTATAATCGCGGTAAAGGGATCTGCTACGACGTCCTCCTCTTTCTACTCGGCAGTGGGGACTGCATCGTACAAGGAGTACCCCGAACTATCGCAGCCGGGGACTCGCGCACTGACATGCCGAAGAATCATGGCGTATGTTTTCTCCATGTTCAAGGCCAAGTACCCCTCTACATTGGCCTTCACTTGCGCCACCACGGCCTCTCTCTTCTTTGCGGCACTTTCCTTCTCCTTGACTGCCTGCTCCCTCTCCTGGGCCACCTACTCCTTCTCCTCGCCCAGGGCCACCTCTAGTAGAGCAGTCTTTGTCGCCTGGGTCCATGCTAGGTGTGTCGCGGCCTCCAACTCCTTAGCGGTCTTCGCCCGGTCCGCTCTGGCCCTATCACTCCCCGCCTTTAGCTCATTCTCCTGATCTGCTGCTATTTCAACAAGTAGTTAAAGTGACAAGTGATATGCAAGAAGAAAACGATTCGAAGTCATGAAGAGGAAAACAACTACTATCGCTTCATAGAAAGTCTAATGCAGAAAAAAATTATAAAAGTATACCACCATATTGGCCCTAGCTATCTCCAAGGCGGAGTCACCAACTGACCCCGTAGCCATCGCAACTCTGTCCTTGGGGGTCGCGAGGTGGTGAATTGCCTGCATATAACTCACTGAATCCCCAAGGAACCAGTCGTGCTTCATGACTCGCAATTCCAGAATGACGATCTTCTTGTGCTCGTCCGTAAGGGTTGCCTCAGCCTCCGCAGTAAGGGGAGGGCCTCAAGCGTGAGAGCCACAGCTAAGAAAAATGCACTAGAAGCCGGGGTAGTCGAAGAAGCGGGTGGAGACTCTAGGTTCACCTCCAGGGAGACGCTTGCCGGTCCCATCGCAAGCTTCGCCAACGTAGATCTAGTGGCCGCCCTATTTCTCTTCTTCTCTTCAAGGGCTTTGCCACCTAATCCAGTGTGTTTGACAATGATTGCGTCAAAATCCATGCCGATTGCTCCTGCCAAACAAAACATCAAGTGTTTAGAAAAGAAAAAGAAAGAAGAGATAACTACAAAAGCAAAAGTAAAAGTGCAAAGAAAACAAAGATGTGTACTAGGGTTGACCAGACTGAGACCCCTCACGAAGAGAAATTATTCGGTCACCACTTTCCAACTCAGAGTTGGACGATTCAAAAGAAATCTAACAATCTCATCCTCCTCGGGGCTCATAATCGGATCAGCTTTCACTCTCTTCGACACATTCTCTCTCCACCTCGTGGGAATCCCCCATGGCTCACAACTACGAACGATGAAATACTTCTCCCTCTAATACTTGATCGAGTCTTGGTTGTCATTCAGTTTCACCCCCTGATGGGGAGTGAGATAGTATCTAAACTCCGACTTGTTCTTCTGGTAGATCTTGTAGAGCGTCATTAACACACTCAGTCGCGACTCCATTCCTGCTGTCTGGCAATGCGAAAAGAAGCCGTTCACGTGTCTCCACATGTTCGGCATGTATTGAATGGGAATCAAAGAATACCACCTCAAAACCTCACTCACGAACGGGGAAGGGGGAGACGAAGCCCTGCAAGAAAAATATTGAACAGGAAGAAGCACATATCAGAAGAGGTCGGTGAACAAGCTCTGAAACCAGAGCCTGGTAACACAAGATCGAACTCCCTCGGAATCATAAAGCACTCCCGTATGCTACCTAAGTCCTCCTCCGTAAGCATTGAAGATATGTCGTCCACCTCCGAATGCTCACGAGGCTCATTATCTTCATATAACAGCGCCATCCCATGCTCGACTCGCCCCAATAGATCGGCGGAGTAATATCGAATGCCACCAAGATGCGACAATAGGCTAGGAAACCTACCCGATTCCCCCGCCACTCTTGGTCCCTCTAAAATCGTCTCCAAACAACCGACTCCGGCTACTTTCTTCCCCTTGTCTGCTTTAAAAGGCAGAGCTGATGATTGATCTCCAACATGGCTAGAAGGGAGGTCTTGTCTCTTGAAGTAACCTTAGATATCATGATAAATAATATATATATATGTATCTAAATATATATATTACCTTCGAAGTGACGCTACGGTTGGAAAGTTCAACGGAAAAAGAAAACAATTGCTAGAGCGCTCTGACAACCTCGCCAGAAAGAAAGTTTTGAGGATGAGAAAATAAGAGAATGAGGAAGACATGGTGAGGGGAGGGGGTTTTATAAAAGGGGAAGCGACGGTTGGACTCCCGAAGCTATTGGGCCCCCAATTGACGGGGAGGCCCAAAAGACAGGGGGAGTCTAATGGGCGGGAAGGCCAAACGACAAATTCCGTTGACTAGTCAACGGTCAAAGAGGGACACGTGGCGCCCAGCCAAACCATTACTAACGTTCGTTGGTGCGCGCCGAACAAACGTGTTCCCGATCGAAAAATAAAGTAAAACTCGTTGAACGGCCAACGAACAATGGTCAATGGGACATGTGGAGCCCAGCCGAACCATCACTAACGTTCGGTGGCACGTGCCAACCAAATGTGTCCCCGATCGAAAAGTGAAGCAAAATCCGTTGACCGGTCAACGAGACACGTGGCACCCAGCTGAATCATTACTAACGTTCGGTGGCACGCGCCGAACAAACGTGCCCCTGATCGAAAAACAGAGCGAAACCTGTTGACTGATCACCGGTCTACTCAACAAGACACATGTCGCATGGGCGAAGCATCGAAGTAGTTTGGAACCGTTTGTCGAGCAAACGTGTCCTCGATCGAAGTTAGAGCAAAATCCTGTTGACTGGTCAATGGTCAACGGTCAAAGGACGAGTGTAGATTAGCTAAAGCATCAACTTGGTTCGGCGGCACGCATTGAGCAAACACGCCTCCAATCTAAAATGAAGCATTTTGCGTTGACTGGTCAACGCATCCCCGCTACTCGATTTTCAAGATTTTTGTGCACGCCATGATCAACGTTCCAGGTTTCGTCGCATCATCAGGTATCTAATTAATTCTTTTATTTAATTATTAAATAGAATTAGTTATTTAAAAAATTTCGAAAAAATAATTAAAAATCGTAAAAAATTAATTAAAATTCTAAAAATAATTATTAATTCGGAAAAATATTTTTAAGTTCGGGAGTGGGGGGCTTGTGATATGGGTAAAAATAGAACTAAATCTGGACCGGCCAAATCAGACACAAATCTTAAAGCTCTCATGGGCAAAGCGCCAAAGCAGTAATTTCACTATAAACTGGTTCATAAAAATGGAAATTGGGCCTCTTTCAGGTCCAAGAACCCAAGAACGGATCTGCAATTACTTGGTTGTCATAATAGCCCATTTCAAATGAGTCCACATTATTTAAATGTGATTTAAACTCATAATCGTCCATAAGAGACGGTTTAAAAACCATATTTCTTATCATGAGGGCAGTTTAAACTCTACTACTCTTATCTCTTCATGCGAAAGAGATAACTGATTCAATCCAAAAATAATGGGAAGTAAATATAAATTATTATCTTGAAACTGACCCCCAAAACGACTATAAATAATCCCTACCTCCATCCCAAGGTAATGAATATTTGTCCACAAAAAACTGCCTCATAATCTTCTTGATTTCTGACTTAAGCATTGGAGGGTCTGTCGCCCGGATCTATCCCGGTGTTTCGGATTTTTTGCAGGTGAGCAGAGGAGATCGTCACCACACTAATCAAATCCAACAGCGCAAACGAGTCAGATCGAGAAGTCAACCGCATTCAATGGTGGTCAACACCGTTGAAAGTCAACAGGTCAGTTTTGGACTGTTCCTTTAAAGAATTCACATCATCTGTTTGCTCCCACACCGAAAAAAGCAGCAACATGTTTTATCTAGGGGTTGGGGATTTAGCATCTCGAATTGGGATGAATTTGTGAGTAGGGGTAAATTTTTTATTTTTTTAATTACATTTTCTTCATATATAGTTATATATATTTTCATAACACAGTTGCAATATTGACATACTGGTTAGTGGGTATAATAGATTTCTAGTTGAACCTGGGTTCTAAGCCCAAGTTTCATACTTAAAAAAAAGGTCCAAACTGAACTGGTTCACATGGTTCAAGGATAAACCGCCGGTTCAGCGCAGTTCGTTCAGTTTTTCAGTGTTTTCCAGTCTCCACTTAAAACAGACTGGAGGAAGGCCCGGGTCCGGTTGGACCGGCCGGTCCGGTCTGGTTTTAATAACATTGGTTTTCGTGCTTCATAACATACTGGTCATTGTTGACTTGAGAGATAAAATATATGCAAATGATGGGAGAACGGGAGAAGTTACTGGGAATGATTTTTAACTGTTGCAATTTTGGATTTGTTTGGTTACGAGTTATGACTAGAATTAACTGACAGCTCCTTCACTAATCTAATTAGAAATACATTATTTTTCTATCAATATTCGAACTAGTTTGACTAAATTGTATTTAGAGAGCTTTGTAGACTGAATCCCCTGTAACATGTAAGTTCACTTGCTTGACTGAAATTGAATTAGCATCAAATTAACTTTTGTTATTTTTAAAATTTGATTTCCTATAAATTTAAACTGCCTTCATTTGTTTTCTCAATACGTTTGAGCTGATTGCAAGTTACCTGTCTAAAAGAGAAAATGTTATTAGATTGGTGACCTTTTAACACTTAAGGTTCATGCAATGGACTTCCAACTTCCAAATCAAGAACAATTTCTTATCAGTTCATGCTGAAATCCTGAATGTTCGTGTTTCTTCGTTGATATATTGGCAACCATTTATCTTGACATGTTTCTGGTGAAAATTTGTAATGTCAGAAGCTTCTCTAGTACCCTTACCCTGTCATTTTGCTATAATATACTTCTCATACTTTTGGTTTCGTATCAGTTATCACCCCCCTTTGCGAATGAGGTTGAACAAGAATATAAGAGTCACAATGTTTGATTGATTAGAAGTGATTGAGTTATGTATTATGTTGTGGGATTCTGTTCAAATTTTATATAGTAGACTTGACTTCTTATGCTTTTGCTCCTTGCGTTTCTCAAAGAACCACTTTGGTTGAATTGGTTCTTCTATATAGTTACTTTATCCTGCGTAAATAATTGTTCTATTTATTTCTTAGAGGAAACCTAGTCGTAAAGAGACAGCCACTTATTCATCGAGTTCTCTCGGTTAGTGATGGAGCAATAGTAGCTAGGAAACCATTTAAACATCCATGCTCAAAGGGATATAAAGATCCAATTGAGCTAAATCGCCGTGGTCTTTCGACACGTAAAAAGGTTTGTTCCATGGGGTTCTTCAAGGCCAGTACTCAGTTGCTATAAATAATTTCTCAAACATCCCAAGTGTTACTGAAGATGATCCCTCAGAAGCAAATCAGAATTTGCCTCCTGGGATTAAGCCAGTTGATTCTTTGGCAACCTAATGGATCAGTTGAGAAAAGCGATTTCCTTACTCAGATCGAGGTGGATCCATTGCTTGTTCGCAATCTACGACCTCATCAAAAGTATTGCGTTTTCATCAATGTCAATTTCAGTTCTTTTAGTATTCAGTTACAAAAGATTGTGCTTCCATTATCACTTCTCTTTTTCTTTGATATGAGGGATAAAATCAAAGATCTTAGCCAAATTAAGTACAAAAGAGATAGTTGACAAACAAAAGGAAACTGGTTCCAGCCCTTCACAACATCATACTGGAAAAAAACAAAAAACAAAAAACAAAAAACGAAAAACCAGGAAGGTTAACAAACAGTTCAAACATTAGATCCTCTTACCACTTCTTTAATATGCTTATTTATGTTTGATAATGAAAATGTTGACCAAGCTATCAACTTTAAATTTTTTATTTTTTTTTTTAAAAAAAAAATTTCTAAACTTTGACCACACTGCAGAATTGTTTTCACCCTCATTCACTTATCCACATCCAGGCCAATAAACATCTTGCTAACCATCTACTAGTGTACATTTCTAGATCTCATATATGCTTATAGGCATGCTATATAGATTTTGTTAAGATGACACTGTTTTCATTTCATTTGATGTCTTTCTCATGCAGAGAAGGGGTTCAGTTTATGTTTGATTGTATTTGTGGGTTGGCTAGTGATGATGGTATCTCAGGATGCATTCTAGCAGATGATATGGGGTAATTAATTAATTAATGTCTCAACTGTTACCTTTATCTCACTGTTTCAGGGAAACATGGGTTAATATTTAATATTTGATTTTGTTCCCATCTAATTTTGCAGACTAGGTAAGACACTTCAATCGATTACATTACTCTACACTCTTTCTTCTCCAGGGATTTGATGGGAAGCCTATGGTCAAGAGGGCTCTAATTGTTACTCCTACAAGCCTTGTTAGCAATTGGGAGTCTGGAGATCAGTAAATGGGTTGGAGGAAGAGTTCGTCTACTTTCTCTGTGTGAGAGCACACGTGCAGATGTTCTATCTGGAATAGACAATTTTCTAAGACATTGCAGTCATCTTTGTGAATCACCCTTAGAAGGGGTGAATAGGATGATCGTGCGGAATTAAAAAAATTTAAGGAAATAAAGTAAAGTAAATGCAAGAGGGACAAGAAACGCAAACATAGATGACGCAGCGATATAACGTGGTTCGACCCCCAGATCTACGTCCACATCACCTACTTGTAGCAATTCTCCGCCACAAACGTTCCACTATACTCAAAACTCTTAGTACAGTGATTCTTGGATTCAGGCCGAGATACCTATTACACTCACAGGACTTCTAATCCAAGTCCCGTTTATCTCACCAAAGTAGAAAGGAAAAGAAAAGAAAAATTCAAGATCGCTTAAGATCTTTACTAAACAATACAACCAATTTAACGCTCACACTCGGATTGATTATCAAGAGATTAGTTTAAAGTATTTTTCTCAGTAGCAATAGGTAGAGAAGACACAGTGGATTCATTCTCTTAAGTGGAAGAGGAAGTGTATCGATCAAAAGTAGAAACGATACATTCCTAAAAAGGTATACAGCCTAAGTTGCGGTCGACCGGTAAAACTGTGCGGTCGACCGTTCAGCTCTCTGGCATAGCTAGAGAGATAAAAGGTCGACCGCTTTCTTAATCAATTGAAGTTGCGGTCTACTGCAATGGTCAACGGCATTAGGTACAGTCGACCGGTTCTTCGCTGTATAAATTGAATCCACTTTGTTTTCTTACAATAAACTAATCAATCTTTAATCAATCGTTTATAATAAATATCTCACGAAAATATTACTAAAAATTCAGTCTTGATAGATTGCTTGGAGATCAATTAATTGAGAACTCCTTTTGAATAACTTCCTCTTTTGTCCGTATATGCAATCTTCTTTTATTACTTTCCTTGTTTATATATTTGTGAATCTCTCTTGAATCTCTTTTTGGTGTTAATTGATCCTGAAAATCTAACACACTAAATTCAAACTTATTAGTACAAGTTAGCACGTTTTGTGCACACCAAACTAAGGGTCAACAATCTCCCCTTTTTGGTGTGAACAAAACATGCATGAATGTTTGAAACTTAAAACGAAGCATATAAAATACTTTCCCTGAATTTAGTACATCCTGTAATACAGATTTTCATAAATAGATAGTAAATACCCCCCCTGAATACAACGCCACCTGTAATACAGAACTTAAAGCACAAATATATGGGAGGGAAGAGAGATGAAAGTATTAATTCATGAAATGATTTGAAAAACGTTGTGAAAATCGTTTGAAAACATTCTAAAAACATTCTTCCCCTTTTTGGAACACACCAAAAGGGGATGGATATATGAGACATAAGTAAAATAATCCTTGGAAAGTTCGTAAAACCAATCATCAATTGAAATAATGAAGAGACGCATTTGAGGATATTACAAGGAATACCGACTTAGAAAAACATGGAAGAGAATCTTCTTACATGATACCTGTTGATAACGAGACTTTTTGATGTACAGTGAGAGCTCTACATAATATCATAATTTAAGATTCTCCCCAATACACATGAAAGCAACAAAGAAATCAAGAAATGGAGAGAGGAATCATTGATTTTATAAAATTTTGAAAAACAAGACCAGAGAGAGAAAGCCGGTCAACCCTATGGTCGACCGCAATTTCAAATTCAAAATTAGGTCTAGAGAACAGACCGGTCGACCGCCAGGTCGAACGCAAAACTGAAACACAAAAACAGAACAGATACACATGCGTTACTAGAGTGAGATCAATTTTGTAGAAAAGCCAGAGAGTATGCCGGTCGACTACCTGGTCGACCGAGATACTGATTCCGACAGATATACACAAGAAACTTAGATTATGTCAATTCTGTTTGCCAACATCCATGAAGATAAGTGCTTGAATTAAGATCATTGTAAGGCATGAGCTAAATTTAGTGCATTTCAAGACTAGAGCTAAATTTAGTACATTACAGGATTTCAAATAGCATACATAAGGATATTTCATTACAAGTTATTCATCATCTTCATCTTCTTCTCCTCCTTCCTCATCCTCTCCTGCTACATTGGGAGGTAGGAGCATTTCCCAATCCTCTTTCCTTTGCAAGTAATCGGGAGTGTTTGTGTAGTAGTTGTACATTTGCATTTGAAGAGCGGCGAATTGCTCATAGTTTACAGATGAGGATGAGGAGGAGGAAGCTTGTTATGGAGGGACTTGTGGTGCTTGTGGCTCTTGTTGTTCTTGTTCCTCTTGCCTCGCCTGTTGTTGGGCTTGACGGCGTCGAGCCCGTTGACCGAAGGGAATGTCAATACCCATTTGTTGAGGAAGAATGGGCATAGGACTTTTGCTAAGCAAATAATTTTCGACCTCAATACGGGAATTAATGGCGAGGTTGTAGATGAGTGAGCTAAAAGGGAGACTACCACGATTTGAAGAGGTAGCATAATTCATCGTACGAATGATGAATGTAGCAAGGTCAAACTTATACTCCCCCAGAATAAGAAAGATGATAAAAGATTGGTCAACCCTAATTTCTGATTTGTTATTTTTCTTGCGCCAGATATTAGCATTGACAATTTTATTAAGAACTCGAGCGGTGTCGGTAAAATTGGTGGGAGCGGGATGAGGAAAATGAACAAAATCGTGTTGCACAATCATGGTTTTAACAGTATTTTGATTGTGACCCGGCTTATACTCAAGGATTTTAAAATCGAGATGATATGCATCGAATTCCCCTTCGGAAAACTTGTATCGTGCACGGAGATACTCGAGGGTAATTTTTACTCTGCTACCAAGTATGAGAGAAGAGAGAGTAAGATCGCCATCTTGAAGGCCGTCAAGATTGACATAGAATTGTTGGGTTATTGATTCGGAATGGGTACTAGGAGTACTAAGATAATTTTCCCAACCGAAAGCCCTAAGGATCCTGACCATAACAGAAAATTGGCCACATAAAGATGATAAGTTAATTGCCTTACTGGCCACAACAGGAGCACCCGCAAGAGAAGAGAAATAGCGACCCGCAAGAGATGAAGAAGTCATTTACAAGAGAGAGGTGAGAAAATTTTACTAATGAGTTTGAGAGAGGAGGCTAGGGATTTTTTTTGGTGAAATAAGAGGTTGGGGGTGAAGGTTAAGATTTATTATAGTAGAGAGGTAAAAACAAACTCAGCCGACTGTGTCGGTCGACCGGTTTAGTATACGGTCGACCGCACCATACCTTAAGTAGAATTTTAACACGATAAGCAAGGTCAGAGGAGTGGACGGACGACTGGTCCTTTCTCAAAATAAGCTAATTTTTATTAGACACGGTTGACCGGTTATATTGTTTTTGCAATCACAGTTTGTTAGTCAATATTTATTGTAAATTTAAGCAATTTTAGATTTTACCTATTACCGCACGTATTTGAAGAACAATGTCCTTCACTCATTTCCTTGATAGAGATGTAGGTTACTGCTATGCCAAATGAGACTAGTGCGTATTCTATCAAGGTTACTGCAGTTTTCTACGTTGAACACTTTATACTCCCTTCCTGTATGTTTGTAGAAGTCCATGTGAGCTTCGAGCCTGCATCAACATTCTTTCCTACCCAGACAGGATTAGTGTTCCTTTTTAGTAAACAGTTATAAGCAATATGCCCAAGTCTATAGCAAAAATTACATGTGATTCGACTATGCCTTGGGTCATGAACACTTGTATGATTTATTTTTGTTTTGTGATTTGTTGATTTTTATACAAGTGTGTATGACATGATGGTTTTTGATGAGGCATTGGCTCTTCGTAACCAAGCCCTCTATTATCATGATAGGATATTGAATCCTTTGTAATAAAGTAACTGGGCCCTTCATGTTTTTCAATAATTTTTTCGAGCTCAATTACCTTTTTACACAGTCTTTTTCTAGTTATCTCATCGCCTTTTGAGTTCCAACGAAGAGTATCTACTGTAGCATCAAGAATCCTATTTTGATTAAGGGCTTCATTACAACTTTCCACTACTTCATTAAATTTCTTTTTACATTCGTCTAAGTCATGTGAGCTTGACAATATAGATAGATTTCTCCTGAATCTCTTTTAAGTGATCATCATGCTTTGCTAGGGATTCACAAATTTGTTGTTTCAACATCTCATTTTCTTCTAGCAAAATATCATGATTTCTTTGACATGACCCAAGTTTTTCAAAAATTAGGGCATTCTTATTTTTCAGTTTGTTATTTTTTGTTATGCAGGCGTCATGTATCTCATTAGAATTTTGTTTATATTGTCTAAGTTTACAACTTAGTTTCTTGGCATAGTCTTTCAAATTATTACATATGTCTACGAGTTCATCATAAGTTGGTTGTTCGATTACCTCTTCTTGAGAAGGTGATTGCACTTCACCACTCCCAAGAGCCATGAAACCGACGTCGCCGTGATCTTGCTCTTCCTCACTTGAGTTCGAGTCTAGCGAAGTCGCCTTTAGCGCCTTCTTCTTCTGTCTTGGATTTGAGCGATAATATTCCCTGTTCCTGTCTTGTTGACTGAGGCAGTTTGCACGGATGTGTCCGGATTTCTTGCACTTGTAGCATACGTCTTCTTTCTCCTTTTCCCTTTCTTCTTGATACCTGCCATATTTCTTGTTTTTGAGATACTTACGAAATTGTCCTGTTAATAGAGCAATGTCCTCGTTTGACTCCTCATGTTCTGAATCAGTTATTGATGGTCGGACCCTTTCTGCTTTTAGTGTAATAGTTCTCTCCTCAATCTTTGGTTCAATCCCGATATTCTGCCTGTATCGTTTTGTCTCCAACATTTCCATCTCGTACGTTTTTAGCTTTCCTTGAAATGTATAGTAGTCAAATCCCTTCTCTTCGAGAGTCTTTCCCATTGCCGCGGCCTTAACGTCCCATTCTGGCGTGAGACAGCTTATGAGCTTTCCAACCTTTCGGTCATCATCAAGCCCCTTACCCAAGCTCTCAAGCTCGTGGGCAATTATGTCGAAACGGGCGAGCATTTGGTCAATATTTTTACCTGGCAACATGTGGAACACATCAAATTTATAAAAACACAAATTCACTTTAGCTTTTACCTCGAAAGCGGTTCCTTCATGCCGCTTCAGCATGTTGTTCCAGATCTCGTAAGCTGTTTTGCAGTTACGCCCGTATCGCATTAGCTCTTCATTGTTCAACCCTGCATAAAGAGTTGTCATGGCTTTGGAATTTGCTGTTTTGAGGGACAACTCCGCCGGTGTGAATGCCTTCTTTCCATCGCTAACTAGAATTTTTGTTTTGTTGATACATACATTCCATTCATCTTCTCCGAGCACCTGTAAAAAATAAGACATACGAACTTTCCAGACGTCATAGCATTTTTCCTCAAAAATAGTGATCGTATAAGACTTGTCCCATTGGAGACGAAAGGCTCCGATAAGTACAAGTTTTGGAGAGGAGGGATTTCGGTCATTGGACCTTTCGCTTAAGCTTTTAAGCTTTTTATAAGCACCTCGCTCTGATACCACTGTGAATCACCCTTAGAGGGGGTGAATAGGGTGATCGTGCGGAATTTAAAAAATTTAAAGAAATAAAGTAAAGTAAATGCAAGAGGGACAAGAAACGCAAACACAGATGACACAGTGATATAACGTGGTTCGACCCCCAGGTCTACGTCCACACCACCTACTTGTAACAATTCTCCGCCACAAGCGTTCCACTATACTCAAAACCCTTAGTACAGTGATTCTCGGATTCAGGCCGAGAGACCTATTACACCCACAGGACTTCTAATCCAAGTCCCGTTAATCTCACCGAAGTGGAAAGGAAAAGAAAAGAAAAACTCAAGATCGCTTAAGATCTTGACTAAAGAATACAACCAATATAACGCTCACACTGGGATTGATTATCAAGAGATTAGTTCAAAGTATTTTTCTCAGTAGCAATAGGTAGAGAAGACACAGTGGATTCGTTCTCTTAAGTAGAATAGGAAGTGTATCAAAAGTAGAAACGATACATTGCTAAAAAGGTATACAGCCTAAGTTGCGGTCGACCGGTAAAAGTGTGCAGTCGACCGTTCATCTCTCTGGCGTAGCTAGAGAGATGAAAGGTCGACAGCTTTCTTAATCAACTGAAGTTGCGGTCGACTGCAACGTTCGAACCGCATTAGGTACGGTCGACCGGTTTTTGGCTGTATAAATTGAATCCACTTTGTTTTCTTACCATAAACTAATCAATCTTTAATCAATCGTTTACAATAAATATCGCACGAAAATATTACTAAAAATATAGTCTTGATAGATTGCTTGGAGACCAATTAATTGAGAACTCCTTTTGAATAACTTCCTCTTTTGCCTGTATATGCAATCTTCTTTTATTACTTTTCTTATTTGTATATTTGTGAATCTCTCTTAAATCTCTTTTTGGTGTTAATTGATCCTGAAAATCTTACACACTAAATTCAAAATTATTAATACAAGTTAGCATGTTTTGTCTACACCAAACTAAGGGTCAACAATCTTCGGGTCTACTTCGAGTGACGCTGATATTTAATCTTTTTGTATGAAAGTAAAGCTGCAGACAGTTCCACATGACTAATTATTTTTGTGCCTTATTGTTTGTTAGGTACTTATCATATCTTACCAAAGCTTTTGAATGCATTCATCAAAATTTGAAAAGAAAGGTTGCTGTGATCTTCTGATATGTGATGAGGCTCACAGGCTGAAAAATGATCAAACACTGACAAATCGGGTATGTGGTAGTCGGTTGTTTGTAATTTGAATGAATTGACACCACTATTCCTAGCTAATAATTATGTGTTTATTTATGAATATCTTAAACTATTACCGGCAGGCTTGCTGAGGGGAAAAATTAAAAGTTGCCTTGCTCAAGCAACTTTCCCTGCACGCAATTAATTGTAGTCTGTATATTAACTTCTTAAAAAGCTTACCTAGCCATGGCTATGTTTCTGTGACAGGCGTTAGCTGCTCTTCCTTGTGGCAGGCGCATCTTACTATCAGGAACTCCTATGCAGGTAAGATGATTCTTCTCATTTGAACTGAACATGCCTCAATGATTTAGTATAATTGATCATTGCGTGTAATATCTGCAGAATGATTTGGAAGAATTCTTTGCTATGGTTAACTTCACAAATCCCAGAATTCTTTGCTATGGTTAACTTCACAAATCCCGGAATTCTGGGTGAAGTAAGGCAACTACCCATTTGTTAATACCGTTTTAGCATCATCTTATGTTAAGTTTATAGTTATATATTAGATAATTTCATTTCGCCTAATCTTCTTCTGTTCTTTGTTGTCATTGTCTTCTCATTGCAAATTGCTTACTAAGAAACTAGTGTTATCCTGTGTGGAAATTGCATAGCCTCAAATAATTTTGAGTGACTCATAAATTTATATAGAATTCCAAAAGAGCGTGGGAGAATTGGGAGAAACTTATAAATGTCTCTCCTACCTTAATTAATGAATTTTTCATTATCATCTTGATGATGACATCAAATCTATTTTATTTTATTTTGACATTTAGCCATATGTAGTTTATATGAGAGATTTGTTTTAGATTTGAGATATATGTTTTAGATTTGTTTGAGATTTATTCTGGATTTGTTTTGAGCCTATATATAGGCCTTGAGAATAATGAGAAAATATGCTATTATTGAATAAAAAATTATTGTGTCGAGTTATTACTCTTCATACCTCTTTTTGTGTGAGACAATTGACAGAATTATTAGGATTTGTGAGAAGTCCTAAAAAAGTATTAGCATTTGTGATAAACTCTAAAACTATATCCCAAAATCTCCAAATTATTTAAACCCCCAAAATCTTACCTTTTCTCTTCTCTCTCCTTCCTGTTCTCTTATCCCGAACCCAACAAACCCCCCGTCGTCCTCTCTCCCCTGCTCGACCTCCAAACCCAACCTTGCCATACCGCTAGGGATGGCAACTGGGCCGGGTCAACCGGCGACCCACCCGCGATCCGGCCCGTTAAATTGCTTCGCGGGTTCGGGTCGAACCCGGTGAACATTACCGGGTCGACCCGGGTCGCAATTTTCGTGAATCGAATTCGCGAAACCCGGCCCACGAACCCAGTCCAACCCGTGAATTTGACCCGCCAACCCGCGGGTCGACCCGCGGGTTTCGACCCGTTCGACCCGTACGGGTCGAACGTTTGACCCGTGACGGGTCGACCGTTGACCTGTGGGTCGAACGGTCGAAAATCACACCGTTGCTGCTGCTGGCCTTGTGCGCTCTGTCCCAGAGCCGTTGTAAACGGCTCAAAGAGCCGTTTGGTTTTTTTTTAATTTTTTTTGTTTTTTCCCACTTATTTAGCCTATAAATATCCCCCAAAAATTTCATAAAAAATCACACCTCACTCTCTTACTCTCTCTACTATTATACATCATTTGTAAAGAATTTTTGAACAATTGTAGTATTCATCAAACTAGTGTACAAGGAGGCATATACACGATCAAATTTCGGTCGTATCGGAAACAAAATTCAACGTCTTCAACTCTCTTCAACCCTCGTCAAATCGACTTCAACCTCTTCTCAACTCTTCAATTGCGGAATCGGCAAAGCGCTCCTCTATCTTTTCTATTCTATTCTTATTTTAACGGTTTTTTTTTACTTACGCGTATTCCACGGTGAACGGTATCAAAATATCTCTATCTCTCTCGTTAATTTTTTGTTTGCGTTATAGTTAATATTATTGTTCGTTTTTTCGAACTTCTCTATCTCAACCCTCTTGTTTTTTAGATTTTTTTTTGTATAATTCACCGCTCCTACATTTTATATTTTTTTTACATACTTTACTTTAGCACATTACTACATTATGTCTAGATTACGTGGTAGCGGTCGTAGCGGACAAGATTCCTCCTCCTCTTCACATAGGCCACCAATTGTCCCAACTAGTGAGCCCGCCCAAGATTACATTGATTCTACTATGGAACAATGGGGTACACACGAAATGGATGTTGTAGGTGACATACAATTAGAAGAAGAACAACAACAACAACAAACCGAAACCACACAACCCCGTAGTAGTAGGAAAAGTAGAGGAGAAACTAGCGATTGGCATGAGTTTTATGATTATATCCCGGACGAACATACTCCGGGTATAGGTTTGAATGTGCGTAAAACATGTAGTAAAACATACAAATTCAAGAGGGGTGACGGCACCGGTACAATTAGTAGACACATACAACATAATCATAAAGAACTTCTTGATCAAATATAAGGCCAACAAAAAATCAACCCTAGGACCGGTCAAGTAGATAGCCACCCTTATGATCCCGAACTTGTTCGTCGGGAAATGGCCCGAATAGTCATTAGGGAAGAGTTGCCATTTTCCTATCCCGAGAGTAGGAACTTGAAAAATTTTAATCAAACGGCCTTAAACCCTTATTTTAAAAGAATTCCGAGAAATACTTGCAAATCAGATTGTTTTAAAGTGTACATGGAAATGAAGGACGCTTTGATTGCAATTTTATGGAGTTTAACTTGTAGGGTTAGTTTAATTCGGATTGTTGGACGGGTGTCAACAATATTCCAACGATGGGAATAACCTGTCATTGGATCGACAATGATTGGATTCTTCAAAAAAGAATCATATCACTTGCGTCGTTGCCGTATCCCCATAGTGGCACTGAAATAGCAAACCGTATTATAGAAATTTGTGATGTTTTTCATATTCGCGATAAAATTATGGCTATTAGTTTTGATAATGCATCTAACAACAATGTAGCAATTACTACTTTAAAATCTGTGTTAAACCCTCCATCTGACAATATTTTTTATGTTAGATGTGCATGTCATATTATAAATTTATGTGTTCAAGATGCATTAAGAATAGCTGATCCATATATACATAAAATTAGAAATTGTATACATTTCATTGCATTAAGTCCAAACATTTTACAAGAATGGAAAGCTTGGTGTAGGGTTAGAAATGTTCCTTTTAGAAAATTTCCAAAGGATGTTAGACACCGATGGAATTCTACTTTTGATTTACTAAATATTGTCACCGATTATAAAGCAGTTGTAAATGATTTTTGTTTCGCAAAAAATATGCACAGTTTTGAAATGACTCCCAACGATTGATTTTTTGCCGAATCTTTGTTGAAATTTTTAGAACCTTTTAAAACTGCAACTTTAAAGTTTTCAAAAACATATGAATCTACTTCTAGTAGCATTTTTATTGAATTAGTTAGCATGATGCAAATATTTAACGAAATGTTAAATGATCCCTATATTAGTGACATTGTAGTACCTGCATTTCAAAAAAATTTTGAAGTATTATTTTTCTCCTCCTATGTTGATTTGTGTTGCTACTGTTATGGATCCCCGTATCAAATTAGAAGGTACGAAGAATTTGATACAAATATTTTTTGGATATTTAGAGGACAATGTAGAATTAACAACTTATTGCGCTACTTTTTTAGTTCAGTTTGAATCTACTTTAAATAACTTGTATGATTATTATGATAGACGTTTTGCTTCTAGTAGTACAACTTCTGTAGTTAGTTCTTCTTCTGGTAGTTCTAAAAGTAAGGGTAAAAGTAGAATTGGTGATAAAACATTTAGTTTACTTGAACAAATTCAATCTAAAAAACCTAGGACTAATCAACCAAATGAATTAAATTGGTATAACCAACAGGATACTGAGCCTACTCTTTCTCCACTAGATATTTTACAATGGTGGAAAGAACATGAACACACTTTTAGTATTCTCTCAATTATGACTAAAGATTTGCTAACTCCTCCTGTCTCTACAGTTGCTTCTGAGAGTGCATTTTCTACAAGTGGCAGGGTTTTATCTGATTACAGGAATCGGTTGAAGCCCGAGGCGTTAGAGATGCTCGTTTGCATAGAAGATGGCTGAAGGCTGAAGATAGGACGCAAGGGAAAGCACTATCAAGTTCCACAAGTGGGAGCGACTCGCCCGAAGAAGAAGAATAACAACAACAATAGCTTTGCTTGTTATGTCAAATTAGAAAACTTGTACTCAATTAAAATTGTATATAACAAATATGTTATTGTATAAAACTTATTTGTGAATTGAATACTTCATTTCGTTATAAATTGTTAAAATTGGATAACTTAAATTCATATGAATAATATTTCAAAATTTGTTGTCGATTTCACTCTTTCAATCTTATTATTATTATTACGATTTTTATTGTTTATTAGTATTATTACTTACTTAGTATTATAATTATAATTATTATTTTAATTTAAGCTGCCAAAAAAAAATATTAAATGTGCCAACCCGCGGGTCGACCCGGCCCAACCCGGGTTGAAGGCGGGCCACCCAAACGAAAAATAGACCCGGCCCGGCCCGGCCTGGATATGAACGCAACCCGACCCGGACCGGTCAAGCGAACATGCCAACCCTTACGGGTTGGGCCCGGCCCGGCCCACTCGACCCGTTCGCCACCCCTACATACCGCCTCCTTCCGGCCTCCAACATCGACGCCACCACAACCACCAACCGACCACCCCCGTCGCCCTCATCCCGATCCCCCGTCGCTCCACCTTCCTCCACACCCGTCCACCGAAGCCCGCCTGCCTCCCTCGCCGTTGTCCTCACCGACCACTACCTGACGTCGACTGCAGCCCCTCGCCGCCGCCAACTTTGTCATCCGCAACCACCGCTCGACAACCCCGACTGCCGTCGTTGCCCTCCTTCTGCACGCACAACAAGGAGTGGATCAAGTCGGATCAAGTCGGATCTGGTTCTTTTCGATTGGATAGCTTTGGTGTTTGGTGTTTGGTGTTTGGTGTTTGGTGTTTGGGTAGAATCCAGATTCAAATCCGCAACATCGTAACACTGTCTACGAACCCGATAACTTCTTTTCCATTCTCATTTATTTGTGATATCATCTATCGTCTCTAGAATATTATTTGATTTATCTGTCGTCCACAAATATCGAGAGTGTGTGCTTTTACTTGCTAATTAGGGTATGAATCGCTATTGAATATCTTACTTGCTAATCACACTTAGGTATAATTATTGATTATTAGGTGTGACCTTTTAATTGGGCTTGTTAAACTTAACTCAAATCTTGAAAATCCATCCAACCGATTAATAGTTTTAATTTCTCACTTAATATGCATTACATGTTGGTAAATTTAATCCTTTAAGATTCTTGGAAATTCTCTATTTAGGGTTAAGTTTACATCATTTTGGTATCAGAGCGAAGGTTTTCAAAATCCTAGTTCTTGTATCATTTAGTCATAATTTTTACATTCATTTATGATCATTTTAGAGTCTTTTTTTATTTTATTTTTCTTTCCTTTAGATCATTTCAGATTCATTTTAAATATAAAAAAAACTTAAATGCACTTAGGACACGTTTTGTAGCGCCCCGAATTTCTAATATGAGAGCTTAGAAAATACGTGGCACATTCCCAGTGATCCACTTCAATATAACAATAAACACAACCAAATACCACTAAAATTTTCAATATTTATTACAACAAAACTTTTACATATCACAGCGGAAGACTAAACAACTCAAAATTAACTCAACAGGTCTTTACAAATTAACACTAAACACTTAATAGTCCATTTATCCCAAAGCTAACTCAAGCATCCAATCTCCAACTCTATGCAATAACCTGCAACATGTGAGGCTAGAGTTGAACCCTAACCCCCAAACTAAAGGGGTCAGCCATAAATGGTGTGAGTGGCATAAAAATCAAACAACAACATAAATGAACTTAAATCGTAATGTCCAACAAGTAATAACCAAAATACCAAATAGAACAACAGTGATACCAAAACCAAATGTCAAATGTGGAAACAGGAAATCCGAATGCATAAGGATGAGTCAATAAAACACAAATGCTATATGCTGACAACGATGACTACTAAGAGATGAAGATAAACTATGAGAATTTGCCCATGCTTGATAATCCCGGAAATAGATCCCACATCTTAGGTATTTTCCCTGGATAATTCAGGAGATCAACCCACATCTAAACATAGACTCATCATCACAATAATATCCCAAAAGTGTCGCCTCGACTCTGATCATTCCGTAGGTCAATCCCGCATCTCAAGATAATTACTTGGATAATTCAGGAGATATATCTCACATGTCAGGTCATCTACCTGGATAATTCAGGAGATAAATCCCACATCTCAAGTTAATCACTTGGATAATTCAGGAGATCAAATCCCACATCTAAAGCCTTACAGAGGTGCATAACTCATGTCCCCTTCGTCATGACACTACTAGTGCAAGTCCTTATTATTTTTGGTTACTGAACAAATCTCCTAGAGTAGTGTACCCCACCGGACTAAAAATCTGAATAACTGAAAGTTCGCCTCAATGGGCCTCATCAAATAACTCAACACCGTTATACTAGGGTCACGTACCTCTAGAGACTCAAAATCAAATATCTAATCAAATTCCCACTAAACAAGTGGTTCAACTGAATATCTCAAAATCACTTTCTTAACTGAATATCTCAAGATCAAACACTGAACAAAATATCTCAAATCAAATACTGAACAAAATATCTTAAATCAAATACTGAACAAAATATCTCAAATCAAATACTGAACAAAATATCTCAAAATCAAATACACAGATCCCTCAGTACTAGTCGACTTATGCTGAGGTAAGTCGACTGTCCAGAGGACAATTCTCCAGAATTTCACAAAAATAATCTAAGGCATATCAGTCGACTAGGGAAGTCATCAGTCGACTGCCCCGAGACAAATTCCAATAATTTTCAAGAAAATATTCTAAGTATATAAGTCGACTGAAAGGTTCATAGGTCGACTGTCCAGAAAGGACTGAACAAAATTTACAATCAGCAGACCAGTCGACTGACAATAGCCTAGGTCGACTGTCCCGAACAATTCTCAAAAGACTGAAGATAATCAGTAGAGTCGTACCAGTCGACTGCACAGTAAGCCAGTCGACTGTCGGCCTACAGTTTTCAAAAATAGGTCTGGATACAAAATTAAACTGAAGATTTCTAAAGAATCATGGTTCATTGTTTATCAAACAATAGTTCGTACACAAGCCAATGTTAACTCTCAAAATGATCTCCAATACGGATACATTACTCATCAATCAATTCCTCAAATCTCAACTTCTCATGATCTAAATCACTAATCTTCTATTAGGGTTTCTCAACAAAATTTCTTCCTCAACTCATAATCAAAATTCTGATATAAAATCATAAGATCCAGATGTCTATCATCCGATCACAACCCAAATCAATTCTTAACATGCTTTCCAACAATACGATCCCATAAATCAATATTTCCTCAACAAATCTTGATAATTTCTCATACATGGTCCAAATATCAACAAGTGTTCTCATCATCCATATCAAAATAAAAGATCCATATTATGCATACAATGAGACTAACAAGACAATATCATAACGATCCAAACAAAGTGTGACAAAAGATCTTACATCATTCATCAATCGAAACAAACAAACAAAACAAAGCAAAACAAAAACCAAACCACTCACATTGTTTTGAAGAAAATCCACGAAAAAGCTCTCCTCCTTGTTAGATCCAAAAAGCCTCTTCTTGCTCCTCAAACAAATCTCAAAATCTGTATATTTTGTAAATGACGGCTGGGAAAGAAATCCCTTATATATGCCGGATTAATATTAGGGTTTTACCCACATTTTGCAAAACAATCCTTCCCAAAAATACACCTTACATATATATACATTAGTCTTGTAAATTCAATAAAACTCCCTTAAATTAGGATCTAATAGAAAATATACTTCTTAACCTCAGCCAATACTGCTCAAAACGTCCAGAATGCCAATTTTGCATTTCAACCCTTGAAAATGTCAATTTTGCAAATAAGTCCTTCTTTTCTCAAAAATTGCAAATAGCATCAATTAATTTCAGAAAAATCTGGAAAAAATACTAAATAAATTCTAAATAATAAATAATGATTTTTCATAAAGAAATCTTAATTTTTCAAACTTCTAAAAAGTCATTTGCACGTGTTTTGCACGTGTACAAAGATAAATTTCTTAGAAAATATTAATTAAATCTCCAAAAATCATTTAAATTCATTTTCAAATAATTAAAATAATATTTGAAAATATGGGGTTCTACATCACTCCCTCCTTAGAAGAGTTCTGTCCTCAGAACTACTACTAATGAGTCCAAAACACATACCAAACAAAAGAAAACAGTGTTTCATATATATAGAACATAATCCAACCAATTTCTTATAACATCACAATCAAACGCAAAAGAATACATCATATATCAGTCAATAGCACAATCATCCAAAGAATTCCAATCACATACAAGAAATACACTCATACAAACAATTCAGGAAATTCCTTCTGCATGCGATCCTTTGGCTCCCAAGTAGCCTCTTCGAACTGTTGATTCCTCCACAACACCTTGACCATAGGTATCACCTTGCTCCTAAGAACTTTCTCTCTACGATCAACGATCTCAACAGGCTGTTCCTTGTAGCTCAAGTTCACCTGTAGATCTTCGGGAACCTCTACCAACTGATGATTCTGATCGGCCACATACTTCCTTAATAGCGACACATGAAACACATCATGTACTTGCGCTAACTCCTCTGGAAGTTTCAATCTGTAAGCTGTCTTGCCAATCCTCTCCACGATCCTGTACGGTCCAATATACCTTGGCGCCAACTTGCCTCCCTTACCAAATCTGATCACTCCTTTGGTCGGAGAAACCTTGAGAAAAACTGCATCCCCAACCTCAAATTCCAAATCTCTTCGTCGGGTGTCAGCATAACTCTTCTGCCGACTCTGAGCCTCAACCAACCTCTTGCGAATCAGCTCAATCTGCTCTGACGTCTGCTGCACGATCTCAGGACCATACATCTGCTTCTCGCCAACCTCATACCAACAAACAGGTGTCCTGCACCTCCGCCCGTACAAAGCCTCATACGGTGCCATCCCAATACTTGCATGGTAACTGTTGTTATAAGCAAACTCAACCAATGCCAAGTATCTCTCCCAGCTACCACCGAAGTCCATAACACAAGCTCTCAACATATCTTCCAGCACTCGATTCACCCTCTCCGTCTGACCATCTATCTGCAGATGAAATGCTGTACTGAAATCAGTTCTGGTGCCTAAAGCTGCTTGTAGGCTCTTCCAAAACCTCGAAGTAAACCTTGGATCTCTGTCAGAAACAATTGACACAGGAACTCCATGAAGTCTCACAATCTCTCCAATGTACAACTCAGCCAATTTCTCCATTGACCAAGTAATCTTCATGGCTAGAAAATGTGCCGACTTAGTCAATCGGTCCACAACAACCCAAATCGAGTCATTGCCCTTCGAACTCCTCGGCAAACCCGTGATAAAGTCCATGCTGATATTCTCCCACTTCCACTCCGGAATGGGTAATGGCTGTAACAAACCTCCAGGTCTCTGATTTTCTGCCTTGATCTGCTGACAAGTCAGACACCTTGCCATAAAATCTACTACATCCCGCTTCATACCAGACCACCAAAAATGTGGTTTGATGTCCCTGTACATCTTCGTACCTCCTGGATGAACCGACAACAATGTACTGTGTGCTTCCTGCAAGATACTCTCCCTCAACTCTGCATCATCTGGAACACACAACCTCTCACCTAACCAAAGAAATCCATCTTGAACATGAAATTCTGATAACTTGCCTTCTGAAACCTGCTGCAACATCCTCTGGATCTCTGAATCTGATCTCTGACCTTCCACAATCTTCTCTCTCAAAGACGGCTGCAGCCTCAACTGAGCCAAAGATGCCCCTAAACCTCGCAGTACCACCTCGATACCTGCCTGATCGATCTCTGCCGAGTAGTGATCAATCTCGACAAACTACTCTTCCTGCTAAGTCCATCAGCCACTACATTCGCCTTGCCCGGATGATACTTGATCTCAGGACGAATGTCTTCCAATACCTCCAACCACCTTCTTTGCCGAAGATTCAAATCCCTCTGCTGATAAATATACTTCAGGCTCTTGTGGTCAGTGTACATATTGAGCTTCTCACCATAAACATAATGCCTCCATAGCGTCAAGGCATAAATGATAGCTGCTAGCTCCAAATCATGCATCGGATAATTCTTCTCATGCGGACGCAACTGCCTCGAACCATAAGCAATGACCTTGCCTTCTTGCATCAAGACACAACCCAAACCTCTGAGAGATGCATCGCTGAAGATATCATAATCTTTCCCTGCTTGCGGCAATGCCAATATAGGTGCGGTAGTCAACCTTTCCTTTAACTCAAGGAAACTCTCTTCGCACTTATCGGTCCATACAAATGCCACATTCTTCCGGATCAAACCTGTCATCGGAACTGCAATCTGAGAATACCCCTGAATAAATCTCCTGTAGTACCCAGCTAATCCCAAGAAGCTTCTGACTTCCTTCACTGACGTCGGCCTGGGCCAATCCTTCACTGCTTCCACTTTCTGAGGATCAGTAGCCACTCCCTCCTTAGAAAGAATATGACCAAGGAAAGCTACCTCAGACTTCCAAAATTCACACTTCGACAATTTGGCATACAAACTGTGCTCCTGCAACGTCTGTAACACCGCTGTCAAGTGCGTCGAATGATCCTCTACCGACTTCGAATATACCAAGATATCATCGATGAAGACCACTACGAAGGAATCAATGAATGGTCTCAACACCCGATTCATCATATCCATGAAAACTGCTGGCGCATTCGTCAACCCGAATGGCATCACCAAAAACTCATACAGCCCATGACGAGTCCTGAACGCTGTCTTACTCACATCTTCCTCCTTGACTCGCACCTGATGATATCCTGACCACAGATCAATCTTCGAAAACACCGCTGCTCCTCGAAGCCTGTCGAACAAATCATCAATCCGCGGCAATGGATACTTGTTCTGAATAGTCACACTATTCAACTCCCGATAGTCAATGCACATCCTCATCGACCCATCCTTCTTCTTGACCAACAACACTGGCGCTCCCCACGGAGAAAAACTCGGTCTGATAAGCCCTTTGCTCAAAAGCTCCTCAATCTGCTTCTTCACTTCATCTTGCTCTACGGTGTCATCCTGTATGGAGCCTTGGAAATCGGCGCACTTCCCGGCTGAACATTGATGCAAAACTCTACATCTCTCTGCGGCGGTAATCCTAGAAAATCATCCAAGAACACCTGAGGGAAATTTTGAACAACCGGAATGCCCTTGACTTCATCCGAAATTGCCATCTTAGATACCATTGCAGCCACCTTCGGAATCTTCTTCTTCCCTTGGAAAGTTACTGCAGGTCCACCTGGTGCCTTCACCAACACCTCCTTCTGTTTGCAATCAATTGTGGCATCATATATAGCCATCCAATCGATGCCTACGATGACATCCACTCCCAACACTTGTAGCTCGATCAAGTCGATGCCGAACATCCTTCCACCAATCTCGATATCACAGCCCTCGTAATATCGATCCGCTACCAGCTCTTCACCTGACGGCGTTGCCACCGACAGAACTCTGCCTGGAAATAACTTAGGTTCCACACCTAAGATCCTTGCAAAATTCGGCGATACAAAAGTGTGCGATGAACCAGTGTCAAACAAAACCTTTGCTTTTATTCCATTTATTAAAACAACTCCTGTTACAATAAGAATGATACTCAATCTTAAATTGTTCTGAAATAAAGGTTTTATTCATTACATTGATTCAAAAATGAAAGAAATCAAAATTCCTGCATACCCTGTATTACATCTTCCGAGTTTCCCGCATCCTCCTCGGTCAATGCAAATACTCGCCCTTGCCTCTTTGGGAATTTGCTTCCACCTGAACCATCTTCCTTCAATTTTGGACAACGGAGCTTGGAATGTCCAGTCTGCCCACACTGGGAACAAATATGCTCTGCCAACTTCGGACATGCTGACCTGTAATGCCCTACCTCCTTGCAGTAGTAACAGGTCACTCCCTGAGCTGCAGGTGCCTTCTGCACCGATCCACTGAACTTTGCCTGCTTCGCGGGGAATCCCTTCCCACTCTGGCCTGATGCTGGCCTCTTGTTCCGGTTCCATGTATCCTGCTTCTTCTGAAATAGGTCCATATCCTCCTCAGTCATCGCTGCTCTTCTGACCAGCTTGTCGAATCTTCTAATACCCAACGGAACCATCCTTGACCTCAAGTTTGGCCTCAAGCCCTGCTCAAACTTTTTGGCCTTCTTCGCTTCGTCCATGACCAACTCTGGTGCATACCTCGAAAGTTGAGCAAACTTAGTCTCATACTCCCGAACATTCATGCTGCCCTGCTGAAGGTTCATGAACTCGGTCGCCTTCTTCTCTTGAACATCCAGAGGAAAGAAGCGATCTCTGAACTCCTCCAGAAAAGCTTCCCATGTCAACTGCTGATCTCCCAAATTCCTCTTCAGTGACTCCCACCAGACACCAGCATCTTTCTCGAGCTGCATCGAAGCTAACTTCACCTTGCTGGCTGCCGGAGTCTCCGACACTTCGAAGATCGTCTGCATCTTCCGAATCCAATCATCTGCTGCGGTTGGATCAGCTTGCCCCTCAAAGACTGGCGGCCTCATCCTCTTAAAGGATTCAATCTGCTTGATGGGGTTGGCATTCACCAATCCATGTCCAGCTCCATGATTGGGCTGCGGATTCTGCTGCTGCTGAGCTTGCTGCTGTTGTGCCACGTTGAATGCCATCAACGTATTCAGTGTTTGATACACCTTGGCGAATTCAGCCTCTAGGTCAATCCCCGTTCCTCGAGAACTACCTGATCCATCCTCATTGTTGCCACCATTTCTGCCCCTGGGTGAAACCATTTTGAATACTACAAAACGAGAGTAAAGTTAGAGTAACACACACGATTCAAACTCATATCAATGCCCTATGACAGAACCATAACCATATCTCAAACCATAATTTCAAACCAAACATCATATTTTAACTCTATGTGATACTCACACTCTGATGTCCACACCTAGGTACTCACTCTCTAGTGTCCACACCTAGGTTGGTTTTCTTACTATGTCTATTATTACCATTGAAGCAGAGCTCTCATACCAATCTCTGTAGCGCCCCAAATTTCTAATATGAGAGCTTAGAAAATACGTGGCACATTCCCAGTGATCCACTTCAATATAACAATAAACACAACCAAATACCACTAAAATTTTCAATATTTATTATAACAAAACTTTTACATGTCACAGCGGAAGACTAAACAACTCAAAATTAACTCAACAGGTCTTTACAAATTAACACTACACACTTAATAGTCCATTTATCCCAAAGCTAACTCAAGCATCCAATCTCCAACTCTAGGCAATAACCTACAACATGTGAGGCTAGAGTTGAACCCTAACCCCCAAACTAAAGGGGTCAGCCATAAATGGTGTGAGTGGCATAAAAATCAAACAACAACATAAATGAACTTAAATCGTAATGTCCAACAAGTAATAACCAAAATACCAAATAGAACAACAGTGATACCAAAACCAAATGTCAAATGAGGAAACAGGAAATCCGAATGCATAAAGATGAGTCAATAAAACACAAATGCTATATGCTGACAACGATGACTACTAAGAGATGAAGATAAACTATGAGAATTTTCCCATGCTTGATAATCCCGGAAATAGATCCCACATCTCAGGTATTTTTCCTGGATAATTCAGGAGATCAACCCACATCTAAACATAGACTCATCATCACAATAATATCCCAAAAGTGTCGCCTCGACTTTGATCATTCCGTAGGTCAATCCCGCATCTCAAGATAATTACTTGGATAATTCAGGGGATATATCTCACATCTCAGGTCATCTACCTGGATAATTTAGGAGATAAATCCCACATCTCAAGTTAATCACTTGGATAATTCAGGAGATCAAATCCCACATCTAAAGCCTTACTGAGGTGCATAACTCATGTCCCCTTCGTCATGACACTACTAGTGCAAGTCCTTATTATTTTTGGTTACTGAACAAATCTCCTAGAGTAGTGTACCCCACCGGACTAAAAATCTGAATAACTGAAAGTTCGCCTCAATGGGCCTCAACAAATAACTCAACACCGGTATACTAGGATCACGTACCTCTAGAGACTCAAAATCAAATATCTAATCAAATTCCCACTAAACAAGTGGTTCAACTGAATATCTCAAAATCACTTTCTTAACTGAATATCTCAAGATCAAACACTGAACAAAATATCTCAAATCAAATACTGAACAAAATATCTCAAATCAAATACTGAACAAAATATCTCAAAATCAAATACACAGATCCCTCAGTACTAGTCGACTTTTGCTGAGGTAAGTCGACGTCCAGAGGATAATTCTCCATAATTTCACAAAAATAATCTAAGGCATATCAATCGACTAGGGAAGTCATCAGTCGACTGTCCCGAGACAAACTCCAATAATTTTCAAGAAAATATTCTAAGTATATAAGTCGACTGAAAGGTTCATAGGTCGACTGTCCAGAAAGGACTGAACAAAGTTTACAATCAGCAGACCAGTCGACTGACAATAGCCTAGGTCGACTGTCCCGAACAATTCTCAAAAGACTGAAGATAATCAGTAGAGTCGTACCAGTCGACTGCACAGTAAGCTAGTCGACTGTCGGCCTACAGTTTTCAAAAATAGGTCTGGATACAAAATTAAACTGAAGATTTCTAAAGAATCATGGTTCATTGTTTATCAAACAATAGTTCGTACACAAGCCAATGTTAACTCTCAAAATGATCTCCAATACGGATACATTACTCATCAATCAATTCCTCAAATCTCAACTTCTCATGATCTAAATCACTAATCTTCTATTAGGTTTTCTCAACAAAATTTTTTCCTCAACTCATAATCAAAATTCTGATATAAAATCATAAGATCCAGATGTCTATCATCCGATCACAACCCAAATCAATTCTTAACATGCTTTCCAACAATACGATCCCATAAATCAATATTTCCTCAACAAATCTTGATAATTTCTCATACATGGTCCAAATATCAACAAGTGTTCTCATCATCCATATCAAAATAAAAGATCCATATTATGCATACAATGAGACTAACAAGACAATATCATAACGATCCAAACAAAGTGTGACAAAAGATCTTACATCATTCATCAATCAAAACAAACAAACAAAACAAAGCAAAACAAAAACCAAACCACTCACATTGTTTTGAAGAAAATCCACGAAAAAGCTCTCCTCCTTGTTAGATCCAAAAAGCCTCTTCTTGCTCCTCAAACAAATCTCAAAATCTGTATATTTTGTAAATGACGGCTGGGAAAGAAATCCCTTATATATGCCAGATTAATATTAGGGTTTTACCCACATTTTGCAAAACAATCCTTCCCAAAAATACACCTTACATATATATACATTAGTCTTGTAAATTCAATAAAACTCCCTTAAATTAGGATCTAATAGAAAATATACTTCTTAACCTCAGCCAATACTGCTCAAAACGTCCAGAATGCCAATTTTGCATTTCAACCCTTGAAAATGTCAATTTTGCAAATAAGTCATTCTTTTCTCAAAAATTGCAAATAGCATCAATTAATTTCAGAAAAATCTGGAAAAATACTACATAAATTCTAAATAATAAATAATGATTTTTCATAAAGAAATCTTAATTTTTCAAACTTCTAAAAAGTCATTTGCACGTGTTTTGCACGTGTACAAAGATAAATTTCTTAGAAAATATTAATTAAATCTCCAAAAATCATTTAAATTCATTTTCAAATAATTAAAATAATATTTGAAAATATGGGGTTCTACACGTTTCCCTAAATTTCAGCAAATACACGTCCCAATGACCCTTAATTGTCCACCGTTGGTGAATGCGTCTTTGCAGCACCATCACGAATCTCGAAGAGCCTTTCTTGTCCCTCCCAAACCACCCAATCAGGAACCGTAGAATTTAGCAAGCCCCTCCTTGCACTGAAATGGACAACTCTGATATTTTCACTACTTTCGCTGCTATTCAAGCAACTCTTGCCAATATCAATCAGATGCTTGAGAAAGTGGAATTGAATCAAAACGTTGCCCCTGAGCTTCATCGTCAGATCCATCAAGGGAATAATTGTGACGATTGACGTCAAGATCGTGACCCTAACGAACAATACAAGAAAAACATTAAGGCTGACGTTCTCCACTTTGGAGGCCGATGGAATCCCAAGCTTATCTCGATTGGACCCGTGTCATAGACTACTACTTCGTGTATTTGACATGAGCGAAGCCCTAAAGGTTAAATTTGCCACTGTGAAATTGACTGGTAAAGCTCAATAACATTAGACCAATCTTGAACACGCCCGTAGAAGTCGAGGCCTGACCCTCATAACCACTTGGGAAGCCATAAAAGAGAAGCTCACTGAGAGATATGTGCCGTTTTCATTCCAAACTCAATTGCTAGATTTGTGGAACCAACTTTATCAAGGTAGCAAATCCACCCAAAAGTATGCGGATAAGTTCGATGGCTTTCTTATTCGGTACAATGCCTTAGGTAAAGAGAGCGAAAAACAAACTCTCTCTAGATTCAGGGCTAGACTACGAGCCGATCTTAGGAACACGCTAATTGATAGAAATGTGGACTCATTGGCAGCAGCTTATGCTCTTGTCCTTGATATGGATTCCTTTACACTAAGTTTTCCCTACAAATTCAGCGATTCGAGAGATCATTCTTCTAGGATGACCTCTACTGAGCCCTCTAGACCTGAGCCCCCCTCTTCTGAGCACCCCAATAAGTCTTACCCAAGCAAGCCTATTTCAAATCCCTATTCACTTAGAAATGACAATACAGGTAAGAACACTGAAAGAGGCTATTCTAAGATTGATCATCTCACTAACTGCTATAAATACAAGGGATATGATCATGTTGCTGGCAACTGTCCTAGCCCCAGTAGGATCAACATTGTAGAAGGTACCGTTGTCATTGCTGATGAACCCGACAATGAGTTTACCTATGAACCTCATGTAAGTGATGACTTCGGTGAAGAAGAGGATGACCAGTTCCTCCACTGTATTCAGTCGATCTAATCACCTCCATTGAATATACCTGAGTCACCGATTCCTTCTCAAGTCACTTGGCAGCCTATAGATTTTATCCAGTATTAGAACATCATAGTCTCAGAGTCTGCATCCACATTTGCATCCCGCATTCATGATTTGCATAGAGAAATTTTTAAAAAAATTAATGAGAATAATTTTAATTACAAATTAATAGCAGATACTAGAAGAAAATTTATAACTTTTGATGCTGGTAACGAAGTGATGGTTCGGATTCGTCCGGAACGGTTTCCAGCTAGATCCGTCGAGAAATTTAACATACGTGCTGCAGGTCCATTTAAAATTTTGCATAAAATCAATGACAATGCCTATGTCGTTGATCTTCCTGAAGGTTTTGGCATATGTAAGAATTTTAATATTGATGATCTAGTACTCTATGAAGGCCCAAAATTTAATCATAGAAATTTTCTTATAGATGAGCTTACCCTGCAGCCTAATGGTAAGATTTCCACATTTTTCCCTTTACCTGATACTACTTACCCACCGACAGACAATTGGTTAATATTTTAGATGATCAGATAATCTCTACAAGTAGAGGTGGTGGTATTCATAGGTATTTGGTGAGGTGGAAGAACAAACCGAAGTCGGATGACACTTAGAGGGACCGTGAGAGCTCCCGTACCTGGATCCAGATATTTTGAAGCACCGTGTCAGGATCACTGGTTTTGATTTGACTGGGTCGAGCCATCTTCCACCCGGAGAGAATGATGATGACATCAAATATGTTTTATTTATATTGAGATTTAGCCATATATAGTTTATTTGAGAGATTTGTTTTAGATTTGTTTGAGATTTATTCTGGTTTTGTTTTAAGCCTATATATAGGCCTTGAGAATAATGAGAAAATATCCTATTATTGATTAAAAAAATAATTGTGTTGAGTTATTGCTCTTCATCCCTTTTTTTGTGTGAGACAATTGACAGAATTATTAGGGTTTGTGAGAAATCCTAAAAAGTATTAGGATTTGTGATAAACTCTAACATTATACCCCAAAATTTCCAAATTAATTAAACCCCCAAAATCCCACCTCTCTTCTCTCTCCTTCCTGTTCTTTTATCCCGAACTCAACAAACCCCCCGTTGTCCTCTCTCCCCCGCTCGACCTCCAAACCTAACCTTGCCACGCTGCCTCCCTCCGGCCTCCAACATCGACGCCACCACAACCAATAGCCGACCACCCCCGTCGCCCTCATCCCGATCCCCCGTAGCTCCACCTTCCACCTCGCCCATCCACCGAAGCCCACCTGCCTCCCTCGCTGTTGTCCTCGCCGACCACCACCTGACGTCGACTGCAGCCCCTTGCCGCCGCCAACTTCGTCGTCCGCAACCATCGCTCGACAACCCCGACTGCCGTCGTTGCCCTCCTCCTTCTGCACGCACAACAAGGAGGGGATCAAGTCGGATCCGGTTCTTTTCGATTGGATAGCTTTGGTGTTTGGGTTGAATCCAGGTTCAAATCCAGCAACATCGTAACACTATCTACGAATCCGGTAACTTCTTTTCCATTCTCATTTATTTGTGATATCATCTATCGTCTCTAGAATATTATTTGATTTATCTGTCGTCCACAAATATCGAGAGGGTGTGCATCACTTAGGTATAATTGTTGATTATTAGGCGTGAACTTTTAATTGGGCCTGTTAAACTTAACTCGTATCTTGAAAATTCATCAAATCGATTAATAGTTTTAATTTCTCACTTAATATACATTACATATTGGTAAATTTAATCCTTTAAGATTCTTGGATATTCTCTATTTATGGTTAAGTTCACATCACATCTTCATCTAAGTAGATGGTTAAAGAGAATCACTGTCAAACCATAATATTATCCAATTGAATATTATTAAAGCTAAAAAATGTATGCAAGGAAAAGATGGCACAAATTCTACTAATTTATGTTAACATGTATAATATAACATCATTAACATTTAATAGATATGTTATATATTATAAACCATGTATTATAGCACAAGTTAAAGTAAAGATGATAGACTAAGAAAATGATATAAAAATAATTTTATGAATTGTGTTTGCTTAAAAATATAATTCTAAGTTAGGGGATGGGGGTGGGTTTGGGAAGAGACGGGAGATTTTGTGAGATTGAGAAAGTGGGAGGGGAAGAGACAATGTTTGAGGGATCGAGGTTTTTATTTTGTTTTGGTTTTTTAATAAAATCGTCCGTAGTGCACGTGTTAGTTAAATATGAATCCCTACTTTTCCTCTCCTTTCTCTATTTCAAAATAGAGAAAGGAGAGGGGATAGACTTTCTCTCCTATTAGTCTAAGATATAGATACAATTTTGAAAAACAAGTACTTCTAGTTGGTTGTTCACTAAACTGTACCACTCTCCACTTGAGCTCCTAATACTTGTAAACTAAACGTCATATACCTATTCATGAAAGGATTTGTTTTGTCCCTTTTCAAACCTGTTGATAGTTTCTGGTTAATATGATCTGGTCTGGAAAAGGCATTTTCATTGATCTTCAGCCAATACCAGGGCCTTGACTCCCTAAAGATTTGAGAAGCATCTATCCACTCTGCAGATATAATTATATCTCATGTATTAAAGCATCTTAGCTACTTGACCTGCATCCAGGAAAAGGACTATCCTAATTGTATTTTTTATCTGAAAATCATAATGAAGTTGCTGCTTATGTGACTAAGATAATTGCAAAACTTCAAAGTTAAGAGCCAGTATGAGGAGAAAGTAAGTAAAATTTTTGAAATGCAATTGTCCGAAATATCCTGAAGAAAGCCAGAAAGAAAGTGTTATAAGTTTCAAATCCAAATATGTCAATTCATTGGATTACATGTGCCATCTTAACTCAAAAGCAGGGATATGTGTGTATGTGTGTATGCATGTATATCTGAAAAATTCTGAAGAATGACATAGAGAAAGTGTCACAACTCTTTAAGTCCAATTATTACCACAACCATATATGTGATATCATGTACCATATTTTATTCAAAACATGGATATGTATGTCTTACATACGTATGCATATCATCTTGAACTATTATGAAATTTTTGAACTATGCTTCTTTTTTCAATCTTTCAATTGTTCAAGGTTTTCTAAACTTTTTGCAATTTTTAACATAATATGCAAATAGTCCCATGTGATCTTCATAAACTGCATGAAATTTAAAATGGAATCAAGTTTATGTGATGCTGTGTCTGATGCATTGAGGACAATGCACAATTAATATCCTGTTCTTTCAATAATATTTTATCTTTAACTTGAATTTTAAGTGGAGAAACTGGAATTTTTTCCCCAACTGTCCCACTTTTTGAAAGTTTTTCCTAAACTGTTCTCTTTTTTTTAAATTTTCCAAACTGTCTCACTCGCTTTCTGAAAAAGCGAGTGTGGTTAAAACCTCATCGCTTTTTCGAAAAGCGAGTGTGAGACTTTTCATTTTCGAAAGTCTAGACTCGTTTTTTGAAAAATCGATCTGTTTTTAACCAAACTCGCTTTTTCAAAAAGCGAGTTTGATTATTTTGGTAAATACTTTCCAAAGTGGATCAGTTTTGTAAATACTTTCAGAAAGTTGGTTAGTTTGGTAAATAATTTCAGAAAGTGGTCCATTTTGGTAAATATTTTCAGAAAGTGGGTCATTTTGGTAACAAGTTCTTTCTATATCACATTGTCACTTCATCTTCGTTAGGCTACTATATATGAAATCGTTTGTCAGGGTTTTCTATATCACATTTTCTCTTCATCTTCTTTGGTCATAATTTTATAAAGTTAGCAATTGTTTAGCAGTAGTCGAGTATATACAACTTGACATTATTTCAGTATATACATAATTGGTGTGTTTTAAGTTGTCAAGAATGAGCCCATAGATACTCCCAATCAATCTCAGTTTTTGGCCTATCCAGTCATATGCGCTGGGTTCTTGCGCCAAAAGTCTCACACTCGCTTTCTAAAAAAGTGAGTGTGGTTAAAACCTCATCGCTTTTTCATCAGCATACCTGTCAACCAAAATAGTTCACCATTAGGTCACGATCCAATGGTTAACAGATATGAGCCTCGGCAATATTTTTGACATTTATCCACCCAAATACTGAATTGGCATATGTTGATGCTCCTACTAATAAATCAATAGACAATTCATAAACAGAATGAACAATTCATAAAAAACAATATAAACAAAAGAAAGAAAAGTGATCAAGAGAGAAAATTTCTTCTTTGTTGGGAAAAAATAAACCCGGGCTTTCAAAACAAGTGCAAGAAATACAAAACAATATATTATGAGAAAACCTTAGTCTGTTGACAATATTCAGAACTAGAGAACCATGTTTCATCAATTACCACATCAGGCTTTTGTGGTCTACCATTATGTGTAACAGCAACCATTGACGAAGTTACAACCAACCTTTTAATAGAAGAATTTTTCGCGCAAGAACCCAGCGCATATGATTGGGTAGGCCAAAAGCTGAGATTGATTGGGCGTATATATGGGCTCATTCTCGACAACTGAAAACACATATGTATATACTGAAAAAATACCATGTATATACTCGACTACAGCTAAACAGTTGCTAACTTTATAAAATCATGATCAAAGAAAATTAAGTGACAATGTGATATAGAAAGCCCTGAAAAACGATTTCATATATAGTAGCCGAAAGAAGATGAAGTGCCAATGTGATATAGAAAGAACTTGTTACCAAATTTGCCCACTTTCTGAAATTATTTACCAAACTAACCCACTTTCTGAAAGTATTTACCACACTAATCCACTTTCGAAAGTATTTACCAAATTAATCAAACTCGCTTTTTGAAAAAGCGAGTTTGGTTAAAAACAGGTCGCTTTTTCAAAAAACGAGTCTAGACTTTTGAAAATCAAAATTCTCACACTCGCTTTCTGAAAAAGCATGAGGTTTTAACTACACTCGCTTTTTCAGGAAGCGAGTGAGACAGTTTGGGAATTTTAAAAAAAAGTAGGGCAGTTTGGGAAAAACTTTCAAAAAGTGGGACAATTTGGGAAAAAATTCGAGAAACTGCTTCCTTTGATGCACCAATTAGAATTTTACAGGCCGTAATTCATGCAAAACCAACTGGAGATCTTATTCTTAAATTTTCTCTTCATACCATCTATATTTGTCACTTCAGATAACAATTTTTATTATCTCAGGAAACATCAGCCAGTTTTAAGTGACATTAGAAACCTTCTTTAGATTTTGTGGCAAAGATGTCATAATATGTACAAAGCACAGAAGATGTGTGGAGATCCAATACTGAATCCAGCTGATGAGGACATCGGTTCAAGACGATTCGGGCGTTTTTATCAGAGCAGACATCGTCTAGGACAGCTGCTTATTTAGTTTAGGATTTTTTTCAGTACCATATTTGTTTTTGGCAATTATAGCCATATGTAATTTTTTTAAATATTTTTTTAGATTTTAAGAATATTTTGAGATTTGTATCTTGATTTGTTTGAGCCTATATATAGGCCCTGAGATTAATGAGAAAGATATGTCATTCTTGATTAAAAATTATTGTGTTGAGTTTTGCACTTCTTCTCTCCTTTGTGTGATATAATTGAGATCCAATTATTAGAGTTTGTGATAAATCATAGTATAATTTTAGGGTTAGGGATTAACTCTAAAATCTACCCCAAATTCAAACTCTCCAAATAAAATCAACCTAACCCTAATCCCCAAATCAAAATAACCCATCGTCCTCTTCCTCCTAAATCCCGACCCCATCCCAAAACCCCACCCTCGACGTCATCACCCCGTCGATGCCCCACTCCCGTCGACCATCCCCTTCACCTCTACCCCTAATCGCGTCGCTCCTCCAAGCAACACTGACCACCATACAACCAACCCATTGAAACCTTACTTCTTCATCCACTGCCATCAACCAGAGCACCCTCATCCCGACCCAGTTCTCCGTCGACGCCGCCATCGACCACCCCCCCTCGCCGTGACGATCCCGTCGCCGACCTCAACCAGCGCCGCCGCTGCCGTTGTCCTTGCTGTTGTCATTGCTGATTTGGTTGCTGTTGTCTATCTCTTTCTGTGTTGCTGATTGTTGTGCTCTTCGCTGCTGTCAACCCGAGATCTACCCAGAGTTCTTCGCACCCGCGGTATATTCTTTCCACTTTTCAATATTTGTGTTATACTGCTGTATCGTCTCTATTATATTATCTAATTTGTCTGTCGGCCACAAAAACAATTGAGATTGAGTGTTCCACTTGCATGATTAAAATATGAATCAATATTGAATCTTTTACTTGCTAAAACACTTAGAGATTTAATTATTGATTGTTATAATTGAATTATTAATTGGGATTGTTAAATGTGATTCAGTTCTTGAAAATCCATCAAACCAATTAACTGTTTAAAATTTCTAACTTTAATCCGCACTACGTGTTGGTAAAATTAATCATTTAAGATTCTTGGAAATTCTCTATTTAGGGTTAGTTTTATATCATTTTCGTATCAGAGCGAAGGTTCTTAAAACCCTAGTTCTTGCATCATTTAGGCATCAATTTTTGCATTCATTTAGGATTGTGTAGTCTTTTTTTATTTATTTTTTATTTTAAAGATCATTTCAGATTTATTAATTAAAAAGAAGAAAAAAAAACACACACACGACCCCTAGTTCTTCCCTTTAGGTGAATGCGTCTTTGCAGCACCATCACAGATTCTGACAAGCCTTTCTTATCCCTCCCAAATCACCCAATTAGAAACCTTAGACCTTACTGACCTGAAATGGACAACTCTGATTTTTCCACTATCCTAGTTGTCATTCAAGCAACTCTTGCCAATATCAATCAGAGGCTTGAGAAAGTGGAATTAATTCAAACTGTTGTCCCTGAGCTTCATGCTAATCGTCAGATCCCTCAAGGGAATGTTTGTGATGATCGACGTCAAGAACGTGATCCTGACGAACAATATAAGAAGTACATTAAGGCCGACATTCCCCATTTTGAAGACCACATGGAACCCCAAGCCTATCTTGATTGGATCCATGCGATGGACCACTACTTTGTGTGGGTTGACATGAGCGAAGCCCTAAAAGTTAAATTTGCTACGATGAAATTGACTGGAAAAGATCAACAACACTGGACCAATCTTGAACACGCCCGTAGAGGCCGAGGCCTGGTACCCATAGCCACTTGGGAAGCCATGAAAGAGAAGCTCACTGAGAGATATGTACCGTTATCGTTCCACACCCGATTGCTAGATTCGTGGAACCAACTTTATCAAGGAAGTAAATCCACACAAGAATATGTTGATAAATTTGATGACTTCCTTATTAGGTGAAATGCTTTAAGTAAAGAGAGTGAAGAACAAACTCTCTCTAGGTTCAGGGCTGGATTATGAGCCGATCTGAGGAACGAGCTAATTCATAGAAATGTTGACTCATTAGCGGCAGCTTATACTCTTGTCCTCGATATGGATTCCCTTAAAGCAAGTTCCCATTACAAGTCCAGCAATTCGATGGATCATTCCTCCAGAATGAATCCACCTAACCCCTCTAGACCTGAGCACTCCTCTCCTCAGTACCCTAACAAGTCTTACCCAAACAAACATACTTCAAATTCCTGTTCACATAGAAATGACAACACAGGTAAGAATACTGAAAGAGACTATTCTAAGATTGATTCTCTCACTAAGTGCTATAAATGTAAGTGATATGGCCATGTTGCTGGCAACTGTCCCAGCCCAAGTAGGATCAATATAGTAGAGGGTACCGCAGTCATCGCTGATGAGCCCGATAATGAGTTTACCTATGAACCTAATATAAGTGATGAGTTTAAAGAAAAAGAGAATGACTAGTCTCTCAATTGTATTCAGTCTGTCCAGTCACCTCCATTGAGTGTACCTGAGTTACCCATCCTTTCCCAAGTCACTTGGCAGCCTATAGATTTTATCCATGTGTTAGAACATCCTAAAGTCACAGAGTCTGCACCCATATTTGCATATCACATTCATGACTTGCATAGAGAAATTTTCAAGGAACTTAATGAGAATAATTTTAACTACAAGTTAATAACAGATACTAGAAGGAAATTTATAACTTTTGATATTGGTGATGAAGTGATGGTTCGGATTCATCCGGAACGGTTTCCAGTTGGACCCGTTAAGAACTTGAACATACGTGTTGCAGGCCCATTTAAGATTCTACATACAATCAATGATAATCCCTATCTCGTTGACCGTCCTGAAGGTTTTGACATAAGTAAGACTTTCAATATTGAGGATCTAGTACTCTATGAAGGCTTAAAATTCAACCATAGAAATTTTCTTATAGATGAGCCTACTCTGCAGCCTAATGGTGAGATTCCCACATTTACCCCTCTACCTGATACTATTCACCCATCGACAGAAGAATTGAATAATATTTTAGATGATTAGATAGTTTCTACAAGAGATGGTGGTATGCACAAGTATTTGGTGAGGTGGAAGAATAAGACGAAGTTGGATGGCACTTGCAGTGATCGTGAGGAGCTCCCGTAACTGGATCCAAATCTTTTGGAGCACCATGACAGGATTACTTGTTTTGACTCGACTGGGTCGAGCCCTCTCCCACCCGGGGAGAATGATGAGGATATCGGTTCAAGACGATTCAGGCGTTTCTATCAGTGCAGCCATCGTCTAGGACAGCTGCTTATTTAGTTTAGGATTTTATTTCAGTACCATATTTGTTTTTGACAATTATAGCCATATGTAATCCTTTTTTATATTTTTTTAGATTTTGAGAATATTTTGAGATTTGTATCTTGATTTGTTTTGAGCCTATATATAGACCCTGAGATTAATGAGAAAGATATGTCATTCTTGATTAAAAATTATTGTGTTGAGTTTTGCTCTTCTTCTCTCCTTTTTGTGATATAATTGAGATCCAATTATTAGGATTTGTGATAAATCCTAGTACAATTTTAGGGTTAGTGATTAACTCTAAAATCTACTCCAAATTCAAACTCCCCAAATAAAATCAACCTAACCCTAATCCCCAAATCAAAATAACCCATCGTCCTCTTCCTCCTAAATCCCGACCCCATCCCAAAACCCTAGCCTCGACGTCGTCACCCCGTCGACGCCCCACTCCCGTCGACCATCCCCTTCACCTCTACCCCTAATCGCGTCGCCCCTCCAAGTAACACCGACCACCATACAACCAACCCATTGAAACCTTACTTCTTCATCCACTGCCATCAACCAGAGCACCCTCATCCCGACCCAGTTCTCCGTCGACGCCGCCATCGACCACCCCCCCTCGCCGTGACGATCCCGTCGCCGACCTCAACCAGCGCCGCCGCCGCCGTTGTCCTTGCTGTTGTCATTGCTGATTTGGTTGCTGCTGTCTATCTCTTTCTGTGTTGCTGATTGCTGTGCTCTTCGCTGCTGTCAACCTGAGATCTACCCAGAGTTCTTCGCACCCTCGGTATATTCTTTCCACTTTTCAATATTTGTGTTATACTGCTATATCATCTCTATTATATTATCTAATTTGCCTGTCGGCCACAAAAACAATTGAGATTGAGTGTTCCACTTGCTTGATTAGAATACGAATCAATATTGAATCTTTTACTTGCTAAGAACACTTAGGGATTTAATTATTGATTGTTATAATTGAATTATTAATTGGGATTGTTAAACGTGATTCAGTTCTTGAAAATCCATCAAACCAATTAACTGTTTGAAATTTCTAACTTTAATCCACACTGCGTGTTGGCAAAATTAATCATTTAAGATTCTTAGAAATTCTCTATTTAGAGTTAGTTTTACATCACCAACAATCCAAAATTTTTGGTCGACTACACAATCCTTTTCCACTCAACTCTATCGACGACCACCTCCTCCGCAAATGAGGACTTTTCAAATCCCTGTGAATAGCTTCAACCCAAATTCTGTTGGGTCTACCCCCGAGATCTTTTTGCTTCCTAACTATACTATCAATTTCCTAATTTGGTTGGTTGTGACTCTTCGTTCTACATGTCCAAACCGTCACAATCAATTCTCCCACATTTTTTTCTTCAAATGGGGAAAACTTCTACCTTCTTCGGCATGCATTCATTTTCCACTGATTCACCTTAGGGTCCTCATTTCGGTTACACCCATTCTTTGCACTTGTTTCTTAAATGTAAGGTTTGATATAGAAACTTCCCTCAAGGTCCTTGAAGAAGCACATTTCCTCCTACAGGTTTAACTATTGGTACTTTTACAGCCTGATTTTCAGGTCTAACCAAATCTATTAAATTTTGGGATGAAAATGTTCATTTGAAAATCTCAACTGAAATGTATAAAGCAGTTTAAATACACTTTTGAGGATGAATATACCCTCAATTGAAATGCATTCTTTCTCGTAAAATAATTTTTGTTAACTAATTTTGTTATGCTTCTGGATTTAAGACTCCAATCATATGTGGAAGGGAACCAACAGCCACCACAGAAGAAAGGAAGCTGGGCACTGAGAGATGTACGGAGCTAAGTGCCAAAGTTAATCAGGTACCAACTCTTCTAGATGGTTCTCAGACATTAGTTGCATGTTCACCATTACGGTGCTGTAACTTGAGTAACACTGTCATCCAGTTGCATAATTAAGTCCGTGGCCCCTTTCTGGTTACTTTTTCAGCATATGATCCTATATACACTATGAACTGGAAATACTACTTCACTAAGTTTTACTTTTTAATTTTAATTGTTCAGTTCATACTGAGGAGGACAAATGCTTTGCTGTCAAATCACTTACCGCCAAAGGTATGATGCTTGTTTGTTTTATTTTGACCTTCCCAATCTTGATAGCTGTAAGAGCATCCACAGTCGTTTGCTATATACCCAAAATTTGAAAAATTTGGAAAAAAACGCACTGCAGTCGTCGTCCAAATACCCAAAATTTGGGTTGACGATGAACAGTGCGCTGCCAAATATAGCAGGCGATATGGCGAAATGGAAAATATAGCTTTCGGAAGATAATATGCCGTCCGATCTAATTAACGGAAGATAATCTTCCATCCCGTACAAAAATACTGAACCCAATGATTAAGAAGCTTTTGAAAAAAAAAAAAGAAAAAAAAAAGTCAACCAACGGCATATTATACACCGTCCAAGGAGATTGACGGCAGATCATATCCCGTCCGAACCAAATTTTAAAAAAAAAAAAATTCAAAAAACGACGCAATTGGTCGACGGGGGATTATACACCGTCAATTTCAATTGACGGAATATAATCTTCCGTCCCAGGCATATTTTCTCAATTTTTTGTTTTTTTTTTTTTTCTTTTTGTCTTTTAGTGCATTAAAAAATAAAAAAAAAATTTAAAAAAGTGCCACGTCATAGGAGATTGACGGCACATTAAGATCCGTCCCATGCTCTAATCCATTTTTTTTGTTTTTTTTTTTTGTTTAAAAAGCCAAAATTTTGGGACGGACGATTATACTCCGTCATTCTTAATGGACGGATAATTATCTCCCGTCCGGCTATATTTTAGCATTCGACGACTACAGCAACATTCTTTTTTTCCTATTTCTCAATTGCCATTTACCCAAATTTTGGCTTCAACGACTGTGGATGCTCTAAAGTAATATATTTTCTAGTCTATTGGAGGGGGGAGGAGAATAGTACTGTTGCATATTTTTATTTGTTCCAATCATGAATTTTGCACTAAATAAGAGAGGATTGATACCAACTTTCACTCTCTCAGTCATAAATTTGTCGTATAACTTGTGGAAGCTTGGGACTGTCTCTGACCCTATCTTGATGGCAGAAGGGGAACATGATGATACTATTTGCTTTATTCATGTAAACATGTATCTTCCTGTCACCGAAAATTCTACTCATGTGACTTATCTCTAATTAAGGTTTTTCTTAAGAAACATATATTCTTTAAACCTCATATATCTACATTTCTGTGGAATGAAATATGTAGTGCTTCAATAAGCAAAATTTCATAGTGGATAATAATTGTATCTATTGATATGTCATAGACTCATAATTTATCTCAATATATTGGTGGACATTGGTGTCAATTTTGAACATCAGTTCATGAAATTAGAACCTGAAATTTATGCTATGCACATGGGGCACTGCCAATATCAACTTTTATCAGTACTTTCATATGTAACAGTAATACAAAATTCTGCTAGCTGCTACATGTAGGAAGTCTGATTTTCAGATATTGCACTCTGCCGGAATGCTTATGTAGGAATTCTAATTTCTAGACACTTCCATGGCTGCTTTTATTTTTATTTTATTTCATAATGTTGAATAGATGTAATGTTGTTATACTAATTCCAATGCATTTGCAGATTGTGTTGTGCGGAATACAAATCAAACCAACAATCAAACCAACGCGGAAACAAAGAGAGAACCAGCGAGAGAAAAACAGAAAAATAAGCAACACAAGAACACAAGATTTACGTGGTTCGGCAAAACGATGCCTACATCCACAAGGGGCGGTTGTGGTTTCTTTACTATGATCTCCAATGGGCAAACAAAGCCTTTACAAGAGATGACGGCTTCAAAATCCGAATAAGGTGTTACGATTTACAAAACCCTAACGGGTGTATTTATAGGGAAACTATTGGGCCTTTTCGAATTGGGCCGAATCTGGATCCAAAACCCGCCGACAGTCGACTGGTCCAATTACCAGTCGACTGATTTCTTCGGGACGGTCGACTGACTCCCACATACAGTCGACTGCTGCTGCTGTATACTCAGTCTTCGAAAACTCCTCTCTGGACAGTCGACTGTCCCATACCACCAGTCGACTGAAGCTCTGAAACTTTCGAACACTACAGATACCAAATACCAGAATCGAGCCATTATCCTACAATCTCCACCTTGGCGAGATCTTCCAAGTCAAGTATCCAACAATCTCCACCTTGGTGAAATCTTCCAAGTAGCCCAAGCAATCTCCACAAATACTTCAAAACAACTGCTCATCACCAAATGCAACAAACGAACCCAAACTCCACCTTAGTATGATATCACATACTAAACAAACCAATAGCAAAGTACTATCCCAACTGCCCATGCCAAATTATCAAACATGCAAAATATTAGCCAGGTTCATGCAATACTTGAACTTGGCTGCCCCAACAACTTTGGTCAACATATCAGCAGGATTATCAGCTGTTCCAGTCTTCACCAAATGAATATCACCATCCTTTATCAAATCACGCACAAAATGATAACGAACATCAATATGTTTGGTCCTCGAATGATGAACTTGGTTCTTCGCTAAATGAATAGCACTCTGACTGTCACAGTGTACCTCCACCTTCTCCCGATGAATTCCCAAGCTCTTCAAAAGTCCATGTATCCAAATGGCTTCCTTCATGGCCTCAGCAACCGCCATGTATTCAGCCTCAGTAGTAGACAACGCTACAGTGGACTGCAAATTTGACCTCCAACTTATAGGTGCTCTAGCCATAGTAAACAAATAGCCTGTAGTAGACCGCCTCTTATCTAGATCACCTGCATAGTCAGAATCAACATAACCCACCAATAACCTGCTAAAATTGTCATCCCTTTCAAATTTCAAACCCACATCTGTGGTGCCACTTATGTACCTCAAAATCCATTTAGCCGCTTGCCAATGCTCTTTGCCTGGATCATGCATATATCGACTAACCATACTCACCGCCTGAGAGATGTCTGGTCGAGTACAAACCATGGCATACATCAAACTGCCAACCACACTAGTGTAAGGTACATTCGCCATATACTGTCTCTCTTTATCTGTACTTGGAGACTGAGAAGCACTAATTCTGAAATGACTGGCTAAGGGTGTGCTAACTGGTTTAGTTTTCTCCTCTATACCGAACCGTTTCAGCACCTTCAAAAGATATTGCTTCTGTGTCAAACTCACTATGCCCTTTGCTCTGTCTCTAGCTATCTCCATCCCAAGTATCTTCTTGGCTTCACCAAGATCCTTCATCTCGAATTCAGAACTCAACTGATTCTTCAAATTTTGAATCTCCTTAGCATTTTTAGAGGCAATCAACATGTCATCCACATATAATAACAGATATATGAAAGAACCATCCTGCAATTTCCTGAAGTAGACACAATGATCAAACTCACTTCTGGAATATCTCTGCACCTTCATAAACTGATCAAACCTCAAATACCACTGCCTTGGAGATTGCTTCAACCCATAGAGAGACTTCTTCAACCTGCAAACACAATTTTCCTTCCCAGCTGTCTTAAACCCATCTGGCTGCAACATATAAATTTCTTCATCTAGATCCCCATGTAAGAACGCAGTCTTCACATCCATCTATGTCAATTCAAGATCAAACTGTGCTACCAAAGCTAACAAAATCCGAATAGAAGGATGCTTCACAACTGGAGAGAACACTTCATTATAGTCAATACCTTCCTGTTGAGCATACCCCTTTGCAACTAGTCTAGCCTTGAACCGAACACTGCCTTTTGGACCCTCTTTCTTCGTATACACCCACTTGCAACCAATTGCTTTCTTCCCCTTTGGTAGTTGCACTAGATCCCAAGTCTTATTCTTATGAAGAGAGTTTATCTCTTCATCCATAGCAACTTTCCAATCTGCATTTTCTGAACTTCTAGTGGCTTCTTTGAAGTTGGAGGGAACTTCATCATCCACAATGGGAAGAGCAAATGCAACTGTATCTGTAAAACGAGACGGTCGTTTGATATCTCTTCTTTGCCTTCTTACTGCAATTGATTCTTCCTGCTGGATAGGAACTTCTTCATCATTCTCAGTATCAACCACATCATCTTCATCTTGGACAGGAACAGGATTTTCAACTGACAACTTTTCTAACTCCACCTGTTGGAAAACTCTCCTACCAGTCGACTGATTATTGCCAACAGTCGACTGTCCCGAGCTCCCACTCTTCTGCTGTTCTAGACCACCAGTCGACTGCTCCTGTACATCAGTCGACTGTCCCGAGATTCTGCTACTCACCTGTTGGAGAACTGTCCCACTCTTCTGCTGCTCACCAATCGACTATCCCATACCACCAGTCGACTGTCCCGAGCTAATCATGCTGGTCTCATCAAAAGTCACATCTCTGCTGATTACTAACTTCTTCTGTTCTGGACACCACAACCTGTAACCTTTGATACCAGTACTAAAACCAACAAATATAGCCTTTTTGGCTCTTGCATCAAGTTTAGTTTCAGTTACATAAAAATAAGCAGGACAACCAAATATATGCAAAAAACTATAATCAGATGCAGGTTTACCACTCCATACCTCAATAGGCGTTTTGCCTTCAAGTGCTGCTGATGGTAAACGGTTGACAATGTGGCTTGCATATATAACAGCTTCTGCCCAAAATGTCTTCTTCAATCCAGACTGTGCTAACATACATCTCACCTTCTCAAGTAAGGTTCTGTTCATCCTTTCTGCAACCCCATTTTGCTGTGGAGTCTTCCTAACTGTGAAGTGCCTCTGGATCCCTTCATCTTCACACAACTTCAGAAACGGATCGTTCTTGTATTCCCCTCCATTATCTGACCTCAGAACCTTAATCTTCCTACCAGTCTGATTTTCAACTTTCTTCTTCCAACTTGTGAACAATGTCAAAACTTCATCTTTGTGCTTCATGGTATATACCCAAACTCGTCTGGAGTAATCATCAACAAAAGTAACAAACCAGTGTCTACCACTCATAGAAGGTGTCTGAGTAGGGCCCCAAACATCTGTGTGCACATAATCGAGGATACCCTTTGTCTGATGTACAGCTGTACCAAATTTCACCCTAGTCTGCTTACCCAAAACACAATGTTCACAAAATTCCAACTTGCACCCTTTAGCATCTTTAAGCAACCCTTGCTTCACAAGCCCCTGCAAGGCCTTTTCTCCTGCATGTCCGAGTCGCATATGCCACAACCTAGTAGAGTCGGGAACAACCTGTTTAGGCCTTTCAGTTACACTGGCAGCCTCACCCAAATATATTTTTCCCTGCAAGAAAAACAAGTTCCTTTTTCTTTGCCCTTTCATCACCACGAGTGATCCGCTAGTCACCTTCAGAATGCCACCTTCACTAGCAAATTTCAATCCACTGGCCTCCAAAGCACCAAGTGAAATCAAATTCTTTTTCAAATCTGGAACATACCATACATCTGAAAGCTCTCTAATAAGACCATCGTGCATTAGCAATTCAATCTTCCCGATTCCTACCTTCTTACAAGGTGCATCATTTCCCATCAAAACTACACCACCATCCATATACTCCAAAGAAGTAAACCACTCCTTTTTCCAAGACATATGATAGGAGGCTGCTGTATCAAGAAACCATACTTCTTGATAAAGTGAGGGACTAGAAGCAAGTGCAAAAGAAAAATCCTCGCCACTTTCTAAATTATCAACAGTCACATTTGCAGTCGAATTTCCCTTATTTCGTAGCTTTGGACAATCCTTTTTCCAATGCCCCCTTTCATGACAGAAAGCACATTCATCTTTGGCCGGTATTTTCCTGTCCTTTCGAAACTCCTCTCGATTTGGAACGAGATTTGTTTCCCTTTTTCCCAGATTTGGACTCAGATCTGGTCTCAGTCCTGCCCCTTACAATCAATGCCTCAGAAGTTTCCCTATCAACCATTTTATCCCTTCTCCTAGTTTCATTATTCAACAGGGCATTTGCAACATCTTCATATTTAACAGTATCCTTTCCATATAGTAAAGTAGTTGCTAAATGATCATAACTTTCAGGTAATGAATTCAACAGAATTAGGGCTTTATCTTCATCTTTAATTTGCTCATCCAAATTTAACAAATCAGCCAATAATTTATTAAATGATTCAACATGAGCATTCATAGACATACCTTCCGTATAGGTGAAGCGAAAAAGTCTCTTCTTCAAATACAGCCGATTCTCCAAACTTTTCCTCATGTATTTGTCTTCGAGCTTCTTCCACAACACCGCAGCAATGGTATCCCTCATCAAATCGTACTTCTGAGCCTTCTCAATAAAGAGCCGAATAGTCCCACACGCAACTCGATTCAACTTCTTCCAATCTGCTTCGGACATATCCTTTGGTTTTTCTACTTTCCAAAGCAACATCTTGTTCTTGTTGAACAAGAACATCCAACACCTCACATTGCCACATCCCGAAATTGTTTGTCCCATCAAATTTTTCAACTTCAAATTTTGCGTTGTGAATCGTTGTTCTTGACGAACTTGATCCCACAACATCCTTGGTTGCATCTGCATCACCCGCCATCTCCCTCTAGGTCGAACCAACAGCTCTGATACCACTTGTTGTGCGGAATACAAATCAAACCAACAATCAAACCAACGCGGAAACAAAGAGAGAACCAGCGAGAGAAAAACAGAAAAACAAGCAACACAAGAACACAAGATTTACGTGGTTCGGCAAAACGATGCCTACATCCACAAGGGGCGGTTGGGGTTTCTTTACTATGATCTCCAATGGGCAAACAAAGCCTTTACAAGAGATGACGGCTTCAAAATCCGAATAAGGTGTTACGATTTACAAAACCCTAACGGGTGTATTTATAGGGAAACTATTGGGCCTTTTCGAATTGGGCCGAATCTGGATCCAAAACCCGCCGACAGTCGACTGGTCCAATTACCAGTCGACTGATTCCTTCGGGACGGTCGACTGACTCCCACATACAGTCGACTGCTGCTGCTGTATACTCAGTCTTCGAAAACTCCTCTCTGGACAGTCGACTGTCCCATACCACCAGTCGACTGAAGCTCTGAAACTTTCGAACACTACAGATACCAAATACCAGAATCGAGCCATTATCCTACAGATTGTCCATGTGGTTTGTTGCAAGTTGACTCCTCTGCAGCTTCAACTCTATAATCATTTCATACATTCTAAGAATGTAATAATTTACTTTGTTTGGAAAAAAAATTCTTCGAAAATTTTTGGTTTGCATAGTACCTTTTCCCCGTTAGAGGTTAGGCGTGCCATAGCGGAGGATGTAAAACAATCCAAAATTTTGGCATATATTACTGCTCTTAAAAAACTTTGCAATCATCCAAAAGTAAGTTACAATTTTCTATTAATATATGCTTGAACAAGATTATTTAATGGTAGTAACATTTGCAGCTGGTTTCCGTTTTGTATATTTGGTAAGCAAAATGGTGAAAGAAGAGTAAAGCAAGCTATAAATGGCACTAAATTCTAGATTAAATTGGCTATAGCTATATGTAGAGGGGAAGAAAAAAAAGTCCTTTTGTGGCTTAGGATTAGGGCCTCATGATGTAGCATAAGGAACGCTGATTACTAAACTACATTAGCAGTATCTTTAAGATTTCTTGATTGCATTATTGACCCACAAATCACCACTTAAAGTTTTGGGTAAAGTGGATTCGGGGTAAAATCTGAATATTTGCTCAATGTTTCAAGAGTTTTGGTTTAGGTTCAGGCTCATCATCGGCAATTTTTTTTTGGGAGTAAATAAGTGGAAAGTTCCCATCCTATTTGGTTGGAAGTTTAAACTTATTTTTTTTATTTATTCCTGCCTTACTATGTCTTCCAAGCAAGTCATTTATCTGTTGTCTTTCTACATCGCCTGAAGACCCATGTGGAAGGGAAGGGAGTGCTTAAATTGCTTGATATGTATTATTGACCTACAACTGGTCAGCTTCATCTTTCTGGTGAAAGGGTTTACAACAAAGTATTAATTATTATTATATAAACTGTTATTTCTATTGGAAGAATCATTGAAATGGATGCTAACCATTGCTTATATAAATGGATTAAGGTCATTTGTATTTTCTATATCAACCAGTATATTAAGAATGATAAAATATATTATAAGCCAATGAATATCCAAAACAGCTAGACAGTGTCTATGACTCTACTGGAAGATCTAGGGTTTGAAAAACTCTCATTCATATTGGAATTTTCGTGAACTTGATTAACTTGAAACTATATAGCTCTGGTTTGAGATAAATTGTCTCATCATTTAATTTTGTGTGGAGAGTTTTCTCCTTCTCCACGTAACTCGTAACTTTTATGTGTGTAGCTCATTTATGACTCCATCAAAAGTGGAATTGTACAGGAACATCTGGTTTGGATGACCTGCATTCCCTTTTTTCCTCCAGAGCTATTTTCAGGCAGGTAATTTCAATATTCTTTCACTTTTATCGGGTGAATGTTTGTATAATTTCTATGACTAAGCTTTCATTTTTCTTTGATAGATCTGAACATGGACTGGTGGTGATGGAATTTGGGTAGAACTATCCGGGAAAATGCGTGTCTTAGCACGATTATTGAGTCATCTTCGCCAGAATACTGATGATCGAATTGTTCTTGTTTCAAATTACACTCAGGTGGACTAGACGATAATAACACTACATTTCTTGATTCTTGAATTTGTTGGTTTTGTGAAGAAAAAGGCAGCCTTCAAAGTCATAAGCAATGCTATTAAACTAAAATTATGTCTCGAGTCATTTTCTATCTTTCGGTGTGCTGCACATATTTAATCGATTATAGCAAGACACATTTACTCATATACGTCAGAAATAAATCAACCCTAAATCACACTTATCTTGTTATTCGTAAATCAATGAGCAGACAGCAGTATAATTACTGATATTCAGTAAACTTGGAAGTTTGAGAAATATTAAGGTAGGTAAATTAACAGAAATTATGTTTAGTCCACAAGTAAAACCAATAAGCGTTCTCTACTTAAAAAAAAAGAAAAAAAAAAAAAAAAACTGCAGCCACTTTTTCAATGATAAAGAGAGCATGAAAAACCAGCAATACTCCAGCAACTTAGGCTTTGGATAGAAAAGAAACCATAAATTTAGACTACCATAACTAGTATCTAATCATGAGTTAAATGTAAGATACTGTACAAGTCTAATGGCCATAACTTCTACCTAAATTGACAAGTAACAAGTAAATTTTTTCGCCTTATACTCAACCAAGCCTTTTCCTGTCAATGGATTTAGCTATATGGAGCACTGACTCAAGGAACTCCTTGAAAGAATTGACCAAATGTATGCAGGTTGTCAGCCTTACTTTGGCCCTCCCTTACAATCTACCAGATAATGGGAACTGTTATATAGTTGTTCAACTTAGATCCACAGGTATAATAAGAAAAAACTTATTTAAATAAAAAATAAGAAGAGCCATGTAAGACTATTTTTTACTAGATAATTAGGTCATGCTAATTTTCTTATGTTTTTAGGATTCATGTTAGTGTTGTTGCTAATTTTCTTATGTTATGTGCGCTTTGCACAGATATGAATATGTTAATATGACGAGGCACATTAAAGGCATGGTGGTATGCCAATTCTAGGAAAATTAGGATATAAGGTTTTCTGGTACTTGCACACTATTAAAAGTTTCATCTTTATGTGCAACATAACATTTCATCATCAAAAGGTTTATTAATATTATTATACCTTCAAATTATATAAATTTGTAGTTGCTAAAATTCTTACCATCTGCTATGACATATAGCACGGATAATGTATCTTCGATTCAATTTGTATCCTAGACCCCATAAATAATGGGTATATTAATTGAATTTTGGACACAACCGAGATTATAATATTTATGATAAACTGGAGTATTCTAGTATATGATATGAGTGCATTCATACCGTATATTAAAATATCAGTGTATCCCATATGCATTCAATATGGATACATGTCTGATACGGGTATGGACTTGTACGGTACCATGTAGATCTTTCTGGTTAGTGAATCAGTAGAATGACGAAAGAGAAAGAAATAACTAAAATAAATGCACCTAAGCTTGCGGCGTTTTTCTAGCCTGTCCAGTGTCAAACCAGTACCATTCTGAGTGCAATCTTACAAGCAAATTGTGGCTCTTCGCTCACTTTCACTGAGGTGCAGAATGTGGTGGAATGTCATGTAATAAACATTATGTGCTTAGAAGAATACTACTATACCAAACAGTTTTGAATTGTGAGTCTAACAAGTTATAATCAATTAATCATGTTTAAATCTTATCAGACATTGGGCCTTTTTGCTCAACTTTGTCGAGAGAGAAGGTATCCGTATGTAAGGCTTGATGGATCTACATCTATTGGGAAAAGGCAAAAGCTAGTCAACCGTTTTAATGATCATTATAAGGTGATTGTTCTTTAGTGAAACTATGATGTATATTAGACTATTAGTCAGTTCTCCTGATAAGCAGATCTATCTTTATTCAGGATGCGTTTGTATTTCTGCTTAGTAGCAAGGCTGGTGGTTGTGGGCTTAACTTGATTGGTGGGAATCGATTGGTTCTTTTTGATCCTGACTGGGAATCCTGTTAATGATAAACAGGTAATCGATTGATTTCGTAATCATGAAGAGAAATGTTAATTGATAACCTCATGATTTGCTTATTTTCTATCAAAAGGCAGCAGCAAGAGTTTGGAGGGATGGCCAGAAAAAACGAGTATACGTCTATCGGTTCTTAAGCACTGGAACTATTGAAGAAAAGGTTGCATATGCAATATAGTTTTACCATTACATTTATTTATAATTTTATAATTTACTTGACTGGCATTTTGCGCTTCCATTGTCTAGCTATAATGATATTAAGTTGTAGGTGTACCAGTGTCAGATGTCAAAGGAAGGGCTTCAGAAAGTTTTTTTTTTTTTTTTTTTTGTTTTTGTTTTTTGAGGTAAAAGGTGGAATAAGGCCACTCTGTTTCATTAATAAGAAGTTAACAAAACAATTCCGGCGTACCGGGAGAAAACAACAGTACAAAACAAAAGTACAATGCATGAAGAAAATGAAAGAAAACAAACATACACCCCCAACAAACTCTGGGGGGTGGGTCTAACTATTCCAACATCCACCAATCAGAGAGTATAGTAGGCTGAAGCAAAACATAAGCTGGCATAAGTACTGTCATGACTGGTGAAGCCAGTCCCTCAGTCCAGCGTCGGCCCCGAATTCTACCTCCTCATCGTCAAACTCCTCTACCTGGAATACTTTAGCTATCCTTCCTCTTGCTCCCGAGCAAGTGGATAGTGAGATTCTACATGTATGAATCCTGTTGGATATCTCTGAATATTTATTTTTACTCAGTAGTCAGTGCCACAGAGCCAACTTAAAAGATTTGTTTGTTGCAGGGAAATTTTCTGTCAACGGAGGATTTGCGCGATCTTTTTACATTTCATGAACATGTCAGGTATTTCCTATATTTGAATTTGTATTCTGATCTTCCTAGCTAATTTTATCGGCATATAATCATAAATTCGTTATGAATCTTGGCAATGTTACTATCATTTGATTCCTGGCATATACAGGGAGACACATATATGTGAAGTACAAATTCATTCTAAAACTAAAAAATGTGTATAAAATGACTAAATGGTAATGCTAAATTGGAGAAGAATACCTAAAGTTTATACCTATCTATGTACACAACATATTGTTTATTTGTGTTAAGATAAATCAAAGAGATGAAAACAATACTGAATATTGAATTGAGTTTAACCAAGTACAATACCACCTATATATAGGAGGAGAACAAATATCAAAACAACTCTATAACCAATATGGGACTATAATAATATCTAACACCCCCACTCAAACTCATGATGGGTCAAACAGTGTGAGTTTGCCTACTAAGTATCTAAATCTCTGAACAGTATGAGATTTGGTGAAAAAGTCTGCAGTCTGCTGGGAAGATATAACAGAATGGAGAGAAATGGTCCCTATCTCAAAGCGCTCACGAACATAATGGCAATCAATCTCTATATGCTTCGTTCGCTCATGAAAGATCGGATTGCTTGCAATGTGCAATGCACCCCGGTTATCACAATAAAGAGGAGTAGCTCCTGTAAGAGTGACACCCATATCTGATAACAGCCAATGAATATGAACAATCTCTCTAGTAGTAGCTGCCATTGCTCTGTACTCGGCTTCAGTCGAAGAACATGCAACAACTGCCTGTTTCTTACGTCGCCATGAGATCAGCGAATCACCAAGAAATAGACAGAAATCGGTGGTAGACCGTCTGGTAGTAGGATCACTTGCCCAATCTGAATCAGAATATGCACTCAGCTCTAGTTTGGATATAGCAGGCATGAATAATGAGCGAGTAATAGTGCCCCGAAGATATCTGAGAATCCGAAGAAGAGTACCGTGGTGAACTGATGTAGGAGCAGAAACAAGCTGACTGACAACACTGACTGCATGAGCAATATCGGGTCTAGTGATGCATAAGTAGACAAGCTGTCCAACAATTTGTCTGTATCTAGGAAGGAGCTCACCATCAGTGGGACGAAGCTTCACATGAAGCTCTAAGGGTGTATCGACTGATCTGCTGTCAGAAAGGCATGCAGCGGAGATAATATCTGATGTGTATTTCTGTTGAGAAATGAGTATCTCCTGAGATCCATGAGCAATCTCTAGGTCCAGAAAATAACGTAGTCTGCCAAGGTCTTTCATATGGAACTACTGATGAAGGTATTTCTGGATGGATGTAATGCCTGCAGAGTCATCCCCAGTAATGATCATATTGTCAACATAGAGTAATAGAATTATCCTTCCCTGCATTGATGACCGCATAAAAATAGAATGGACCTGAGAACTCTGACTAAAACCAGCCTTGGTGATGACAAGGCGAAAACACTCAAAGCAGGCTCGAGGGGCCTGTTTCAAATCATATATAGCCCGACGCAGCCGGCAAACATGACGAGGAGGAGTAGAGAGGCCAGGAGGAGGATCCATATAAACAATCTCAGATAAGATACCATGAAGAAAAGTATTTTTCACGTCCATCTGGTATAACAGGTCATTAGCAGATGGCTGCATGTGCAACGAGAGCAAAGGTCTCATCATAATCAGTGCCATACTCCTGAGTAAACCCTCGGGCTACTAGACGGGCCTTGTGCCGCTCAATAGATCCATCAGGTTGATATTTGACCTTGAAGATCCACTTGCAGCTAAATGCTGAACGCCCTACAGGAACAACATCCCAAGTGCCAGTCTGATCAAATGCACTGAATTCCTCTGCAATAGCTTTCCTCCATTCAGGATATTGAATTGTGTCTTGATAGGTTCTGGGCTCACGTGTAGAGTGTATAGCAGTGAGATATGCATGAAACTGTGGTGACTAGGAAGCTAGGGTGGCAAAACAAAACTGGTTAGAAGAACCAGTGGCATCAGGTGTATAACGTGCCGGAGGAATACCAGAAGTAGAACGAATAGACTGACGAAGAGGTAGTGGACTAACAGGGTGTGGGGGTGAGGACCGTGGAGTAGGTGCATGTGCCGGTAGGGAAGTAGGTGGGATGGGTGCTGGCTGCTGTGGGGATGCAGGTGGTATTTCGGTAGGGAGAACAATAGGTGTAAGGACTGCAGGAGATGTGAAAGGAGCCAGAGGAGTGGGATAAAAAAAATGCGGGAAGATAAAGTCGGGGGGCTAGCAACAACTGGGGGATCGAGAAATCTAGTATCCGGGGGGGAGGGGGGTCAGGTAGTAAAGGGAGTCTTCTACAAAGGATACATGTCGAGAAATGCGGACACGACCCGCTGATGGATCAAAACAACGATAACCTTTGTGTTCATGACTGAGACCTAGGTGAACGCTCTTAGCAGCACAAGCAGAGAGCTTCGTGCGCTCAGTAGAAGGGAGAAGGACGTAACAGGTGCACCCAAAGGTTCGGAGCATACTGTAGTCGGGAGGTGAATGATAAAGAGCCTCATAAGGCATCGTACCAGCTAAGGCAGACGAGGGAGTAATGTTGATGAGACTAACAGAGGTCATGATAGCTTCAGCCCAGAAAGAACGAGGAGCTGAAAAGGAGAGTAAAAGAGCGCGAGCCGTCTCAAGGATGTGACAATGCTTGCGTTCAGCTACACCATTCTGCTCATGTGTGTGAGGGCATGATTGCTGAAATAGGGTGCTGTGAGAATGAAGGATCGATCTCATAGTGGTGGAAGTGTACTCACGTGCACCGTCCAATCAAAAATTCTTAATGTGCACACCGAACTGAGTGTGAATCATAGTTGTAAAGAACCAGTAAATATCAGGTATCTCAGATCACTGACGCATAAGAAAAACCCATGTATGTCTAGTGAAGTCATCGATGAAGGCAATATAATAGAGATAGCCTTTCCACGAGGGTACGGGAGAGGGTCCCCATATGTCAGAATGAACAAGTTAAAAAGGGTGAGTGGTTTCAGAAGTTCTTTTGTGACTAAAGGGTAGGGCAATGTGTTTGGCCAAATGACAACCTTGACAATCAGATAAATATTTAAAAGTGAGAGAACTAAGGGGACCACTGCGAGCTATAGTCTGAAGTCATGATGTGCTAATATGACCTAAACGTCTGTGCCACAGATCAGCATCAGAGGAAACAATACCGGCAAAACTAGAAGGAGAGGAATGCGCACGAAGAAAATCTAGATAATATAGACGACCATGACGACTAGCACGGCCAAACTCCTCACCGGTGGAGGAATCAGTAATAGAACAAGCTAAAGAGTCAAAATTAACGACAAGACCACTATCGCACAACGCACTAATAGAAATAAGAGTTATTGATAAATGAGGAGCATAGAGAACATATGGTAATGTGAGAGTGGGAGAGTTAATTATCCCTGAGTATGTAATAAGAAGTGGTGAGCCATCCGCTGTGTGTAGAGATGGAGAGTGAGAGGAAAGTGATGTGCAGGTGGTGAACAGTGTCTGATTACTAGTGAGATGATGTGAGGCACCAGAATCTAAAATTTAGAACGAATTCATACCGAGAGTGGCAGAGAGTGCAAGAGCAGAAGAGCCAGAATTGATAGACTGACCCATAAGCTGTAGTTCCAGTTGAGTGAGGCGTTGCTGAAGATTAGCCCAATCAACAGGAGACGGCAAGGCCGGAGTGACGGGCATGGCCGAGGATGTGAGGGAAGAAGAACTGCGAGGAAAAATAAGACTAGCGCTGCTGTGACTGAGAGCACAATATGGAGGGAGATGCTGCTGGTGTCTGGATCGGGGTAGGGAGTAGGGCGGTGCTACCGGTGGCGGAAGTAGAGGTGGAGTAAGGTGAGGAATGATGTATGGAGAAGGTAGGAGGTCGGAGTCAGACTGAAAGTGGTGCTGCTGCTTTTTGAATCTGGAGGAGAAACGAGAGGCGGTTGCATCGGGGAAGTCAGTGGAGGCAGAAATATGAGATGCCATCAAGTAGTAGTACCTATATATATATATATATATATTTCTCTTTTTTTTCTTTTTTTTTAGAATTTTTTTTTAACAGTAAAGAAAAATAGATTTTGGATTCCAGGTCGGGTACAGGGTAATGGGGATTTAGGTATAGGGTAATGGGGATTTGGGTAACGGGTCAAGTAAGAAGCTATAAGAAAAGAAAAAAAATTGGATTAGGGTTCTGGGAGAGTGGCGGCAAGGGAGTATTAATGGAGTTGGGTTTGGAGGAGCTCGGGTGTAAGGAAGAAGGTGAGGAAGGAGTTGTGAGGTATTGTATCGAGGAAGGAGGTGGATTTCGGCGGAGAGGATTGGTCGGAGTTTGAAGAGGATGAAGGTGAGGAAGTTGATCAGGTGTGAGGAAGAAGTGGATCTGCCGTTGATTGGGTTTAATGGAGTCACCGCCGTGGATTGCTGAAGAGGCCGTGGATTGCTGAAGAGGATCTGTTGTTGATCTTTGGATTGGGTTTGGACGTGAGGAAGAAGTGGATCCGCCGTGGTGTTGAGGAAGAAATGGATCTGCTGTGTTGTTTTTTTTTTCTTTTTTTTTTTTTGGAATTTGGAATTTGAGGATTTTTGGTTTTTGGAAATTGAGAATTTTTGGATGGGAAAAATTTAAGAGAAGAAAAATTGTATAATTGGCTCTGATATCATGTTAAGATAAATCGGAGAGATGAAAACAATACTGAATATTGAATTGAGTTTAACCAAGTACAATACCACCTATATATAGGAGGAGAACAAATATCAAAACAACTCTACAACCAATATGGGACTATAATAATATCTAATAGGCTGCATAAAATATCATCAAGATTAAGATGAGGAAATTAAGGAAAGATTGAGAAGTTACTTTGAGAAGTTATTAAATGAAAAAAATTGTGGGCAACTTAAATATAGAAGGGCGGGGGCAAAGAAGAGGCTGTGTATGGAGTAGTAGTAGTTCACGACAGATGGGGGACTGGCTTCGACGATAGTATGGATGTATCTGTATCTGTATCTCATTCGCTTTTGATTAGTGGATGTAGGAGCTCTCGTAGTTGATGTTCTAGACTATGATGTAGTTAGTAGTATTTATGTTGTTATTTGTACTTCTATGTATCATTAATTATCATTAATGAAGCGGTGATGGGGTCACCTTTATTCTATAAAAAAATACTTAAATATAGAAGAATCGAGGGAGAGTCGAAAGCATATGTTTTTTCATAGAATTAGGATCTCAGATGTTCGAAATGCTCTAGGAATGATGAAAATATAAAAATTTTAGGACCGAATGGTATATCCATTGATGTTTGAAAATGTCTTGGGGATGTAGGAGTAGGTTGGCAAACAAGATTGTTTAATGAATTTTGAGGACCAAGAATGCTCTTTCTCAATGAATGGAGAAAGAGCATTTTAGTACCTATATATAAAAATAAAAGAGAGATACAAAATTGCTCCAACTATCAAGAGATTAAATTAATGAACCATATAATAAAACTTTGGGAGAGAGTGATCGAACATAGACTGAGACTAGAAACAATAGTCTGAGAATTAGTTTAGATTTATGCATGTGAGGTCAACAATGGAAGCAATTTATGTACTGAGGAGACTTATGAGAAAAATATAGAGAGAATAAGAAAGATCTATATATGGTTTATAGATATAGAAAAAACATATGATAAAGTCTCTAGAGATAGAGTTTGATGGGTGTTAAATAACAAAAGAGTAACTATTTTTTATAGTGAGGTGATTAAGGATATGTATTGTAACGCCCCGAATTCCAAATAAGACCGAATTCGAGATTCCACAGGATCTTTACAATTCACTTCGTACAATTTTACAAGGAAATTTAAACTTTTCATCATACACAGAGTTCTTTACATTGTTTACACAGCGGAAGATAAAAATGAATTACAACAATGAAAATAATACACAACTTGTACAACTTTATCAAGTAATTAATCAACAGCATCATAACGACTTTACTTCTTCATGAAAAGGTCCAGTTCCTGCATAATAAGCTGTGGGCACGTCAGTTACTTAGAACTGACGAAAATATTATTCTCGGCTATCCTCTCTATGCCGTACATATAACGATCTCAATACTGTAACAAACTACAAATTGAATGCAAAATAAAGTGTTAAATGTGACTACATTAAACATGTAAGTGTATGCGATGCCTTAATGCCTAATGCATATATTTTACACTAAGATGACATTAATGCATACTTGTTCGGATTCTATGCATCCCATATTACATAGGTCCGAGGGCAAGTACCTACGTACTCCACAATAAAGGGTTCGATCCCTCGTCATGACAAACTACCTAGTAATAAAACAAAGTTGAGACGTTCCACGAGTATGGATCCCAGTCCTGGAGAACCTCCGTAGAAAATCCACTGCCCGACTGTTATACAGACTCCTCATCGTGCGAACCTCCCGCAAGTGCCCCTCTAGCTCCGGTATATGTATATACATTGGAGTACGGTAAACTATCCGCCCGACCACGCATAGTCCCAAATTTAAAATAAAAGATCGTCTCCCACGAGGCAACCACAGTCCAGGAGTACACCGCCCGACTGGGTCTATAGTCCCGATGAACCGTCGCAGCAAATCCCCCGCCCGACTACATAGAGTGCCCCACTTACGTTTTCCTAGGTTTTATTACATCTTCTCTTAGTGCCTAGTTCTTAAGTTCAAGACATGAATAAGTTATCATACCTGGAGTTAGTTTTACCCCCTACCGGACTTAATCACAAATGCCGAGATAGCTCCATGGCAAATCTCAGAATATAGCTCAATTCTTTTTATTTCAACAATGCCCGTACCCGAGGTCTTACTAACTCTAAATCACCACCTTTCATGTACAAGAATCCATGGGTACTCATACCCTTCAATAATCATGTCTTAACTCAAAGTATTCTTATCTTCAACGTATTCACAATTGGTTCAATGCTTTATCTTGACACTATTCATGATCCATTTATTCATTCATACTCTTTCAAAAACAATAATTCTTTTCGTGAACACAAATTAATCACTTGAAATCTCATTTAACAATTTAAGCTCTTGTAATGTGTCTCAACAACTTCAAAATATTTCTTAAAAAAAAAGAGGGTAATCTCTTCAAGAGAAATTACTCCACACAACAATATTTTATTCTTCTTCTAAAATAAAATCTCAATAATTAAAACTTAAGTCAAAACTCATTTTCTATCTCAATTTCTCCTTTTTAACTTCTCAAATATACTTGAAAAATTCTACAACTATTTTTAATAAATCCTATTTCATTTTATAAGAATTCTAGTATTTTCCCCAAATTTTCTTTGCATTACAATTCATTTAAAAGTCCACAAAACCCCCAAAAAACAAAAGAGCACCCTCAGGTTTCGAACCAGGCACCCCCGCACACACACAGTGAACGCTCAAAGCCTAACCCACTAGCCAATACGTCCATATGGACTTGGCTTCAAGAATCCAAACCGAAAACCCCTTGTACTGACTCTTCGAGTTTCGGAATTATTTAAACAAACAAAATGAAGATGGGTTTAACAAGTTTCGAACCCAAGACCTCCTGCACATTACAGTGACTTATAGTGCACCGATTGACCAGTAAGTCAAAGTGTAATTTCTGATGTGAAGTTATACAAATAGGCTTTTGTTCAAGCGTACTGTTATTCAATTATTTTCACAAACTCGATTGTCCAATTGATCTAATCTTTCTAATTGGTTATGATTCTCTTATTCATACTGAGTTTTAAAAAAAATAGTAAGTTACAAATTTTTAATCGATTTCTTAGACCTTGTATCAATTTTTAAAAAAAAAATATTTTTCCTTCATTAATGATCATGAATTGTATTATTCCAATTTAATCAAAAGTACCAATACATTTCCTTTTAATCACTTTATAAGATTTTATTTGTACTCAAATAACTTCACTACAATTTGTTTCAACTATAGGAGAAATCTCAACACATATAGTTATATATATTTTGACATGTACAATTTAACAAGCATACTAGTATGGTTCATGACATTAATTCTTTTGTTTAATATCTTTCTTTCTAATTATCATGATGGCAATTAGTTACTTAATTGTAACAAAATTTCTTTCATTCATGGCATACTACATTAGCATGGATTATGTCTATATATTTCACATCAATATTCAATTTATACTACTTAATTACAACTTTTAGCATGCATTCTCTACATTAGAAAGAAAGAGATCACCCACCTCTTATAAAGAATGAATAACCAAGATGATGGGACTCCTAGCTCCTAGCTCCAACAAGCACTCCTAGCTCCTTCTCCTAGCAAGATCTCTAACAAGCTTCCAATTGCACAAGAATACTCTCTTTCTCTCTTTCTTTTTTTCTCTTTATTTTTGTTTAGTTTATGTGTGAAATGAGAAGCAAACTAAGGTGTATTTATAGGACAAGGTGAGGGTTTAAAGTACAAATTTTTTCACCTAATAAATTACTCAACTTAATTCTCCAACTCTTCACTATCTTAACTCCCATAACTCCCAACTCTTCACTACTCCACCTCTTCAAAAACTCAACTCCCATCTCTTCATGTGCAAAAACCGGCCACTCTCTAGCCCCTTCACATTCACACGTGCACATGTTGTGCACTAGTGCACACACGTACACAATATTTAATACAATTTCTATAGTTCTAACATATGTATTAAAAGTTGTTACATGTCATGTATGAGTCCATGCACAACTAAAAATAGGATTTAATTAATGGGCTTGTCCCATGGGCTTTCTTTTTAATTAATTTAATTAGTTAGTCTAGTGGGCTTGTCTTTTAATTAATCTAATGTGCTAGAATCTATCTTTAGGTTCATGGGTTTAATAAAAGTCTAAAATAAAAGGCTATGCATGCTAAAATAGTAAATGAGAGTAAAAATAGAGATGAAAAAATTTGCACGTTCATCATACGTGCAAAAATTGAAAAATGCATTTTTTTAAATTAAAATAAAAATATGGGGTGTTACATGTATGATAGGGCAACGACCACAATTAGAACAACTACATGAGAGAGTAGTGAATTCCCTGTTACAGTAGGTTTACACCAAGGTTTGGCTTTAAGCTCCTACCTCTTTGTTTTGTTTATGGATGAACTGATGTGAGGAATACATGATGAGGTGCCTTGGTGATACAATAACTGATACAGATATATCAGATACTGCTGAACTTGCAGATAAGGAGAAGAGGAGCATGAGAATTAAAGCAAAGTCTGGACATATACACGTGTTGATCTAGTGTATTTGAAGATGAATTAGGCGGGAAAGAGTCATCACGTAAGAAATGCTAAGTGTAGGCAAGGGAGTATAAATAAGTGTGATGGGTGAGGAATATGACAGCTAGCTATTGTAACAAACTTTTGTTCTCATCTCATTTCTTCCTCTAAATCTCATCATCTATTCTTCCCCAAATTACTCTGTAAACCTTAATCTTTCTCTATTAATTCTGAAATTAGCCACAAATTGCCTGTATTGGATTTGATATTCTAAATTTGTTAATAGAAGAGTATTGCTCTGTTCCATTGGAGTATTTTCCTGTATCACTTGGTGTATGCTTTTTGCCGATGACGTCATCTTAATGGATGAGACTAGAGCAAAAGTCAATGATAAATTAAAATTGTTGAGAGAAACTTTGGAAGCTAGGGATTTTAGAATAAACAGAACTAAAACAGAGTATATGAAGTGTAATTTTAGTGATATTTGGAACACAAATATGAAAATAGTGAAGCTTGGTGGTCAAGAGATACCTAAGACATTTTTCCGATATTTAGGCTCGATTATACAAAGAGATGGGGAGATTTGTGAATATGATATACATAAGATCTAAGTATGGTGGCTTAAGTGGAGAAGCGCTAGTGGTGTTTTGTATGACAAACGTATATCTTTGAAGTTGAAGGAAATTTTTTATAGGACGGTTGTTAGACCAACAATAATATATGGAGCAGATTGTTGGATAACAAAGAAACAACAGATCCAGAAAATAAGTATAGCAGAGATGAGGATGCTAAGATGAATGTGTGGTAAAACTAGGAAGGATATAATTAGAAATGAGCATATACGAGACATGAAAATGTAGATCCTGTCCAAGATAAATTAAGAAAGAATCACATCAGGTTGTTTAAACATGTCACACGTTGATCTAGTAGTGCCCCCGTTAAAAGGAATGATTTAATAAGTATTGAGAATAGAGTTAGGGGTAGGGAAAGACTTAAACTAACTTGGGTGAAAACAGTGAGAAAAGATATGATAGCTTGTGGCCTTAAAGAAGATCTGAAGATATTGCGCTAAACCGAGCAGAATGGAAAACCAGGATTCATGTAGCTGACCCTAATTAGTTGGGAAAAAAACTTTTTTGTTGTATAAAACATCATCAAGATTCCTTCTACACATTTCACTTATAGTGATTACATAAAAGGACACTATTATTAATGTGCCTTTGCTCATAACTGGCCACTAGGGTTGGAATATTAAAGTGAACAAGAATTCCTTAGTATATTGTTAAGATTAGTGATGAGGACATCAGTTCGAAACGTTTTGGGCGCTTCTATCAGCGCATACATCGTTTGGGATGGTTATTTTATTAGCCTAGTATTTTTGTTTCAGTATTTATATTTGTTTTTGGCATTTTAGCCATATGTAATACTTTTGCGATTTGCATACTTTATGTTTTGCATTAGAATTTTTGGAGATTTGTATTGAGATTCGTTTTGATCTTATATATAAGCCTCTTGATTAATGAAAAAAAATGCATTGATTGATTAAAAATTTATTGTGTTAAGTTTTTGCTCTTCAATTCTCTCTTGTGCGTGTAAGACCATAAGAGATTATTAAGGTTTGTGAGAAATCCTAAACTACAGCCAAATCCCCTAATTATTTATTAACCCTAATATATACTTCTCTGTAACGCCCCGGATCCCCGTTACTGGACATCTGTGACGCAACCAGAATCTTTGCCTTCAAATGCATCTCAACACAGTATTAACACGAAAATTTAAAAACTTTTTATTACCAAATAAGGTCATTACATCATTGATTACAACCAATGTCTTGTTCTTGAACAAGAATACGAATTACATGAACTCATTACATCTTATTACAAAATATATATCAACTCCTCTTGTAAAGTTAACAACTGTCTCTCGGAATGGCAGTCGACAGATCACTGCCGAACTCCGCTGAACGGTCAATCTGCTTTCCTGGGGCTTGCTCCTCGGCTTGAGTCTTCTGCTGCGCGACTCTGATATCTCTGCACCTGCTCGAAAGGTAGGACCGGTACCTAAAAGGTGGGAAACGTCAGTACTTCGACTGACGCAATGCTGATAATAACAGCGATCTCCAAACTGGCAACTACAAACCATTTTGAATGGAAAAAGAAACGTGCATCGTAATTCCCTAATGCTCATGTATGCCACGATCTAACAACTAAATACACCAATCACAAGTCTATTCTAACGCAAGCAAGACTTTGGGACGCTGGATCCGCATGCATCCCATACTACATGCGTTCCAGACCCAAGCATGGCCTAATCTAATGCACAAAACAAGAATGCACACGATGCATCTACTCTAATGCAATTCATTTAGGAATGTATGCATCCCATACTTCCCCAAAATCAACTTCGATGGAAACGTATGCATCTCATACTACATACTTTCTAAAGAGTTCGCCTATCCTGATTGTAGGCTTCAATCTCTCGCCATGCATCCTACTCTTGTACTCAACCTGTTCCCAATAGATTATCTGTGTCCTATGAGGTTGCAATTGGTCAGTCTAGTTCTGCCACTGCAGTGCCTGAGTGGTGCTCGTGTTTTCCACTCAATACCCGTGAACGGACTTCACTCAGGAAGCCGTTGCAAAACCTTCCGGTACAAACCATGTACTTGTGACGTCATAATATATATCATACACCACGCGCATAGGGACCCACCGTTCTCGAGGTCAAATCCCCCTACCCGACAGGAGTGCTCTCCCCGTCCCTTCTACGGCATCCTTGGGAATTAACAGATCAAGATACTGGACCCGTGAACCCAAACCGGACAAACCGAGTCCGTATCCTTACGACAGGAAAGTACAACACCCAACTATGGTCTTCTAGTACTAATGCAAGTTACAAATTTCTAATACACCACTCTAATCCACAGCTTAATCTAATCACTTGGGGTAAAAATAAGATTGCCTCAAAAATTTTTGCCTATCGACCTCTGACCCTGGCGACACAGTCCGACACGCCACTTCCCCGGGCTTGGAATTGTCCAGCACCATGGCCTGCGTTCAACCCCAACCGGGCAGTGAATTTAAATTGAAGGCACCAGCTTGGACGTCCTACGCCTTGGTGGAACTTCATAACTTACGGTCGACAGACGTAGGGCATCACCATACCCTAATGACTGACTCGAGTCACCAATTCCACCATGGGAGTCAAACATAGCCAGCAATAGGCACCAATCATCCCCAAACAGAGAGTCATCAACACTTTAGGTACACGAGGGAAAGGTCCTCTCAACACTTAGTCAAGCCAAGATTAAGTAATTACGGTGTTTCTGCCCGAAACTTCAAAAGATCATAACTCCCACAATACAACTCAGATTTGGATGTTCAAGCCCAATCTGAAAAGATAAAAACCTAGGCTACAACTTCCTAGTTGGTCATAACCTCAGATTCTATCATCTAGTCCCTCAAATTTGCCTCTCACGCCTCAGCCTGTGTACTTCCTGTACATTGGCTGTACCTTACCAGTAGCATAAAACACTACCTACTTATCAGAATGCTACCAACTCAGGTTCTATGGAAAGGTGTGGATGTTCTCCACAACTTCCTAGTTGATCACCAATCCAAATTATGTCATTTGATCACCCTAAATTTGACATTACTCTCAGGTGTACCAAATCACACACTAAGTCTTACTCAAACAGAGCATTCAACTCAACACCTGGTTTCTGTCCAGTCTTATAAAAATCATATTAAATCATCAACTCACAGGAATTACCTCAAATAAGGCTTGTTAGAAAGCTTTAGATGTCTACTACAATTCTCTAAGAGAACACTTTCTCAAAATCTGCTCTTACAGGGCCTCAATTGTATCATCTCATCAAGGTATCCATTCTGACTGAATTAAGCACAGTACATGCTATAAAATTCATCATAAATCATATACTGATCCAATAGTCACCAAATTTACAGTAAAGAAACTAGACATCATTATGAACAACATGCAATTTTTCATGTTTCAAACAAGCATAAAGATCATACTATTCTTTAGGCACAGTTCTAACTACTGTTGATAGACTAATTTTGAACATACATGTAACTTCACCCAATTAATTTCATGATTTTTCGGCAGAGTTTAGATACATGTGAGGAAATATGGTAAAAATTTCAGAATAAGATCATGTGCCAATTAATTATAAGAATTCCCTCAATCTCAGGTATTACAGTGAACAGATCCTGCCTCTGACTTACGGCTCTGTTTCAAAAATGAATTTTATTAAAATACTAAAAGACCTCAGAAAATTCCGAAATAAATCATGCATCATCTAGACATGTAAGGGAACAATCTGTGAAAATTTAATCATCAAATTCCATGCAGTTTGTTCTCGCGAAATTCTAGAAAATGACATGCAAATCAAGATTTTCTGTTCTAGTTCCAGATTCAACATTCAATCTCTTAGATAACCATTCTCAACTCCTACCACTACTCATGCATGCAAGAATCAACAAGAAATAACAAGAAAAGTTTAGAGAAACTCCCTACCCCGATTGGTTTGAAAGAAGATGATGGTCTTGAGCTTTTCTCCTCCAAGAATCCACTCCAAGAAACTCCCCACCCCGATTGGTTTGAAAGAAGATGATGGTCTTGAGCTTTTCTTCTCCAAGAATCCACTCCAAGTGAGAGTTCCTTCTTTCTCTCCTTCTCTTTTCTTTCTTTTTGGTATTCTGAAAATTTCAAAACTTGGGAGGGGAAATGAAGTGGGTTTTTAATGGGAAAAGAGTGAGGAATGAGGGAGGAAAGGGCGGGGGAGGGGGGGGGGGGGGGAGTTGGAGTGTAGGAGGGGGGTAGGCTAGGTGAGGTGGCAAGTGGTTTGCAAGAAAACCATGTCTAGCTCATGGTTTTGGGTATAATGTTTGGGCTGAATTTTCAAACTCTTAATTGAGTTCTAGATGAGAGATGAGAGGTTAGGTTTGAGTGTATGCAAGGTATACCCATTGTAGTATCATACAATTGCATATTTGCATACGTATCGCATTCAAAACTAGTGCATGTACTAGTATCGGTCCATCTCATTCTCGTGCATTGTCAAGAATGTAACCACCCTCATGAACTGCTTTGCAAATCAAGACGCACCCCATCATCATACGTATACATACAATCAAACCAACACTTCAATATATGCAAACATACAGACAATATGTATATATATATATATGTATATATATATGTACATATATATACATATATGTATATATATATAAGAGTATTGTACAATCCGGGGTATTACATTACTCCTTCCAAAGAATCGTTCTGTCCTTAAAACGATGCTAGGGGCACAAATAGCAGACAATCATCATTGATCAGAAGATACTTTTCTTGACCATCTCCAATTCCTCGAGGAATACCCTCGAAAACTGACTCTTAAAGTGCTCACTACCGGCTTACAAGCCTCAAGTGCTCAACGCACTCTTCCATCCTGGAGATCAATCTCATCATGTGGATCATTTTGGGATCTTATCACCTGAACTCCCCTGTGGGTGTTGCTATCGTCCTCGAAATACTGGAGATCAGTACCTCTCCACCGAACCTTCTGGGGTCTATTGCGCCCTACGTTCCGGCATACTGGGAAATATCTCGCTCCATGGATCATTCTGGAGTCAACATCCCACAATCCTTCCCATGAGTGTCGCTCTCGTCCTGGACTACTGAAGATCAATTCATCTCCATCAAACTTTCTGGGGCCTATTGCATCCCACGTTCCGGAAATACTGGGGAATATCTCGCTCTACGGATTATTCTGGAGCCCTCACCATACGAACTCCCCATGAGTTTTGCTCTCGTCCCGAAGCACTAGAGATCAATCCCACTCCACAGATCATTCTGAGGCCTATTTATCCCTCGTCTGGATTACTGGAGAATATCTCACTTTGTGGATCATTTTGGAGCCCCTACTCATCCTTGAATTCCTTCGTAGGTACTACTCCTGTCCTCAGAATACTGGAGATCAATTCCTACTCCACATATAATTCTGGAGCATATTTCATCCCTCGTTAGGAATACTGAGGAATGTCTCGCTCCTTGGATCATTATGGTGTCAATGTCCCACTAACCTACTTGTGAATGTTGCTCTCGTCCCTGGAATATTGGAGATCAATTCCTACTCCACAGATCATTCTGCGGTATATTTCACCATCGTCGGAATACTGAGGAATTTCTCACTCCGTTGATCATTCTGGAGCCAACGTCATACACGACTTTACCGTGAGTATCGCTCTCGTCCTCGGAATACTGGAGACCAATTCCTACTTCACAGATCATTCTGGGTCATATTTCATCCATCGTCTGTAATACTGAGAAACTTCTCACTCCGTGGATCATTCTGGAGCCAATGTCATACACGACTTTACCGTGAGTATCGCTCTCGTCCTCGGAATACTGGAGACCAATTCCTAATCCACAGATCATTCTGGGGCATATTTCATCCCTCGTCTGAATACTGAGAAACTTCTCACTCCGTGGATCATTCTGGAGCCAGCGTCATACACGACTTTACCGTGAGTATCGCTTTCGTCCTCGGAATACTGGAGACCAATTCCTACTCCACAGATCATTCTGGGGCATATTTCATCTCTCATCTGGAATACTGAGGAACTTCTCACTCCGTGGATCATTCTGGAGCCAATGTCATACACGACTTTATCGTGAGAATCGCTTTCGTCCTCGGAATACTGGAGACCAATTCCTACTCCACCGATCATTCTGGAGCATATTTCATCCCTCATCTGGAATACTGAGGAACTTCTCACTTCGTGGATCATTCTGGAGCCAATGTCATACACGACTTTACCGTGAGTATCGCTCTCGTCCTCGGAATACTGGAGACCAATTCCCACTCTACAGATCATTCTGGGGCATATTATCCTTCCTTGCCGCTCTCCCTTACCGACCGTTGTTTCCCCCCCAAACACCACAGCACCTCACAGCCCCACCGCAAGCCGTTGCCCGACCCTGTCTCCCACTGTTTCCAAAGCACAAACAGGGAACGCCAGTGGTTTAGTTCAGATAAGATCAGATCTAATTTTTGGTTGGTAGATATCGGTGTTTGGTGTTTGGGCAAGATCCAGATTCAGATCCTGCAGCTTCTTCCTCCATCTGTGGCGATGATTCGTTCATCGAACCTCGGTAACTTCTTTCCATTTCTACTTTATTTGTGGTACCACATATCATCTCTAGAATATTATCTAAATTTACTATCGTCCACAAATATTGTGTGTGTGTGCTTCTACTTGCCAATTAGCATACAAATCATTATTGAATATTTTATTTGCTAAGAACCCTTGAGTATAATTATTGATTGTTAGGATTGAATCTTTAATTGTGTTTGTTAAACTTATTTCATTTCTTGAAAATCCATCAAACCAATTACTAGTTTTAATTTCTGACTTAATCGACACTACTTGTTGGTAAACTTAATCTTTTGATATTCTTGAAAAGTTCTCTACTTAGGGTTAAGTTTACATCATTTTGGTATCAGAGCGAATGTTTTAAAACTCTAGTTCTTGCATCATTTAGTCATAATTTCTGCATTTATTTAAGATCATTTTAGGGTTTTTTTAATAATATTTCAGATTTTAAAAAAATATTTGCACATTTTAGGGTCATTTTTAGGTCATTTTTGATATGAAAATACATCATTTTAGGTGCATTTAGGACACGTTTCCCAAAATTTCAGTAAGCACGTCCCCACGACCCCTAATTTTTCATCTTTGGTGAATGCGTCTTCGCAGCACAATCAAAAATCCCGAAGAGCCTTTCTTGTTCCTTCTAAACCACTCAATCAGTAATCCTAGAAATCAGCGAGCCCCTCCTCGAACTGAAATGGACAACTCTGACATTTCTACTACCCTCGCTGCCATTCAAGCAACTCTTACCAATATCAGTCAGAGGCTTGAGCAAGTAGAATTGAATCAAAATGTTACCCCTGGGCTTCATCCTAATCGTCACTTCCTTCAAGGGAATGGTCATGACGATCGACGCCAAGATTGTGATCCTGATGAGCAGTACAAAAAGAACTAAAGGCTGATGTTCCCCACTTTGAAGGCCATATGGAACCCCAAGCTTATCTCGATTGGATCCGTGCTAGGAACTACTACTTCATGTGGTTTGACATGAGTGAAGCCCTGATGTTCAAATTTGCCATAATGAAATTGACTGGTAAAGCTCAACAATACTGGACCTAATCTTGAATATGCCCGCAGAGGCCGAGGCCTAGCACCATAACCACTTGGGAGGCCATGAAAGAGAATCTCACTGAGAGATATGTGCCTTTGTCGTTCCATACCTGATTGCTAGATTCGTGGAACCAACTCTATCAAGGAAGCAAATCCACCCAAGAGTATGTGGATAAGTTTGACGACTTCCTCATTCGGTACAATGCTTTAGGTAAAGAAAGCAAGGAACAAACCCTTTCTAGGTTCAGAGATGGACTACGAGCCGATCTAAGGAACGAGCTAATCCATAGAAATGTGGACTCCTTGGTAGCGATTTATACCCTTGTCCTCAATATAGATTCCCTTAAAGCAAGTTCCCACTATAAGTCCAACGATTCGAGAGATCAATCCTCTAGAATGACCTCCAATGATCCTTCTAGACCTAAGCCAAACTCTTCTCAGTACTCCAACAAATCTTACTCAAGCAAATCTACTTCAAATCCCTATCCATCTAGAAATGACAACAAAGATAAGAACACTGAAAGAGACTACTGTAAGATTGATTCTCTCACTAAGTGCTATAAATGCAAAAGATACGACCATGTTGCTTATAACTGTCCTAGCCTTAGTAGGATCAATATCGTAGAAGATACCGCTGTCATTGCTAATGATTTCGACAATGAGTTTTCCGATGAACCTAATGAAAGCGATGGCTTCGGTGAAGAAAATGATGATCAGTACCTCCACTGTATTCGGTTGATCCAATCACCTCCTTTGAATGTAGTCAGATGTGCTTTTGTCTCAACCAAAAGAAAAAGATGATTGGAAGCGCACTTCTATATTTCACACCTTCACGACAATATGTGGTAAAAACTGTATGGTGATTGTTGACAGTGGAAGTAGCATCAATGTTGTCTCTTCAGCAGTCCTAGCCAAGACCGGGCTTAAAGCTGAACCACATCTACACCCATACAAAGTATCTTGGATTGATGCAACAGCCTTCCAAGTAACACAACGTTGTTTGGTTCCTGTAGATTTCAAATCCTACAAGGAACAAATTTGTTGTGATGTGTTCAAAATGGATGTGGGTCAAGTAATTTTAGGGTGACCTTGGTTATATGACCACGATTTGACAATATATGGTGGATCTAGTCAATGTGTGTTCCAGCACAACAGATTAAAGATAAAGCTCATACCCGTGAAACCACAAGCTAATTCGTCTGTGAAAATACCAACTCCCTCGAGAAAGGGCAAGGAAGTAGCGTATATGGGTGAAAAGGAACTCATGGAAGAAATTGATAAAGGGATGATAATTCTTCTACTTACAGTGAGAGAAGTCCCTAAAAAGCCTAAGTCACCCATCCCTCCTCAAGTTACTCCTATCCTCCAGGAATTTGCAGACATATTTCCTACTGACCTCCCCAACTAGTTACCCCCGCTGTGTGATCCAACACGTTATTGATCTGATTACGGGAGCGAGTCCTTCTAACTTGCCACACTATCGGATGAATCCAACATAACATGCTGAGTTGAAAAGGCAAGTTGACGAGTTATTGGCAAAGGGCTTCATTAGAGAAATCTTAAGTCCTTGCGCAGTTCCTGCTCTATTGACGCCAAAGAAAGATGGAACCTTGTGTATATGTGTGGACAGCCGTACCATAAACAAAATCACGGTGAAGTTCCGTTTTCCCATTCTCCGTTTGGATAACATGTTGGACATGATCTCTGGTGCCACAATTTTTTACAAGATTGACTTTAAAAGTGGCTACCATTAAATACGTGTTCGTTTTGGTGATGAATGGAAGACCTCCTTCAAGACTAATGATGGCCTGTACGAATGGATGGTCATACCGTTTGGAATGACGAATGCCCTAAGCATATTTATGATAATCATGACACAAGTACTCCATCCTTTTATGGGCAAGTTCCTTGTGGTGTACTTTGATGATATTCTCATTTACAACCAATATGTTGGGTAACATCTTGACCATTTGAGACAGGTCTTCGGTGTTTTGAGAAAGAAACAGCTTTATGCTAATCCTACCAAATGTACATTCCTCTCTGACCAGACTATCTTTCTGGGATTTAGTCTCCACCAAAGGAGTATCTGCTGACCCAGAAAAGATTATGGCTATTTTGAGTGACCTAAGCCCCGTTACATACGCCATGTGCAGAGTTTTTATGGCCTTGCCACTTTCTATCGTCAGTTTGTGCAAGGATTTAGCACAATCATGGCTCCGATAATCGATTGTTTGAAGAAAGGTGAATTCCTATGGTTGAAAGCAGCCATGAAAGCCTTCAAAGAGATCAAGAAAAGAATGACTCAGACACCTATCTCGAGGTTGCATGATTTTACTAAAGTCTTCGAAGTAACGTGCGGTGCTGATGGTATTGGTATAGGTGGTCCTCAGTGAAAAGTCACCATGTTGTCTATTTCAGCGAAAAGCTGGATGAAGCAAAACAAAAATACTCCACTTATGACAAGAAATTCTATGCGGTAATTCAGTCACTTCGCTATTGGCGACATTACCTTCTGCCGCAAGAATTCGTCATCTTCTCAGACCGTGAATCCTTACGATTCCTCAATCCCCAACAAAAGCTGAATTCGAGACATGTTCGATGGGTAGAGTTTCTACAAGAATATTCGTATACCATTAAGCATAAGAAGTGGGTTGATAATAAGGCTGCAGATGCGCTAAGTCGTTGTCACATGATCTTATCCACACTTCGCATCGAGGTTATTGGTTTTGAGAGATTAAGAGATGAGTATGCCTCCTGCCCAGATTTTTATGAGATCTGCACATTTTTGAAGGATGGCATCACTCGAGCGATATATGATTATTTCCTGAAAGATGATTATCTCTTCTATCGCTCCAAACTGTGCATTTCAAGACTAATGATGGCCTGTACGAATGGATGGTCATACCGTTTGGAATGACGAATGCCCTAAGCATGTTTATGATAATCATGACACAAGTACTCCATCCTTTTATGGGCAAGTTCCTTGTGGTGTACTTTGATGATATTCTCATTTACAACCAATCCGTTGGGCAACATCTTGACCATTTGAGATAGGTCTTCGGTGTTTTGAGAAAGGAACAGCTTTATGCTAATCCTACCAAATGTACATTCCTCTCTGACCAGACTATCTTTCTAGGATTTAGTCTCCACCAGAGGAGTATCTGCTGACCCAGAAAAGATTAGGGCTATTTTGAGTGACCTAAGCCCCGTTACATACGCCATGTGCGGAGTTTTCATGGCCTTGCCACTTTCTATCGTCAGTTTGTGCAAGGATTTAGCACAATCATGGCTCCGATAATCGATTGTTTGAAGAAAGGTGAATTCCTATGGTTGAAAGCAGCCATGAAAGCCTTCAAAGAGATCAAGAAAAGAATGACTCAGACACCTATCTCGAGGTTGCATGATTTTACTAAAGTCTTCGAAGTAACGTGCGGTGCTGATGGTATTGGTATAGGTGGTCCTCAGTGAAAAGTCACCATGTTGTCTATTTCAGAGAAAAGCTGGATGAAGCAAAACAAAAATACTCCACTTATGACAAGAAATTCTATGCGGTAATTCAGTCACTTCGCTATTGGCGACATTACCTTCTGCCGCAAGAATTCGTCATCTTCTCAGACCGTGAATCCTTACGATTCCTCAATCCCCACCAAAAGCTGAATTCGAGACATGTTCGATGGGTAGAGTTTCTACAAGAATATTCTTATACCATTAGGCATAAGAAGTGGGTTAATAATAAGGCTGCAGATGCGCTAAGTCGTTGTTACATGATCTTATCCACACTTCGCATTGAGGTTATTGGTTTTGAGAGATTAAGAGATGAGTATGCCTCCTGCCCAGATTTTTATGAGATCTGCACATTTTTGAAGGATGGCATCACTCGAGCGATATATGATTATTTCCTGAAAGATGATTATCTCTTCTATCGCTCCAAACTGTGCATTCCTAGTACGTCCCTACAAGAGTATCTTGTTTGGAAATTGCATGCTGATGACCTTACTGGACTTGAGCATAGCAAGACCATTGATGATGTGGAACATAGGTTTTACTGGCTTAAACTTAAAAGGAACATTGTGAGACTTGTTAATAGGTGTCATACTTGTCAACTCGCCAAACAACAAAAACAGAACACAGGCCTGTATATTTCCTTACTTGTTCCCAGTTGCCCTTAGGAAGATACCAGCATGGATTTCGTGTTAGGCTTACTGAAGCCACAAAAGAAACACGATTTCATTCATGTTGTCGTGGACCGTTTTTCTAAAATGGCCCGCTTTCTTCCATGCTCGAAAACTTTTGATGCAACTCGTGTAGCTCAAATCTTCTTCGATAATATTGTGAAGCTATATGGATTGCCAAAAATAATTATGTCCGATAGGAATGTGAAATTTACGAGTTACTTTTGGAAGACCCTATGGCACAAGATAAGTACGAAATTGAAATTCTCATCAGCCTTATCCACAGACTGAGGTTGTCAATCGGAGTCTTGGCAATCTCTTGCGTACTCTTGTGGGAGAAAACTTAGGAACTTGGGACTTGAAATTAACTGTTACTGAATTTGCCTACAACACATCAAAGAATAAAACCACTAGCATGAGTCCACATGAAGTTGTGTATGGTTATCGTCCTAGGCAGCCCATAGATTTTGTCCCCATGTTAGAGTATCATAGAGTCTCAGAGTCTGCATCCACATTTGCATCCTGCATTCATGACTTACATAGATAAATTTTCAAGAAAATTAATGAGAATAATTTTAACTACAAGTTAAGGACAGATACTGGAAGGAAATTTAAAACTTTTGATATTGGTGACGAGGTGATGGTTTTGATTCGTATGGAACGGTTCCTAGCTGGGTCCGTTAAGAAATTGAATGCATGTGTTGCAGACCCATTTAAAATTTTGCATAAAATCAATGATAATGCTTATGTCGTTGACCTTCCTCAAGGTTTTGGCATAAGTAAGACTTTCAATATTGAGGATCTAGTACCCTATGAAAGCCCAAAATTTAACTCTAGAAATCCTCTTATAGATGGGCCTACCTTGCAGCCTACTGGTGAGACTCCTACATTTTTCCTTTTACCTGATACTACTTACCCACCGACAGAAAAATTGGATAATATTTTAAATGATCAGATAATCTCTACTAGGAGTGGTGGTATTCATAGATATTTGGTACGATGGAAGAACAAGCCAGAGTCGAAGGACACTTGGATTGATCGTGAGGAGCTCAACGGTTAGATCCAGACCTTTTGGAGCGCTATGACAGAAGCACTGGTTTTGACTCGACTGGGTCGAGCTCTCTCCCACCCGGAGAGAATGATAAGGACATCAGTTCGAAATGTTTTGGGCTCTTCTTTCAGCGCATGCATCATTTGGGTTAGTTATTTTATTAGCCTAATATTTTTATTTCAGCATGTATATTTGTTTTTGGCATTTTAGCCATATGTAGTACTTTTGCGATTTGCACCTTTTATTTTCTGCATTAGGATATTTTAGAGATTTGTATTGAGATTTATTTTGAGCCTATATATAGGGCTCTTGATTAATGAAAAATAATGTTTTGATTGATTAAAAATTTATTTTGTGTTGACTTTTTGCTCTTCAATCCACTCTTTTGCGTGTAAGACCATAAAAGATTATTAGGGTTTGTGAGAAATCCTAAATTACACCCAAATTCCCTAATTATTTATTAACCATAATATCTACTTCTCCTTTTCCAACCAGCCACCTACTCCTTCATCCTGCCCGAAGCTTCACCCTCTCCCCTAATGCCTCATCTTCGAGAACCCATCTTCTACTCCATCTCCTACAGCTCGACACCCTGACTGACATCTCTCCCCGCCATCACCAACATCCACCATTACCTGAGCTCTTCAAACCCACCCTTGAGTCCCTCACTGCACTCTTGCAACCGATGCTTCCCACTGCCTCCGGCCTTGCCGCTTTCCCTCACCAACTGTTGTCCCCCCCCCCCCCCCCGAACACCACAACACCTCGCAGCCCCACCGCAAGCCGTTGCCTGATTCTGTCTCCCTCTCCGTCTTCCCGAGCGCAAACATGGAACGTCAGTGGTTCAGTTAAAGATTAGATCATATCTTATTTTTGGTTGGTAGATATCGGTGTTTGGTGTTTGGTGTTTGGGCAAGATTCAGATTGAGATCTAGCAGCTTCTTCCTCTCCATCTGTGGTGACAACTCGTTCATTGAACCCCGATAACTTCTTTTTATTTTTCCTTTATTTGTGGTACCACATATCATCTTTAGAATATTATCTAAATTTACCGTCGTCCACAAATATCAAGTATGTGTGCTTCTACTTTCCAATTAGCATACGAATCATTATTGAATATCTTACTTGCTAAGAACGCTTAGATATAGTTATTGATTGGTATGATTGAATCTTTAATTGGGCTTGTTAAACTTATTTCATTTTTTGAAATTCCATCAAACCAATTACTAGTTTTAATTTCTGACTTAATCTCTACTACTTGATAAACTTATTCTTTTGATATTCTTGAAAAAAATCTCCATTTAGGATTAAGTTTACATCAATTAGATTATGTGGGGATACAGTTTGGGACAGTACAGTTGTTGTGGAGATATTCATGGTCTCCAACTCTTCGATATCGGCTGAAAATCTTAAGTTGGTAAATTTTGGTCCCAAACTTCTCATCCAAATCCACCTCTTTCGATCTCCTTCTATACGTGGGCACAGTACTCACATATAAATATCTCAAGGAGGCACAGTATCACATATAAATATCTCTACAGTGAATTTGTAATGGCTGATGGGATGGGGCTTCTGGTAGTGAGAATTACTTTTTTCATATTCAAATATGTTTCATTCTAATTCAATTCAGTTAGTTTCTAATATCTACACAATTACATGACAATTAGTATTTCTTTTTCTCATTTTGCTTGCCGCTGTTTATTTTTTACTTTATTGGAAGATATAGATCCAAGCAAAATTGGATTGGTGTGCATGGAACGTACTGATTTATTTTTTGATATTAATTAACAGAGGTTTGTTATAGTGTCTAGGCTATACATGTCCCGCTTCCTATTTTTCTAAACGGCCTGTTTGGTTGGAGGGAATGGAGGGGAGATGAGGGATTTTTTTAAAACATTTCTTATTTGGTTATTTTTTAGGAGGGAAGGGGAGGGGAGGGGAAGGGATGGAAGGGAAGCAAAATTCCTCTTGAGCCAATTTTGACTCCTCCACAATATTGGGGGATTTAGAGGGGAGGAAAAGTGGGTCTAATTTTTTTTTTTAAGTGATTGGACTAAAATATCCTGGATAATATTGTGAAATACAAAATTGCCCTTTTTTAGATCTATAAATATTAATCTAAAATTAAACCCTAATATCAAATGTCATTGCAAACACGTGCCTCAATCTCCCCCAAAATGGACCCTAGTTGAAACGAAGGTCCAATCACTAACAATGGTCCAATCACTAAACTTAAGCATTTATAATAGTTTATTTCATTGTCTATGGAGTGTGAAGACTTGATTTAATTAGTATTATGTGGTAAACTTGAACATTTTGTTGAGCTTGGTTTATATATTGGCCTTCATTATTTTGTTAAGTATTTTTATTGAGACTAATTGTATCTGCTTATAGTTTTGTATGTATTATTTTGCTAAGTTAAGTTAACACGAAGTACAATAAAGAATACCAAATTAGAATTAGAAATAGTAATGCATAGATTCTCCTAAAATGTAGAAGGGTATAAAAGTAATTTAATTATAAAATCATTTCCCTTCTCTTCTCAAACCAAACAGACAATATGATTAAAATTCCTCCCCCCTTCCCCTCCCCTCCCCTCCTCTCCTCTCCCCTCCTTTAAACCAAACAGAGCCTAAATGTCAGGGCAACTTGAAAATCAGATCTTACAATTGGTACAAAATTCTCACTTATATCTACCATACAACTTTTATGTAGGTCAGAGATTCATGAAAATATGAATTGCACTCGTTGTCAAGGAACTGCTCAGATAAAAGAGAATAACACTTAGTACACAATGGAGGATTTGAATGGTCAAGATACCACCACCACAGAACAGATAGCAATGACAGTCACATAACAAATGATATTGGTGGATTTGCTAAACTGGCTGGTTGCTTGCACAGATTAAAAGACTCAGAGAAAGAAGAAGGTTGCTAGTTGCACTCTTCATTATAATACCAAAAGCTTTATTAATAGTTACAGTTGTTCTTATCCCCAAAATAGCGGGAGCTCACCTCCTGACTAACTTTAGACCCATCAGCTTAATCAATTCGTTCTTTAAGATTATCATGAACGTCCTCTCTACTAAGCTGAGTTCGATCATCTCTCCGTTAATCGACTCGGCACAGTCGGATTTTATTAAGGATCGCTTTATCCTTGATAGTGTGGCGTCTGCGCAGGAAATCATTTCCCTCTGCCACAGAACCCAATCGGAAGGCATTCTCCTTAAGCTTGTCTTTCAAAAGGCATATGACAATGTTAATTGGGATTTTCTTCTGGACATTCTCTCCTACAGAGGTTTTGGCCCCAAATGGATCTCTTGGATTAAGTCCAGTTTGTACTCGGGTACATCCTCGCTTTTCATCAACGGTTCTGAGGGTCATAAATTCAAAATCAGATGTGGTCTTCGTCAGGGAGATCCTATCTCTTCCCTTCTTTTTTCCCTCGTTGTTGACGTTTTTAGCAAACTTCTTAGGCATGCCTGGAACTCGCACATGATCGAGGGTCTTGGTCAATCTCCTCACTTTGAAGGTGTTCTCAATCTGCAATACGCAGATGACACCATTATTTTCATCAAACCAGATACTCATTCCCTTCGGAACCTCAAACTTCTTCTCTACTGTTTCGAATCGGCCTCAGGACTTTCGATCAATTTTCAAAAATCATCGGTCCTTTGGTTGGGTGGATCACCTAGCCGACAAACAGAGATTTCCAACTTTTTTAACTGCCCCTCGGCATCGTTCCCTATCACTTACCTCGGCATTCCTCTGAGATGGGACAAATTGCATAGATCCGACTGGTTTCCACTGATTGACAAAGTGGAAGCCAGACTTAATGTGTGGTCGGGCAAAATGCTTTCCCGATGGGGGAGATTAACCCTTATTAATTCTGTTCTTTCCGCTATGCCACTTTACTGGATGTCTTTCTACTACCTTCCTTCCTGGGTTATTAAAAGAATAGATCAAATTCGAAGCAACTTCTTCTGGTCAGGATCGAACTCTTTTAGACCTGGTTCTCACCTGTGCCATTGGCAAATGATGTGCACTGCCAAATCGGAAGGAGGTCTCGGTGTTTTGGACCTTAGAAGCCATAACATCGCTCTTTTAGGTAAATGGTTATGGCATCTCCATTGTCGTGACAACTTACCCTGGATTCAGTATATCAAGGACTATCGCTCTCGATCCCCATTTTGGTGGGAGTTCCCTGAGACGGTGCCTCGACTAGCCTCCCCCTTTTGGAAAGGAGTCTGGAAGGCATCGGCCGCTTTTGACTGCAGTATTTCTCGTATATGTGCTGACGGCTCTAGAGCTAAGTTCTGGACAGACCTGTGGATTGGTAACATTAAACTCTCATCCAGATATCCCCCTTTATTTGCTCTGGCGGTCAATCCGTCTACTTCAGTAGCAGAGTCTTTTAGGATGATCGACGACATGTGTCATTGGATCATTCCCCTTTTGACTGACCTCCCTCCTTCTCTTTCCGAGACTTTCAATGATCTGCTCTCGCTCCTCAATAACTTTGTTTGGAGGCCTAGTGAGGGTATAGTTTGGCGTTGGAATTCATTTGGATCATTCTCGGTTATATCCTTTTACAGTTTTCTTAACACTAGAGGTGTTCAATCCTCGACTGCTCATTTTATTTGGGACTCCGCCGCTCCTCTTAAGGTTAAAATTAATACGTGGCTGGCGTATCATGGTAAACTGCTAACTGTTGAGGTGCTGAATAGGCGGAATTTAGCGTGGGGGCAACTTTGCATTTGTTGTGATCAACACTCGGAAGATTTTAACCATTTATTTACCCAATGTCCCCTCAGCCTTCCTTTATGGAAGATTTGTGCTTTAGCGTGGAATACGGGATCCTCCCCCCCCCCCCCCCCCCCCCCCCCCTTACACACTCACTTTGGTTGATGTTTGGTCCATTAGACCTTCAGACGCTTGTTTTTATAATGCTTGGATGTTATCCGTTCATATTATCATATGGATTATTTGGAAAGAAAGGAACAAGAGAGTGTTTGAACACCTTAGCTCTCCCTCTCGTGCTTTGGTCGATTCCTTTCTTTACTTGTTCAACCTCTGGAGTGCTAGCTGGAGGTACAAGGGTAATCTGCCTCATGATTATCAGAGATTACTTGACTCTGCTCGTTGCCTCTATAGCTTGCAGGCTTTACCTCCCTAGTATCTCTTTCTTTAGTGTCTCACTCCTATTTAGCACTCCATCAGATCTTCTTTCTGAGTTTATTTCTTTTGTTGGCATCATTGTAGTGCCGGTTTTTTTAGTCCAGGTCTAATCATCTTCTTTTCTCTCGGTTCTTATTTGCTATTCTTCTCAGCACTTTGTCCTCTCAGTGCGGCTCTCTCTCTGATTATCTCCATCAGCTATCTTATTACCTTAATTTTTATTTCTGAGTATGTTTTACTGTTTACTTGTATTTATAGTTTTCTCATCTCCTCTCCTTCGCAGATTTGATCCTTTATGCTGGATCCTTGGCTGTTGGTTGGCTAGATGCCCTGGTTTCGTTCTTTCGGCTTTGCTTGACTTTGCTCTGATTAGCAGCTTATCTTCTCCCCCGCTATTATCTCCCATTTTGTTTGTCTTTTGGTCTGAACTTTATCTGAATTGGCAGGTTGGGAACTGCATTGCTCCCTTTGGGGTTTTTTTTGTATGATGCTGCTTTCTGTTCCGCTGTTGCGGCTTTTGTATGGTAACTCAATGATGTTCTTATGATAGCTGGTATTATTAGCCTGAATTCTTTTGTTTCGATCCAGTTTGGATCCTTTTCGTTTGCTTCAGGCCTTATGTTTGCTTTGTTGCTGCTGTTAGGGGTGTTCATCGGTTCAAAACCGAACCGAACCGAAAAAAACCGAACCGAACCGAACTTTTCGGTTTGGTAAAACTGAAACCGAAATCCGAACCGAAACTCTACAAGTTTGGTTTAAACCGAACCGAATTTTATCGGTTCGGTTCGGTTAATAACCGAACTAACCGAACTTGGAATTCCATCATTTTTGGGTTCGCTTAGCATCTATCACTCATTGTGCATCAGATTGTTATATACTCCATCAAATTACATTATGATACGTGCAGTGGAACTTATCTTCGTAAAATGAGGCCTCCTGCCCTACACCTCTCAAGAAGCTAGCAGGTCTATCTATACGACTATACATGCATTCTTCTTGTATAACCAGAATACCAATTATAATAAACTAATTATTTTTAGCTAAATAATTAACTCTTAACAGAATCTATAACTATACAGTGGTTCCAGGCTAAAGAGGGGAAGGGAACCAACAGATTCCAACCCCCAGTACTATACTAATAATATTAATAATAAACTATATTTATTACACCAACACCAATAATAATAAACCCTCTCCAGTGGTCTTGCTTGCCATCGAATAACTATGAAGATATTAGTACTTAATAAGTTTATAAAAGTTGGTATCTTCAATAATGAGGTACTTTTTCATGGGTCTTCATGCAAAAAACAAGTCATTAATTAATGAACTGTTCTTGATTTGTTACTGGACATGAAGGATATTCAATAATGAGGTACTTTTTCATGGGTCTTCATGCAAAAAACAAGTCATTAATTAATGAACTGTTCTTGATTTGTTACTGGACATGAAGGATAGTAACTAAAAATCCGAATAGTAACTGGACATGAAGGACAGTAACTAAAAATCCGAATAGTAACATTTAGTTGTGATACTAATCGTAACATTTTTTTGGTTGAAAAATGATAGTAAAAGTGTAGAGTGCGGGAGCAGCAGAAACGACGCTCCTTTTATGCATATATATGCCATGGGTCCAAAAAAACTTCAGTTTTTATTTCGGTTCGGTTTATTCAAAAGCCAACCAAAAATCGAACCGAACTCTTTATAAAAACTCCGGTTCGGGTCAAAACCAAACCGAAAAACCGAAAAACCGAACCAAATTGGCAAATTTCGGTTCGGTTCGGTTCGGTAATCGGTTTTAACCAAAGTATGAACAGCCCTAGCTGCTGTTATTGGTTTGTTTGTCTGGGTTGCGGATTGTTGGCTATTTTCAGAGTGGGTCTTTTATGGTCCCTCGGTCTTCTGTAATGTTGAGGGCTTTGGATCGATCGTTGTTTGTATTGTTAGCGTGTTGTTCTAGATCGCACTTGCTTGGCTCGAGGCCCTTGGGCCAGTGTGCGTTATCATATATGCGCTCCCTGCAGGTGCCTTTACTGTCCCCGTATTGTATGGCCCTTGTCGTTATAGCTGGTTTTCAGGCCATGCGGAGTTTGGGGGATCCTACGGGATTCCCTATCGCATCCCCAGTCTAGCGCCTTCCGGTTCGGCTAGTTCATCCCTTCCAGCGGTCCGTCATGCTATGGCCTGCTACGTTTGTTGGCTTCTCTGTCCAGCTAGTTTTCTATTGCTCTCGACGCATCATCGGCACCCCGAGGCAGCTCCCAGCTGTGCCCCTCCTCTGCTTTCAGGACTGGACTTATTGTGTTTGTCTCTCGGTTGTAATTATGAGTCTCTCTGGTCTTTATTCTATTTGCTCTCGATTGTAATTATGAGTCCTTTGTGGAGTTTACTTCTCGTAAACTTTGACTGTTACGTACTTTTGAGTTATTTATATATTCGTTTTGGTGTGGCTGGAGTCGAAAGACTCTATCCGTTTCATCAAAAAATAGTTACAGTTGTATTATGTATTTGTCAAATTACTTCAGATTGGAACCCCACTTGAAGAGGATCTGGGAAGCTGGGGCCATCATTTTGTGCCAACTACAGTTCCTGATACAATACTTCAGGCTTCAGCTGGTGATGAGGTTTGGTATAATACATTTAATTTCCCATGTTTTGCTTTTGTCGCCCTAAGAATTTGACTTGTTATGTAAAACTCCTGCTCAAACCTTGTGGTTCTATGGCCACTAAATTGATGAGCTAAAAAGCTTTTCACACACCATATGATTCGTCAAGTGCTGAATGAAATTGATGCTCGCCTTGTCCTAAACCTAAAGTACTTAAACCATACATCAAGAACTTTATATAGGGTTTGGTCTGAGCCTCCTAGATTTTGATGTTGGTTTCGGCAATCAGAAAAGATTGTGTTTATTGACTGTGTAACCAGCGTTTTGTTCTTAAATAATTAAATAAAAACCTATAAAAATATTAAAAAAAATTAAAATGTTTAAAATATCTAAACCTTAAAGCAGAGTTCAATTTATTCTTTTGTTAAATCAATAATATTGTTAGATATTATAATCCCAAATTGGGTATTGGGCTAATTTTGAGTTTGGTTCACTCCTATATATAGGAGATATTGTACTCAGTTATTTCTCAATTCAATATTCGGTATTGTTTTCATCTATCTGATTTATCTTAATATGGTATCAGAGCCAATTATACAAATTTTATTCTCTTAAATTTCTCCATCTAAAAATCCTTCTCTTTTCCAAAAAAAAAAAAAAAAAAAAGGCTCCAGCTTCCTCTTCGTTAACAGCAACGACAACCTCTACTCCCCTTCTTCCTCGAATCCTCGACGACAACCCTCGCCGTCGTTCTCCAAATCCCTCCCGCACCCTACATCTCGCTCGGCCTCCTTCACCACCCCGTCAGCCACCCTCGTCGCCACTGTGACCGCCATCGACCTTCACCTCCTTCGTCGCAAGCCTTTGCCCCCTTCCAAACGAACCCAGATCCATCTTGAATCCCCTAGCCGCCCCGACCTCCACTACCGTCAGCCCCCCCACCCCGTCAGCCCCCACATACCCCGTCCTCCTCGACCTCCTCCAATCTCCACCTCCCCCATCCCGCCGCTGCCCCCCCCCCCCCCCCCAACACAAAATTTCTGAAAACCCTACTTTTTTCCTTTTTCTCTTTTCCTTCTACTACCCAAAACCCGAAACCCATTTTTTTACCCGAAACCCATAAACCCACAAATCCTAAACCCACAAACCCACAAACCCAATACCCTAAATTTTTTTCTTCTTTCTTCCCTGTTAAAAAAAAATCAAAAAAAATTCAAAAAAAATTCAAATAATAATAATAATAATAAAAGTATTATTGTTATTATTATTATTATTATTATTATTATTATTATTATATATATACATGTACTACTACTTGATGGAATCTCAGTCTCTCCCACATATTTCCGCCTCCACTGACTTCCCCGATGCAACCGCCTCTCGTTCCTCCTCCAGATTCAAACAGCAGCAGCGCCACTTTCAGTCTGCCTCCGACCTCCTACATTCTCCTAACATCATTCCTCAACCTACCTCACCTCTACTTCTGACACTAGTAGCACCGTCCTGCTCCCTATCCCGATTCAGACACCAGCAGCATCTCTCTCCACATTGTGCTCTCAGTCACAGCAGTGCTAGTCTTATTTCTCCTCGCAGTGCTTCTTCTCTCACATCCTCGGCCATGGCCATCACTCCAGCCTTGCCGTCTCCTGCTGATTGGGCTAATCTTTAGCAACGCCTCACTTAGCTGGAACTACAGCTCATGGGTCAGTCTATCAATGCTGGCTCCTCTGCTCCTGCACTTTCTGCCACTAGTAATCAGACACTATTCACCACCTGCACAACACTTCCCTCTCACTCTCCATCTCTACACACAGCTGATGGCTCACCACTTCTTATTACACACTCAGGGATAATTAGCTCTCCCACTCTCATATTATCATATGTTCTTTATGCTCCTCATTTATCAATAAACCTTATTTCTATTAGTGCGTTGTACGATAGTAGTCTTGTCCTTACTTTTGACTCTTTAGGTTGTTCTATTACTGATTCCTCCACCGGTGAGGAGTTTGGGCGTGCTAGTCGTCAGCGTCGTCTATATTATCTAGATTTTCTTCGTGCACATCACTCTCCTTCTAGTTTTGCCGGTATTGTATTCTCTGATGCTGATCTGTGGCACAGACGTTTAGGTCATATTAGCACATCACGACTCCAGACTATAGCTTGCAGTGGTGCCCTTGGTTCTCTTACTTTTAAACATTTATCTGATTGTCAGGGTTGTCATTTGACCAAACACATTGTCCTACCCTTTAGTCACAAAAGAGCTTCTGAAACCACTCATCCTTTTCAACTTGTTCATTCTGACATATGGGGACCCTCTCCCGTACCTTCGTGGAAAGGCTATCTCTATTATGTTGCCTTCATCGATGACTTGACTAGACATACATGGGTTTTTCTTATGCGTCAGCGATCTGATGATATTTATCGGTTTTTTACAACTATGATTCACACTCAGTTCGGTGTGTGCATTAAGAATTTTCGATCAAACGGTGCACGTGAGTACTCTTCCACCACTATTAGATCGATCCTTCAGTCTCACGGTGTTACCGCTGATTTCGGTGTGGGGGTAAACAGATAAGATTTGTGAGTTCGAGAAAACCTGAGCAGCTGATCCAAGCCTTCTTACTCTTGCCGCAACCTGCGAGGAAGTGTGAGACACCGGGGTTGATTCCGGCGACGCACCCTCCGACGCTCTTGTCAGTAACCAGTGGTGATTAAAGAAAGAGCTTAAGGTGGAAAAAGAGTGATTACCTGGTCACAGTGACAGAGGGAGGTATTTATAGTCGCCAGAGGAGTGATCAGAGGCTGGATTCCCTGTGTAACTGCTAGGAGAAAAATCCTCACAGTCTGTTTAGGAAACTAACTCCTGATTCCCGGTGAGAGTAAATCAGGCCTGTTGACTTGGTCAAATCAGTGGCCCTGATTTATCTCTTGTTGGTCTGGGTTCGCCTCGGGTCGGGACCCGTACCCAATTGGTGTGGATCCGTTTGTGGGTTGTTGGGTCTCGTGCGAAGGAGATCCAGTACCCGCTTTGGATCCACTTGTATGTGAAATTACCATTTTACTCCCGAGCTTCAAGATTCGCGCCCAATCTGGACGGTTCCGATTTAACCCCATTTTTAGCCATATCACGAGCCCCCCACTCCTGAAGACTGAGTGTGATCAGCCTTTAAGGAGTAGTTTGACTGTTTTGGTGGCTAGTGGAGTTGTATCGGAGTCTGAATGGAGGAGTGTGAATCTCGATGGGGGTAGTGAGGTGATCTTTTGATGCCATGTGCTGTTCTCTAGCCATATCGAGTATTCGACGACTTTTATTTATTCTTTCGGACTATTTATTTAATTTTGCGATGTGTTCACTAATTGTTCGGGGGCCTTAGCAGTACATTCTAGGCGATAATTGTCCGTTCAGGGGCTCAAAAATATACCCCCGAATTTCTAATTATTTTCTAGAATTTTTAATTAATTTTCCCGAATTTTTAGCAAATTTTTCGCAATTTTAAATAGATAAAACGATTTAAATAAATAAAAAATGTTTTTTAATACCGATTTATGACGTGGCTTAATCTGAGCCGTTGATCATGGACGAGCACGAATTTCTGAGAGACCCATCGGCTACTATCGCTCGGAGGCTTTTCTTCTCCGTTTGTGGGCTCGGAAAGGCACTTGCTCGGCTGCCGACCGGAGGGATAGGGACAAGGCAGGCCGAGCGACGTGGCGCAGTCTGAGCCGTCGGATGATGGCGTGAATCCCAAGAAAACACTATCTTGTCTTTTAGCGCACGTTGCGCAATCTGGGACGTTCATCATTAAAAGCACGGATTTCTGAGAGATTCAACGGTAGTTATCGCTCGGATGCTTTTTTCTCCATTTGCGAGCTCGGAAAGGCGCTTACTCGGCCGCCGAACGGAGGGATAAGGGCAAGGCAGACCGAGCGACGTGGCGCAATCTGGGCCATTGGATGACGACGCGCATCCCAAGACGGGCACATTTTTCGAGAAAACACTATCTTGTTGTCTAGTGTCCTCGGCAAAATCTGGACCGTCTGATCAAGATCATGCGCGAAAGTTGAGGAGAAAGTGAGTTTTCTCCGTTTACAGGGTCGGAAAGGCACTTGCTCGGTAGCCGACCGAAGGCGTCCGGTCTCGGCAGGTCGAGTGACGTGGCGCAATCTGAGCCATTGGATGACGACGCACATCTCAAGACGGGCACATTTCTCAAGAAAACACTATCTTGTCGTCTAGTGTCCTTGGCAAGATCTGGGCCGTCTGATCGAGATCATGCGCGCAAGTTGAGGAGAAAGTGAGTTTTCTCCGTTTACAGGGTCGGAAAGGCACTTGCTCGGTAGCCGACCGAAGGCGTCCGGTCTCGGCAGGTCGAGTGACGTGGCGTAATCTGAGCCATTGGATGACGACGCGCATCTCAAGACGGGCACATTTCTCAAGAAAACACTATCTTGTCGTCTAGTGTCCTTGGCAAGATCTGGGCCGTCTGATCAGATCATGCGCGCAAGTTGAGGAGAAAGTGAGTTTTCTCCATTTGCAGGGTCGGAAAGGCACTTGCTCGGCAGTCGACTGAAGGCATGGGGCTTCGGCAGGTCGAGCGACGTGGCGCAATCTGAGCCATTGGATGACGATGCGCGTCTCAAGACGGACACATTTCTCAAGAAAACACTATCTTGTCGTCTAGTGTCCTTGGCAAGATCTGGGCCGTCTGATCGAGATCATGCGCGCAAGTTGAGGAGAAAGTGAGTTTTCTCCGTTTGCAGGGTCGGAAAGGCACTTGCTCGGCAGTCGACCGAAGGCATGGGGCTTCGGCAGTCCGGGCGACCCAGCGCAACGAGTTTCGAGATGATCCTGTTCCCAAGGGTATTAATGGTGCCCCGGGGTTTGTGCGGCGTTCCACCTTCCCTAGGTTAGTAAGGATGATTCCTTCAATTAATGCGTGGCGTTTCAACTTCCGAGGGCCATAATGGCCAGATCTTGGAGGAGAGCTTATAAGTACCCCACTTTCCTTGTCATTTCAATCGCAACAATGTAGTGTTTCAAACCTCGGAGGTATTTGCCTTGGGTAACTTCTCTTTCGAGGTCCGAAGGGGTGGTTGCTCTTTTGTCTGGTTCTTCTCCCGTTCCTGACGGCTCCACAGGGGATGTAAGGGGCGGGGGAGAATAAGGCAGTAGTGGTGACGACCGTAGTCCGGACCCGAGGGATGAGTTACTTCGGAAGGACGGGTGGTCGTTCTTCCACCATGGTCTTCTCCTGACTCTGACTGCTCCAACGTGGGTGCTAGGGTCGAGGGAGATCATGATGGAAGAGGTGATGATCCATGTCCGAAGCCGAGGGGTGAGTTTGCTCGGAAGGACGGGTGGTCACCCTTCCACCATGATCATCACCCGATTTTGACTGGCCCGATGGGGGTGTCAAGATTGGGGGTGATCATGGTAGAAGGGGTGATGACTGTAGTCCAGATCCGACGGAGGGGTTCACTTCGGAAGGACTGGTGGCCGTTCTTCCGCCCAAATCTTCTCCTGACTCTGATGGCCCGGGTGGAGGTGTCAGGGTCAGGGGAGGTTTGGGCCGAAGGGTAAACCACCGAAGTCCGGATCCGAGGGACTGTGTGTTTCGGAAGGACGTGGGGGTCGCTCTTCCGCCTAGATCTTCTCCCGACTCTGACGGCCTGGGTAGAGGTGTCAGGATCGGGGGAGATCTTGGCAGAAGGGTTGACCGCCGAAGTCCAGATCCGAAGGGGGCGATCTGTTTCGGTACGACGGGTCTCAGTCCGATCGACCCTAGTATGCTTCTGGTATTTATACTCTTTGCTTAAAGTTCATGAAAATTTTTCTAAGTTTTTTCATTCGGCTTGTGCAGAGACGATGAAGCTGGACTACAAAGCTCTGATGGCGAAGGGCAGGTCGGAGCAGGAGGCAAAGAAGAAGAGGCCTTCGGCGGGGCCTCAAGACGGCCGAGCCTTGAAGAAGCCTTCGGTCGCGAAGGTCACCGACCAGCCGAAGGTTGTTGCGTCGGAGGCTGGTTCCGAGCAGGGGGAGGTCATGGTCCCCAACCCTCCTGCTTCAGGCACGCCGACACCGACCTCGAAGGGGGATGCTCCCGGTTCGTCGAGCGGTGCGTTCGGCGTGAAGGAGGTGTTGTCCCTCCAGGTTCTGCCCCTCACTGCCGAGGCGGAGCAGATCTTGACCGAGCGTCATAAGCAGATCTTCGTCCCTGACTTGCAGGTGATGAACGTCGACGGCTTCTTGGGCGACGGCAATATCTGCATGGAGGCAGTGAGGCACCTGCCGACCCCAAAGGATCGAGCGACCCTGAAGGCCGGGCTAGCAGGGGACACCGCGATGCAGATTGCTCGGAACACCATGTCGGTAAGTAGGCCCAGCTCTTCCTCTAAAAAAAAATTTCTGAGATTTTTCCAAGTCCTTGGGTTCGGTTCTAATGTCTTGTTCTCTTTTCAGACCCTCTGCCACTTCAACTTCCTGCTCGAGGAGTTCGCGAGCAAGGAACAGGAACATGAGCGGGAGAGGGTGGAGCGTGTCAAGGTCGCGAAGCAGCTTGATGCCGAGCAGCTCCTTTCGGCGAAGAAGGGTGCCGAAGTGGCTGGGCTGGAGAAGCAGCTGGCCGACGCCATTCAGCTGTCGAAGGACACGGCGACCAAACTTGAGGCCTCGGAGAAGGAGGTTGCCAAGCTGAAGGAGGAGCTGGCCAACGCTCGGTCGGAAGCAGAGAGGGCTCGGAAGAGGGCCGAGAAGATCATGGCCAAACACCAGAGGAAGGTGAAGAAGGTGAAGAAGGCTGTGCAGGAGGAGGCCGCGCAACACATGCTCCAGAACATGGAGGACGCCTACGGTCGAGCCTTGCTCCACGTGGCCGCCAGGAACCCAGGCTTCGATACGTCTTCCTACCGTTTTTACGACCCCGTGGAAGGGGAAGAGGAGGTTCCCGAGGGGATGCTCGACCCCGAGGGAGAGACGGAAGTCGTCGAAGGCCCAGGAGAGGCCGAGGCCGAGGGTGAGGAGGAAGACGACTCCGAGGAGGAGAGCGAGAGCGAAGGCGAAGACGGGGGCGACGGCGAGGACAAGGCCGAGGGGTCGACGGACCCGAACGACAAAAAGGTCGACCCCTGACTCGGTTGTCTCTTTTAGTCTTTTGTAGTTTTGTTTCTTTTTGTAAGCCTAACTGCGGACTGGCCACCGCTCTTTGTAAAACTTTCTTCTCGGTTTTGAATGAAAACAGTGTGTTTGGCCAAAATTTATCCAAGTGTTGAGTCTCGGATTTTGTGTTTGATTTGGCGTTGAATTCTCCAAGTGTTGGGTCTCGGATTTATCTCTGACTTTCAAGTAAGGTTCGGTCCGATTACGGAGGTCGCACACCTTCGTAAGGAGCTGGCCAAAACGAGGGGTGAGCTCTCGAACAGCCGACAGAATCTGTTTCTCATGCTCTTGAAGCTGGAGGAGACGAAGGCAGCTGTGCGGAGGTATTGTCGCGAGCTGTGGCAACTGCGGAAGCACCCCCAAGCCCCTTGTCCCGAAGGCGAGGTCGAGCGGCTCCGTAGAGAGCTCACTGCCGCCGAGCAGAAGAATGGCGAGCTTTTGGCCGAGGTCCAACACATGGAATTAGCGAAGAAAGAACGCTCGGCGGCGGAAGAGAAGCTAACTTCCGAGCTAGAGAAGGCGTCGGCCGAGCGTAAGAGGTTGTTGGCCGAGGTCGACAGGCTCAGAAGGATCACGATAGATAGGGGGATCGAGGTCACCCACTTCCGACGGCTCGCGACCGATGGTGCCAACGTCTCTGGCTCGTCAAGGCCTTCTCGTCTGAAGAAGTTGGCGAAGGACGACGCTCTGAGAGACAGAATCATTGAACTGGAGGAAGAGGTCGCGTCGCTCAAGCCTATGCCGGAGAGGGCTAACGTCCGCAGTACTTCGTGCACTCGCGAAGAGAGCGAGAGAGGGATTTCTTTTTACGAACTCGCGACACGTTTACCTGCGGCTAGGCGGAGCCCTGCCGACGCTCAGAGTAGCGCAGCCGTCTCGTCGAGCGGTGCCTCGGCCGGCGCCACAATTAGGGTCAGCAGCGAAGGGGGTTCACGCTTCGTTGGTTTAGGATTGAGTTCGGAGGGCAGGCCTCGTCGTCCTCGCATTTCCTTAAACTGAAGCGTTCCCCTTCCGAAGAGGCCCTGATCATGTCGTTTTATGTTCCTTCTGATTTGTTGTAAAACTTTGTAGTAGAGTCGGTCTTGATGTATGTGAAGCTACTATATATGAGTTTGAAAGTTTGATTGGACAATTCTTCAAGTCTTGCACCTCGGAAGTGTATTGAAACTTTGCCATTCATTTTCCCTTCTTTTCAGCTCCTGGTGTCAGACCAATACACCGATCCCAACAGGCTCGGACAATGAAGCTGATGCCGAGGTGAGCTCCGGGGTGGCGAAGTCGTGCTCGTCAAAGTGCCGAGAGCGGCATCGTGGAGTGGAGCTGGAGTTACGTCGAGCTGAGAGCGAGCGGGCCCACCTTCAGTCCGTCCTCGGCCAACGGGACGCCGAGATCCAACGCTTGGAGAGCAGGATCATCGAGGCGACCCCCGCAGGGGAAGACGAGGGCTCACAGACAGCTTTTAGCAACGCTCTTCGGGTTCAGTGTATTCGGCACAATCAGTCGAAGATATTAGCCGAGCGGGACGATTTGCTCTCTGAGATCCAGCACTTGCAGACTGTGGAGGCGAAACATCGGAAGGAGGCGGAGGAGCTAACAGCCGAAGTGGAAGGGTTGGCGACCGAAGAGTCCAGTGAAGACATTTCTGTTTGAGGACCAAGTGTAATGGGTCGGCGTTGTATTTTTTTTGTTTCCCAACACTTTGTAACTATGGAAAGACTGCTTTGTATTGTGTCCCCGATTATTAATAAAATTCCTTTGTGGTTCTGCGTACTTATTTCGCTTGTGTGTGTGTCGGCCGTGCCGAGGTCCTCGAGCCGAGCACATGGTGCCGTTGGCGAGAATCTCGAGGCGAACGAGCTCTTGACAGGGGTGCTACCTTGTCGTTTAGCGATTCTGACAATATCTGGGCCGTCAGATGTCGGCGCGAATCTCGAGGCGGCTCAGTTCCCAAGAAAATGCTATCTTATCGTTTGGCATTGGTAGCAAGATCTGAACCGTCGGATGTTGGCACGAATCTCGGGGTGGCTCAGTTCCCAAGAAAATGCTATCTTGTCGTTTAGCGTCGGTGGTAAGATCTGAGCCGTCTGATCGAGATCATGCACGAAAGCTGAGGAGAAAGTGAGTTTTCTCCGTTTGCAGGGTCGGGAAGGCCCATGCTCGGCAGCCGACCGAAGGCGTGGGCTCTCGGGCTTCGGCTGCTAAGCAAGATTGCTCGGATTATGTGGCCGAACGTAGCTTCGGTATCCCTCTACGGGTGAAGCTGAGGGGTGGACCACTCCTAGCCTGCCGCGAAGCAAGCTTGGGGGGACTGGGAGCCAAGTGTTGGACTCCGGGATCATTGGTGTGGTTCGACGGTTGTGGGAGCAATTCCGAACGGCGATTTACCCCTGGCCGTCCGGAGGCGAGCCGAGGAGGTAAAGTCGAGCCGAGTGTTGGACTCCGAACCATCGGTGTAGTTCAACAGTTGTGGGAGCAGTTCCGAACGGCGATCTACCTCTGGCTCGTCCGGGGGCGAGCCGAGGAGGTAGAGTCGAGCCGAGTGTTGGACTCCAAACCATCAGTGTAGTTCAACAGTTGTGGGAGCAGTTCCGAACGGCGATCTACCTCTGGCTCGTCCGGGGGCGAGCTGAGGAGGTAGAGTCGAGCCGAGTGTTAGGCTCCGAACCATCGGTGTAGTTCAACGGTTGTGGGAGCAGTTCCGAACGGCGATCTACCTCTGGCTCGTCCGGGGGCGAGCCGAGGAGGTAGAGTCGAGCCGAGTGTTGGACTCCGAACCATCGGTGTAGTTCAACGGTTGTGGGAGCAGTTCCGAACGGCGATCTACCTCTGGCTCGTCCGGGGGTGAGCCGAGGAGGTAGAGTCGAGCCGAGTGTTGGACTCCGAACCATCGGTGTAGTTCAACAGTTGTGGGAGCAGTTCCGAACGGCGATCTACCTCTGGCTCGTCCGGGGGCGAGCCGAGGAGGTATAGTCGAGCCGAGTGTTGGACTCCGAACCATCGGTGTAGTTCAACGGTTGTGGGAGCAGTTCCGAACGGCGATCTACCTCTGGCTCGTCCGGGGGCGAGCCGAGGAGGTGAAGTCGAGCCGGACATGGACTCCGAACCATTGGTTGAAATCAAAATTTAAAAAGCAGATGATAAGAGGGGAGAGAAGCATGCAAATTCACAAATACGAAAGAGCTTTCTTTATTGATAATCGACGGCGAACCGTTTTACATAGTACAATTTATGAAAATAGGTTACAAGTCAGAGGAGAGGAATGGCTCGATATCCTATGATACTTAGAGTGGCGCGGAGCGCTTTCTTGGTATTTTAGGAGGTGGTCGGCATTCCAGGTCCTCGGAATCTCTCTGCCCTCTAGATCTTCAAGACGATATGCTCCGGGCCGAACTACCCTCGTGATCCTGTACGGCCCTTCCCAGTTCGGAGCCAGCTTGCTCTTCTGACTGGGGAAGGATATGGCTAGTTTTCTCAAGACTAAATCCCCTTGCTTAAGGTTGGTGGGTCGGACCTTCTTGTTGTATGCCAACTCAATCCTTCTTCGGTAATTCTGCTGCCGAATCGACGCTCTTTCCCTCAGCTCGTCTATCAGATCTAAGTCTGCCCTGAGGTCCCTGGCGTTCTGTTCCTCGTCGTAGGCCGCGAGCCGAGGGGAAGGTATTCCGACCTCGAGGGGTATCACGGCCTCGGACCCATAGGTGAGGTTGAAAGGGGACTCGCCGGTGGGGGTCCGCTTGCTCGTGCGGTAGTTCCATAAGACGTTGGGGAGTTGGTCGACCCATAAGCCTTTGGAACTTTTGTCCAGCCTTTTCTTGATGCCTGCGAGGATCTGCCGATTAGCGTTTCTGCCTGTCCGTTCGACTGAGGGTGGGAGACGGATGAGAAGCGCTGCTGGATGGCTAGGTCGTCGCACAGAGCTCGGAATGCCGCGCCCGTAAACTGAGTCCCATTGTCCATCACGAGGACACGGGGGACGCCGAATCTGCAGATGATGTTCTTCCAGAAGAATTGTACCACCTTGTTCTCGGTTATAGTGGCGAGGGGTTCGGCCTCGACCCACTTCGAGAAGTAGTCGATGGCTACGACCAAGAACTTGAACTGTCCCGGAGCCGGAGGAAAAGGCCCTAGTAAATCCATCCCCTACATTGCGAAGGGGATAGGACTTGATAGGGAGGCGAGGTTGGCTTGAGGGAGGCGACGGATGCTGGAGTGTCTCTGACAAGAGCTGCATTGCCGAACGTGTCGCTCGGCGTCTTGAAGGAGGGTCGGCCAGAAGTATCCATAATTCAAAGCTTTCCGAGCCAAGGACCTGGATCCTGAGTGTGCCCCGCCGATGCCCTCGTGGAGCTCTTGTAGAGCGTATTCGGCCTGCTCTGGAGAGAGGCACTTTAGGTATGGTCGGCCGTCTATTTGAGAGAAGGAGCGTTTGTATAAGATACCCTCGATCAAGACATAGCGCTCGGCCCGAGTTCTGACTCGGCGTGCTTCCTTGGGATCCTCGGGCAGAACCCCGTCCCTCAAGAATTCCACCAACGGTTTCATCCAGTTATCCTGCAACATGACCGGCAATGACTCCACCGAGCCGGGTGTCTCGTCTTCTATGCTCGGCCTAGAGAGGACCTCGATCAGAACGGTCTGTTCAAGACCTTGTAGGGAGGATGAGGCCAACTTGGAGAGGGCGTCGGCCTGCGAATTCTCCTCACGAGGAACTCGTTGAATGAGCGCCTCTTCGAACCGGCTCATGAGGATCCGGACCTTAGCGAGGTACTTCGCCATCCGCTCGTCTCTGGCCTCGTACTCGCCCAAGACTTGGTTCACGATAAGCTGGGAATCGCTATGGATTCGGAGGCGCTGCACCCCAGCACTTCGTGCAAGTCCGAGACCAGCAATGAGTGCCTCGTACTCCGCCTCATTGTTCGAGGCCTTGAAGTTCATACGGATCGCGTACTGGAGGACGAAGTCATCGGGGCCATTCAGGATGATTCTGGCGCCGCTTCCTTTGTTACAGGAGGAGCCGTCCACGAAGACTGTCCAAATGGGGGGTCCATTCGGAACGTGGCTGACCTCAGGGATAGTGGACTCTACGATGAAGTCGACGAGGGCCTGTACTTTAATTGCCGTCCGAGGCTGGTAGGAGATGTCATGCTGGCTCAGCTCTATGGACCACTTCATTAGCCGGCCCGAGGTCTCAGGTTTGTGGAGAATCTGCTTCAGGGGTTGGTCGGTGAGGACAACGACCGAGTGGGATTGAAAGTATGGCCGAAGCTTCCTCGCCGCCATGACCAGGGCGTAGGCCATCTTCTTTATCTTCGGATAGCGGAGCTCGGCGTCCCGAAGCACCTTGCTCACGTAGTAGATGGGCCTTTGGGCCCGGTCCTCCTCTCTCACCAAGACAGCACTTAGGGTCTGCTCGGAAGCAGCTAAGTATATGAAGAGAGTTTCCCCCGAGACCGGTTTGCTGAGCAGAGGGGGGTTTACCAAGTAGGCCTTCAGCTGGTCGAACGATTCCTGTTGTGGTTGGCCCCATTCAAAACCCTTAGCCCCCCTGAGTGCTTTGAAGAAGGGGAGGCATTTTTCCCCAGACTTTGAGAGGAACCGGCCAATAGCGGCGAGCCGACCGGTCAGCTTCTGCACCTCCTTGATGTTCCGAGGCGGGGCCATGTCTAATATGGCCTTAATCTTCTCGGGATTAGCTTCGATTCCTCGCTGGCTCACCATGAAGCCGAGGAACTTTCCCGAAGAGACCCCGAATGCACACTTGTTCGGGTTCAGCCGCATGCTGTGTCTCCTCAACACGCCGAATGCCTCCTGGAGGTCGGCCACGTGGTCAGTGCCTCGGATGCTCTTGACAAGCATGTCGTCAACGTAGACCTCCATGTTCCGGCCTATCTGGCTTTGGAAGACCTTGTTGACGAGGCGCTGGTAGGTCGCGCCCGTGTTCTTCAACCCGAACGGCATGACCCGGTAGCAGTAGAGGCCCTGATCGGTGATGAAGGATGTCTTCGGAATGTCCGGAGGGAACATTCGGATTTGATTATAGCCGGAGAAGGCATCCATGAAGCTGAGGAGCTCATGGCTCGAGGTGGCATCAATGAGGGTGTCGATGTTCGGAAGAGGGAATGGATCCCTCGGACATGCCTTATTCAGGTCGGTGAAGTCGATGCATATTCTCCAAGAGCTGTTGGACTTCTTGACCATTACAACATTGGAGAGCCACTCGGGGTAGTTTACCTCCTGTGTGAACTTAGCCTTCAAAAGTTTATCCACCTCCTCCTTAATGGCCTGCTGTCGCTCGGGAGTGAATTTTTGTCTCTTCTGCTGAACCGGTTTGCACCCCGGCTCGACACTTAGGTGGTGGACTAGCAACGCCTCGGAAATGCCGGGCATATCCGCGGCCGACCAAGCAAACAAGTCGCGGTTATCCCGGATGCATTTAATCAGGTCAGAGGACAGCGCGGTCGGCAAGGACTTGCTGATGAGGAACTTTCGGCTCGGGTCCTCGTCCGAGAAGAGCACTTCTTCTAACTCGTCCGCCGGCTCGGACGTGGGTCGGACTTTCGGCTCGGGGATTTCTAGTGTCTCGAGGGAGAGCACCGGTCCCCCGGTGGAAGTCATGTAGCACTTCCGATCCGTCTCTTGGCTTCCCCTGACTTCCCCTACTCCCGACCGAGTGGGGAACTTCATTTTAAGATGGTACACCGAGGGGACAGCTTCCAAGGCGGCTAGGCCGGGTCGGCCCAGAATGACATTATACGCTGCCGGGACGTCGACGACCATGAAGTCCATCGGCTCGGTCCGGATAGTAGGGGTGCTTCCAGTAGTCACGTCTAGGGTTATCACCCCCTCGACAGTTACTGGGACCCCCGTGAACCCGTGGAGTGTGTAACCGGCCGGCTTGAGACGGTCCCGGGATAGCTGCAGGCCTCGGAAGGCCGAGAGGAAGAGGATATTGACCGAACTCCCATTGTCTACTAAGATCCTCTGCACCTTGAAGTTGGCCATGCAGAGGTCGATGACGAGGGCGTCACAGTGGGGAGTTCGGACCCCTTCGAGGTCTTCATCGGAGAAAGACACAGGAACGCCGAGACCTTTGGGAGGAGGGGCGCTGTGAACCGAGTTGACCTCTCGGACGAAGGCCTTCCGAGAGGAATTAGAGGAGCCTCCCATGGGGCCTCCGTGGATCAGGTGCAGAACCCGTTCTTCCTCGAACTCGGGTGTCTCCTCGCGTCGCTCGGAGCGCTTGTTAGCCCCCCGAGGCGGAGGAGTGTTGCGGTCCGCCCGATCGTTAGCCTTCACGAATTTGGCCAACTGCCCCCTCCGGATGAGGACTTCTATCTCATCTCTCAACGCCCGGCAGTCGTTCGTGTCGCGGCCGTGGTCCCGATGGTAACGACACCATTTGTCCTTATTCCTCCTCTTAGCCAGGGTGTTCATCCTCGGAGCTGGGGGGATGACCCCCTCCTTCTCCACTTCCATCAGGATGGTGGAGACGTTGGTGGTGAGGGGAGTGAACTTCTCGAACCTAGGGGAAGGTCGGCGCTGACCACCGTTGTCCTTCTGCATCTTCTTCGATCCCTCTCCCTCGCTCGCCTTCCTCTTCGATCTGGAGGCCGATCCTCCAAAGTTCGGGAGGCATTCAGCCTCCTCTGCTCGGATATACTTCTCGCACCTCAGAAGGAGGTCGGCGAAGTTATGCGGGGGCTTCTTGGCTAGGGACGATCGGAGGTTGGAGATGAGGACGTTCGACTGGAACACCACGGTCGCCACTGACTGGTCTAAGGACGCGATAGACCTGACCTCTGCGGTGAATCTCTTCACATAGTCTCGTAGCTTCTCTCCCCTTTCCTGCCGTAGGTTCAGTAGGGAGAGGCTTGTCTTCTCAGCTCGCCTGCTACTCACGAAGTGAGTTATGAACAGTGTTTCAAACTGCTCGAACGAGAAGATGGAAGAGGGAGCGAGTCTGGAGTACCATTCCCGAGCCGACCCCCTGAGGGTAGCGGGGAAGGTCCTGCAGAGCACGGCGTCGGAGGCTTGATGGATCAGCATCAGGGTCTTGAAGCTCTCGACGTGATCAACTGGGTCGGATTCCCCTGAGTACGTTTCAAACTGCGGAGGTTTGAAACCCCTCGGTATGTGGGCCTCCATGATCGTCCGAGAGAAAGGGGGTCTGCTGGGTCGGACGGTCCCTGCTCTGGACTCCTCCTCTCGGTCCATGCGACCAATGCGCCTCTCCACCTCATGGAGACGGCGGTTAATGGCATCGTCCCTCCGCTGGTAATCATACGATCCCCCGGACTCTTCCTCATAAGAAGGGGAGCGGGGACTGCGGCGGCGGTAGTCCTGGGATCGGCGAGGACTGTAGTGCTGCTGCTGGCGACTGGGAGCCGGGAGAGGACTTCGGGATCGGCGGCGAGGACTGATAACCCGTGGGGGTGTTGGTACCCTCTGGGCATTTTGGTTGTTGGGGCGAAGGTTGAGGGCCTGTAGCACAGTGTCCTGAAATTGCAGGAACTCGGCACAAGTGATAGGTGCATCATTGTTCCTCCGATGATGCCGATCTGCGGGGGAATGCGGCCTCCTCCTTCGGCGCTCGGGAGATGTCGCTCGGCCCCTGCGGTCCGGAGACCTTCTGCCGTCCCGGCGATGAGGGGACCGCTCACCTAATGCTGGCGGGAGGCCCCCTCTCGGGCCCGCCTCTCATCAAGGTGGGTGCGGAGGTCTTCATCTTTTTGGCGGTTCAGGACTGTGTTGCGGAGGTCGGGGTGATGAGAAGCCATTGAATCCGAGGATTCATTATGAACCGAAACATGGTCCGGATTGAAAGGCTGCTTCTGCCTCCGACCGTTATGTCCAGAAGGGCCATTGTTGGGTTGCTGTTTGGGAAGAGGAGGCTGGCCCTGCGGGGCCGAAGGAGGAAGTTCAGGCTGTGGAATAGGATTGACAGGGGCTTCCTCTGTAGGATCGGCGGGATTGGTCCCGCGGTTGGACCCTCTCGATCTGACCTTCTTTGGAGGCATGGTTGGAGAGGACGACCAGGAAGAGGCTGAGGCTGTTCGTGTGGTTTTCCCACAGACGGCGCCAATCTGTTACTGCTGATTTCGGTGTGGGGGTAAACTGATAAGATTTGTGAGTTCGAGAAAACCTGAGCAGCTGATCCAAGCCTTCTTACTCCTGCCGCAACCTGCGAGGAAGTGCGAGACACCGGGGTTGATTCCGGCGACGCACCCTCCGACGCTCTTATCAGTAACCAGTGGTGATTAAAGAAAGAGCTTAAGGTGGAAAAAGAGTGATTACCTGGTCATAGTGGCAGAGGGGAGGTATTTATAGTCGTCAGGGGAGTGATCAGAGGCTGGATTCCCTGTGTAACTGCTAGGAGAAAAATTCTCACAGTCTGTTTAGGAAACTAACCCCTGATTCCCGGTGAGAGTAAATCAGGCCTGTTGACTTGGTCAAATCAGTGGCCCTGATTTATCTCTTGTTGGTCTGGGTTCGCCTCGGGTCGGGACCCGTACCCAATTGGTGTGGATCCGTTTGTGGGTTGTTGGGTCTCGTGCGAAGGAGATCCAGTACCCGCTTTGGATCCACTTGTATGTGAAATTACCATTTTACTCCTAAGCTTCAAGATTCGCGCCCAATCTGGACGGTTCCGATTTAACCCCATTTTTAGCCATATCACACGGCACCCTTTTTCAGCAATCACGTCCTCACACACATGAGCAGAATGGTGTAGCTAAACGTAAGTATCGTCACATCCTTGAGACGGCTCATGCTCTTTTACTCTCCTCTTCCGCTCCTCGTTCTTTCTGGGCTGAAGCTATCATGACCTCTGTTAGTTTCATCAACATTACTTTCGCGTTTGCCCTAGCTGGTACGATGCCTTATGAGGCTCTTTATCACTCACCTCCCGACTACAGTATGCTCCGTACCTTTGGATGCACCTGTTACGTCATTCTCCCTCCTACTGAGTGCACGAAGCTCTCTGCTCGTGCTGCTAAGTGCGTTCACTTAGGTCTCAGTTCCGAACACAAAGATTATCGTTGTTTTGATCCATCAGCGGGTCGTATCCACATTTCTCAACATGTATCATTTGTGGAAGACTCCCCTTACTACTTGTCCCCCCCCCCCTCCTGAGGATACTAGATTTCTCGATTCTCCAGTTGTTGCTAGCCCCCCGACTTCATCTTCCTGCATTCCTTTTGATCTCACTCCTCTGGCTCCATTCACATCTCCTGCCGTCCTTACACCTGTTGTTCCCCTTACCACAACACCACTTGCATCCCTACAGCAGCTAGCACCCACCCCACCTACTTCCTTACAGACACATGCACCTACTCCACCGTCCTTACCCCCACACCCTGTCAGTCCACCACCTCTTTGTCAGTCTACCCGTTCCACTTCTGCTATTCCTTCGGCACGTTATACACCTGATGCCATTGGTCCTTCTGACCAGTTTGGTTTTTTCACTCTAGCTTCCTACTCATCACAGTTTCATGCATATCTCACTGCTATTTACTCTACTCGTGTGCCCAGAATCTATCAAGATGCAATTCAATATCCTGAATGGAGGAAAGCTATTGCAGAGGAATTCAGTGCATTTGATCAGATTGGCACTTGGGATGTTGTTCCTCTGCCAGAGGGCGTTCAGCCTATTAGCTGCAAATGGATTTTCAAGGTCAAATACCAACCTGATGGATCAATTGAGTGGCACAAGGCTCGTCTAGTAGTCCGAGGATTTACTCAGGAGCATGGCATTGATTATGATGAGACCTTTGCTCCCGTTGCACAGATGACTACTGTTCGTACTCTTCTTGTTGTTGCAGCCATCCGCCAATGGCCGTTATACCAGATGGACGTGAAGAACGCTTTTCTTTGTGGTACCTTATCTGAGGTGGTTTATATGGATCCTCCTCTTGGCCTCCCTACTCCTCGTCATGTTTTCCGGTTGCGTCGGGCTATATATGGTTTGAAGCAGGCCCCTCGAGCCCGGTTTGAGTGTTTTCGCCTCATCATCGCCAAGGCTGATTTTAGTTAGAGTTCTCAGGACCATTCTATGTTTATGCTGTCATCACCCCAGGGGAGGGTACTTCTACTACTCTATGTTGACGATATGATCATTACTGATGATGACTTTGTGGGCATTACATCCACCCATAAATACCTTCATCAGCAGTTCCATATGAAAGACCTTGGCAGACTACGTTATTTTCTGGGCCTAGAGATTGCTCATGGATCTCGGGGGATATTCATCTCTCAACAGAAATACACATCAGATATTATCTCCGCTGCATGTCTTTCTGACAGTCGATCAGCCGTTACACCCTCAGAGCTTCATGTGAAGCTTCGTCCCACTGATGGTGAGCTCCTTCCTGATCCCACTAGATACAGACAGATTGTCGGATAGCCTGTCTACTTATGCATCACTAGACCTGATATTGCTCACGCAGTTAGTGTTGTCAGTCAGTTTGTTTATGCTCCTACATCAGTTCAATACGGTGCTCTTCTTCAGATTCTCAGATATCTTTGGGGCACTATTACTTGCTCATTATTCATGCATGCTACATCCAAACTAGTGCTGAGTGCATATTCTGATTCAGATTGGGCAGGTGGTCCTACTACTAGACGGTCTACCACCGGTTTCTGTCTATTTCTTGGTGATTCGCTGATCTCATGGCGAAGTAAGAAATAAGTAGTTGTTGCATGTTCTTCGACTGAAGCTAAGTACAGCACAATGGCAGCTACTATTAGAGAGATTGTTCATGTTCGTTAGCTTTTATCAGATATGAGTCACTCTTTCAGGACCTACTTCTTTTCATTGTGATAACCGGAGTGCACTACACATTGCAAGCAACCCGGTCTTTCATGAACGAACGAAGCATATAGAGATTGATTGTCATTATGTTCGTGAGCGCTTTGAAGCGGGGACCATTTCTCTTCATTCTATTACCTCATCACAGCAGACGACAGACTTCACCAAATCTCATACTATTCAGAGATTTCGATATTTAGTAGGCAAACTCACTCTGTTTGACCCACCATGAGTTTGAGAGAGGGTGTTAGATATTATAGTCCCATATTGGGTACTGGGCTAATTTTGTATTTGGTTCACTCCTATATATAGGAGATATTGTACTCAGTTATTTCTCAATTCAATATTCAGTATTGTTTTCATCTCTCTGATTTATCTTAACAAATATTATGATATATTATTTGTTTTTGATCATATAAAATATAATATTTGTATTTGTTTTATTTTCAATGTCCTCTATAAAACATTTTTTTAATAAATTTATGCGGATATAGAAATATTTGTATTGCGTTGATTCTCATATTGTCCTCTATCGCCAGTGGTGCATAAGATGTCGATTTCTTATTCCTGGTTGGCTGTCTTTCTTCTACAACTTTAAATCGTGTATATCCAAATTTTAGGCACATATCAGATCGGAAAGGGAAGAAACCAAGACAAACTTTGTGTCAGTTGATAATTTAACCATGAGAAACTGTTTTAGTTGTCTGCTTGAGCCAAGAGAATGATCCACACCGCCTTTGCAGGTTACATTTGTTTTTTACCAATCAAGTTGATGGGAAACTTGTACCAATTGAATCTGCAGCAAGATCAACGAATCAGCAGTTGGATGATCAAGCGGGCCATACAAGTAAACAGGGGAAAACACCTCCGCCTACTGTGCCTAGTAAAAATTCAACAGAGTCAAGTGAAAATCTTACAAGAATCATCATACCCACATTTAAGAGATCCACAAAAGCTTTTGAGAACCTCACCCAGTGGTATGACTGCACAGAAAGAGAAAGGCTAATATGTTATCTAGTAATTTATCTGGCCTGAAAAAGACACATGCTGATTCCGGAGAAACAGATGATGATTTTGTATAAACGGGGGTCTTTTTCATTATCTTCCAGTTCGGTGCATCATATACCTAATTATGGAATGTTTCTTTCATACAACAGGAGGTGTTCAGGTTCTCTTAAACGATTGATGAGGTACATTTTTGTTCACTAGGGCTGTAAATCGGACCGGACGGGATCGGACTACCATATGTTCAAGCTCAGACCGAACTTTTTTTCGGACGGGCTTATGTCCGGCTCGGTCCAGATCGGTCAAAATTTTTACAGTCCGAGCTCGGTTCGTTATAAAAGTAAAAAGCCCGCGTACGGCCCGTTATGCTTGTTCGTACGAAACGGACTCGGACCGGACTCGGACAGCCTGGGGAATAATCAGAATTTAGAAAGCTGGGGGAGAAGCCAAAGAGACAGAGAGAAGAGAACTGAGAAGTGAGAAGCTAGACAGCCTATACAGGCTATACTCTTGAGAAGGTCAAGAGTCAAGACTCTTTCACGGATGTACTACATTTAAGTCATAATTCTAATCGCATTTCTTCAATGTACTACATTTATGTCAAGATCAGAATAAGTAATACAGTACATCATGTACTGCATTTAAGTCATAATTCTAATCACATTTCACGGATGTACTACATTTAAGAGTCAAGTGAGAAGCTAGACAGCCTTGTCTCTTGGCTCAAGACTCAAGAGTCAGTGAATGAGTTAATTAATTCACTGATGTACTACATTTAAGTCATAATTCTTTGGGTTCACGGACAATTCGAGCCGGACTGGTTAATGACCGAGCTCGAGCTCGGTAAAGTTTCGGACATAAAAACTTGTTCATGTTCGGTTCGTATAACAGTTCGGACGGTCCACGGTCGGACTATTTCTCGAGCCGGACTCGGACGGACGACGGACCGTCCTGTTCAGTTTACACCCCTATTGTTCACTACTTGTTAGTAACACAGGGGTTCTTCATCAACATATTCGATCATACATTAAAAAGTAATCTTAACAAGAGGCCATTGAAGTCATACAAAATCGGTTTGAATTGTTCTGTACCTTCTGCATGAAGTAGACCATTTCAATAAAAGGCAAATTTCTGTGGGGTTGGAGATTTTCGAACAGGACTTCGGAAGGAGCTAAATCTTTCTTGTACAAAAATTCTATATGCAAAATGTAAAACCATATTTCTTGAACTTCAATCAGTGTAATGTAAGCATGTGATCTTAGCCCAACAATAAGTGTTACCCCTTTGATGCTAAGCACTATATTTATTTCTACTTATGATGTATGATGGATGATTAAATGATTTCAGATACATCATGTAATATCTCATATTAGCCTTTAAAAAGTTAATGGAGAGACTTTTGCAATTCAGTATACTTTATTTTAATGTCTTGCTCAATGTTAGTCAAAAATCATGAACTGCTGATAATTTTGACCTCGGTGCGCATGAATTGAGTAAAAATGGTACTCCTAATGGACAGCAATGATGTAGTTGATCTGTGTCCTCTTCCTTCACACCCCTTAGAAGCTCTACAAGGTACTTTGTCTATTATGTTGGTTTTTCTTCAATTCTACTATTTTTCTTGTTATGAAGTATAACAATTGTCATGCGGTGTTTTTTTTTTTTTTTGGTCTGGCAGATCTGGCATAAATCTATAGCACTGAGAAATGAATTTATTCGGAACAGATAGCTGACTAAAGCTTCTAATCATCTAATGGTATAAGATAACAAATTGTAATAATTTTCATTGCTTGAAGTCTTCCTCTTTTAGCTCTAGCAAGAGACATGCAAAGAGTATGAAATGCTCTTATGACTGATACAAACATTCAACGTACTACTCCATAGAGAAGCTGTAAATTACCTCAATGAAAAAATCAGGTTAGTAACCGCAAGTGTTTATAATGGATCCATGCTCAAGTATACTCGTTCTGTGTTCATTAGAATCTCTTCTACTCGGCCCTGGCTTATATCCTTGAAAGCTAACTCAAAAACCAAAGGACTTCCAATAGGAAATTAAGCTCCCTAGCTAAACCCAAACCTGAACTATTCCATAGCATATGCTAGGTATAAATGAAAGGGACTGCTAAGGGTAGGTACTCCCTAGTAACTCAAATTTGCACGACTATGTTCATAAAGGGTTTTACTACTCGGGAAAAAAGCTGTTTTGGTCTTACAGGCAGAAATCATGAACATAGAGAAGTTTTACAACAAATATGAGTATGACAACTGATATGAGAGCAAGAGTACTACATAAAAAGCCTTTCAGAAAATATCTTGCAAACTGAGACTAGTGTCATGTTAACAGCGAGCAAGAAACAACTACTACTCAATCTGCTCCGACCAAAGCTGACAACTTTCACATGAAACTAAACTTGCACATGAACTACTTAAAACTTGCACCAAGCCTAATAAGGTCCTACAATTTTAACACTTTGTATGTTCTCCAACACATGAGCCAAGAATAACGTGAGATGCGATTAAGTGGTTCTTGATTTCAGGATATCTGATTCAAATTGCCGACGAAGCTTCACAGATTGGTGGTAGAGGTTGAGATCAATGCCATCAACATTCCTAGCAACTCGTGCTTGCAAGATCGCCTGTAATTGAGATAGGGAGAACTGGAGTTCAGAAAATCTGATGAAATTAAGCAGAAAATTTTGTAGACGAGAAAAGGTGTAATAAGTTCCATGGTTATTACATCACTATCTTGTTGAATAAGTAATTCCCCGATGAACTGATAAATGGAACCAATACGGAAATTAATGTCACGTAAATGCTGGGTGTTGATCCTGAGGGACGCACCGCCATCGCTAATGACTGCAATGTCAGTTTCAATGCTATGTGCTTGAAGCCTGAAAAGATTAGACCTCAGTTTAAACACAGAATTTATCTGTCTTTGTAATTTTGTAATATCATATGCCCAAAACACTTATCAGAACCAATAAACATTGCATAAGTTCAATATTTTGATTCCAACTTGCCAGTTGATCATGCTAGTATGAGATCAGGATTTTAGTGTGGAAGCATATAACGGATTCAACTCTTTTAGGATATTTGGCATTAGTGACGGTCAATTAAGCATGCACTAAATGTTGATCTTCCATGCTTATATCATTTCAAAATTGAGTGTCAAGATTATAGTGCATTTCAGCAATTCTCATTATCCATGCCTCCCTCGTGAAAATCATATTGATATTAATTTATGGAAAAAATATCAGATACTCGGTCAAAAAATTAATAAATATCAGATGCTAATATTGTCAGAAAATTGAAAAACAAATATGGATCAGATTATTCATATTTGTTTTAAGATTGTGTCATAGAATTCACTATGTCAGAAATATACCTAGTCAAGTTTCTGTTGGGGCAACGGAAGTTTGTGATGATGGGCTGGATCTTTGAAGTTTGAGGATATGGGGGGGTATGAAGGAACAAGTTGGTAGTATTTGATAGAAGGAAGGAATAAGGACAGGAACTTAAAGCTAAAATTCTCTTTGATATCTTTCTTACTGACTTACATTACTCCGAGACTCAAGGCCTATTTATAGGCTCAATAAGATGTGCTAGCTATTTCTAGAGCATTACTTACAACCATACATATAATATATTTTCTAGAACATTCTCTTGGACTCGGCTCCACACCTTTCACTACATATTTTAACAACTCCTAGATATTTCTATTATACCTTAGATATTTATACTACTTTTTAGATATTTCCACTACATACTTGTGCCTTCTTTAGGTTACTAAAATATTCTACACTTGAATTACAAATTACATTTTAACAGTTTCTAATAAACACGTTGGTCTAAGTTGTATGACTGTATCTTTCACATGACTTGTCAGTGTCTAATTAATAACAAGAAATCAAGGAAACAGAGTCTAGTTGGCAAACTTGGAAAGCAAAAGATGAGAATGATAACAAAACGTAACTGCAATAAAGAAGATTGAAATATTTTACATTGACATTCAAAATATTCAAGTAAGAAAATAATTCATGATACAAAACATATGTATCAATGCAATCTAGAGAGAACAACACATCCCAATAGCTCAAATGATCCAAAGCATTTCGAATATAGAGAGAAAGAGAGTCAACTAACTGACAGAGAGCACCTGCTTTCTACGGTTGGCATTAAAAGAGGAATCACACTCACTTCATATATTTCAACTTGACAATGTGACTCAAAAGATCTACTAACATAGGACAATATACCTCAATTCTCAGTCATATGATCCGATACACCTGAATCTATTATCCATGATGTTGAAGGTGAATTGGTTAAGCATGCGATACATGACCTTGGTAATGTGACAGAAGAAGAAGATCGTTGTCGGGAAGTGTGATATTGCTCATTTCTTTGATATTGCCGGAACCGTTGCAGCTCATTCTCAATCATCTGGATAGTGATTGAAGTGGTGGCTACATGTGCAATATGTCGTGGTTGATTGCCTTGAAAGTGCATGTTAGGGCAATTTCCTTCCATAATTTGATCACAAGACTCAAATAGGTGGATTCAGGTTGTAGCTGATTTTATCGGTTTGGATTTGGGTTCAACAAATGGTCTCAATCTCCAGTCAGTTGTTGAAGGGAGAAGAGGGTTTGGTTCAGTTTGTGTCGAGGTCAAGTCTAGTTGTTGGAATGGGTCCGATTTTGGTTCAGATTTTTTTGTGGAAATTCATCAAACACTTGGTGAGCAAGTTGTGAAACCCACTTCATAATTCCTCAGGAGATGAAAAGGGATTGATCAAATTGAGAAGCCCACTTTGCAATTCAGGAGTTCTGGTTCAATCCTTGAGAATGAATTTAGAATGAAGAACATAATTTGTAGCTCAAATTGGTGTCACACCTGTCACGTAAGAATGTCTCGTGACAAGGAGGAAGTGAAGGATGCAGAAACAATTTTCAAGCTTTTGGCTATATCAGCAACTAAAAGCCTAAACAAGTAGGAAACTTTGAAGACAACCATTCCCTTTCTATAATAGTTGTTCATCAATGATTTTTTGTATTTGATTTGTCTTCTTTGTGAACTATGTCTTCTATAATGTAAATCACTTACTAATGAAACAAGATGGAATGATCCTACCTTGTTATTCAGAAACTAATATCTTCAACCATAAACCAGTAAATGAAAATAATAATAATAATAATAATAATAATAATAGAATCTCAAGGGTGTTGTCAACCAATTCACATCGCAATTACTTCATTGTAAAAGAAAACAAGAAAGGGAAAAAAAAAATGTATGATAAAGTAGCTCAAAAGGCTTTACAATTAATAGGCTAGCGAATGAAATTGCGGTAACATACTTCCCAGTAACACGAAGAGACGCCCCTTGTGTGAAAAAAGGGGATGAAGGCTCTAACTCTTGCAAACCAACCAGCCTCCCAGGCTTTACTGCAGGTTGTTCCATTTGTTCTAAATATCAAAGTTGTTGGCAATCAGAAAATTCGAAATGGAAACACCTACACCCAAAAGTAGCTAGAGATCAAAACTAGGATTACAAATGCCAAGAAATTTCAACTCTAAACTTCCAAGAACAATAAAGAAAGGGAGGGAGGGAGGGAGGGAGGGAGGGACTCTCTGTCTCGTCTCTTGGAAACAAAGTTAGGATAACTTGAATTATGTAGCATAATACCCTCCTTTACCTGCGCTTAAGTTATAGGATTGGAGTTGAGATAACTACGGGTTTTCAAGATAGTGAAGTTATCTAAACTCTTTAAAAAGTCCCAAACAACCTAATAGTTCAGAAATATTGAATTTTATGTTAAGACAACTCAATTTCCAAACACATCCAAAAAAAAAATATACAATCTTTATTAGCATCCCGAACAAACCTAACATCTTGAAAAATGCTGAATAATCACCTACTAGTTTCGATAACTAGTGGAGTAATCACTGCAAAATATTATTCTAAGACAAAGATAATAATTAGAAAGCAAATCCAAGATTTTTTTTTTTTTTTGGGGGTTTTGTTTCGGTTTTTATTTTAATATTACCTGGAGAGAGATTGGCGGTCAGATTGGAAAGAGACTGCTGCTAGACAACTAAGACAAGGAGAAAGGGAAAGTTTGAGCAAATAGGGATGCGATTGTAAATGTAAATGAATCACATCCGGGTCGGATCCTACTAGATCCACTAGAATTTGTACGATCCAGTTGGAAAACCCATTAAGAAAAAAAGAATCCACTGGGAGATCCACACTGACTGGAAAACCCATTAAGAAAAAATGAATCCACTTGGAAATCCACACTGACTAGAATGGAGTTATTGGGAATGGGTTTATGAACTATCCGATAACTGCTAGTTTACACGTGCGATGTATGTCTTAATAAATATAGTTTTTTTAAAAGTAAAAATTCAGGCGTAGTCTGAATTTGATCTAAAATCTCATTTACAATAATTATGCACATGCGTTGTACGGGTTGGTAGATGGATAAATTACACTAAGGTCTTCTCCCCCATTATGGTAGTAGAGATTTTATATTAATGATGTATAGGACAAGATTTCAAGGTGAAGTAAGCTAATAGCGACTTGTAGGTCGTGAGCCTTCCATTGTTGACTAAGAATTTCGCCATGAATTTCACTTTTCTATTGTCATCATGCATCTAAGGTTGTAGATAACTGCCCAAGTTATGTTTGGAAATGAAGTTCAAGTTTTAAAAACTGGAGTTTTGAAAAGTTATCACTAAAATTGGAGTTTTTTTTTAACTTTGGATTGTTTTGGGAGCCAACTTAATTGGAGTTAAGATAAATATACTTATCTCCCAAAAAATAAGATAACTCCATTTATCTCAACTCTACTACGACCTCATTTTTCTAAACTTTCGCAAAAACTCCTGATTTTTAAACTTAATCCTAAGTAGAGAATTTCCAAGAATATTAAAAGATTAAGTTTACCAATATGTGATGTGGATCAAGTTAGAAATTAAAACAGTTAATCGGTTCAATGGATTTTCAAATTTTGGATTAAGTTTAACAAGCCCAATTAATGATTCAATTCTAACAATCAATAACTATATACCTAAGCGTTTTTAACAAGTAAAAGATGTAATAATGATTTGTATTCTAATTGACAAGTAGAAGCTTACACTCTCAATATTTGTGGACGACAGATAAATCAAATAATATTATAGAGAAGATAAAGCAGTAACACAAATATTTGAGAAGTGGAATGAAATTACTGGGCTCGAAGAAATTCTCGTGAACAGATCACGATTGTTGTGCTTGCGGTGGGGTACAGGGGAAGGTGGAGTACAGGGGAAGAAGGCATCGGTTGTGGCTGCGGACGATAGCGGTGGCGGTCGGCGAGGAACCGTCAGGAAATTGACAGGAAGAGGAGGAGGACGACGTGGCTGTGCTGGAGTGGGTTAGTGCTGCGCGAGGTCGTGAGGAGGAGTGTAGCAGTGGCTGCGGTGGCGGTGTGGTGATTGTCCAACGACGGAAGACGACGGGGAGCTTCGGTGGTGAGAGGCAGTCGGGATGGGTTTCAGGATGGTGTTGGTCGCGGTGCTGGGGAGGGCAAAGACAAGGATGGGAAAAGGAGCGTCGGGGGTTGTGATGTTCGGTGGTCGGGTGGTGCAGTCGAGGAGTCGCGAGGTGCTGGCTTCGGGAGAGAGGCGAGGTGGGGCTTTGGGAATGGGTTCGGAATCGAACGGAGGAAGAAGAAGGGTAGGGGGGAGGCTGAGGAGATTATAGGGTTTAGGGTTATAAGTAATTTAGAGATTAGGGTTTGGGATTTGTATGGTTTTGATGGTACTTTGAGAGTTTATCACAAACCTTAAAATTGGATCTCAATTGTCTCACACAAAAAGAGGATGAAGAGCAAAAACTCAATCTCAATATTTTTAAAAAAAAATCAAGAATAACATATCCTCTCATTATTCTGAAGGCTTATATATAAGCTCAAAACAAATCTCAAACAAATCTCTCAAATCTAAAAGTAATCTCTCAAATAAATTACATATGGCTACATTTCAAAATAAAAATAAACAGATTTGATGTCCTCATCAACTCCATAATTATAAAGTTTCGTTAACTTTAATGATTTATCAAACACCCCTAAAAAAGTGGAGTTAAAGACAACTTTTTGAGTGGAGTGGAGTTGTAATACTAAAGTTTGCAAAACTCTACCTTCACTTAAAAATAAACTTTAATTAACCCAACCAAACTCCCAAACACAGCCCGAGAGGTTGAGGGATCGAGTCACACATGCTTAAGGAACCAAACATTAACAAGAGAAGGATAAGGTTTTGCTTGTTTCACCTATGGCTTCACATCCCCTCCTGATATTGTTGTTTGTAGGATTGTTTGTTGCCCACTTTCTCTGGAGCCGAACAACTCCGACTTATACAGTCATAACTTGTCTCATTCAAACCCCTTTTCATTAGGTTCTCAGCACCTTTCATTGACATATACTGATTATCGTACATTATTGGAACACGCTAGTAATCATGCCCCTTGGTCCACAAAGGTCGCTCCTTCTGCCCAAAACGAAATGAAATGCATAACTTGAGTTGATTTACCATGAATACTATTACTTGTCTCATGAAAGTAAGCGTTATTTCTATCTAGCCAGAGAAAGCTGGTTGTCGCGACAATGGCGCTTGACCATACTCTTTCATGACATGTGTATAGAATGCAAATCAGCATCCAATCCATGGGTCATTGGAACATGATGAATAATCATTGCATCCTAGTGCCCAAAGGGCCTCAACCTTGATATATATACTCTTAAGGCAGTCAATAAATAAGTGGTCTATGGTATACATGTCCGATTGCAAAACCCAAAGTTAATTGTTGTTGCCGCTAAATTTGGTGTGGGGGCGAACAGATAGAACTTGTGGATTCTTAGGGAAACTGAATAGAAAACCTGTGTACCTGTCCCGTCGGCCTTCGGTCGTCGATCCCGCCGTAGACCTGCAAAAAGTGCGAGACACCGGGGTTGTTCCCGGCGACGCACCCTCCGACGCTCAAGTCAGTAATCAGAGAGATTATGAAAGAGCGTAAAAACTGGTGAAAGATTGATTACCTCTTAATGGAGATGGATGGGGGGTATTTATAGGCGTCTCAGGGAACAGATTAGGCATGTAATTCCTGTGTATACAGATAAGGAATGTGATCCCTAATTCCCAGTGAAAGGATAGACATGAATCAGGGCCGTTGATTTATATTAATCAGAAACCCTAATTCTATCCCTTCTGGACCGGGTTTGCTGCGGGTTGAAACCCGCACCCAGTTGAGGTGGATCCGTTTGCGGGTAAGTGGGTCTTTGGGCAAGATAACCGGTACCCGCTTCAGACCCGTCAGCAGGTGAAATTACCGTTTTACCCCTGAGCTTCAAGATTCGTGCCCCATCTGGACGGTTCCGATTTAACCCCATTTTCAGCCATATCACGAGCCCCCCACTCCTAAAGACTGAGTTTGATCAGCCTTTGAGGAGTAGTTTAACTGTTTTAGTGGCTAGCGGAGTTGTATCGGAGTCCGAATGGAGGGTTTTGAATCTTGAAGGGGGTAGTAAGGTGTTTTTTGAAGTTACAATCTGTTCTTAAGCATCTCTGAATGTCCGACGGTCTTTATCTATTTTTTCGGATTATTTATTTAATTTTGCGAAGTGTTAACCAGTCGTTCGGGGGCCTTCACAATACATTCTAGGCAATAATTGTTCGTTCAGGGGTTCGAAAATATCACCCCGAATTTATAATTATTTTCTAGAATTTCTAGTGAATTTTCCCGAATTTTTAGTAATTTTTTCGTAATTTTTAAATAAATAAAACGATTAAAATAAATAAAAACTGATTTTTAATACTTATTTATGACGTGGCGTCATCAGAGCCCTCGATCGGAGCGGAGCGCGATTTTCGGAGAGATCGTGTGGTCCCTGTTCTTCGGCTCATTTTTTCGCCGCATGTGAGGTTCGGTAACCCGGTACCCCGGCTCGGAGGGTCGGTGCCTCGGTTTGGATGACCAGTGCCTCGGCTCGACGGTTCCGAGTTACGTGGCATCATCTGAGCCGTCCATCTCAGCGCGGATCCCCGTAAAGCGCTATCTTGTCGTTTAGTGGACGTGGCCAAATCTGGACCGTCCATCATGACGAGCGCGCTTTTTCACAAGATCCAATGGCTGATATGGGTCGGAGCGATTTTTTGCCATATACGAGGGTCGGTACCCCGGTACCCCGGCTCGGAGCATCAGGGCTGTTTGGCCGAGGTACTGAGTTGGGTGTTTTGGAGGAAGTGCCTCGCGAGGGCTCCCCTCCTTGGCGCTTAGTGGCTCGGCTGAGCTGTTCGGTAGCTCGGCTGGGCGAGCCGATGGCAGGCAGCAAGGAGAGACGCGTGGCTGGATCTGGGCGGTCCATCTTGGCGCGCATCTCGAGGATGGGGTTCAGATCACGAGAAAACGCTATCTTGTCATCTTGTGGGCGTGGCACGATCTGAACCGTCCATTAGATTCTGTCGCGAATTTTAGGGAGATCCGACGGTGACTTCGCCTCGGAGCGATTTTTTGCCATATACGAGGGTCGGTACCCCAGTATCCCGGCTCGGTGCATCAGGGCTGATTGGCCGAGGTACTGAGTTGGGTGTTTTGGAGGAAGTGCCTCGTGAGGGCTCCCCTCCTCTGCGCCTAGTAGCTCGGTGGCTCGGCTGAGCTGTTCGGTAGCTCGGCTGGGCGAGCCAATGGCAGGCAGCAAGGAGGGACGCGTGGCTGGATCTGGGCGGTCCATCTTGGCGCGCATCTCGAGGATGGGGTTCAGATCACGAGAAAATGCTATCTTGTCGTCTTGTGGGCGTGGCACGATCTGAATCGTCCATCAAATTCTGTTGCGAATTTTAGGGAGATCCGACGATGACTTCGCCTCGGAGCGATTTTTTGCCATATACGAGGGTCGGTACCCAGGTATCCCGGCTCGGTGCATCAGGGCTGATTGGCCGAGGTACTGAGTTGGGTGTTTTGGAGGAAGTGCCTCGTGAGGGCTCCCCTCCTCTGCGCCTAGTAGCTCGGTGGCTCGGCTGAGCTGTTCGGTAGCTCGGCTGGACGAGCCGATGGCAGGCAGCAAGGAGGGACGCGTGGCTGGATCTGGGCGGTCCATCTTGGCGCTCATCTCGAGGATGGGGTTCATATCACGAGAAAACGCTATCTTGTCGTCTTGTGGGCGTGGCACGATCTGAACCGTCCATCAGATTCTGTCGTGAATTTTAGGGAGATCCGACGGTGACTTCGCCTCGGAGCGATTTTTTGCCATATACGAGGGTCGGTACCCCGGTATCTCGGCTCGGCGCATCAGGGCTGTTTGGCCGAGGTACTGAGTTGGGTGTTTTGGAGGAAGTGCCTCGTGAGGGCTCCCCTCCTCTGCGCCTAGTAGCTCGGTGGCTCGGCTGAGCTGTTCGGTAGCTCGGCTGGGCGAGCCGATGGCAGGCAGCAAGGAGGGACGCGTGGCTGGATCTGGGCGGTCCATCTTGGCGCGCATCTCGAGGATGGGGTTCAGATCACGAGAAAATGCTATCTTGTCATCTTGTGGGCGTGGCACGATCTGAACCGTCCATCAGATTCTGTCGCGAATTTTAAGGAGATCCGACGGTGACTTCGCCTCGGAGCGATGTTTTGCCATATACGAGGGTCGGTACCCCGGTATCTCGGCTCGGCGCATCAGGGCTGTTTGGCCGAGGTACTGAGTTGGGTGTTTTGGAGGAAGTGCCTCGTGAGGGCTCCCCTCCTCTGCGCCTAGTAGCTCGGTGGCTCGGCTGAGCTGTTCGGTAGCTCGGCTGGGCGAGCCGATGGCAGGCAGCAAGGAGAGACGCGTGGCTGGATCTGGGCGGTCCATCTTGGCGCGCATCTCGAGGATGGGGTTCAGATCACGAGAAAATGCTATCTTGTCGTCTTGTGGGCGTGGCACGATCTGAACCGTCCATCAGATTCTGTCGCGAATTTTAGGGAGATCCGACGGTGACTTCGCCTCGGAGCGATTTTTTGCCATATACGAGGGTCGGTACCCCGGTATCTCGGCTTGGCGCATCAGGGCTGATTGTTCCAAAGGGTAGCCGTGGTTCGGTTGCCTAGCCGGGGCATCCTATGGTCTCTTCATAGGTGGTCGAGACGTTGACTTGGTATTTTGAAGAGTCTCTTGCTTTGAGTAAGCTTCGTATCTTTTCCGCCTGTCGCTTTGGCTCCCTAGTGGGCCTTTTGCGTTTCCCAAGGAGGCCCAACTTACTAGGGGTTAAAAGCTCTCACCCTCACTCTCAAAGCTCATTTCTCACTTTTTACTCAAGTTTTTTACTTTCGATCTCTAAGTTCTCTGCTAGCGGCGATTTTCTCCCTAAGGTGTTTCCGTTAGCTGTCGCGTGGGCCAGGCGATTTCCGGCGAGAGCACTCCGACCGTGGACGTCACTTCAAAAGGTCAGTTTACTTAGTCTGAATAATTTTTCTAGAGATGTCTCGAGTAGACTCGGGGAGTGGGGCCTCGTCTTCGGGCGACGAGAGTGCCGAGGAGAGGAGGAGGTCGGAGATTAGGAGGAAGGGTAAGCAAGCTGCTGAACCGTCTGTAGTCGAGACGAAGAAGGGGAAGAAGAAGAGGAGGACGGAGGCCCAATCCCCCATAGTGGAGGTGATTGTGGAGAATCCGAAGCAAGCACCCGAGATAGGACGGTATCCTTCCGTCCTGTCCGGTCATTCGGGGGTCAGGCAGTACCAGGGCGACTTGCTAGAGAGGGCGATCTATGGGAAGTCTAAGATCGTCGAAGAACCTAACCCGGCCCTTGCCACCGAAGCCGATGAGCTCATCACGTTGGTGTCCGAGGAGGACCTACTCCGGGTTAGAAGGGCTTTCGCTATCCCCCCGGAGTACAAACTGATTCTCCCAGGTCCCGGGATACGAGCGAATTCCAAGCTGCCGTCGTCGGACATGTGCATGTTTGACGTCGACTCCTTTCATGCCAGGTTACGTTTCCCTCTGCACCCATTCATCCTCGAGATCCTCGGTTGGTATTGCCTCGCGCCGACCCAGTTCATGCCGAACACATGGCGCCATGTGAACGCCTTTATGCTTCAGTGCTACCGAGCCGAGGTGGAGCCGGATCTTACGGTCTTCCGAGGATTGTATCGAGTAAACCGGCAGCACAAGACGGAGTATCGATACTACTTGGGGCCGAGGAAGGGTGTCAAGATTATAGAAAACCCTGACTCGATTAAGGTTTGGAAGGAAAAGTATTTTATAGTAAGGGGCGAGGCGATTAGGCCCATTCCGACCCGTTGGAAGGTGGAGGTGCCGAATTTTGCGCGCGCCGACCCTGTTTTGTCTGATGCCGAGGAAGAGGTGGCGAGAAAGATAATGGCCCTTCCGATACTGAGTTGGAGGGATTTGACGGAGGAGGTGTTGTTTGGGTACGGCCTAAGCCCCATCGACCCGAGTATGCTCCTGACATCTCGTTTTTCATTTTTCTTCTAAGTTTTTTGTTCGGGCTGCTAACTCGTCCCCCCTTTTTTTTGTGGCTCGTTGCAGAAGCAATGAAGATTGACTTCAACTCCATGATGGCCGACAGGTCTAAGTTGGCCGGGGGGAAGAAGAGGAAGAGGGCGGCCGCGACTGTCTCGTCGACCCCGGCACCTGTCGTTGCCTCGACCATCTCTCTGCCCCCTCCGGCCGTGGAGGCGCCCTCGGAAGTTGTCGTCGCTGAGGAGCCCCCGTCTTCTTCGGTCCCTGGCGTTATTGAGGGGACCTTTGATGTGAACGCGGCGCTGTCGATCGAGGCACCACCGCTAACCCAGGCCGCCGAAGAGATTCTGACAGAGCAGCACAAGCAGCTGTTCGTGCCGAATTGGCGAGTGAAGAACCATGACGGGTTCCTCGGCAATTCGCAGATGTCAGTGCAGGTCGTCAAACACTTGGCGACCCCAAAGGATAGGGCCGCGCTGAAGGCGGGGACGGTCGGTGACGACACCTATGAAGTCGCCCGGTCACTCGTTTCGGTAAGTGTATTGCAAATTTCTTTAAGTCTGCAACTCGGCTTGTGCATTACTGATTGTTATCTCTGTAGGCCACTTGCCACTTCGGCCACCTCCTCGAGACATTTGCCGAGCAGGAGAAGGAGCTGAGGTCCACCAGTGACAAGGACAGGTTGGCGAAGGTCAGGGCGGTCAAAGAACTTGAGGCCGAGCAGAGGCGGGCTGAGGCCCTGGAAGTCCGGGTCGCGGATCTTGGGTCGGACTTGGAGAAGGCTAAGGAGCGGCTCGACGCGGAGTCTGCCAAGGCCGCCAAGGCCGCCGAGGACTTAGCTGCGGCGCTGAAGTCCTTGGCCGAAGAGAAAGCGGAGAAGGAGGCCCTGGCGACGAAGATCCGGGCCGAGGTGGAGAAGGAGGTCGAGGAAGAGGCGAAGAAGCACATGGCAGAAAACATGGAGAAGTCCTATCAGATGGCCCTCGACCACGTTCAGGAACGTGTCCCCGGCTTCGAGCGGGTCGGCTACCAATTGTTTCCCACGCCGACCTCGGACGATGAAGGGGAGGAAGGCGAAGATGACGAGGCCGAAGGCGAAGGCGAGGGAGGACGGGATGGAGAGACTGTGGCGGACGGCCAGGTCAAGGGGCCCTCTGCCGATGCACCCGTGGCCGACGCGGCGACGAAGGTGGACCCTTGATCCCCTCACTAAGTTTTTGTAGTTTTTTGTTGTTTTTTCTTCCGATCGTTGTAATGCCTTTTGCGGACTGGCCACCGCCTCTCAATGAATAAAAGTATTTTGACTCCGGAATTTGTCTAAGTGTTTGGCTCGGTAGTGTGGTATTTCAATGCTATCTCTTTCTTATTTCAGATTGCCGAGCCGACTCGTAACACCTCGGCTGAACAGCGCCGAGCCGAGTTGTTTAAGTGATCTCGGGAGGATCGTCTCGAGGGTGAGGTTCACCTGACGAGGAGAATACTTCATAACTTGGAGATTAGGCATAGCGATGCTTTAGTTGAACTGCACCACCTACGGATAGTCGAGGCTGAGCTATCTGCTAGGGAAGAGGAACTGGCACGAGTTTCAGCCGAACGGGATGGCTTAGCGAGGAAGGTGGAAGAGTTGCAGAGGGTGACAGTCGATAAGAGTATCGAAGTGACCCATTTGCATCGCGTTATCTCCGACAGCGCCGAATACCCCGGTTCGGCGAAACTTCCTCGGTTTAAGGTGATAGTGAAGGATGACACTTTGAAGGATCGCATCGTCGAACTGGAGGAAGAAGTTGCTCGGCTCAAGCCTCAGCCGGTGAGGGCCAACGTCCGGAGCACCTCGTGCACCCGCGAAGAGATCGAGCGAGGGATCACGTTCTATCAAGCGGCGAGCCGGACTCCTATCGTAGGCAGGTCAGCCGCCGATGCCCAAAGCGGTGTGGCGGTGTCTTCAAGCGGTGCTTCGGTAGGAGCAACCGTCAGGGTTAGTGGTGAGGAGGCGTCTCGGTTCGTCGGCCTGGATTCGAGCTCGGAGGTCAAGAAGCGTCGACCCAAAGTGTCTCTAAAGCGGAGCATTCCCCTTCCTCGGAAGTAGCAGACGGGTTGTGTCTTTGTGTTGTAACCTCCTTGCAAGTTTTTGCTGTTGTAATCCGCTTTGTAACTTTATCCAACTTGTTAATGGAATTGGAGTTGTGTTATCCGAACTATCCTCGGCTGTCTCCTTATTTGTGCTATTGTTGTGTCAACTAGAGTAGGCTTGAGACGAACCACGAGGCTGGTGTTCGCTTTGCCGAACTCCTTGGCCCCGAATTTTCCTTTTTTGCTGCGCTTCTGAGCCATAGGCTTGGTTTGGCTGTTAAGGCATAGTTGCTTCTCGACTGCGCCCACGTGGCCTGATCAGGGACGTCTGATGTTTGCACGGATCTCAAGGCGGGTCCAGTTCCCAAGAAAACACTATCTTGTCATTTTGTGGACACGTGGCTGAATGAGATCCGCTCATCACGCCCTAGCGCACTTTCTGAGACGATCTGACGGTGGCTTCGCCTCGGAGTGATTTTTTGCCATATACGAGGGTCGGTACCCCGGTACCTCGGCTCGGCGCATGGGGGCTGTGATTTGTACCTAATTCCGGCCCGACTGAGGATGAGTCGGAAAGATTGGGTCGAGGCGTCGGAGAGATCCGATCGTTAGATTAGTTTAAGGGATGCAGGAGCAGTTTCGAATGGCGAGCTACTTCTAGTCCGCTTAGGAGCGAGCTTGCGAAGCAGAGATCGAGCCAAGTGTTGGACTCCGATCCATTCAACGGCTGCAGGAGCAATTTCGAACGGCGACGGCTCGTCTATAGGCGAGCCGAGGAAGAAGTGTCGAGCTGAGTGCTGGACTCCGAACCATCGTGCTGGTAGTTTAAGGGATGCAGGAGCAGTTTCGAATGGCGAGCTACTTCTAGTCCGCTTAGGAACGAACTTGCGAAGCAGAATCGAGCCAAGTGTTGGACTCCGATCCATTCAACGGCTGCAAGAGCAATTTCGAACGACGATCTACTCCCGGCTCGTCTATAGGCGAGCCGAGGAAGAAGTGTCGAGCCGAGTGCTGGACTCCGAACCATCGTGTGGGTAGTTTAAGGGATGCAGGAGCAGTTTCGAATGGCGAGCTACTTGTAGTCCGCTTAGGAGCGAACTTGCGAAGCAGAATCGAGCCAAGTGTTGGACTCCGATCCATTCAACGGCTGCAGGAGCAATTTCGAACGGCGATCTACTCCCGGCTCGTCTATAGGCGAGCCGAGGAAGAAGTGTCGAGCCGAGTGCTGGACTCTGAACCATCGTGTGGGTAGTTTAAGGGATGCAGGAGCAGTTTCGAATGGCGAGCTACTTCTAGTCCGCTTAGGAGCGAACTTGCGAAGCAGAATCGAGCCAAGTGTTGGACTCCGATCCATTCAACGGCTGCAGGAGCAATTTCGAACGGCGATCTACACCCGGCTCGTCTATAGACGAGCCGAGGAGGAAGAGTCGAGCCGAGTGCTGGACTCTGAACCATCGTGTGGTTAGAGAATTAAAGGCGGAGGTATGCGATAGTATCAAAAATATGAAAAACTTTATTTATTAATATCTAATGGTCGGCTGCTTCTAAAGTTGCTAGCCGTTATTACAATGAAAAAAGAACAAAGGAAAAATTACTACTAGTAGCAGGAGAGGAGTGGTCCGACATCCCGAGTTACTTAGATAGGCGTAGCTGCCTTCTCTTGGTATTTCAAAAGATGGTCGGCGTTCCAAGTCCTAGAAATTTCTCTGCCTTCAAGATCTTCTAGCTTGTACGCACCGGGGCGGATCACTTTGGAGATTTTGTATGGTCCCTCCCAATTCGGGGCCAGTTTGCTTTTCTGTCCGGGGAACGAGATGGCCAATTTTCGGAGGACCTGATCCCCTTCTTTGAGGTCTGTTGGGCGGACCCGTTTGTTGTAGGCGAGTTCGATTCTTCTCCGGTAACTTTGTTGCCGTATGGCCGCTCTTTCCCGGATTTCGTCTATCAAGTCTAGGCTTGCTCTGAGCTCTCTGGCATTCTGTTCTTCTTCAAAAGCTATCAAACGAGGAGAGGGTATCCCAACTTCTACCGGGATAAGGGCCTCGGACCCATAGGTGAGATTAAACGGACTCTCGCCTGTTGGGGTCCGCTTCGTGGTGCGGTAATTCCACAACACATTGGGCAGCTGATCGACCCACAAGCCCTTGGAGCACTTGTCCAGTCTCTTCTTGATGCCGGAGAGGATCTGTCGGTTGGCATTCTCGGCCTGGCCATTTGACTGGGGATGAGAGACAGAGGAGAAGCGGTGTTGTATGGCCAGGTCTTCACATAAGGCTCGGAAGGCAGCTCCAGCAAACTGCGTGCCGTTATCTGTAACTATGACCCGAGGAACGCCAAATCGGCAGATTACATTTTTCCAAAAGAATTGAACAACTCTATGCTCGGTGATTGTAGCCAGGGGCTCGGCCTCTATCCATTTCGAGAAATAGTCGACTGCCACGACTAGGAACTTTAATTGTTCGGGGGCTGGTGGAAATGGCCCCAATAAATCCATCCCCCACATTGCGAAGGGGATCAGACTTGATAGGGAGGAGAGTGGTGCTTGCGGAAGGCGTCGGATGTCGGAATACTTCTGGCAGGAGGTGCATTGCCGAACGTGCTGTTCGGCGTCCCGTAGGAGAGTGGGCCAGTAATACCCGTAGTTCAACACTTTGCGTGCTAAGGCTCTGGAGCCGGAGTGGGCTCTGCCGATGCCCTCATGGAGTTCTTGCAAGGCGTAGTCGGCTTGTCCGGGGGAGAGGCACCTTAGGTAGGGCCGACCATCCACCTGTGTGAAGGAGCGCTTATATAGAATGCCTTCGACTAATATGTAACGCTCGGCTCGGGTCCTTATCCTTCGGGCTTCCTTCGGATCCTGGGGGAGGAGTCCGTCTCTTAAAAACTCGACGAGGGGCTTCATCCAATTGTCTTCGAGGAGGACTGGCAGTGCTTCAACGGAGTCGAGAGCCTCGTCCTCTATGCTCGGCTTTAGGAGGACTTCTATCAGAACAGTTTGTTCGAGGCCTTGAAGGGATGAGGAAGCTAATTTGGACAGGGCGTCGGCCTGGGCATTTTCTTCTCTGGGGATTCTACGGATGAGGGCCTCCTCGAAGAGCGCCATGAGGCTCTTCACTTTGGCCAAGTACTTTACCATCCTGTCATCACAGGCTTCATATTCGCCGAGGACCTGGTTGACGACCAACTGAGAGTCGCTGAAGATCCGCAGGCGTCGCGCCCCTGCATTTCGGGCCATTCCAAGGCCGGCTATGAGTGCCTCGTATTCGGCTTCGTTGTTCGAGGCTTTAAAATTTATATGGAGGGAATATTGGAGGACAAAGTCGTCTGGGCCCGCGAGGATGACCCCTACCCCGCTTCCCTCGTTGCAAGAGGATCCATCGACATAGACCGACCAGACGGGCGGTCCCTTCATTGTTTGCTCGGAGTCAGGGATAGTTGTTTCCACTATGAATTCGGCCAGCGCCTGCGCCTTGATTGCGGTCCGAGGCTGGTAAGTTATATCATGTTGGCTCAGCTCGATCGACCACTTCATGAGGCGGCCGGAAGTCTCTGGCTTGTGAAGGATCTGTTTCAGCGGCTGGTCGGTAAGAACGATCATCGAATGGGACTGGAAGTAGGGCCGAAGCTTTCTCGCAGCCATTATCAGGGCGTAGGCTATTTTCTCAATTTTCGGGTACCGGAGCTCGGCGTCCCGAAGCACTTTGCTGACGTAGTAAATGGGCTTCTGAGCCCTTTCTTCTTCTCTGACTAAGACCGCACTAAGCGTCTGTTCGGAAGCTGCCAAGTAGAGGTAGAGTGGTTCGCCCGGTATGGGTTTGCTGAGAAGAGGTGGATTGACGAGGTAAGCCTTAAGCTGGTTGAAGGAGTCTTGTTGTTGCTGCCCCCACTCGAATCCTTTAGCCCCCCTGAGGGCTTTGAAGAACGGGAGGCACTTCTCCCCGGACTTCGACAGAAAGCGCCCAATGGCGGCTAGGCGAACAGTCAATCTTTGAACTTCCTTGACGTTTCTAGGGGGCCATGTCCAATATGGCCTTGATCTTTTCCGAGTTTGCCTCTATTCCTCGTTGGCTAACCATGAAGCCGAGGAACTTTCCTGATGAGACGCCGAATGCACACTTGTTCGGGTTGAGTCTCATATTGTGCTTTCTCAAAACATCAAATGCTTCTTGGAGGTCAGCCACATGATCGATGCCTCGGATGCTTTTCACAAGCATGTCATCCACGTACACTTCCATGTTCCGGCCAATCTGGGCCTGGAATACTTTGTTGACGAGGCGTTGGTACGTTGCCCCTGCGTTCTTTAGGCCGAATGGCATGACTCTGTAGCAATAAAGGCCTTGGTCGGTTACAAAGGATGTCTTAGGGATATCCGGGGGGAACATTCTTATCTGATTGTAACCCGAGAAAGCGTCCATGAAGCTGAGGAGCTCATGTCCCGAGGTTGCGTCAATCAGAGTGTCGATGCTTGGCAGAGGGAAGGGATCTTTGGGGCAGGCCTTGTTGAGGTCGGTGAAGTCAATACAAATTCTCCATGTCCCGTTGGACTTCTTCACCATTACTACGTTTGACAACCACTCAGGATAGTTTACCTCCTGTATGAATCGGGCCTTCAACAGTTGGTCTACCTCTTCTTTGATAGCGAGCTGACGCTCGGGGGCGAACTTGCGCCTCTTCTGCTGAACTGGTTTGGACCCCGGATCAACACTCAGGCGGTGGACCAAGAGTTCTTCGGAGATACCGGGCATGTCTGCAGCTGACCATGCGAAGAGGTCTCGGTTGGCCCGGATGCACTTTACGATATCCGAGTATAGGGCGGACGGGAGGGTCTTGCTAACGAAGAACTTGTGGGTCGGCTCTTGCTCCGAGAAGAATACCTCCTCCAATTCGTCCACCGGCTCGGAGGTCGGCCGAGCGGCATCTTGGGGAATTTCCAGTGTTTCTAATGAGAGAACGGGCCCGAGGGTGGAGGTCATATAACACTTGCGGGCCTGCTCCTGATTGCCTCTCACTTCCCCTACTCCGGCCCGGGTGGGGAATTTCATTTTGAGATGATAGGCAGAAGGGACGGCTTCAAGGGCGGCTAGGCCGGGCCGACCCAAAATGACGTTGTAGGCTGCTGGGACATCTACGACCATGAAATCCATCGACTCCGTGCGGGTAGTAGGAGTTTTGCCGGCTGTGACATCGAGGGTGATTACCCCTTCAATCGTCACCGGCACTCCCGTGAACCCATGGAGCGTGTAGCCGGCGGGCTTGAGTCTGTCTCGGGAGAGCTTCAGCCCCTTGAAGGCGTCGAGAAAGAGGATGTTAACGGAGCTACCGTTATCCACTAAGATTCTCTCGACTTTGAAATTGGCCATGTGAAGACTGATGACGAGTGCGTCACAATGAGGGGTGCGGACACCCTCGAGATCTTCGTCAGAGAAGGTGACGGGCACTCCAAGGCCTTTGGGAGGAGGGGTGGTTTGGACCGAGTTCACTTCTCTAATAAAAGCTTTCCGAGAAGAGTTCGAGGAGCCCCCCATTGGACCCCCATGGATGAGGTGGAGGACTCGTTCTTCCTCAAACTCTGGTGTCTCTTCTCGTTTCGGACGTTTGTTAGCCCCCCGAGGCTGGGGAGGAAGCTCGGCTTGGTCTTTTCTCACGAATTTTGCCAACTACCCCCTCTGGATAAGGGCTTCGATCTCGTTTCTTAGTGCACGGCAATCGTTGGTGTCGTGCCCATGGTCCCGGTGATAGCGGCACCATTTTTCTCTATCTCTTCTCTTGGCAGGGGTGTTCATCTTCGGAGCAGGAGGTAAGACCCCTTCTTTTTCGACTTCCATGAAAATGGCAGAGATGTTTGTGGTGAGGGGAGTAAACTTCTCAAATCTAGGGGGAGGTCGGCGCTGGCCAGCATTATCCTTCTGGAGCTTCTTTGCTCCTTCTTCTTCCGTTTCCTTCCTCTTAAACCCGGAGGCAGTCCCTTCCCAGTTGGGTTGTTGCTCGGCCTCTTCAGCTCGGATGTACTTTTCAGTGCGGAGGAGAAGGTCAGAAAAGTCATGTGGTGGTTTCTTGGCGAGGGAGGAGCGGAGGTTGGAATTGAGGATATTGGATTGGAATGCCGCGGTAGCGACCGATTGGTCGAGGGATGCAATGGTTCTGGCTTCAGCTGTGAACCTCTTCACGTAGTCCCTCAATTTCTCCCCCTTCTGTTGACGGAGGTGCAATAGTGAGATGCTAGTCTTCTCGGCCCTTCGGCTGCTGACAAAATGGGTGATGAACAGGGTTTCGAACTACTCGAAGGAGAATATCGACGCTGGGGCAAGGCGAGAGTACCATTCTCGAGCTGGGCCTTTGAGAGTTGCAGAGAATGTTTTGCAGAGGAGGGCATCGGAAACTTGATGGAGGAGCATCAAAGTCTTAAAGCTTTCGATGTGATCAACTGGATCGGTCTCCCCAGTGTAGTTCTCGAACTGGGGAGGTTTGAAACCGAACGGCACAGGGGCATCTACTATGGTCCGGGAGAATGGGGGTCGGCTAGGACGTAGGGTCCTCCCCCTAAGCTCCTCTTCTCGGTTTATCTGACCCAAGAGTTTTTCCACCTCGTTTAGACAGCGGTTCATGGTGTCATCTCTCCGACGGTAATCTGCCGAGCCACGGGACTCGTCTTCGTATGAGGGGGAGCGAGGGCTGCGGCGATGGTAACTTCGAGAACGACGAGGACTTGGGGTGCGCCTGGAATTGGTAGGAGCGGGTCGAGGAGAAGGGGACCGTCGGCGAGGGCTTCGGACCGGAGGAGGGGATGGGAGCTTCGGCTCAATAGGATTCTGACGGAGGTTGAGGGCCTGCAGGACGGTTGCTTGGAACTGCTGGAACTCGGTACGGGTGATTGGTGCCTCATTGTTCCTAGGCTGCTGCCGACCTACGGGAGAGTGCCTTCTTCGGTAATGATCGGGGGAGTCCTTCCTCCCTCTTCGGATGGGGGACTTCCTGTACTCTCGGCGACGGGGGGATCGCTCTTGCTGGCATGAGGCTTCCTCCCAAGCCCGCTTTTCATCCAGATGACGACGGAGGTCATCATCTTCCGGGCGTTTGGGAGGGGCATTGTGGCGACCAGAGGCTCGGGGATGATGGGAGGCCATGGAGGCACTGGAGGCGTTGTGGATGGAGAGGTTCTCTTGGTGAAGAGGCTGTTTCTGAGGGTTAGGACCCTTTGGATCAGGAGGTGGAGGGTTCCGTTGGAGCGGCTCTTCCATGGTAGGGGGGAGTTGCCCTTGTTGCTGAGCGGGATCAGGAAGGACTTCTTGCTGGTCAGGGTTGGGCACTCGATTAGACCCTCTTGACCTAACTTTGCGAGGCGGCATGGCTGGAGAAAACCTGTTCACCGGGAAGAGGAGAGGTCTCTATTCGTTAGTTTCCCACAGACGGTGCCAATCTGTTGCCACTAAATTTGGTGTGGGGGCGAATAGATAGAACTTGTGGATTCTTAGGGAAACTGAATAGAAAACCTGTGTACCTGTCTCGTCGGCCTTCGGTCGTCGATCCTGCCGTAGACCTGCAAAAAGTGCGAGACACCGGGGTTGTTCCCGGCGACGCACCCTCCGACGCTCAAGTCAGTAATCAGAGAGATTATGAAAGAGCGTAAAAACTGGTGAAAGATTGATTACCTCTTAATGGAGATGGATGGGGGATATTTATAGGCGTCTCAGGGAACAGATTAGGCATGTAATTCCTGTGTATACAAATAAGGAATGTGATCCCTAATCCCCAGTGAAAGGATAGACATGAATCAGGGCCGTTGATTTATATTAATCAGAAACCCTAATTCTATCCCTTCTGGACCGGGTTTGCTGCGGGTTGAAACCCGCACCCAGTTGAGGTGGATCCGTTTGCGGGTAAGTGGGTCTTTGGGGAAGATAACCGGTACCCGCTTCAGACCCGTCAGCAGGTGAAATTACCGTTTTACCCCTGAGCTTCAAGATTCGTGCCCCATCTGGACGGTTCCGATTTAACCCCATTTTCAGCCATATCAGTTGTGATATCAAGCTTTTCTACAGGTTCTCTCTAGTGAGAATCGCATCGTTAAGTACAAGCCAAAGGAAAACTCTAACCTTGCTTTGGCCTTCCAAAATAACCCTAGACCACAATGGGTGACATCCTCTGAAATAAATTCTGGAGTATGAGTGAATGTAGAACTGTTCGTTCTAATCTAATTCCAAGGTTTTGATATCTTGCATTGGGGTACAACAAATCCCGGACAAAGATGTCGTTGCCCAAATCAATAATGTACTCACCCCCACAACACCACCCACCCCTTCAACTGACCCTAACCACCAATTATGCCCAAGTGTATACTCGCCTAGACCACTACTCATCTCAACAAAAATTCCACAATTACGTAAGTGATGTGTAGTTAGCAAAACATTGTTTATTACCAACCCAACTTGGGCAAGGCGGGCATGTTGACCGTCAAAACATGTTCATTCTACTTCCATTATTGAAGGTGACGACATGAATTTCGTTGAAGTACACACAAATCTCCTGTTCACTGATAATTCTGGCTGAAGCTAGCATGTAAAGACATAGATTTTTGCTCATGTGGATACAACAATTGGGTGGTGTATCCTCTACTTTCTTTGTACGAAAAATTTGTGCTAATAACTACGTCCAATATAGTGCACAATCATTACTATTATAACTAGTGAGTTAGCGCTGTAGCCATATGGACATGTGATGTAACCCATCTACTGCACATAATTTTCTATCTTAATTTGTTATATTTATATTTATATTTTATTTTGAAATAAAGCTTAATTTTTGATATTGAGAATTAATGAGAACGACTATACACCGAGACAAAATAGTGACTGTTAGGATAAAAGAAAACATTAAGTATATGCGATAGTAAGCTAAGTTAGATGTAACTCTAGCATGAGCTCAACAGCTCATAGTGAAAAAGAATATTCGAAAAAATTTGAAAAACAATCTTTAATTTGTTTCATTACACACAAAAATTAGGAAGAGAACCAACCCTCCTCCGAGGGCTGGCGTCATGGAGATCGCTGGCATGAAGGCAGCAATAATGGAAAGAGTGTTGATGGAGCAGAAGGGGGGGGGGGGGGGTTGACTTGGCAGAACAAAATAAATAAATACATTACATTGCATGGTGTATATATTTATAAGCATTTAAAAGAAATTGTGTTGCAAAGAGAAGACTTTTGGCTGCAACTCTTGGAGTTTCCCTCTTCAAGCGAAAAGAGAAACATCTACGGAACTCCGCCCTCCTTCGGGGAGTGTTTGTTCGTTAAATATACTCCAGCATAATTCTTACTCAGAGACTCAGAGATTATATCATGTGATGGTTGTGTTCAACCCTGATACTAATGTCCTTTACGCTCTCCCCTACCCTCAGGGAGGACAACCTTTTAAATTAAGAAATGTTTTTCTTACTAATTATCGTCTCTTATGATATTCTTTATTTTTGTATATCAGCTTAGGAGATTGGTTGAGATTTGGGGTGGAATGGATGATTCCTAAAGCATGTAGTCATATTCAACGTGTTTGTTGGTACGTGTCTTTTAAGGTTGGTTTGGTGTCTTTGAAGTAAGGGTATGGTTAAGTTGTAGTTTAAGTGATTAATATGTTGGAGTGTATTTTGAGTTGAATGTATATTTTAAGGTTTGTTAGTTGTGTTTTATTAGAGTTCATCTGTGTTTCAAAGCTTTTAGGTTTCAACTAGTCCTATGTTGTATCTTTTAAGTGGACATATTTTAGTCATTTTGGTTTTCTTACAATAGGGGTAGTGAATTCATGGGATTAGCTAATCTTGCTTAGTGCGTTTCATCTTTATTAAGGACTATTTGGTTATCCTATCCTTAGACTAGTTGTCTTGAGTATGGGTGTTTGTCTTAATTCATAGTGATTGTTAGAGGGGTGTCTAGCTTAGCTTAAGTGGTTAAACTATCCCATAAAACCAATTGTTTAGTATGTTACTCTTCGGTGTGACTATTAGTTGTTGGTTTCTCTTGTTTGTCCTTATTCCTATAACTATGAAGGGTGTTTGAGTTGAATCATTTGTACCTGCTTTAAGGTATTATAAGAACCAAAGAAGGTTTGTCAAAGAAAGCCTATAGGCACATTCTAAACACGGAAAAACGCACAAGGAACATCTTGCATGGCTCACAACTAGAGCTCCCGAACTCAAAATAGTGTGTTTCTGAATTTGCGTCGTAGCTTTGTGTGTTAACTAAAGACCCAGGAAGTCCAAAGAGACTTGGGTAGGTTACTGGACAACAGACTAGTCAGTCATGTAACTGTTGTCCAGTGTTGAAATCAGCACTGTGCAACAGTACGAGAACGGTCATATATGGAGTCTCGACTTTGTTTCGCTGCGATACGAAATTGGTAGCAATCCAGAGAGGTGGGTTTACATTCTCAAAGAATTTCATCAGCTTCCACGCTAGGGTTGGCAAGAGAGCATGATGAAGTAGAGAGTTGTCGTTTTGTGACCTGTGTTAACATGTTTTTATGTCATGTGAGTCTAGGATTGAAAATTTAGCCGTACTACGGTACTACCCCACCTTTTTGAAAATATTTAGCGCTCTGTCCCACTTTCCAAAACAATTAGCGATATGCCCTTGTTTAGGACACGTCAGCAAGAAACGTTATTGGGAAAAACGGTATAGGTTATTTCGATGTCGTTCTTCTCAATAACGTCATCTGTTCGAAAAAAAGTGTCATGCAGTTATTTGGAATAACGGCATAGGTTGTTTTGTTTTTCGACAGCTTGTAATCTCCACTTAGAATAAAAATTGCAAGTGTGAAAACCTTATAACAGATGCCATTATTTCAAATAACGGCATTCTCAATACTGATGCCGTTATTTGGAATAACGGCAACAGTTATAAATTTTTTTAATAAAAAAGTAACTTATTATTCATCCTCTCTGACGAATAAGTTAAAAAAAAAAAAATTATAACTGATGTCGTTATTTGGAATAACGGCATCAGTTATCAATTTTTTTTTAAAAAACTTTTTATTCATTCTCTTTGTTTCCAAACAACGGCAAGAGTTCATATTTATATATAACTGATGCCGTTATCTCCAATAACGGCATCAGTCATTCGAATGCCGTTATTCAGGATAACGGCATTATTTATAAGTTTTTTTCACACTTAGAACTTTTTAAAGTTAGAAAATTCACACTTGTAAGAGAAATATACTGATGCCATTATTCCAAATAACGGCATGAAAAAAAAGTAAAATAGATGCCGTTATTGGGAAGAACGGCATCGAAATAACCTATGTCGTTTTTTCCAATAATGTTTCTTGCTGACGTGTCCTAAACAAGAGCATATCGCTAATTGTTTTAGGAAGTGGGACAGAGCGCTAAATATTTTCAAAAAGTGGGGCAGTACGGCAAAATTTTCTCTAAGATTTAGGCTTTGGGTTATTTTGTATTGTGTGAGGGTACTGTGTATTATACTACATGTTGAGTTTTATATATTAGGCTTGTTGGGTTGAATCAATACCATCATTATACGGTTTTAAAAATCTTCTGTATTTTACATAAAAAAAAAGAATCTTTGGTGCGATTACATTCTCGAGTGGTACGGTTCCTTTCTACACTGTCAATTCATTCCTTAGCAACTATTGTAATGTTTCGGACTGGGATTGGGTGCTCTATAACTGTTCTAACGGTGACTTGGTCATTCACTGCCCTTCTTCTAAGATTCTGGAGGATCTTATCGCCAATCGATCGCTTACTATTGGTTCCATCTCTTTAACAGTACAGCAATGGGTTAAGATTCCCCCTTCTTCTTCTAAAGATCTTCAAATTCCTGATACAAAAGTATCCCTGGTGGGTCTTCCCCCATTCTGCGATTCTCTCCGTTTGGTTGGAGAGATGGCCAAGTGTGTGGGAGAGATCGTCAGCATTTCATCTAAGTCCAGATTGGCCTCTGGTAGTCTTCAAATCGAAGCTGTTTTTCGTTGCTTCTCCTCTCCGGAGCGTATTGAAGCGTTTGTCCTCACAGGATGGTGTTTCTTCTTTTCCTGTATCAGTTTTTTATCAAGAAGCCAAGTCTGGTAGCTTGGGACCTCCTATCCCTCTTCCCAGTTCCAAATCTTTGCCTCTGGATGTTGATCTCACTTCATCGTTCCACCCTGGTCCTTCATCGTCATCTAAGCCTAAAGCTCTTACTGTGAAATCTCGTGGTGCAGGAGGTTTGCGCAGCAAACGTCCTTCTCCTTATAAACCTCCTTCTCAGCCCTCCATCCCCAAAGTCTCACCTTCGAAATCCCCCAATTTGGTATGGATCAACCCTGATCGTCATCTTTCTAAGGCCGGCACTAATACTGCAACTTTGGTCACTCCCTCTCCCTCCATCACTGCTGCTCTTCAGCCTATCTTCTCTCCTGCCGCACCAGTGCTGGAGTTGCCTTCTCTAGGTGCCAAGGACAAGAAATCTTCTTCTTCGTGGCCAGCTTGGGAAATTAACCCGAATTTTAAGTCTGACTGGGAGCTTTTCCAATAGCTCGCGCACTTTCCCACTCCGAAGAAGTCGGACCCAGCTTTCTCCCCATCCAAACCTTCTTCTTCCCTGCCTTCCAAAGAGTCAGCTTGGATTGAACAGGATTCCCTCTTATCGGAGAAAGAGGCGGAGCTGGCTAGTGGTCCTTCTCAAAAGGTATTCGATGTATTTATTTTTCAGCTCTCTTTTGATGATGTTTATTTTGTTGCTGTTACTGTGTTCAATTTATGTCAATCGGTTTTTTTGGGTTTAGACTGCTCTTTTTTCCGGGTTTTTCGTCCCCCTTGCGGGTATTCTTCATCAGTTCTTGCTTCCCTTAAATGGACTTCCTTTTTTCTCGCGGCGAAAGCCCGAGCATTATTAGTTTTCTCTCCTCTCTGTACTGCTCAGTCGGTTGAGCATTTTTCCTCTTCCTCTGTTAGCTTGGTTAATTCTTCAGACCTCTCTCCCTCGTCTTTCGTGGTGGAGGAATGTCCCGAGAGGCTTTCCTCCTCTCAGGAGGAGGGGGCCTATTCATCTTTTCACTCCCCCTCCACTCCTCCTAAACCTCGCTTCATTAGAGCGAGTGCGCGCATTCAGGCTAAAATTTCTCTTCCTCCTGTTTTTTTGGGATTGCATGAGAAGGATTATTCTCCCAGTGCCGCGCGGCGCCAGTTGCAACTGGCTCACTCTTCCCTTACCCCTTCCCAACGTTTAGGTTCCATTTATGTTCCCATCTTCGATTCCCTCTCCAACCTAGAGCTTGCTTCTTCTGCCTAAGGTCTTGGGTTTCTTATTGATCCTTTGGACTCACCTAGTATTCGCTCTCTTAGGAAGAAAGAATATTCTATTGTTAAGGAGTTCCGTTCTTCCAATGATTAGCGTCTCATGGAATATCCGTGGTTTGCACTGCCCTACCAAGCGTAGGGCAGTTTTTGATTTGATCTCGTCATCTCACTGCGATCTTATTTCCATCTAAGAATCCAAGCTGGAATCACCCTCTCCTGCGGTCTTTCGCTCCTTAGGTGGTTCCATTATTTCTAGATGGATCTCCTTGGATGCTATTGGATCCAGAGGAGGCATACTCTTTGGGTTCAAGGAAGCCCATTTCTCCCTCATTTCTGTTCAGCGATTGAACTTTTTCTTAATAGTCAAGCTCCACTGGTCCGCTTTCAACTGCCCGCTTACCGTCATCTCGGTTTACGGTCCCTCCTCCCCCGATAGGCGACCATTATTCTGGAATGAGTTCTCTTCTTTACAGCAATTCTCCTCTGATCTTTGTTTCTTTTGCGGGGATTTTAATGTGACCCGTTTTGCATCAGAAAGATCTAATCAGGCTTATTCCATATCTCAATCGAGCCATTTTAATGATTGTATCCGTAACCATCAATTATCTAACTTACCTATTTCTGGTAGGTCATTCACTTGGTCCAACCAACGGGACCTCCCTATCCTTGACAAACTTGATCATTTTTTGGTCTCACACTCCTGGTTGATGAAATTTCATCAATCTTTTGTCCAGGCTCTCCCCAATCCTTCATCGGATTATATACCTATCTTGCTTCATTCTAATTTCTGTTTCAACGTCAAGCATAAATTCCGTTTTGAAAAGTTTTGGCTTCAAGATCAACTATTCGTTAATCTTGTTTCGGAATGCCTTGCGTTGGTTTCGGGATCTTCCGGGTTGGGTAACATACTTCTCAAGCTTCACGCTATTAAATTTGGTTGTAAAATTTGGAGATCAGAGAGGCAAAGCAACACCAATTTCCTTAAGAATTTTCTATTGCAAACCATTGCTTCCATCGATAGGATGGAAGAGTCTGGGCCCATATTCGAGTCTTGTAGATCGGGACGCCGATCTTGCAAGCTTGAATATGAGGACATCCTTCACCAGGACCATCTTAAGTGGGCTCAGAGAGCTCGTCTTAACTGGGTCAAAGAGGGTGATGCTAATACAGCGTTCTTTCATAACTTTGCTTCCCATAGACAACGCTGCAACCGCATTTCCTCTATCTCTGCTCAGGGTGAGGAACTTTCTTCTGATGAATCCATTCATCGAGAATTCCTTTCTTTCTACAAAAATCTTGTTGGATCCAATAAGCACCGTATGATAGAGCTTGATTGGATTCAACTTTATGGTACCCATCAGCATGATCTTTCTTCCCTCGAAGCCCCTTTCTCCCTGGAGGAGATCAAATTGGCTGTTTTTGCTTTAAAAAGCGACTCGGCTCCCGGGCCCGACGGTTTTCCTACTTTCTTTTTTCAAAAATTTTGGGATCTGCTTAAAGCAGATCTTCTCAAAATGTTTCAGGATCTCCATCAAGGAACCTTATCTTTCGACCGAATCAATTATGCTCATATAGTTCTTATTCCTAAGTTCATTGGGGCTCATCTTGTCTCTGAGTTCAGACCTATCAGCCTCATCAACACTTCTTTCAAAATTATTATGAAAGTTCTCTCTTCCAGATTGAGTGCTATCATTTCACCGTTGATCGACTCGGTTCAATCCGGATTTATCAAAGATCGTTTTATCCTCGATAGTGTTGCATCGGCTCAGGAAATTATTTCCCATTTTCATAGATCCCAATCGGAGGGCATCCTCCTTAAGCTTGATTTTCAAAAAGCCTACGACAATGTTAATCGAGATTTCTTGTTTGAAATTCTTACCTTTCGTGGATTTGGTCCCAAATGGATTGCATGGATCAAATCTAGTTTATTTTCAGGCACGTCTTCCATTTTTATCAATGGAGCGGAAGGTCGCAAATTTAAACTCAAATGCGGTCTCCGCCAAGGAGACCCTATATCTTCGCTCCTCTTCTCTCTTGTAGCTGACGTTTTTAGCAGGCTTCTCAGGAACGCTTGGAATCTGAACATGATTGAAGGTCTGGGCAGCTCCCCCTACTTTGAGGGAGTGCTCAACCTTCAATATGCGGACGACACAATCATTTTCACCAAACCTAACTCTCACTCCCTCCGTAACCTCAAGCTTCTCCTCTACTGTTTTGAGATGGCTTCTGGGTTATCGATTAACTTTCAAAAATCCTCTGTGCTTTGGTTAGGTGGATCTCCCAATCGCCAAGTGGAAATTTCCAACTTTTTTAACTGTCCAGTAGCCTCTTTCCCGATCACTTCGTTGGGGCAAGCTCCATAGATCGGATTGGCTCCCTCTTGTTGACAAAATTGAGTCTAGTCTTAATGTTTGGACTAGTAAACTTCTATCTAGAGCTGGTAGGCTTACTCTTATTAACTCTGTAATTTCATCCATGCCCATTTATCTTATGTCTTTCTACTATTTACCTTCCTGGGTTATCAAAAGGATTGATCAAATTCGTAGTAATTTTTTCTGGAACGGTTCTTCTTCCTTTAAACCAGGGTCTCATCTGTGTTAGTGGAAACTGATCTGCGCTCCCAAAGAGGAAGGGGGCCTCGGGGTTTTAGACCTTTGCGATCATAACATTGTGCTTTTAGGTAAATGGTTGTGGAAATTCCACAACCATGATCACTTACCATGGATTAAGATGATTAGGGGTTATCGCTCCTCCACCAGCCAATGGTGGGAATTTCCGGAATCCTCTTGTCGCATCGCTTCCCCCTTTTGGAAAGGTATTTGGAAGGCAGCTTCTGCTTTTCATTGCGGGGTTTATCGTATTTGCCATGACGGGTCAAGAGCTAAATTCTGGTCTGATCTTTGGATCGGTAACTCTTCACTAGCCACGGCTTTCCCCTCTCTCTTTAATTTGGCGGTTTATCCGCTGGCGACCATCGAGGATTCTTGTATTCTATTCGACAATGTTCGTTTCTGGGTTATTCCTTTCACTATTGATCTTCCCCAATCTTTGACCGAGGTCTTTGATGAACTCATCTCCTTGCTCAACAATTTTGAATGGAAATCTTCAGAGGGCATTGGTTGGCGATGGTCTACTTCAGGTTCGTTTTCAGTTAGATCCTTTTATAAGTTCCTTAACTCTAGAGGAGTTAGATCCCCTGTAGCTAAATTTTTCTGGGATATTTCGGCACCTCTAAAAGTGATTATCAACTCTTGGCTTGCCTTTAATTTTAAGTTACCCACGGTCGATATTCTTAACAAAAGGAACTTAGCGTTAGGTCAACTTTGTGCTCTCTGCACTGAGCATCCTGAAGATGCGAATCATCTTTTTACTCAATGCTCCAGTGTTATCCCGTTGTGGAAGATTAGCTCACTGGCTTGGGGCACAGGTGCTATTCCACCTGATTTATTTTCTTGTTGGAGCTTTAAACCCTCCAATCCCCAGTTCGGTAAAGTTTGGATTCTGTCGATTCATATCATTATTTGGATTATTTGGAAAGAGAGGAATGCTATCTTATTCCAGCACCGCAAGCACTCTAGAGTCGCTATGATTGATGATTTTCTTTTCCTTTTCAATCTTTGGTCATCGAGTTGGAAAACTTCGGATATTATTGTTCTAGCTAATCAGAAATTAACTGATGCTTTTACTTGTCTTCATAATCTTCATAGCTTATAATTCGAATGTTCTTTTCCAGCATTGATTATGTTTTTAGCTCACATTATTTCTTTCGCTTCCTTTTGCAGACTTGATCACTGCTCTCATTACTGCTCGCAAATCCAGGTTTTGTGCTCTTCCGGAGGTTCTTGATGCCTGTGCGGTACTTCCTTTCCGAGCGGTAGATGTTGGGTTTTGATTTGGTCTTACAGCAGTTTATCCCCTTTCTGCTTTTGTTAATATTATGAATTTCAATTTTTGTTACTGATGCTTGCGATCATCAGTTTATGTTAGTGCTTATATGGCCTCACTACCTTTTTTGTACTGCCTGTTATGGGATAGTGTTTATTATGAAGTCTCCCTTCTCTCCTTGTTATTTACCTGTGTGCTGCGGTTTTGTTTGGAGCCTCTAGCTCTCTAAGCATCCCTTCTGTTATGTCGGTGTTTAAGCTACAGGTTTGCTTTGTGCCACACTTGATGAGAAGGCTTCTATTATGTTCTTTTCGGCCATTGTTTTAGTTGGCCTATTCTTTTTCGATTGAGCTATTTCGGTAACTCGATGCTGTCTCTGTTACACTGTTGTGCGTTTATGCTCTCTGTAAATTGTTCTATTTTGATTGCTGCTCTAGCTGCTTGCGATTGTTTGGTTTTACTCAGGTTTCTTTCCTTGTCGCTCGTTCCGATCCCATGCGCTGCTTCCCCATATTAGGGTTCGCGGTTTTGCTTCTCCAGGTTTGGGGTTGGTTGCCTGTTTCGGAATGGATGGATTGATACTGTTTTCGTTGCCTTCTCCATCAGCGTCTTTGATAGATTTGTGCGTTTGGATGCGTTCGAGATACTTGCCCGGCTCCTGTTCGTCTGGTCCCGTTTGGTCTTGCTAGCTATGCTTCTCTTTGTTGTTGTTTTCTTCTGTTCTTAATTATTAGCCCCTTATGTATTATTGTGTTTATTTTACAGCTTGTAAAATTGCTTTGTATCTGACTTTTATTGAGTTTATATTATGATATTCTGATGGCTGGGGTCCTTAAGACCCTATGCGGTTCATCAAAAAAAAAAAAAAAAGAATCTTCTGTATTAATACTCGTCTCTTTGTTTGTTTTCAAAAGTATATTGTTTTGTTTGTTAGAAAAGTCTTTTCTTTGATAAACTTCTGTAAAAAGTGAAGATTTTAGTGTAAGAGTAGTTTTGTTTTAATCAAGATAGGATCTTTTGCGACTTAAAGTAAAGACAGAGTTTTTGAATAAAGGAAGTTGTTTTTTTTTTTTTTAATTTGTTAATTTGTAAGTTCTTTTTTATAGAAAAGTATCGATCTTTTTGGAAGAAGATTGTATTTTTGTTTTGTTTGAAAAGGTTCATATTTCTTTTTAAAAAAGAATTGTTTTTATCAGAAAAATGGTGTTTTTAGTAAAATTGGGATCGTTTAAGAAAATGGTGTCGTTTTTTAAAGAAAAATTGGTTATAGAAGATGGAGACGAAGTTTACGACAAAGATTTGTTAACCGCCTATGGTATGGATTATGCCCTAAACATGTTCAATTTGTGAGAATCACTAAGCTTGTCCTATTGAGAACCCATCCCCTACCTTCAACCACATACAAAAGAACCCATCTTTTTTTTTTCCTTACTCAAAAAAAAAAAAAAACTTTTATCAATCAATATCAAGTTCATATGAATTCACAGCCATGTATATCAACTAAACAAGTTTATGTATTAATCCCAACAATACAAATATTAAACATTCATCATCCATTAAATTTTCAATCATATATGTGTATACCCATGTTCTCAAAATCAAACTTAAAACAAGGTTGAAGACCAAATACCAAAGCAATGGGGGGTTCAGGTTCGGGCTTGGTGGATGATGGGAGAGGGTTGCGGCGATGGGGCAGCGTCGGGTCGAGCTGTCGCACGAAAATCAAGGAGGGGAAGTGATCCAATCCTTTAATTGGATCCAATTGAAGCTGCTGCCTCTTGCTCTCTGTCTACTACTGTTGCTTCTGTTTGGAAGAAGAAGAGAAAGAGTACTGCATATCAGTTCAGATACTTGCGTGCCAATCCTGAGTAAATGTTTGTATTTGAGGGTTATTTTTGATAATGATCTTGTAATATTTCATAATAAATCATGTATCAGCTTAGTGCACACTACGTACTGCCACCTGTAATGATCTGGTTTTGTTAGGGAATTAAGTGATGGGTCCCGGGGCATTTTTGCCATGTAAACACGCACAATAAACGTAATACTGTAATAGCTCGATGGGATAAATCCCAAAACCTATAATTGAATAACCTGTAACTGAATACTGTGTGAAATGAATTAGAAGCCAATCTTGATTCTGTTTCACCACCTTCTTCCTCCTCTCATCTTGGTCCCTAAAACCCTTGGTTTTGTGCATGTCCGATGCTGAGGAGACGACCCACCGAGTCCAACACCGCAAGTCAAGTTGGAACAGGAAGGTTGACATCGGGCTGATGTTGTCTTCTTCTATTTCTCTTTGTTTCTTTTTTTGGTAGAGGTCTGGGGAAATGGAGTTAGGGTTTTGGACTTGGAAGGAGGATATATATATATATATATATATAATATATATATATATATATATATATATATTATATGGGAATGATCATGTTAGAACTAGTTTTCAGGATAAGCTTCGTGTAAACTCCTTACAAACTCATCATATGGATGATCCGAAGCGTTCACATTGTTTAGAATGATAAAATTAGTCTAAACATGTAAAATTAAGTCATTTAAAATTCAATTGTCCATCCATCATGTCATATAAAAAATAACGATATTCAGTCATACAATTTATAATAACACTTAATTGCATGGATAAACAAATTTCAAATGACTTGTTTCTCATCTGTACACTAATTTAGATGTGTAGATTAAAATGAACGGTTCAGATTTTTCAATTTATATCCAAAAAAAATTTCACACTTGGTTCTCACTGAAAGAATTCTCAAAGGATCATAGCCATAGCCATATATATATATATATATAGAGAGCCCTTCGGTTGAGAACTAATTTGGCGAGTACTCTGTGAGAACTCACGGAGTAGATCCCCTATAAAAAATCCGAACCGGCTATCTCGCTCTATACACCTTAGATAGCATAACATAAAGAAATCAAGTAATTTGAAGTTCATTTGCCCATGATTTACATCATCGCAAAATTGTATGACTGAAAATTCTACTCCATTTGATGGATGGGCAAATGAACTTCAAATTACTTGATTTCTTTATGTTATGCTATCTAAGGTGTGTAGAACAAGATGGCCGGTTCGGATTTTTTATGGGGGGTCTACTCCGTGAGTTCTCACCAAAATTAGTTCTCAACCGATATATATATATATATATATATATATATATATATATATATATATATATATATATATATATATATATATGAAAAGGGGTATGAGCAACTTGCTCATTTAGTAAATAAGCAATTGATGATGTGGCATGCATGTGATTGGAAAATCCTTAAAAGGGTTAGGTTGTGTTTGGTTAGTTGTTTTGAAAACAGTTTCTGAAAATGAGAGTGTAAAAGCTGTTTGGTAATAATTTTTTTTGAAAACAGTTTTTTGAAAATGAGAGTGTAAAATGCGTTTGGTAAACCAAAAAACCTGAAATTTTCATAAAAATAGTTATTGGATAATGAGCTTATAAAAGCGTTTGGATATAAAATTAAATTCTCAAATTAATAGAAATACAGTTTTTCTGACAATGAGATTATAAAAGGCGTATGTTTAATCAATTTGCATTAGTTTTCTTATGAATATTTTTTTTCCTGCAGTTACAGAGCAAACTTCTACAAGTATATGAACAAGGTATCTGAGAAAGAGCGAATCGAGCAAATCTTATCCATATGAGGAGTTGTTTTAATGTGAAATACCTTAAGCTTGTTCATATGAACTGATATGCGACTATGTTTTTTCCAATGAAGATATTGTATTCGTATTGTATTAAGAAAATTCCATAAACTGATATGCGATATGCAAAAGAGTAATATGAAAGATCATTTGAATATAATATAATGAAAATTATTTGATCGCATCCGTTGTTTTGTAACTCATTACACTTGCTTCAATCTCAAGTTACATAATAAGAATAAAGTTGAAATACATTATATTACATTGCAACTCTCTGTTTGTTAAGTTCCAATACATTATAGTATATGTACTTGAAACCTGGAATCCCAAAATGAGCTGAATTACACTGATGCAACATACATTGGATTGTGCTTGTTTTTATGTGGCTTTTGTGGTATCTTTCGCATCAATTTTTTTCAATTTTCTTCTTTGTTTCTTCCCATCACTGCCAAGCTACGCTTGAGCTTATTTGAATTGTTTAATTGTCGGCCCTTACACCAATTGTAATCTGCAAATTTTGATAGGAACAAAATTAGCGGTTAATAAATGAATTTGAAACTTCATCCTTTAATCCCTTATAAAGCATCTGAAGCCAACAGAATCCATCAAAACTGTCAATAGCCATGAGCAGCATCAGAACCCATCACAGGAAAGAAATTGTACACAATATGAAAATTTGTTAAAGAAAGAAATCAATAGTTGAGTTATACAGGATCAGAAGCCATCATCTCCAAATTCATCAGAGGCACATGAACAAAAAATATTACAAATCCTTGTGTTGACACACTGATTTTGCCCAAAGCATGAGAAGACATCACAAGCATCCCAAGTCAGTCCTAAATTTATTAGAAGCCTTCACAGTTACCCCCCATATCAATAAGAAGTAATTTTCAAAGTGTATAAAACATGACAAGGATTCACAATCCATCAGAAGCATCAAAAGCCATGAGCAGCATCAGAACCCAAAGGTTCTTTCAATGAAAATGATTCAGAATCAAAAGCCATGAGCAGCAACAGAAATTTTTCTTGTAAAGGATTCAGAATCACAAGCATCTGAAGGATTCAGCATGACACACATTATATAATGCACATCAGAAATTATTGCATAAAGTGTGTGTCACTCCAAAGGACCCAGGTACATAAAAAATACCTTACAAATAAGAGAATAAAACCCAATTAAGAAGTGTAGTATATAAATACCCAATTGCGCTGTTGTGTCGCAGTTGTTAAAAAGATGTTCAGCTGCTATTTCTGATACCAATCTTTATCCTGGTAAGGATTGAATCATATTGTTCAAAAATTAATCACGAAACGAAATACTAGGAAATATTTAATCGGATTCAATTAGTCGTAGGCTCAGAACAGTTATGTATAGAAAAAATGTTTGAATAAAACATGAAGATTAGTCTAGGGCTGCATTTGAATGCCATGCCAATTAGTGCTAATCATGCATTTTAATGCATTTGAATGCCATGCCAATATTTAAAATGATCAATGTGGATATGATGACTTTTATTCCCTTATAAAGCATAAAATGCTTTCATTACCCATCACAAGCATCATAAGCTTTGATTATCCATCAAAAAAATATTGGTTAATAAAATATAGATGATTTTGACACGAAAAATGTATTGGCATGGATGAAATTAGTATTGTAAGCTTTGATTAGTCCATTTCATCATTGCCTAGACTAATAGAGGTAAAAGAGTAAAGGTGGTTTAAAAGAAATAAATGAAGCACTTCCTGTTAGATGGATACTAACAACAAACATATGACAAGAAGCACTTCCACCGAAACTGCATGCATCAGAAGCATCACAGTCAGAAGCCATCACAGCATCAGAAGCATGACAGCATCAGAAGCCATCACAACATCAGAAGCATCATAGCATCACAGCAAGGAAATTGTACATAGTATGGAAAATTTATAGGATCATAAAAGCCATCATCTTGAGATTCATCTGAGACACATGTGCAAATTTTATTAGAATGATTTTGCCCAAACATGAGAAGCCAACACAAGCATCAGAAGCCTTCACAGCCTTCACAGTTATAACAAAGTATCAAGAAGGTTATTTTGAAAGTGAAATTCATACCACAAATCCTTATAAAGGAAGAAGAAGTCATCACAATCCAAGAGAAGCCATCAGAAGCCATGAGCAGCAGTAATACCCTTCACAGGAAGGTACATGAGCAGCAGCAAAACCCATCAGAAACCATGATAGTTATAAGGGATGTAACAAGAAGTTAATTTTGAAAGTGAAACTGAAACCTTCGAACAAATGTAAAGCAATATGAAGCTAGGAAAAAAAGACCCCAAAGCCATGAGCAGCATCAGAACCCATCACAGCAAGGAAATTGCACATAGTATGGAAAATTTATAGGATCATAAAGCCATCATCTTGAGATTCATCTGAGACACAAGTGCAAATTTTACTAGAATAATTTTGCCCAAACATGAGAAGCCAACACAAGCATTAGAAGCCTTCATAGCCTTATAAAGCATAACAAAGTAACAAGAAGGTTATTTTGAAAGTGAAATTCATACCATAATCCCTTATAAAGGAAGAAGAAGTCATCACAATCCAAGAGAAGCCATCAGAAAACATGAGCAGCAGCAATACCCATCACAGGAAGGTACATGAGCAGCAGCAAAACCCATCAGAAACCATGATAGTTATAAGGGATGTAACAAGAAATTAATTTTGAAAGTGAAACTGAAACCTTCAAACAAATGTAAACCAATATGAAGCTAGGAAAAAAAGACCCTAAAGCATGAGCAGCATCAGAAGCCATCACAGCAAGGAAATTGTACATAGTATGGAAAATTACTTCACCTGCTTCCTCCCTTCACCTGCTAGAAGAAGCCATCACAATCCATGAGTAACAACAGTACCCATCACAGGAAGGTAACGCAATGATATCTTTTCAATATGAATAAATCAATAATCTACATAAGTAGGATCAGAAGCCATCGTCTCTAGATTCATCAGATACACATAAACCAAAATTTAGTACATATTTGTGTTTCGTTACTACCATCTAGCATGTTTGTGGTTACAGGTTTATAAAATTTTTCAATACTCTAAAGGTTATATAAGATCAGAATATATCATCATCATCTCCACAATTGTGAAATACTACCAACCAAACACAAAATAGTACATGTGGCTGAGATGAATCTAGAGATGATGGCTTCTGATGCTATTTAATTAAACCATTGATTTCTTCCTCTATACAATTTCCATACTGTGTACAATTACTTCCTGTGATGGATTCTGCTGCTGGTCATGGCTTGTGATGGCTACTGATGGATTCTGATGGCTTCTTCTTGCAGGTGATGGGAGGAAGCCACATGTGCAAGTGTTCTAATAAATTGTTCTAATAAATCGTAAGCTCAGAACACATTTTTATAGAACAATTGTTCTAATAAATTATCAAGATTAGTCTAGGGCTGCATTTTTTAAAATGCCAAGCCAACTATTACTAATCATGTGTCCACCCCCTCCGTCACCCATAGTTGAATTCATCAATCATTTGGTCAGTACAATGAAAGAAGTTCACATAGAAGTGTTGTATGTTTACGTTAACCTAAAAAAAAAAACTGGATCAGAAGCTACCATATCCATCATATCCAGATTGATCAGAGGCACATGATGATAGATGGGGGTGGACACACACCCTTTTGATTAATAATGTATTTCATTATTTCCTTGAACGACAGAAACTAAAAATACTTTGGGGTGAAATTTAAACGAGATGCACTTCATGTTATGAGATAACTCCATTCATTCTTCTAAAGCATCATAGGTAACAACAATTCATCCAAGTGCACTGGCTGAGCCACATGTGCCTGTTAAAATGTTGCAAACAAAACCCATCCAAACACACATTCTAATCCAAGTGCACTGCATGCATCCAAGTGCACTACATTAGCATCCAAGTACAACCTGCAAACACATCAGTAGACCATGGAAATAAAACATCAAAACCTGTCTCATATCCCACAATCAATATGGAAATAAATTGACGAACTTTCCAAAAGTTGAAGATGCATTATAAACAACAATCTGACTATCATGATAAGATGAAAACTATATAGATTTGGAGAAAGTAAAATATAACTTAGTATTAAAACTTTACCAAAGTGCACTGCCTTATAAAGCATCAGAGGCCATCATTAACCATCACAACCTTCAGAAAGCATCAGAAGGATTCATTAAGAACCATGTGAAGCCAACACAGGATCCCCAAAATTTGGGCAGCCATTTCCTTCTTTCACAATAGGAAATTCCAACCAAAAAAACTTCTCCAGGTTTGAGCAGCAAAAAAAATGCTTCAGGTACCATACAAAATTATGTTTGGATAGCTTTTTTATACCCTTTTTTCAATTTCTAAAACAAAAAAAGCGTTTGGTTACCCTCTTCTCAAAGCAATTTTTTGCTTCTCTTTTTAGAAAAATCCAAAGCAGTCATTTCTTAATGCATATCAGATATTTGATTTTGTATGTATGCATCCAACTGAACCAAATATCGTTTAAAGGATTTAATTAGTCATAGGCTCAGAACACATTTGTTTACAACATTTGTTCAAATAAAGCATCAAGCATAGTATAGGGCTGCATTATTATGCCATGCCAACTATATCTAATCAAGTGTCCACCCCCTCCGCCACCCATAGTTAAATTCGAAAAGCATACACTCAGCTTAGCATGAATAGTCCACATGATAACCTATCTGACGTCACATAAACCTTAATAGAAACCAAAAATCATCCCCAAGTTTGTTCATTTCCATGGATATTCACTGCAGCTGTTCATTTCCTAATCACTAGTACACAACAAAACCAGGCAGAAGGGGGGGACACACATGCCTCTAAAAATTATATGTGAATTTCATCATTGCCTAGACAGACATAAAGTAAATAGGCTTTGTTGTGAATTTAAATTTTAAACATGCACTTAAAATCACCATCATAACCATCATACTTAAATCAACTTCAGATGCGGTTATCAAATAGATGAAAAACGAAAGGAACAAATGCACTTATAACCATATATTGGAATAGCACAATGAAACCATGAACCACTACATTGGGCTAAAACATTACATTAATGCCTTGCATTCCACATTGCCAGAGCAATTTGATCTCTTTTACTATTCATGCGATTCAATTGGGAAGATGACAAATCCAACCCTTGAGATGTGGATGCATTATCTTCATTGTGTACATGATTAATTAACTGTTCATCTTCTAAATCCGAAAAGAATGTATCGTCCGCTGAATATCTACGTATAAAATTATGAACTGCACAACAAGCTGGTACCATTAGAACCTGTCTTGTGAACATGTAGTTTGTCATATATTTGAAAATAGAAAACCTTTTTTTGAATACACCAAAGGTTCTTTCAATGACATTTCGTAGCCTTGCATGCATTTTGTTGAAATATTGCATATGCTGGGTTGGTACATGATTAGGCCCTTGGAAGTCTTGCAAGTGATATGGCTTCCCGCGGTAGGGAAGCTAAAAAACCGGACATGTTCGTGTAACCACAATCTACTAAGTAATATTTATCATCGGGAGGGATTTGCAACAGTCCTTGTATTAATGCACTTTGTATTAACCGGGAGTCGTTAGCACTTCCTTCCCATCCCACATAAACAAATGTGAACATCATTTCAAAATTACAAGCGGCGAGCACATTTTGAGTTATATTGCCTTTTTGACCACGACAAGTATTTTGTCGACTAGCGGGTACGCAAGCATCTATTAATGTGCCATCGGCAGCACCAATAGCTTCCTACATTAATGAATTTGAAACCTACTACTTTAGTGAACACATTTGAAATATTACAATAATATGGTAGTAATCATGAAGCTAATAAAATACCTTTAAACCATGGATAAAAGTCAATGGAACTACTGATCCTTTTATGTACATGTGTCATGTTTGGGGGAGTAATAAGAACTGTTGCTGCTCTTGCCAAACCTTTCAACACTTTTGTAAAATGTCGTTCGATTGTTTCTGTTGAGTGTTGAAACCGATCTGCAGCTCCTCTGATTCTATGACTATTACCGACAATGTACAAAAAAATGGCAACACTTTTCTCAATAGAGACGTGTCTATGTTGGGCTTCCTCGTCCGTTTCCTCAAGATAGTTGCAATTTTTTAGAAATTGACACAAAGTCCAAAAACAATCTTGATTCATGCGGAATGTGCGATGACACTTATCCGGGGGACCATCTAGGATTTCTTGTAGATATTCACGGCCTGCTAGTTTAGAAGTGAAATGGGGATTCTTTTCAGAGATCATCTCTAGAAACTGGAGTGTCAACAAGTCATCCAACCCGTCACTATCATCACTTGACGTGTCACTTGACAAGTCCATCAGTATGGTAGCACTTGCAATAATACTTCACTCTGAAAAAGTAGAATTCATTTACATAAAGAATATTTGATGTTTAATACTATAACAATAGTGGAGGTTATATAAACAATTACCCTAACATTTAATGTTATCTAACAATGTTAAACCCAAAAAAAAACAAAAACAACAACAACAGCTAGTAATAGCAAATGCATTTAAAATTAAACCATTACGAATTAAAATCCAACACATTGTGTCATTAAATATTCACAGTGTAATCATACAAAAATATTTAAATAAATTGTTAATACATTTAACAAATACGTTGGGTTGGATCCACTTAAACAAATGAGATCCCTCTAGTCCTTCACAAAACTCTGCCACCACAAGAGTCTAAGCTCCGGTTTCATAAGAATGAAGCCATGATGCCAACTAGGGTTTGCAACTATGTTGTCCATTGCCACACCAAGCAATTTGTAATCAAGCCCATCCATCGTATTGATTATTTCCATGCACTTATCATCGGAGTACGGATCCTCTTCGTCCGAGCGATTACTTCAGTCGCCCATTTTCTTCTTATAATATTCAGTTTTTGCAAGATTAGCAGAGGTATTCGCATCAATACAAATATCCATTCTCTCATTCTTCGAGCTTTTTGTTGTTCGACCACTTGACCCACCAGATCGCCTTTTGTGATACCCCAAACGTATTGGTTCATAATCATCCTCATCATCCAAATTTACATGTGGTGCATTGGGGAGGGTGGGGTGGGTAAACTCAAAATTGACCCTCCGTTCCTCATCGGAGTCATACACTCTTTGAGTTGAAACCCTAGAAAGTAAGCCCTGGGCAGTAGACCCCCCCAAAAGTTTGGTCAAAGCATCATAATTGGCCAATCCCTTTGATTTGAATGTTTTAGCCGTAGGGTGTGCCTAATCAAAAATTTGTGTTGATAATTAATAAGTAGTAAAGTCATGAATAAGTATATTAAGATGATAATCACACACTGTTATAAAAATAAAGATATATTTGAACCTTGACATATGTCTCCCAAACATGGGGCTCGCAAGTGACTGTATGGTTGTCTTCATCTCAACCCATACCACTCTGGTTCTTCAAAGTGTGAAACTCCCTCCACTTAATCCTAAGTCTGGAATGAATCTCTTTTAATTGTTTAACCAGGCATGTACGATTACACATGCAATTCAAACTTGCAACAAATTGTTGCCAAACTTTGCCTACAGATGTCGAACTTTTTAGACTGTTTCGGTCGACCTCCTCCTCCATCAATTCCACAAGTATCTGCTCATTACATGTTGGCCATAGGACAATATCACTATCCAACTCCATATCCTTCCCCTTACCAGTCATCTATATTAGCGACATAATGGTAAATAAGATAAAACAATCATCAATTGCTGAACTATAACAGTGAACGGAAATTATTTTCTCAATTCACATAATAATAATTTGTAGATGATGGCTTCTTTCAAAAATATAGGAACAAAACTTTTTTTAATTCACAAGAACAAAATGGTATTTCTTTATTCTAATAATTCGATTTGGAAGCCAACAGTTAGGAGTGTAGTCGACGTCGACCATAGGATCAGAACTCATCATCTCCAAATCCAGTTCATAAAATTTTTTTTAATCCCTCAAATCAGTATAGAAAAAAAAACAAAAAAAAAGGGAAAAAAAAACCACAGATCTGGAATTAACACATCGACGTCGACCATAGGATCAGAACTCATCATCTCCAAATCCAGTTCATAACAAATCTTTAATCCCTCAAATCAGTCCAAAAAAAAACATAAAAAAGGAAAAAAAATAAAAATAAACCACAGATCTGGAATTAACACCTCACCAAACCGAAACCCTTGTAAAAAAATTGGTTCAGATTCAAACATACCTTTTTCTTTCAAGAGTAAAGAAGTTGTCTCCAACAGATTCAAGCCTCAGCCAACGTTTGATTCGACTGCACCGTTCTCGAAGACACCTTCTACTGTAAGCAGATCTGGTCTCACAGACCATAAACCCCTAATTCGTTGATTTTTTGAGGTGATTTTGAGGGATTAAAGACAGATCGAGCGTGGAGCTTGAGATGGGAGAAAACAGTATCGCAGAAGAAAGGAGATCTCTTGATGAGAGTAAAGAGGGAGTAAAGGAGACGGTTGATGGGAGTAAAGGGAGAGTAAAGAGGCCTCGGGACGAGTGAGAGAAGTCGTCGTCAAAAAAGAGAGAGGAAGGGGGTAACCAAAAAAGAGAGAGGACGGTGGAAATGACCCCTTTGGATTTTTCTGAAAATGAGAAGCAAAACGTCGCTTTGAGAAGAGAGTAACCAAACGCGTTTTCTTTTTTAGAAAACGAAAAAAGGGAGTTAAAAAACTATCCAAACACACCCTTAGTTATCCAATGTATCACATGCATGCCACATAATCAATTGCTCATTTACTAAATAAGCAATTTGCTCATATCCCTTTCACCCATATATATATATATATATATATATATATATATATATATATATATATATAGAGAGAGAGAGAGAGAGAGAGAGAGAGAGAGAGAGAGAGAGGAAAATCTTTCATTGTGCACCACCCTTCCATGTGCACTCGTGTGCACTCGGCCTTCCCACCTTCGTATCGACGATCCGAACCATTCACATTGATCTACAATCCAAATTAGTCGAAATATGTAAAATGAAATCATTTGAAATTCATTTGCCCATCCATCATATGACTATAAAAAACAATGATTTTCAGCCATACAATTTTGTAACACATCAATGGATGGGCAAATGAATTTCAAATAAATTGATTTTACATATTTAGACTAATTTAGATGTGTAGATCAATGTGAACGGTTCGGATCGTCGATACGAAGGCGGGAAGGCCGAGTGCACATGCCGTGTGCACCATAGGTGGTGCACAATGGAAGACTTCCTATATATATATATATATATATATATATATATATATATATATATATATATATATATATATATATATATTTGGGATGGATGAATCTCCAAAATTATATTTTAATAAGAGGTTAATAATTCAACTAATCTCGTTCAAAATACAATTTTTGGTTGGCTTTTCACATTTTTTCCTAGTAATTTTAGTCAAGCCCCCCGGTTGACCAACAATTTATTTGTTGGTCCTTTAGAGGACCATTTTTGAAACAAAGGCTATAGAGAGCTCTGTTTGATTTCAAGTCTCGGTTCAGGTTTTTCAGATTTATATCCAAAAAAAAAATTTACACTTGGTTCTCACTAAAGAATTCTCACATGATCATATATATATATATATATATATATATATATATATATATAGTCAAACCCCCCGGTTGACCAGCAATTTATTTCTTGGTCCTTCAGAGGATCATTTTTGAAACAAAGGCTGTAGAGAGCTATGTTTGATTTCAAGTCTTCGCCGTAATTTTGTGAAAATCTTCATGATGCTGTTGGTGCGGAACTGTGCGCTTTTGGATTTCTTTGTTGACGATAATTTTAATTCAAAGCTTCACATTTGTTCGATGAAACTATGAAATGAATTCTTGTAATCTTCTCTTCTAAAAATGAACATCACCAGGAGGGTGACTCCCTGACTCTTCGGAGCTCCATCAGAAGTCGGCGACAGAGCATCGTGAAGACCAACGACCAAAGAGAGATGAAGCCCTGTCACGTCCCACTTCACACTATACGGACGTACGGGCAAGCAATTGAGATCCAGCGAATGATATAAATAGACCAACTTATATTATCCATAAGCTGTACAATACCAGTAAGCTCAATAACACGAGTAACAATAATAATCACATGAACAATACTAGAATAGAATAACCAATATCTAAGATACAAGAAATTTGGATCAAAATACCCGAGAATAAACAATGAAATAAACAGTTTATTACAATGAGGTGGTAGAGAAATAGCTGAAGCAATTCCGTCTAGAGAGTCTGATCATCAAGTTCCTTTTGTAATCATCCTTGTACCTGTATAAACGTTAACTCAAAAAAATGGAGAAGTACCCGTTAGAGCAAGCTTCAGACACTAGGTAGCAACAAGCAGTAAAATGGTAAGATAACAAGATATAACATGGAAGGAACACGGAGTAGTAGTGCAATTACTGAAAAATAGTACAATACAATATGGAAGAAACCAAGTAATTGAAACAATATGATCATGTGAGTAACAACTATAAACAAGTGTATTCAAGACTTCAAGGTATAATCAATTGGTAACCCAGGATCTGTTATTCCATAATCATGAAATCAAGAATCAAGAATCATGCTTAGTATCAATCTCGAGTCCATCAGTTTTGTTAACTTATCTAATGCACATAATCTTGTATTACATACCACAAGTTCGGGTGCATATCAATCATGTGACGTTTAGACTTAAGTAGTGAATTCTATAGGATTATTTACTCGGGTCTTCCAGTGATAGTATCAATAAAAAAGACATGTAATCAAGAATCAAGAATTACTATTCCGGGAATCATGGGCCCCCTTCCGAATATACTCCCCTATATTGAGTACTACTAAGCCGTACCCTTATAACCCCGGCTTGTTATTATTTTACAATAATTAATCATGAACATACATTTTGTATGACTAGTGGAACAGTGATATAAAGACTGTTAATCAAGAATCAGGAAAATGTCAAGGGCGGTAATCATGGGTATGAGAGGTGAAACATGTACATGCATCGATGGTAGTTATCATGGAATTATCAAGTGGTATAAAATGCATTATATGAGAAAATCTATCAACCTATTATATGGGTACAAGTTATTATTACAAGAACGAAAATATATAGTTAAAGCATACTAACTATAATTAGGACAACAATACATGTATGTATTTAAACTCACATTCCCGCTTCTACGGGAATGCTAATCTTGTTAAGTCAGAGATTCTAGAAAGTAGACTCTCTGTCGGTTCCAACAATTTTTTATATAATACATTATAAGAATAGAAGATAGGTCCATTAGTCTATTCTTTACCGATTTCGTGTTCAAGCAACAATATACGGTCAAGTTCTCGGACTTATAACTCTACTATAAAATCCTTATTAAATTCTACAAAAATAATAATCTCGTTCTCGTGGGTGTATATTAATGAGTATGATTTTATCAGGTAATAATAATAACACTAGGTTGCATTATTAACTAGTTTACTAGACGATGCATTTTAAAAACATATAATCTGAATACTGCGACGTTATAGTATTAAAATGCTAATATCTTGCAATCTACTAATTGGACTGAGAAACCGTAAGATGTTCTAGATTCTAGACTCAGAGGGCTACAATTCATATGTACAAAGTTCTTGAATTCAATATCGGGAACTAGGTCGAATTTCCAATATAAATTTGGGTAGACGATAGGACAGAGTTATTCGGTATTCGATAAAACGATTCGAAGTGTATTAACGGTTCAAGATTTGAATCAATAGCATAAAATAAGTAACTAGACAAGAAAATATGACGGTAACTAGGATACTTGCTAAGAGTTCAAGAAAAATGCTTGCCTTTATTTGACGGTTACGATCGTGGTGATGACAACGGGAAGTAGAAAAGCAGTGATAGCAACTCAACGATAGTGAGAATGGCAGCAGGCAACGATAGTGAATGGCGGTACACAGCAGTGAGTAAGTGGAGTTTGGGTTTCGAGTTGTGTGAGCTTCGGGGGTGTGGGGTGAAGTTTTCGGTTGTTGGAGTTTGAAGTAGATGGAGGTGAACCTGCGAATGGTAGCAAGACGGATGCGGTGGTGGTTAAGGAGTTGAAGTGGCTGTGAGTTTTGAAGGAGCATTAGTGGTTGGGTTTTGGAAGCAGTAGAAGAAGAAGAGGAAGGCATCAGAGGTGGTTGAAGGCAGTCGCGATGGTGCAGTCGGTGGCTCGAGTGGTTGCGAGGAGGAAAGAGGGTGGTGCTGCAGTGTTTGGCGATGTGGTCGGGGTGATGTCGGGTAGCAGCAAGAGGAGGTGGCGTAGGGGGCAATGGAGAGGTGGTGCTAGGGTGTAGGAGTTAGGAGAAGCTTCAGGTGTAGCTAGGTGTTGGAGCTCGGTGGAGCTCGCTGTGGTGAAGGTGAAGATGAGGCTGCAAGGTGTTCAAAGGTGGCGGTGAAGGCAGCAGGTGGCGCTCGGGGGTTTTCATGGGGTGGCTGCAATGATGGCTTGGGATGGTGATGAGGTGAGGTCGGGGTGGTGAAGCTGGCGGCGATGAGAGATTGGGAAGAAGGTTGGTTGTGGGTGTAGAAGGGGGTGGTGCTCGGAGGTCGGGGATAGTGGCTGTGGAGGAGGAGGTGGTGGAGCTCTGGGATGAGCTGGAGGTGGTGTCGTGGTGCACGTGAGGTAGGGGAGAGTGAGCAAGGGCTTGGGTTTCGAAGAAGAAAAGAGAAGGAGGAGAAGGAGGAGAGACAATGAAGTAGGAGAGCTACATGCATGTATATATATTATATATATAATATAATATAATATAGAGTGAAGTTTAGCGTGTAGGGAGGTGGAGTGTTTCTTTGGGTTAGGCTAAGATGAGAAGGAAGGCCGAAGAGGACAGAATTTATGAGCCAAAAATGTAGTTGGGATTTCTGTTGGATTAGGATTAGGAATTAAATTAGGATTGATCAGGATTTTAATCTAAACTCCAATAGAAATTATAGAATGAATCAGAAAAATATTTCGGTTCTAACAAGAATCAAATAGAGACCGATAAAAAGTCCAAAGAGAAGAAATGAAATAAAAGTCGATTGATAATACAAAATTTTTACGTAATAAAATATATACAATTGGAACAGGGGGTTACAGGCCCAAAAAGAGGGGCCCTCTCACGAATGCTATAGAGGTGGGAACCAGGAGAGCTTGAGGAAGTCTATGGAGGGATTAGGCGAGTTGAGGCCAAATCCAACAGTCAACGTTCACCGTTCCTCCAAAGATGTTGGACGAGAGGACAAGCACCCCCCCCCCCCCCCCCCCGCGCACGCGCGAATCGACGATATTGACAGCCATCCCCACCTAATCACCACAATCAACACTACCACCACCTCCAACCAATCAAACCCTACTGCTCTCCCTCCCTAAAGGTTAACTCCTGCCCCACCCACCCCACAACCTACCAAACCCACTAACCTCCTCCCCCCTATCTGCTATGGCATCAAGGGATGTCGTGGTGGTGGAAGGGGCAAACAAGGCCACCGAGGAGGAGGAATGGGACTGTTGTCGAGAGCAAAAGAATCAAAAAGCAGTATTTTTTTTTTTGGAAGCAAGGGATCTCCCCGACCAAGGGAAAAAGCCAAAGAAGAAGAAAGCTCGAAGAGGGAAGCGTAAACTTGTGCCATGTTTCAATTGTGGCGACTTCGGCCACACTAGACTGTACTGCACCAAAGAATTGTTGTGCACGACATGCATGGAATGGGGCCAAAGCGCCTATCTTTGTGATGTAGACAATCAAAACGAAGAAGTGGGCCAATATGTTAAGCAAGGGTTTTCTATGGATGATCTGGTGAAGATAAACTTAAACAAGATCGAAATGAAAGAGGGGTTTCTTCGGGATAAGTACACCATCGCCATAGAGGTATGAGGAAGGCCATCTAAAAATCACATTGTCGAGGCCGTCACCAAAAGCCCTGCCAATGGAAAGTTGGGACTGGACGACATGTCGATTTGGACACCATTCATTCCTTATTCAGTTTTTGTCACCTGAATTGTCACGCCCTGCTTCCCACTACACGGAAGTACGGGCACATAATTGAGACCCAGCAAATGATATAAATATACCAACTCAAATCATCCATAAGTTGTACAATACTAGTAAGCTCAATAACATGGGTAACAATAATAATCACATGAGCAATGCTAGAATATAATAACCAATATATGAGATACAAGAAATTCGGGTCAAATACCCGAGAATAAATAATGTAATAAATAGTTTATTACAATGATGTGGTAGAGAAATAGTTGTAGCAATTTCGTCTAAAGAGTCTGATCATCAAGTTCCTTCTGTAACAATCACATGTACCTGCATAAACGTTAACTCAAAGAAAATGAGAAAGTACCCGTTAGAGCAAGCTTTGGATGGCAAGTAGCAACAGACAAGAAAACAATAAAGCATGATATAACAAGGAACAAGAATCAGAAAAAATGGAACCATATGATCAAGTGCGATACAAGTAACAAATGTAAACTTGTAACTGAAACGAGAAACATAGAAATAGGACTTCAATAAATAATCAATCGATGACGAGGAATCATGTAACGGAAAACATGTCATGTAACTGGAATCATGTAAACGTGTAAACATGAATCATGTAAACTGCTAAACAAAAATATGTAAACTTGTAACTTGTAAATGGGAACATATAAACGGGAATCATGTAAACTTGTATACGGAAATCATGTAACTTGTAAACATGATTCATGTAATCAAGAATCAGGAATCGTGTAATCAAGAATCAAGAATCATGTAATCAAGAATCATGCTTAGTGTAGGTCTTAAGACTACCAGTTTTATTAACTTATCTAATGTACACAATCTTATGTCCCACACCACAAGTTTGGATGCATATCAATCATGTGACGTTTGGGTTTATGTAGTGAATTCTATAGAATTATATACTCGGGTTTTCCAGTGACAGTATCAATAAAAAAATTATGTAATCAAGAATCAAAAATCAAAAATCATTATTCCGTGAAATACGGGCCCCCTTCCGAGTATACTCCCTTATATTGTCCACTACTAAGTCTTAACCTTATAATCCCCGGCATGTTATTCTTTTATAATAATTAATCATGAACATGCAGTCGGCATAATCAGTAAAAGGGATAATATTATCAAGACAGTTATCGGGATGATATCAAGAGATGATGCAATACATGATATAGAGTCATGACAGTAATCAAGAAAGTATCAAGTGGTAGATGCAAATGCATGATATAAAGAAAATGTATCAACCTATTATATCGGTACAAATTATTAACAACATTTATAGTTCAGTTCATTAAATATGAAAAATAACTAGTTTATATGCAAAATTGTAGAGATGGATTTCTAGACAACATCACCTATCTGCGTTCAAATTCACTTTCCAGTTGCTACAGAAAAGAAAATCTGATTCCGTCAGAGATTCTAGAATGTAGATTCCCTTTCGGTTTTAAATCATATTCACATGATATATTCTAGGAACATTAGCTATGTGTATAAATTCATTTTTTTTGTTGTTTCGTGTGCAGACTTTGTCATGGAAATCCAAGAGTCACAATACTAAAATAGCTATCGGAATAAGAAACCGTAAGATGTTCTGTATGCTATATTCAAAGTGCTACAATTCATTTATACAGAGTTATTAATTCCAGTATCGGGAACATGGCCTAATTCTTAGTACAAGAGACAGGACAATAGGTTTCGTGTAAAGTTTCGGTGTTCTGGAAATTTCAATATTACAATACTAAAATCGTGATATTTCACAATCTATAAATCAGATTGAAAAATCATAAGATGTTTTGTAATCTAGACTCAGAGGGCTACAATTTATATGCACAAAGTTCGTAGATTCAGTATCGGTAACTAGGTCAATCTCTTTGTTCTTTACGGGTTCGTGTACAATTTCGGTGTTCTGAAAATTACAATATGACAGTACTAAAATCGTGATATCTCGCAATCTATAAATCGGATTGTGAAACCGTAAAATGTTATTGATTCTAGATTTGATAGGATACAAGATGCATATATAAAACATTAACTTTGGTGAACGAAAACTGAGTCAAATCTCTGTGTTATTTCGGGTATTAGTCATTGCAACATGTATGATATTCGATAACACGATATGAAGCGTGTTATCGATTTAATATTTGAATCAATAGCATGGAACAATTGACTAGAACAGAATTTGATAATAAAACATGATGATAACAAGACTACTTGCCACGAGTCCAAGAAAATTCTTGTATGAGAACAAAAAGAGTGTACAAGTGATGCTTGCCTTTCACATGATGATTATGAATGTGGGAAGAACAACGTGGCGAAAAGCAGTATCACGACAATGACTATGACAGTGAGATGCAAGTACGGCAATACAACGACTACATCGGCAACAACAACAGAAACGGTGAGTGAGACTGCACCTTCAGCGAGCAACGACAGCAAGAAGAGTGCGGAAATGGAGTGGAGCTCGAGATGAAGTTAAGGTGGCGGTGAGGAGTTGGCTGCGGTGTTTGTCAATGTAGAGAGGGAGGTGGAGTGGTGGATTCGGCTGTGGTTTCGGGAACGAAGAAGAAGAGAAGAAAAGATGAAGATGATAGTGAGGTGATGATGGTGCGATGATGAGTATGTGTATATATAAGGGAGAGAGAGGCAGTGAATGTAAGTGTGTATGTATGTATATAAAATATATATAGAGTGATGATGGGGCTGCATGTGTATGTAATATGTATATATATATATATAAATATATGGAAGGGGAGTAGGTTAGCTATATGTGTGTGTCTGTGTTTGTATGATAAGGTGGCTGCAGTAGGGTGGTGTAGGAGGAGGTTGAGTACTATAAGGAGTGGGTTAGGCTGCATATATATATATATATATATATATATATATATATATATATATATATATATAGGGGGGGGGGGGGGTAGGTGTTAAATGCCGTAAAAAGACTTGGGGGTTGAGGGGTTGGTTGTTGGATTAGAGAATTAGATTAGGATTAGGATTAGGATTAGGTTTAATCAAGATTTAAATTTAAACTCCAATGGAAAAATTCACTAAAATTTAGAATGGATCGGAAAAATATTTGAGTTCTAATAAGAATGAAATAATGCTCGATAAAAAGTCTAAAGAGAAGAAAAGAAATAAAAACTGATTGATAACATATTTTTTTACGTAATAAAATATGTACAACTGGAATATGGGATTACATGAATTGTCAGAAATTGTTACTTCGAGAAAACCTAGGGACTTCAGGTGCTTTGACTTGCAGTTTATCTGCTGGTCGGGTGGTTATGGTGTTGAGAAAGGAGAGGGCGACCTGCTCTGGGCGCTCATCCACCACCTCCCCCTACATTGTTGGCCGAGAGTCATTTCAGATGACTTGTTGGGCGACTTTGGGGAGCTCGTAACTGTTGATAAACGGACGACAACTAAGGTGAGAGTTGAGGATGTTCGCATTCAACTCCTTTGTCGGGACATTAGCAAAGTATCGAAATTTTTGACTATCCGCATTCTTGGGAAAACACACCACATTTGGTTATCAATAGAGCTGACAGCGACTAGACATCCTCTACCTCCACCTCCACCCCCTCCACCTCCTCTAACTTCATCTCCACCTTAAATGCCTCATCCCTCATCACCGACATCGAGGGCGTATAAGACTTACTGTGATGTAGTGGCAGAGAGGTAGATCCCGATTAGCCGCGGTCACTTGAGAGGCGATAGCGGCGAGCTACCATTGAAACACCAACAAACACACACTGTTGGATCAACTGCCACGTCAGCACATATATCAAACGGTCATGGGTAAAACCTAAAGCACCAGTCAATGATGGTCAATGGTTGGCTGGCTATCTCCCCCCGTCGAGCTGGCTCTGAGAAAGCTCCCTGCATAAAGTGGAAAGAACTCCTCTTTTCAGTAAAAGGGAGGCTGGAAAATTACAAGCATGCCCTCAATTCAAACTGGTTACATCTGTAACCAACATATCATGTAATAATAATAATATAAAAAAAAAGTGGTTGCAAACTCGCAATCATCAAGCTTGCCATGAAACACATGGAAAAATAAGAGTAAAAAAATAAAGGCTTACAAATCAAATTGGATTTGGTTTATGGTAATTAATTGAGTTTGGAGCTTTGTAGCTCACTCTAGCCCACATTAATGGTGAAAATTTTCATCCATAATGTGAATGAGTTAGCCACCCTAATGTGAATGAATTATCCACCCTAAACACATAGCCATGGTGAGAAACATGTGGAAGAATTGAAATGCCTATATAAACCCCCTTGTAGTAATAGTTTTATCACAACTTCTAAGTATTCTCTAATTTAAGAGTGATATAAAGAGAAGGAGATAATATAGTAGAAAGGAGGAGAAAAGGGAAAGCTTCTAGTGAGCTAGCAAGAAGAAATTGAGCAAGGATGAGAGGTTGAAGGAAAGCTTTGATTAAGGTAACTACTAGATCCATTACTTTCATTTTGATAAGAATCAACTTACATACATATACATTGTAAATAAGGACAGAAATGCCATAAGAGTTACTTAATATAAGAGATAATTTCTTAAGACACTATATAACTTTTTAAACATGATGTAAAGTTAAAAGAAGTGATTAAACTCAGTTTTTGGAGAGACTATGAGTTGAGAATGATAAGCCTAAATGATTAGTATGAATAATTTGTTTGTTTACAACCTATTTGTCAGGGATTTGACTAGAAATTGAAGGTGACATTGGAACTATATTAAGAACTACTTGACAATTCACTGTAAGTAATTTATCCACTTTGTATGTTTTATCGTGTTTTCTATTATGAAACGTAGTTTTCCAAACATGTGTTTATGAATGAATTATTATTGTCACACATGGTTTTGTATTGATATCTCTTGGAATTAAATTAATATTTGGAACTTGATTTGAGTTTACAAATATATGTTTACATATGATACAAGACATGCATAACATGATTTTGGATTTTCGTTATGATGTTATTATTACTATTTATAAACTTAGTAATTATCAATGAGCTTTGATGCATTTATACCATGCGGACCATAGCCGGTGGGTCTATATTATTTGCACTTGCGGACCATAGCCGGTGAGTTTATATTTGCATTGTGCGGACCATAGCCAGTGAGTTTATATTATTGCACTATGAAGACCATAGCCAGTGTGTTGATATTATTTACACTGTGCGAACCATAGCCAGTGGGGTTATTTAGTATCACCGAGCGGGCCATAGTCGGTGGGATGACTGCAATTTTGACTTACTCAAGGTTTATGGTTTGATCATACTTTATGAATATTTTTGTGGCATTTGTTATTATGGTGTTTGACACGAAGTTATGACAGCTTTTTCGTTGATTCGCTTGTATTATACTTTCAATTGCAAATATTATATGTTTTCTAGTTTAAATACAAAGTGGCTATATTACTTCTGGGCTATTGGTGCTCATCTCGTTTGGAAAATATTTTTTTTAGATTATATGTAAACACTTAGATAACATGCAGACATCATTTGGAAGAATAAAGAGGCAGACTTTTGAGGACCCCCACAATTATGCTTAGTAACCCTTTAATAGTATTTTGAAGTATTATATTGTTAAGACATGTATTAATTATTGTTCCGCTGCTTAAGTGTGAAGTGAAAACATTGTAATAATTATGGAATAAGTCATGTTGTACCAATGAACCTTACTAGTTATCAAAAAATTATTGCTCTGAATTAGTATTTTTAGTAGCCTTACAACTCGAATGTGAGTTGTAGCGTCTGTTATGTGCTCCTTGAAGTGTTTCGGAGCGTGACAGATCCAATGCTCAAAGGCGGGAATATTCAAAAGAAAGGGGAGTCTTAATTGGGTATGTTGTGGTCGGTCTAACTCTTTAGAGCCGATCAATGCATAATCCTTTGTGGGCGAAGGAGGAAAGTAGGGAGTCGCTAGGCCTAGGCCTGCATGTCCTAATTCTATTTCACAAAACTCTGCTCAAGAGATCTTCTCTGAGGCCCAACAACTGGCTCAGTAGGAAGCACATTCTCTGCACACCCCTAACACCTTCTCTTCCAGCTCCAGTTCACGCTTCCTCCCTCCTCACCAAACCGTCGCCCTCCTGGCTCTCTGGCTCCACCCAACCATCGAGTACCACCGACTGCCTCCCCTCTCGCTGTTGTACAACCACAAGCTTCTACTGTCAACCCAACCACCCTCCACCTCCACCTCCATTGGCCACTCGTACCGATCCACATCAACCCACCTCGTCACTACCACCTCCTCTCATTCCTTATCCCCACATCCAACCAGGCAAGGCGAGGATCCTCCCTCTTTCCGCTCCCATCTAGGCCCGACCCAGGGGTAAGCCCAACAAGCAACTGGGCTTGGGCAACCCCCTATCATGGGGCAACAAAATTAAAAAAAAAATCAATATATATATATATATATATATATATATATATATATATATATATATATATATAGTAAAATAAAATTTATTAAGGGCCTATGTGTAATGTTTTTTTTTTAACTCTCATCTCTCTTTCTCTTCCTCTTCCAGTCGATCCTCTCTTTCTCTTTTCTTTCTCTCTCTCCCATCCCCGATCTGAAACCCGAATTCCTCCACCGCTCCTCCGCTCCTCCGTAGCTCCTTCTCCACCGAGGCTCCGATGGGCGACGGCTCATCCTTTCCATCAAAACCCTAAACCTAACCCTAGCCCTAATTGAAATCCTAAGTCCATAATCTCCTTCGATCCTTCCTCTCTAGTCTCCATCAAAATGTATTATATCTACTCTTCTTCTCTTCGTCTTATTCTTTCAATTTAATGTGATTATCTGTGAATTTTGATTTACTGTGAAACAATGAAAGCTTTAAATATTGTGAGCATTATGAATAGATTAATGTGAATTATGACAGCTTTAAATATTGTGAACTACATAATTACTGTGAATTATGTAGTTCTTTCGGTTTAATGCATTTTTTTGGTCAACTATTAAAGCTTTAAATATTTGAAAATCTATCTCATATTTCTGTTTCATACAAGATGTCAAGATTCAATATCAATAATAGGAATGAAAGTAATTAATAACAAGACGGCAAGTGTGAATTTTTTTTTTTTTCTCATTTTCTTTTCTATAATAATCTGTTTATGAAATACAATTTTGTAGGTAGTGTTTGAGTGAAGGTAGGATATCTATAAGAATCTGTATTAATCTGTTTCTATAATAATCTGTTTCTTTTCTATAGATACATCATTTTTTGGAATTCTCATGAATTGGAGTTTAGATACAGATGGTTATCTTAGCATTGAGGTGAGATAATTAGAGGTAACTTGACTCCAGTTTATGATCGAAATGAATCAAAGTTTAGAACTGTAGGTCACCTTCACTTACCTAACTTCTATAACCAAGCTGGTGTACCTTCTATTTGTTTTGTTGTTTTTGGAATCTATATCTTGGTAGGCGCTTTAAATGCATGGCCTTGTTCAAGTGAAAGGCCAGGATACGAAACTAGTGTTCTTTTCATCGTTTCATCTAGTGTTGATTATTCCTGAGTGACTGAGTAAAATGTAAATTAATTTGCTTGAGTTGTGCGTTTGAATCCTTCTCACAATTGCAAAGAGGCCTCCATGAGAAGTGTGGCCTTTCTATCAGTATTTTGAACCCAGATTCTTTTATCGCTTTTGTAAAGTAGCTATTGTGAAAAGCATAGGATGAATTCCCCCACCATGCGAGTTTTTCCAAATTGGTGTTTGCTAATTATGAAAGTCAAAACTCTTAGTTCCCCTGTTTGAACTTTGTAATAGCTTCAAAAGGGAACGGCGGTTAAAAATGTTCATGCTTTTTTGAATTACGAAAGGTTTGAAACAGTACGAATCCTATCCAAATTTAGGTAGTACTGTTCAAGCTGCTTCATCATTTGCTCTTTACTACCACTCTACTCTCTCCTTTCTTCAGGCTTCTTCAACGTAGCTTTTATCATTTGCTGTAGTGCATTTCTCTTTTACCTTGAAGAATTGCATGGACTTGGTTCATATTGCATATAATATCTTGTTGAGTATAGGAAACACTTAGTTATAAGGTATATACTTTCATAAACATGCAGAAATTGTGCACGCCGCATGCTTCCTTTATTTTTAAATAAAAGGATAAGTGTGTCAATATCTGCTAACTATGTTGGTATATTCATAAAGGTTATCTGACTGAGAGTTGTTTTTGCTTTAATCTGCATTGATTAATATTTACCATCTTAATTTTCTGGATGAACATGCTCTTTGTTTAAGTGAACATTGTGACAATGTTAGGGAATTGGTTTTATAGTCCACTTGTCTGAGCACTATGTCACTGACACGATTCCTTATTATGTTTTCAGGTTCTGAGAAAACTTGTTGATGCATCAAAATTTTTAAATGACAAGGTTACTAAAGCTGTGGTTACAGTGCCTGCGTACTTCAATGATTCTCAAAGATGTTAAAAATCTGTTAATAACTGAAGATGTTATATTTAATTACTAGATTTACCTATGGGCACGTGCCTACAGTACGTGTTCAGAACGATACATCATATGAAAAACCTTGTAAACAGTAAATCAACAATTATGTAGTTCAAGTTTGAATAATTTAACAGTAATTAGTTGTAAATAAAAGTTCATATTTCCATATATATCTCTACTATTATAATGGGAGAAGGGCTTAGTGTCATTTGTCATCGACTGTCATTTTGTCAATACGTGCAGCGCACGTGTTGGTTCTTTTTTTTTTTATCCTTTTCATTCTCCCTCCCCATTTTTTCCCGTGCAACGCACGTGTATAATACTAGATTTTTTTTTGGGTCCTTTTCATTCCCCTCCCCATTTTCCACACGTGCGAAAAAAAACACGTGCAGTGCACGTGTTGGTAGGTTTTTCTTTTTGTCTTTTTCCTTCTTCCTCCACGTACATCGCACGTGCATGATACTAGTATATATATGTACATATAATGTCAGTCTATTATGAGCTGGTGAGCTGAGATTCTTATCGTGAGCTGGCAATCTAAACCGTTCGATCACAATCGAACGCTCCAGATCATGATTCGCCCAAATCAATAGAATGTCTAACTATGAGGGGCATTATGGTCATCTCTCTTTTTTATTTCTTCTCCTCTACTCGCATTTTTCAACTCCCCCAAATCGAACGACCTCCATACTCCTCCAAATCAAAAATCCCTAACCAAATCCCGATCTCCTTACTCCCCCAAATCGAAACCCTAACCTCCTCTCACTCTCTCCGCCTTACCGCCGCCACGCCCGTTGACCTCTCCAGTCGCGATGCTGGACCCCGCCTCATGACATAATTCCTCCCCCCCCCCCCCCCCCCCCCCCCCCCCCCCAACTTCACTTCTGTTATATCCAGTTCAACTATTATGCTGCTATTCAGTTCTTCTATTTTACACTTTCTGCTATGTGTATGTTGGGTATATTAAGAAGTTGTTTGTTAATATAGTTAATAGTCATCAACTCGTTAAGTTAGCACATACCATGTCATTCTTAACTTAGTCTAAGTATGTATAACTTACTACAAATTATTCCCTACTGGAGCTTCTTTTAAATTTCTAATAGATGCATCTTTTAGTGTTTTCCTAAACTCACAATAAGATTTTCATACCATGATTTGCTTCTCTGGATTTATTATTAATTGACCAACATTCAGGATTTTCATTTTAGCTTTTAGCATTAATTGAGAAATACTGAATAAAGAGACTAAATGGTAGTAACGGTTCAAGTTTGATTGGGTTTTCATCTTTTCTGAATGAAGAGACTAAAAGGTTGTAATATTGTTTTGGGAGGTACAAGTTTGAGGGTTTTCATCTTTTACAGTACATAGTTTGTTATATATAGTAGGTGTTGTTCTTTTCTCATTTGACAGTACATAGTTTGTTATATATAGTAGGTGCTGGTCTTTTACATATGGTCATATTATATAAAAATATGTGGTTTGTGCATGTCATCTTAATCTCTATAGGTAGTGGGATTACATCACAGACAATAATTTGGTTCATTCATCTTCGTGAACCCTGTCAACTTTCCTTAACATTGCATACTACCCGTTGCATATAATTAACTGTTCCCTAAGTTAGTCAACCTCAATTTATTTTCAGTTTTACCTGCTGTCTACTCCAATTTATTAGTAATTGAAGATCTGGTTATTTTCTAATAATTAAAACAATCATTGAGAGCATCCACAGTCGTTTGCTATATACCCAAAATTTGAAAAATATAGAAAAAATCGAGCTGCAGTCGTTGTCTAAAAACCCAAAATTTGGGTGTACGATGAACAGTGGCGTGCCAAATATAGCCGGCGATCTGGCCAAATGGAAAATATAGCTCACGGCAGATTAAAATCCGTCCGATCTAATTAACGGAGGATAATATGCCGTCCCGTACAAAAGTACTGAACCCAAATGATTAAGAAGCGTTTGAAAAAGGAAAAAAAAAAAAAAAGTCAACCAACGGCGTATTATACACCGTCCAAGGAGATTGACGGTTGATAATCTTCCGTCCGAACCAATTTTTTAAAAAAAAAAATTCAAAAAACGACGCAATTGGCGGACGGTGTATAATCCCCCGTCCTATGAAATTGACGGCATATACTCTTCCGTCCTTGGCCAATTTTCTCATTTTTTTTATTTTTTATTTCTAACTTTTTGTCTTTTAGTGCATTAAAAAATTAAAAAAAAATTAAAGTCAGTACACTTCAAATGGAGATTGACGGATCATAATCTGCCGTGTGTGCTTTAATGTGATTTTTTTTTTTTTTTAAATTTTTTGTCTTCTAGTGCATAAATAAAAAAAAAAAAAAAAAAAAAAAAAATTAAAAGGGGGTCAACCGACGGCAAATAAAGTGCCGTGTAATAACATTAACGGTGTATTATGACCCGTTGGTGGTTTTTTTTATAAAAAAAAAATTAAAAGAAGCTTCAGACGGTGAATAATCTACCGTGTATCAACATTAACGGTGCTTTATCACCCGTTGGTGGTTTTTTTTTAAAAAAAAAAAAATTAAACGGAAGTCAACAGACGGAGGATAATCTTCCGTGTGATCGAATTAACGGTGCATCGTCAACCGTTGTTGGTTTTTTTTTTTTTTTTTTTTTTTAAAAACTTTAAAAGGAAGTCAACCGACGATGAATAATGTGCCGTGTGATCTAATTGACGGTCGTTTTTTCCCCGTCGTTGGGGTTTAAAAAAAAAAAAATAAATAAATCAAGAAACGGGCAATCTTATACCGTCCTATAAGATTGACGATAGATAATCTACCGTCGTTTGAACGAAAACAAACGACCAATCGAAAATGGCTCGAAAATAGCTTGAACGACTGCAGCAACATTCTTTTTTTTCTATTTCCAAATGGCCAAATACCCAAAATTTGGCTTCAACGATTGTGGATGCTCTCAATCCAATATCTCTACTATTATAATGGGAGAAGGGCTTAGTGTCATCTGCCATTGTTGTCATTTTGAAGCCAGCACGTGCAGCGCACGTGCTGACAAAATGACCCACTTTGGTAAATATTTTCGAAAGTGGACCAGTTTGGTAAATATTTCGGAAGTGGATCAGTTTGGACATTATTTTCCTTTTGTTGTCTTTTTTTTCCTTCTTCCTCCGCGTGCACGTGCGAATGTGGACCAGTTTGGTAAATTATTTCGACAGTGGATCAGTTTGGAAATTATTTTCCTTTTTTTTAAATCTTTTTTCTTCTTCCCCACGTGCATCGCACGTGCATGATACTAGTGACAATAAGTAGAGATAGACTATATGCACAGTAGATGTGGGTTGTCATTGTGATACATTTATGAGCTTAGGGGCTTATATAATTGTTTAATTTTCACTGAATATGTTATGGAGCTGTACTGATGAGAAAGCAATGCCAAATTATTTATATATTGGTTGATTGATGAGTCACATTGTTGTGGCTAGTTAAGCTACTGCTTTTCCACCATTCCACATGTGTAGTAGTAAGTCAAGATATTGGCTTGTGACTTAAAATGAGGACTCTCGTTTGCAATTTTTTTTTTTTTTTTTTTTTATTTAGGAAAAGGTAGAATAAGGCCACCATGTTTCATTAATAAGCAGTTAATAAAACAATCCCGGCGTACCGGGAGAAAGCAACAATACAAAACAAAAGTACAATGCAGAAAGAAAAAGGCGGAAGACAAACATACACCCCCAACAAACCCTGGGGGATGGGTCTAACTACTCAATTATCAATCCACCCGATAGTACAGTAGGCGGAAACAAAAAATACCAGGTAGCAAAAGCACTGTCGTGACTGGTGAAGCCAGTCGAAATGGGTTATGTGCTATGTAACCCTTGTTTTCCCAATTCCGTATTTTTTGTGTATTTTTGGTATTTTAAATTTTTGTAAATTATTTTTCCGCTTTCAAATTCTTTTTCTTAAAATGTATTGTCGGATCTTCTATTAAAGTTTATTTTAATCAATAATTTTATTTGTAACTATTCACTATGATTTTCATATCAGTATTTTTATTATTACTGTTATCCTTATTTTATTATTATTATTATGATTATTATTATTATTATTGTTATTATTATTATTACCCTTGATTGATAAAGTAAAAATCTAATTATATTGTTAATTGTATTTGTAGTATTTCAAATAAATTCCATTTTTGTAATGCAAATTACAATTATTATAAATTATATTTTTATTGGTTATTGTATCTCCTATTGGATTTTTATACCCATGAACCCAATATACATTAACCTTTTTAATTTCTTATTGGATCTTTTCTACCCAAACCCAATTGCATTTCACCTAACCCAAACACCCTATAAGCCTAATTAAACCCTATAAACCCAATTACCCTGTTTTATATACCCTATAACCAACCCGGTTGCACCCATACCCATTATAATCAATCTAACCCTAAAATATATTCCTATATATCTACACTACCTATTCGTCTCCCCCTCTCCATTGAAAACCCTAGCCGCTTTCCTTCTTCCTCCCGTTCGTCTCTCCTCCCCTCGTTGTCCCGGTGAACCCATCGCCTCGACGACCGCTGCATCCTTCCACAGTGAAGCTCCAGCGACCCCCATGGTTCTTCTCCTCCCTGTGCGCTGAACCACAGCGCCAACTCCCTCGATCCCCGACCACCGGCGTCTCCTCCCTATCGCGATCCCACGCGACACAGTGCCCCCTGGTCCCCTCCTTCTCGGCGCCCCTCCTCGTTAGCAGCAACCAGAACCTCGTGCCCAGTCGCTGGCAGCCCCTGTAGCGCTACTCTCTCTCTCTCTCTCTCCGACGCAGCAAGTTGTGCCACCCTCTGCCGTGCTACCCCTGTTCTGCCATCGTGCCGCCCTCGTCGGCGCTGCCCCTGAGTGCCGCCATCCGTCGCCTGAGCCACCAACCAGCCATTGCAGAGCACTCCCTCCCCCTGGCTCTGTTGGGTTTGATCAAGTGTAATGTGATCCGTCCGATCCTCCATTTGATCATCACCATGATCATCATCAAGTGCTTGATCAAATCACAATCGCCCGATCGTTGATCATCATCTTGATCCATTAATCTTGGCCGTTGGATTTGCATTGATCGTCATCACCATCATCATCAAGATCTTGATCTCGACCGTCGGATCTCTTTTTTATCATCGCGATTGTGATCATCATCTTGATTTTGATCTTGATCTTCGATCTCAGCCGTCCGATCGACCGAGCACACTTGATATCGGCCCTTGATCGTCTCGATCGTCTTGTTCGTCTTCTACTTGGTGAGTTAAACATTTGATCCACTTTTTGTTCTCATTCATCAAATTGTCAATTATGGTATATTTACTCTTTTGGTACTCTTCTAATTCTTGTATATTTTATTTTCGATCTCGGTCGTTTGATTCGCTTGATCTTTATCTTGATCACCATCTTGATCAACGAGATCCGTGCCCGATCATGATCATCGTGATCGTTTGCTCGTCGCAGGAATTCCGATCCCGTTATTCTCAAATTATCGGATCTAATCGTCATCTAAAGGCAAGTCATTCTTCTCGAATAGTTATTGTGTCATATTCGAGATTTTTTTATTGAATCCCGCAAGTAGATACCTAATTGTTATTGTATATTGTTACTGTTATTTATCGTTGGGATACTACGGATTTACACGAGCGAATCCAAGTAGTACTCTTGACTTCGTGCCATCTCTGCCTCTAATATATAGAGATATTACATGCATTCATGTAATTAGTTATTGAATATAAGAATAGGGAACTATTGTTGCATTTCATTTCATGACATTATACACAACTATTGTGGATTGTATATTAGGGTTGATTGTTCATGTGATTGATAATGATAAATTAGATGATTGTAATTAGTAGGGCCATGGATATTATATATCATAATATCATGTTCACATAAGGGTAACTTGTTGTGATTTATGATTGTTAACCTCTAACTCACCATTTATAACATCTTGATTATTTTTATGCATGAAAAAATTATATTGAGACCCTGAATTTACTGCCAACCTGAATATTCTCGTGCTGTTTTAACCTAGATAATGTTAGTAAAATTAATATCTTTCTGAATATGAAATGCAGCCCCAAGTGTCTAGTTGTTAATAACATCCAGAATTTTTGAATTCTGAGTTACGGTTTGAGAGATATTGCAATTTTACTGCTGCTGCGTTGTACAATTTCATATCCTAAAAACTGCTGCCACACTTTGATTAAAAATTAATTTAACCATGCTACCTGTAAGATAATAACTCAAAATTTTGCATGCTGATACTAGACACATTAGAGAACATTTTCTAATTTTCCTGGAATTAATTAATGCTGTTTCAGTCCTGTTCCGTATGTATAAACACAATTTTACAAATTCTGGTTGAGCATAAATCCTGTATAGTTTGATGTTTTGACACATGTTACCACAACTTTTATGTACCTTAATTAAATGCGTTGGGACCGGACAAGAGTCTAGTTTCTAGAACTTTTGACGGATCCACATTTGCTATCCTGTAGCAACAGAAATTCTGATTTTGGTACAACAACCTATTGCTGTCTAGAATTGGGTTCCTAAATTTAATAATATATAATTGAATCTATAATGTTATATTTGGTGCATTTAATTGTATAGAGTATATTGCATTATCTTAGGGTTATTTTGTCATCCTTCTAGTGTCCCTTATTAATCGCATTATTGTATGTTAATTGAATAAAGAATGTTAATCAAGCCAGGGTTAAAGGTTGACTAGGGTAGTTGATAATATAGTGACTGTACTCGGATGATGGTCAGTGATTATTATCGTTATCGGCATCGTGTAAGAAATTACACATGTCCAGTATTTTACCGTTATCGGTATTGTGTAAGAAATTACACATGTCCAGTGTTGTTACCGTTATCGTCATCATATCCAGTACATGAACTATAGAATCTACCACCTTAGTCTAAACGAAATTGATTGTATACATGGAACCTGTAGAATGGGATGCAGTAGCATGTGCATTAGCTAGGATTAAAAATGAATAATAGACTTAAGACTTTCATCACATTGTCATTGCATATTGTCATCTTTATTGAACAGTGTTATCGTTATTATTACCATTATTGTTATTGTTTATCGTTATCGTTATCGTTATAAATCATCGTTATTGCACATTGTACTGTTATCGCTTTGTCACTGTTCAACACTATTGATTTCATCGTTCATTGAATTCATCGTTATACCGTTATTGTCATTGTTCTCTGTTTCTCTACTTGCTGTCTGCGACTTGTTCTAAGGATATTTTTTCTCTCTTTAGATGAACAACTTATAGGTAATCAAGGAGATTTACCTGACGGACTAGGGGAGCAACAATGGTGAAGGAGATGTTTTGCTGCGCCGCTTAAATAAATGTTGCTTTATTTGAGAACTTTAATAAATTGAACAAATGTTGTTTTCTTTGTATTGTGGGCTTTGACCCGAATGTTGTTTGTTAAATTCCAGATGTTGGGTTATTTGATGTTGGTTATTTTTATGCTCAATTTCCAATGTTGTTATTTATATGATTATTCTTTCATTGCATGTGTGGTTGTTTTACTTCTTATTTATATTGTTGAGTTTGATCGATAATAGCCTATGGATGACGCAAGTCATTCGCTGGGCCGTGTTACGTGCTTGCATTCCGTATTTTTGGGAAGCTGGGCGTGATAGCTACTAAACCTCCTATATGTATGATAACTGTGTTCTGTACATACATAATAGATAATTTAACAAGTGTTATACACATGAAATTTAAATAGAAAACTTGTAGCTTAAATTTCGATTTGAAGGTTAATTGGAACTACACTTCATCAAGCGATAAGTCATAGTTTAGGGTCCAGTTTTATGTATTAAGGTATAGGAAGAAGAAATAATGTAGAAGAGAGAAGTGCATTAAATGTGGTCATGAACAATATGAAGTTGTCTCAAAGCATGTAAGTTATATTGCAGGATCCCAAATTGTTAGCAGCTTTAGTGGACAATCGCACGCACTACCTGAACATCAAGAATGGTAAAGTAATATATCAGACATTATAGCTAACAAACATGCGGTTATATATCACAATTATATCAAGTTTTTGGACAAGGTTCAGAGGTTGATCCCATTTTGCAAATTATCGCTAAAAAAAATGAGGTATATTACTCATTTAACACATTTTGCAAGTCGATTTTGTCGATTAATTCCAATACTGAATGACTGCTTTTCTGTTATTATTCTCTCAGTTTTTTCCAATGCTTCTCATTAGTGTTTATTGCATTACATCGGATGGAATGCTTATCCTTCTCTTAGGGATTGGGCGAAGGGTTAAAGACTCTTATTGGGATCACTCTCGCTTTGTTTAGTAATACGAGGCCTTAAACAAAAGTATACAGATTCAAATTGACTAGCAGCCACTACAAACCGCACAGGCTATAGCGGCACTTTTACAAGGCTATAGCGGCGTTTTTTGGCGCCGTTATAGCTCATAACGGCGCTTCTGAAATCGCCGCTAAAAGCGACGTTAGAACGTGCGTCGTTATAGCCATATAGGCTATCGCGGCGTTTAGGGACGCCACCGCTATAGGGTGTCCACCTACAACGGCGTTGCCAAACCACCGTTATAGGAGCGTTTCGTTTTTAAAAAAAATAGCTATAGCGGCGCTTTTTCCAAGCGCCGGGACTGCACCACGATTAAAAAGCTAGCATTAGTACCCTGCTGCGGCGCTGGTCCAGCGCCGCGATAGAGGGTACTCAAAAGTTGTAGTACCTATTGCGGCGTTTTGTGGTAAACGCCGCGATAGGTATTTTTTTTTTTTTTGGACATTTTATTATAAAATTTTCAATTGAAAAAACCAGTAATTAATCGCATATTACAAATGCATGTAATCATATTAAATTTAAATGCTTAAATCTTAAAATCAATAATATTGTAATCAGGAACCAAAAGTCACACATCACAAAAAACAACTCAATAGAAAACAAAATATGTAACACATATAAACTGTCATACAACGAGTATCAAATGTATATGTTGTACAACACTTAGTTATTACAAAACATATATATAAATCCTACAAAACTTTTTTAAAAAAAGTCCAAATCCGATAAACTACAGCAAGGGAGTCTCCTCGTGTGGCCTGATGTTGCTTCCAATTCCATCGTTATTTTGCCCTAGTGTATATGCGTGACTGGAAACCGATGGAATACGCTGGTCCTGTAGAAAAACATTAATATTTCATCATCAATTTATCAAACAAAAGAAGAAAAAAAAACACAAATTGGTTGACAATAACCTCCTGACAGGTACACTTTCTTTCTTCAGGGAAGCACACAGTCTTGATGACTCACTAATTGCCATAACCTAGCAAGCACATTAAGTTAAACACAATTTGTCTTTCTTTGGTCTTAAGTATGATCAAAATTTGTCTTTCTTTTCTTGATCATAATACTTTTCTGATCAAAATTTGTCTTTCTTTCATTAGTTGATTGAATTGGTATTGATATATTGTCAAAGAATAGGATTTCAATCTAAAGAATTGCCTCTTCGTATTGCAGGTCCTTTACATATTTTAAAAAATTCATACACGAAATATATATATATATAAGAGAAATATCAAAGTAGAGGATTCAAAATGTCAACTCCTTCTATTATTACCCAAAGGCGCAATGCACAAAAAGGCATCATCGACACTATGGCACCTTTTGATTCGGTTAGAACAGTAGTTCACAGATTTGGGGGAAGTGTTGATTGGAAGGCTAACAAAACCTTATCTTTTTAGGTATTCAATCATCAGTAAAATCCATTGATATATATTATGAAAGAGTAAATATAATTGTGAAACCATCAGACATCCAAAATTACAAAAATCAAGTGTTTCAATCTACTTGCAGTGTTTGGATGTCTCATGGATACACAGAGAAGCAGTCTCAGTGTTTCCACTTTGTTTGGATGAGGATTCTTGGATTTCCACTTTGTTTGGATGTCTCATGGATACACAGAGAAGCAGTCTTAGTGTTTTAGCCTTTCAGTCATTTATCAGTAATTTCTGATTCGGGACCATGGTTTAGGTTTTCCCCTAATCTTCTGATGAAGTTAAAATAGGGAAAAGATAAACGGAGAACTTTCAGTATTTGAAATGATTAATAGGTAGGAAAGTTTACCCTGGACAATACTCCATTCACCCTTTTCACAAGTAACAGGGAACGAGTAGATCAAACCCACAGGAACGTCGTAAGATCCATCAGAGTACACTCCCATTGATACCCAAGTTCCCTATGACAAAATCTTGTCATATAAACGAAGAATCATTCATATTAGAGAATGAATAAATACAGAACCTATAACTGACCTTAGGAGTTCCAAGAACCCAAACCCTAATGTGATCACAGGCAGAGCTTGCTGCAGAGAGCGTGCTTGACAGTTTACGTGCTTTGATAATAGCTGCACCTCGTTGCTGTACAGTGGTGATAAACTCGGTGTTCAACCTAATCCCATATATATGAAAGAAAGTAGTAACAGAAATCAATGATACGGGTAGAAGAGATACGAGTTTGAAGAGTGAGTTCCCCAGATTATGACATTCTTGACATCGCTGACTTGGACATTTAACCTTTTCGAAATCTGACCAAGTGCTCGGTTGTGATCAAGTCGTGTCAGGCATGTAATGTTCTTCGCAGGGATAGATGGCGCATATTCTTTGAGAATGAGAGCATTGGTGTTGGCTGGATTAGCAACAACCAGTACCTAAAATTTGAGAAACCAAAATATGCTTCCACTTAGATAACCATTCCCCAATCCATTAAGGCATAGTGATAATCAGAACACTTTATGTGATGAAAGCAATCTCTTGATTAGTTTATTGATAAATGAGTATACAACTGCTGTAAAATCTATATATCTGTTACTCATTTTCAGTAAATTTTCAAACAAATAAAGCAAGGTTAACTTTAGGAAAAAAAATCAACCAGGAACTTGGATAATTTCAGTTAGACATATAACGGATACGACAGTCAAAAATTTCAGAGACAAGACCTTGCAATTGGGAGCTGCATGTTTCTCCAAAGCTGAAGCTTGAGCTTTATAAATGGAAACATTTTTCGACATAACGTCGTTCCACTCCATTCCTTCCTTCCTAGGAAACCCACCGACCATAACAGCTATTTACACCAGTACAGGCTTCAGTCGCATCAGTGGTAGCAACAATACCTATTCGACCAAATACATTATAAGGATGTGTCACGCCCCGCTTCCCAAAAACATGGAATACGAGCGCGTGATGAAGCCCAGCGAATGATTTTAACATCATCCATAAGCTGTAGGATCGACTCAGCATCACAACAAGGATATAACAAGATATATATACAATCAAGCATGCATGAATAATTTATTAAGCAACAGAAAACAATTTAAACATTAATAATATCCAAAATGTTTTCAATGACTGGAACAAAAGGTAAAACTCGGGAACATCAGCCCGTTACAAGTCTTAAATAGCAAGAATAAATAATTCAAGAAAAACAATTAATTTAAACAAGTCCTGCCTCCACTTGAAAGCTAAAATTTCTGCTCACCGATCCCAGCAGGCATCTCGCCTTCAAAGTCTGCTTAATAAATAAAAAGGGAAAAATAGGAAAAACAAGAGAAAATGCCCTTAGTGCAAGTTAGGGCCACAAATGGTAAAAACGAGTACAAGTAGTGGGGAACAAGGATTGGCATCAAGAATGTAACAGGGATACAACAAGTAATGGAAAAACCAAGAACTAGCTAGCAAGAGGGACATCTTAGTAAACGGGCTGGATAACAATTGCTAATGGTAAAACACATGACAAGTGAACTTGTAGGGGTATCTAACATCAAGTGACAAGTCTCAAGTCTAGTATCATGTAACAAGTGCCAAGTCTAGTGTCAAAATTTTATTTCAAGTGTCAAGTCTCAAGTAACAAGTTGTCGAGTATCAGGTAACACGTATCAAGTTCAAGTTTCAGGTTTCAAGTTTCATGTATCATATCATCAAGTATCAAGTAACAGGTGTCATGTTCAAGTTTCATATTCAAGTCTTGTAGTTATTATTATTTAGGTAGCACTTCATGCATCCATACTTTTACTACATAGTTGCTACAGTCAAAGCAATTTCGTTTAGGCCTAGTAATGGAGTCTATAGGGCGGTGTACTCAGGTATCAAGTATCAAGCAGGCACGGTTCATGAATACAAAAATAAATAACAGGTTCACGAAGCAAGTTCGTGAATACTAACAGGTTCAAGACCCACACAGTGAGTTCATGAATATAACAGGTTCATGAGCCAAGTAACTGATTCCATGAATACATCAAGTGCAACAGGTTCATGAACCGAGTACTGGAAAACACGGGCCCCCTTCCGAGTACACTTACCTATATTGTTCCCCACTATGGTCTTTCCCTTAAACCCCGGCTTGTTACTTTTATTAATTCTTATCAAGCAGGCATACATGTGTGCGAAACAAGTCAAGAAATCAGGGTCATGTACATGGAATAAGCTTAGGGTAATTATATGGCATAATCGAGGGTCGACATGAATAAATTTCCCAGCTAAAATGTTCAGGCAGAATTTGTGTATTTGTATTTATGCATATGAAATAGTGTTGAAATAATGTAAATTAATTCTGGAAAAAATTGGGGATGTCCTATAGGGTGTCCAACAACTACATATAAAATTTCAAGTCAACGCTTGCTGCTAATATGACTAAATTAATTCGCAAAGTAAAGGTGTACAGCAGTTTTTGCGAATCTGTGCCTACCGACACAGCTGCAGTAAAACTGCAATAACTCCTAGACCGTAACTCCAAATTCGAAAATTTTGGAGTCTAACGGCATCTAGACATCCAGGGCTACAATTTCTATTCAGGTCTCGGGTTCAAATTCTAATGTTAAATGGGTCGAAACAGCAAAAGAAGATTCAAGACAGCAACATGTGGGAATAACTTACTAGTATAGATTTCGTGGAAATTTGTTATTAGGCGTCTAAGCTATTGTGTGATATAAATACAGGATAATGGTGGTCAAAACAGTAAGTCATAATTATTTTTCAAGTCAAATGGTTGCAAGATTATCAAACACAAAATGTAACATGTGTCTACAAATCTAGAGCTCCTTAATCTCATGTGTTCATGTGTCCAAGGGGTAAAAGAGTCCAAGTAATTATAGTTTAACACAATGAAATTTTTGTGACTCTTAGAATTATAAAATTTTGGAGGTTTGATAATGATCAACAACGATAGTCAAGGAGGAGTCACAATTCTAACTATTTGTAGTATTTTTTAAGGGTTGCTTGTACTAGAACAAATAAATTGTACAAGGGATACTTGCCTTAATTGACGACGGTAGATCCGATTGTTGAAGAAAATTGGATCGAAAAAATCTCGAAAGAAGTCTTCCAAAAGCACGTGTGAAGCACGTGCAAAGATCGACCATAGATCGAGTTTTTCCCCACACCGGATCGCCAAAACAGCGAACAGCAAGTGCGATTCGGCGCGGCAAAACAGCGAAACACCAATTTCAGCGAATCAGAACGCTTCAAGCAGCGGATCTGATCCCAAACACGGGACACCGACTCCGATTTGCTGTGGGTGAACACGGGACAGTGATCCGGGGCGCGAATCATGGCGCGATCCTTCGGTCGAGATCAAATCCCGCCAAAATCGCTGTTCTTCTTCTTCTTCGTTCACTTCTTCGACGAACAGCGAGCGCGAGAGAGGGAAGGTGCGGTGGCGACCAGCGATGGCTTCGACGGTGATGACGCGACGGCTTGACTGTGGTGTGACGAGCAGCGCACGACGGCAATGAGGACGACGGCGCGCAGCGACTCTGCTGTGGGTTCGAAACAGGGGAGTGAGCGGAGGAATGGGTTTTGGGGTGTTGGCAACCACGGTGTGCGGTGAGGTATTGGGTGTGGTGAGCGGCGAGGGGATGACGAGGCGATGGGGGGTGGTGAGGTTGGGTTCGATGGTGAATTAGGTTCGGAGTGGGTTTGATGGTGAAGATGACGGTGATGGAGGTTGTGGTGGTGTTGACGATTGATGGTGGTGGTGCTGTGGGGTAGACGACGATGAGCGGGTGGTTGAGGTGATGGTGAGGGAGGCGAACGGAGGCGATCGAAGGATGGAGATGGTTGTTTTGGCGAGCGAGAAGAGCGGAGGAAGGAGACGTGGGAGTAGCGGCGGGTTTGTTGGGTTTTAACAGTATAGGGTAGGGGTTAGGGTTAGGGTTAGGAGATAGGGTTTATATAGTAGGGTTTCGGGTTTGTGGGTTTTAGGGTATCCGTTTCGAATAGGACCCAACAGGAGAATTGGTCAAAATGTATCAAAATGGGGATTAAAGAGGTAAATGAGAAGAAATGGTCAATTCTTCATGAAGAACGATATAAAGTGCACACAAATGAATTCGATAAAAGGACCAAGAATTGAGTCGAAAACAATTTGATGATTTGATTCGAATAGAAACAAAATACTGGATCACAAATTTATAAAGAGTACAATGGAGCAAAATACAGTATAAAAATACAAATACGGAGAAACAGGAGTTACAGGATGGTTAGTTTTTATCAGAATTTGAGCTAAAGGAAAACTTATTAGAGAGAAGATACTATTCACCTTTCAGAAGAGGAAATGCAGCATCGATGAGCTCCATTTTCACACCATTTAACACCTCGGCAGAAGGTGGGATATCAAGCATATGAAGGATTACAGGTTGATCTAGACCCAACATTACACCTCTTGCAATCATCGGGACAAGGGCATAGCCGATTTGCCCTGTAAAATTATACCAAATAGTTGTGATTTATTCTAGTACAGCCTAGCTGCTTAATTATCCTTTTCTTGAAAAAATGTCAAGTTTTTTACTCGATGTAAAATTAAGTATATTTACCCTATTGATTGAAAATATAAGTTAATTGAAACAATCTTAGACCCAAAAAAAAAAAAAAAAAAAAAAAAAAAAAAAAAAAAAAAAAAAACATACATACATACATACACATGCATGTGAATCCTTGTGGATTTCTTTTACCGAAAAGTCATGAGTAAAACATCATACAATAATGCGAATATTTTTTCACTTTTTCCCTCAAGAGCGTATCAATAAGGAAGATGTATCAATAACTACAAAGTCGGCCATTAGCCTTGTAATACCCCGTATTTCTGAAATATATATATATATATGATTTGAAATATATAATAAAAAGGATTTGAGACTTGGTCCTATAGAATTGCTCTATAGGAGGGATTTATAAAGAATTAAATTTGGTTTGAAGGGATTGTTGAATCCGGATATGATAAAAATGTTGGTGGGCCCACCGGTTGGAGAAAGAACAGCACATGTGTGCTGGGATTTGTTGAGAATTGGTCTCTCACGGTGACGTGGAGAGAATGGGTGGGGCCCGCCAAGGTAAAAAGGTATTATTCGGTAGTAACTTGAGATACTGTGAAGGGATTTAATCCCATATCGGGATTTGAGTATAAAATAATATTATATAAATAATAATTGCCAAGGATCAAGAGTCACCAATTCGGTTAACCACCTTTTGAGAGGCAGCCTGTGGTGGGCAGTTGTACTACATAGTATCTAATTTGTCTTATAAATTGTATAAATTGTCCGGGCTCGGGGCAGTGGCGTTACAAATGGTATCAGAGCCGACTTTCGACACCCTGTGTAGGAGCAGTGAGTTATGGACTCCAGGATGATCAGAAATGCTCTACATCGGCTAGACGCTGATTTCTGAAGGGGGGGTGTATGTAATAACCCGTATTTCTGAAATATATATATATATGATTTGAAATATATAATAAAAAGGATTTGAGACTTGGTCCTATAGAATTGCTCTATAGGAGGGATTTATAAAGAATTAAATTTGGTTTGAAGGGATTGTTGAATCCGGATATGATAAAAATGTTGGGGGGCCCACCGGTTGGAGAAAGAACAGCACATGTGTGCTGGGATTTGTTGAGAATTGGTCTCTCACGGTGACGTGGAGAGAATGGGTGGGGCCCGCCAAGGTAAAAAGGTATTATTCGGTAGTAACTTGAGATACTGTGAAGGGATTTAATCCCATATCGGGATTTGAGTATAAAATAATATTATATAAATAATAATTGCCAAGGATCAAGAGTCACCAATTCGGTTAACCACCTTTTGAGAGGCAGCCTGTGGTGGGCAGTTGTACTACATAGTATCTAATTTGTCTTATAAATTGTATAAATTGTCCGGGCTCGGGGCAGTGGCGTTACAAATGGTATCAGAGCCGACTTTCGACACCCTGTGTAGGAGCAGTGAGTTATGGACTCCAGGATGATCAGAAATGCTCTACATCGGCTAGACGCTGATTTCTGAAGGGGGGGTGTATGTAATAACCCGTATTTCTGAAATATATATATATATGATTTGAAATATATAATAAAAAGGATTTGAGACTTGGTCCTATAGAATTGCTCTATAGGAGGGATTTATAAAGAATTAAATTTGGTTTGAAGGGATTGTTGAATCCGGATATGATAAAAATGTTGGGGGGCCCACCGGTTGGAGAAAGAACAGCACATGTGTGCTGGGATTTGTTGAGAATTGGTCTCTCACGGTGACGTGGAGATAATGGGTGGGGCCCGCCAAGGTAAAAAGGTATTATTCGGTAGTAACTTGAGATACTGTGAAGGGATTTAATCCCATATCGGGATTTGAGTATAAAATAATATTATATAAATAATAATTGCCAAGGATCAAGAGTCACCAATTTGGTTAACCACCTTTTGAGAGGCAGCCTGTGGTGGGCAGTTGTACTACATAATATCTAATTTGTCTTATAAATTGTATAAATTGTCCGGGCTCGGGGTAGGGGCGTTACAAGCCTAATTTGCTTATCTTCAAAATACTCGAAATAGAGTATGCCAGCAAGAACAAGTATTCAAGAGAAAACCCCATCTTACATTATAAAGAAACTCAAAACTGCTATAAGATATACAACTAAAATCTAAGAGTGTGTAGTGTATATCCATTTTTGTAAGAAAAATCAAAAAAGAGTTATAATCACAAAATTTAAGATCAAAGTCTTCTTTTTGTTCTCTCTAACTGAATTACTCAGATGCATAAAATAATATTTAACTAAAGAGTAGAAAAAAAGGCATACCTGTGGTCAGTTAAAGTCTGTACTATTATCTCCCATGATTGCAAGAGATTTTCTAATCTGGTTTACCTAATACAGTAGAACAATGGACCTATTAACCTTCAAAATAAGAATGTTTATAGGATTTCTACTTCAAAAACACACTTGTACATCAATTCTCAAATGTCCGAGTATCTCATGTTAGTTTTTTGCATTTTAGCCTCTAACTTAAGCAAAAGTACAACTTTTAGGCATTGAGCAACTACCATTTCGCCTTTGTCACATAATAATTCACTAGTCATATATCAGTAAGCAATGTTCTATTAATAAATAAATTCCTAAATGAAAATTAAACAGAACTGGTGCTTATTTTCTCGAGATTGTAGTTCGGTTTCTCTTCTTCTTTCTCTCTTCTGACATTGCCTAAATCCAAATTCATCAAACAATCAATAAATAAGCAATAAGATATCAACTTTAGGTGTTTTAGTCAAAAACCAAATGAGATTCTGATACCTTTGCGGCGAGTTTGCGCTCTTTCGGGGTTTGCGGCTTCTCCGCCGGCGCCGCCGCAACGATGGGCTTAGCGGGTTTGGACTTGAACGGTTTTCGGGTCCTTCTTGCATCCGACATCCTTCTTCGAAGGCTTGTGCTTTTGCTTCTTGGAATTGATAATTTTGCCGATCGCCGCCATTACACACACACACACACACACACACACAGAGGGAGAGAGAGAGAGAGAGAGAATAGGGGGTTTAGGGTATTGGTCGAATGAAGAAGAAGATGAGCAATAAAGAGGAGCGGCGAAGGAGGAGAGTGGCAAGGGTGGTGCGAGCGCGAGGGAGGTGAGGCGGTGAGTGGGGAGGGGAGAGAGAAACGCGATGGGATTAGGGTTAGAGTAGAGTGGGAAGAAGAGTGGGATTAGAGTAGAGCGGGATTAGGGTTGTAAAAATTGGGAAAAGTAAAAAGGGGGCGAGGGTTTAGAATGGGGTAGCTTTTCATAACATTATTTACCCCACCCTATAACGGCGCGTACATATAACCGCCGCGATAGGTTATACATATATATAACGGCATTACTGTTTGAGTCTATAGCGGCATTGTTACCACACGCCGTTACAGAGAGTGTTTTTTATAAAATAAAATTCTCCTATACCTATAACGGCGCGTTGTGAAAACGCCGGGAAAGATATGCCGCTATAGCCCATGCGGTTTGTAGTGAGCAAGTCAGACCTTCACTAGGAGAAACCGAGAATGAGACATGTACCCCAATGGCATTACTGAAGAACCAAATTTCTGCTTCAGCTGCTGCTATTTCCAGTTGAAGTACTTCCACGGCATCAACAATTCCATATGCTTGATATCATTACAACAAGTTTTTGTTCACGCTTCAAATCCATCTGCTTCAATTTTTTGTTCAGGCCACCAACTTTTGGACATTGGATGTAAATGACTAAATGCAGAGAATGCCTTTGTGTTTATTTTCTAAATGGGATCATTATTCAAATGGAGCTGTGTATTGTTTGCAATCAAAACAAATAGATGTATCGTAGCTTATGCAGGAATTCTTGTGTTTGTCCCTAATAGGGGTGTATTGGATTGAGATTTCAAAAGATTCTAAAAGAATTGAGAATCCTAGTATTAAGAGATTTATGGGAAATTCACCTAAAACTTTGACTGGGATTTATAAGGATTTTAAAATAGTTTGATGGATTTCTTATTATGAATTAGATGGAATTCGAAGGAATTCGATGACAATTGAACTTTCATAGACTTTATGATGAGTTAATTTCCACAGTCTCTTACAAACAAAATCCATACAAGCAGTCAAGAGATCAGAAGAAATCTAAAGATTAGTACAAATAAAAAACTTCAGAAAATATAAAGAGAGAACTAGTCTTCTACCAGAACAACCAAAACCCGAAACCAAAAACCCGAAACAACGGAAGCAACCAAAGATAACTTTCTTAGGGTTCAATGACAATCAAGTCCTCCCCAATATTGGTGATCATATTGGCTTCATACGTAGCTTACAGAGTTGAATACAGGGGAATCCCAGCACAATGTTCCTGTTCATGGAGAGTTTACCCACCAGTTGCAGAAGCAAAGGCAGTGGTCTCAACAACAACTTGATTCACAACAAGACCTTGGCCATTAGTATGATGACCACCAGTATGGCCCTCATCAGTAGCTGCATTACCTTCTTGTTGATCAGATTCAGTGATGTTGATAACATAATGAGCTTGATCTTTGATCCCCTTCAAGATGGTCTTGATTAGCAGGTTGAGCACCAGAACCATCAGAAGCATCAGTGGGAAGAGTCTGAGCAACAGAGGTAGAGGCATTGTCATTTTCATTGATTGTCTTCTGGAGTACTGACAAATCCAACCTACATTTCTTGGGCTTCTTACACTCCTGCTTGCACTTCTTAGGCTTGCAACGTTCGGAGCTGACAATCACCTTACTCGTCAACCGACCCATCATCTATTTCTTATACGACATTAAAACATGACATCTTTGATCAATCGATCGGTCGAGATTGAACCGTAGAACCAAGATCCGAAGAAAATCGCCGAGTTTGGGGGTTGAACAGGGAGAATGAAAACCTTTTGAAGTTAGAGAATGAAACTCTAATACTGAAAAGGAGGAGGAGGGCGGCGGCAGCGAGGGCGGAGAGGAGGATGAAGAGGCAACGAGGGATTTAGAGGATGGAGGGAGAGAGAGAAGATGAAGAACTGAATAAGGAGTGGGTAGGATTTTGCGGGGGGGGGGGGGGGGGGGGGGGGGGGGGGGGGGGGGGGGGGGGGGGGGGGTTGCTGATTTCAGCGAAGGTGGTTTGGGGGATTTCAGCGAGGATGGTTTGGGGGATTTTGGGGTTTGGGAGATATCGGTGACAGGATGTTGAAGGAGAAGAGGATGGTTTGGGATTTCGAAGAGGATGGTTTTGAGAAGAGGATGGTAGGGATGTTGAAGGAGAAGAAGATGAACAGTAGGAAACCATACTCAACAGTATACAAAATCAAGGTAATGAAAATATACAAATATTGATAATCAATACCTTCACAAGAGGGGTGGATGCAACTGTGGGGAAGGAAGAACGTCTAGAGAGAATCACAAATGGCTTGAAAGTTTCTACGGAGAAGGTGAGAATTGCAAGGCTTTTGGTATTTATAACTCAAACCCTAGATTCCATCTAAATCCTCCAAATTCTCAATTCTACCAAAATCAATAACTTTTTGAATACACTGAGAATTGAATAGGGTCATTTAAAATCTCAATTGAATACACCGAGAATTGAATAGAATCACTTAAAGTCTCAATTGAATACACTGTGACTTTTATAAACTCCTTTAAAATCCTAATTGAATATGCTAGGATTTTCACATTCTTTTAAATTCTTTTCAAATTCCAATCCAATACACCCCTGTAAATGTGCAATAATATTTTTAATGTAAGGAACCCCCTTAAAGGGAAGGTGCATATTTTTGCTAGCAAATCGGGTACGGTTACATACTACTTGACTACTTCTGATCAACGAGCATGGCTAATAGAGCCGAAAAGCATATGAGTCATGTGAGGTTACAAAAATAATTTCGTACTGATGAGGTCACAAAAATAATGAAAAACTGAGGTTATTTGAAGTGGAATTTGGTTTCTTTCAAGTCTGTTAATTTGTTGAGAAAGGAGTTAGAATAGAGTAGAAAGAAGTTCGAATTTGGTTTCATTCATGTCCGTATAATAAATAGCTTGCTATTGTTTAATTAAATTAATAGTATATATTCGAATTAGATTGTAATGGTTACAAACTTCATTAAGAGCCTGTATGAGAAAATAAAAAAAAGATTGGCTAACATGTGATTATTTCAAAAAACATGTGATTACTTTTGCTGTTTGATCTCAACATGGCATGAGGGCAGGTTGCTTTGCCAAGATCCTTACTTAACAATCTTTCTCATTATGTAGCTAAATCAAGAGTGGCATCACATATATATAGGTTGCAGGTTACAGAGAAACAACCAACTTCTCATAAACCAATGAAGTCGGGCTTTCGTCGCGAGTGTGGAGGTCTTCATCTGGTTGATGCGTCGGGGTCGGGGTCGTCGAGCGAGAAAGATTAAAAAAACTTGAAATGAACACTAGAAGATCCTATTCTCATCAGGTCAGGAAATGCCGGTATCGTCGAGCGAGAAGGATTAAAAAAACTTGAAATGAACACTAGAAGATCCTATTCTCATCAGGTCAGGAAATGCCGGTATCGATCCCACACTTGTATTCTTGATTTTGTTTGATACCAGAGAATCCATGACAACCGGATCTAAGTAACCATCTTCATGTAATATCATGTACTCTTCATTATGTTTGAGACATGATTAAGCAATAGAATGCTTGTGTTGTACTATCTTTTATTATTACTAGTATTATACACGTGCGTTGCACGTGAGGAAAATGAGAAGGGGAATGAAAAGGACCCTAAAAAAAATCTAGTACTATACACGCGCGTTGCACGTGGGGAAAATGGGGAGGGGAGTGAAAAGGACAAAAAAAAAAACTACCAACACGTGCGCTGCACGTGTTGACAAAATGACAAATGGTGACAAATGACACTAACCCCTTCTCCCATTATAATATATATATATATAACTAGTATCATGCACGTGCGATGCACGTGGGGAAAGAAGGAAAAAGAAAAAAAAAGGAAAATAATTTCCAAACTGATGCACTGTCGAAAATATTTACCAAACTGGTCCACATTCGCACGTGCACGCGGAGGAAGAAGGGAAAAAAGACAAAAAAGGAAAATAATTTCCAAACTAATCCACTTCCGAAAATATTTACCAAACTGGTCCACTTTTGAAAATATTTACCAAAGTGGGTCATTTTGTCAACACGTGTGCTGCACGTGTTGGCTTCAAAATGACGTCAATGACAGATGACACTAACCCCTTCTCCCATTATAATAGTAGAGATTATTATTATTTAATTTTATAAACAGCGAAAATAGCAGCCATAACTGATAAATAGTAGCAAACATGATCATGAAACCAACAGATATATACAACAAATTATTGATGTTAAAGACCATCACAACATTAACACACCTGTTTGGAACTTGGGAACATAAGCATAACACGTTTGGAACTTAGGAATATCACTGTCACATTTACCCGATACCCGGACCCGATCCGGACTTGGACCCGGCATTGGACCGGAACCGACCCGATCTATACGGGTCCGGGTCCGGATCCTAAAATAAGACCCGATGCACTTTCGGGTCCGGGTCCGGGTCCGGGTCCGCTCAAAATAGAACCGAACCGGACCCGGACCCGTTAAAAATTACCCCTAAACATATAGAATTTGAATAATAGGGTTATAGAAATATACATATAAAAGTGATTGTTGAAGATAGATATGTAAATATAATATTAATTCATGTACTTAAGTGCAAAAATTATTAGAATCGTAGGGTATCGGGTGCAAAATACTTAAGTGCAAATATTTATTCTTTACTACCAGACCCGACGGGTAATTTTTTTTAATTAGGACCCGGACCCGGTTCTTGCGTGTCTGGGCCCGGGTCCAATTTTTGGACCCGTGAGGTACAGAGTCCGGGCTCGGGTAGTGGAGGACCCGACCCAATAGGACCCGATACCAGCTCTACTTAGAAACATAAGCATAGCAGGACTAACAACAAGAAAGATGAATGAAACCTTGCTAACAACACAAAATAAGCAATATATATCAATGATAGTTATCGCTGACAATACTAACGATAAAGTTAGAAACAGTGTCCCTGAGGATCCAAATGAGGCTCTCTAATACCACAAAAAAAAGATTGCAGAGCCTGATGTAAACTAAGTTACAACATTCTGTTACAATACCTGCTCTGTCAAATGAGAAAAGACCAGCACCTACTATATAACAGACTTCGCGGGGGGGGGGGGGGGGGGGGGGGGGGGGTTGTCGAGCGGTGACTGGTGGAGGGGAATTCGATTACATCACGCGGCGGGGTCCAGCACCGCGACTGGAGGGTGAGAAGTCGAACGACGTCGCGGGAGGTCAACGGGCGTGGCGACGGTATGGGCCTCTCTTCAGTCACGCGGCGGGGAGGAGCTTCGGGGGCAGGGAAAGGGGCTGTGAGAAGGCGGAGAGAGTGAGAGGAGGTTAGAGTTTTGATTTGGGGGAAGTAAGGAGATCGGGATTTGGCTAGGGATTTTTGATTTGGGGGAGTATGGAGGTCGTTCGATTTGGGCGAGTTGAAAAATGCTGAGTAGAGGAGAACAAAGAAAAATAGAGAGATGACCATAATGCCCCCTCACAGATAGCCATTCTATTGATTTGGGCAGATCATGATCTAGAGCGTTTGATTGTGATCGAATGGTTTAGATTACTAGCTCACGATAAGAATCTCAGCTCACCAGCTCATAATAGACTGACTCTTGTTAATAAGGAAATGAATAATTACACATAACTAAATAATATCTCTTGTTAATAAGGAAACGATAAATATTTTTCATTAAACATAAATAAGATAATCCATAAAGGCTACAATAATTGTTCATAAGCATAAGTAATAACATAAGTATACAAAGCAAGTTCATAAACAATATAATATAAGTAGACAAATCAAATCGTGGGACAAGTTTCAGCCGTATCAAATAGTTGGATAATAAAACAATGCAGGATACAGAATGTACAAGATTATAGGGACACGAGTTTATGATACGTACAAGATACGGGGATGACAACCTCCATGAAGTATCCGTGCTTTAGAGGCTATGCCTTATCCAGCTTCTCGCTGAAAATAGACAACATGGTGACTCTCTTGACTGAGAACTTCACCTACACCAATATCACAAGCATTGCACGTTACTTTGAAGACTTTAGTGAAATTAGACAACATCATGACAGGTGTCTGAGTCATTATTTTCTTGATTTCTTCGAAGGCTTTTGTGGCTGCTTTCGACCAGACGAACTCATCTTTCTTTAAATAGTCGGTTATTGGAGTCATGATTGTGCTAAATCCTTACACAAACCGACGATAGAAGGTGACAAGACTATGAAAACTCCACACATCACGTATGTTGCGGGGCTTAGGCCACATAATAATAACTCGTATCTTTTCTGGGTCAGCGGACAGTTCTCTGGCAGAGACAGTAAATCCCAGAAAGATAGTATGATAAAAAAGGAAGGTACATTTGACAGGATTAGCATAAAACTCTTCCTTCCTCATAACACCGCAAATCTGTCTCAAATGGTCAAGATGTTGCCCAATGGATCGGCTGTAAATGAGAATGTCATAAAAGTACACAACAAAGAACTTGCCCATAAAAGAATGGGTTACTTGTGTCATGATTCTCATAAATGTGCTCGGGGCATTCACCATTCCAAATAAGATGACCATCCATTCGTATAGACCATCCATTATCTTGAAAAATGTCTTTTATTCATCACCAGGACGAACACGTATTTGGTGGTAACCACTTTTAAGATCAATCTTGGAAAAGATTGTGGCACTAGACATCATGTTCAACATGTCATCCAAACGGAAAATAGAAAAATGGTACTTCAGTGTGATTTTCTTTATGACATGGTTGTCTACACACATACGCCATGTTCCATCTTTCTTTGGCATCATCAGAGTAGGGACTGCACAAGGACTTAAACTTTCTCTAATGAAGCCCTTTGCCAATAACTCGTCAACTTGCCTTTTCAACTCACTATGTTCCATCGGATTCATTCAATAGTGTGGCAAGTTAGGAAGACTTGCTCTAGAACTAGATCAATAGCTTGTTGGATGTCATGCAGTGGGGGTAACTGGTTGAGGAGACAAGTAGGAAACACATCTGCAAATTTCTAAAGGACGGGATTGACTTGAGGAGGGATGGGTGACGCAGGTTCTTTAGGAACGTCTCTCGTTGTGAGTAGGAGAACGATCGTCCCTTTGTCAATTATTCCGTGAGTTCATTTTCACCCATATAAGCTACTTCCTTGCCCTTTCGCAAGGGAGTTGGTGTTGTCACAGAAGAACCAATTTGTGGTTTCACGGGTATGAGCTTTATCTTTAATCCGTTATTCTGGAACACACATTGGTTGGATCAACCATATATTGTCAAGTTGTGGTCATATAGCCAAGGTCTCCTTAAAATTACTTGACCCACATCCATTTTGAGCACTTCACACCAAATTTGTTCATTGTAGGCTTTGAAATCTACAGGGACCAAGCAATGCTGTGTTACTTGAAGAGCTGTCGCATCAATCTAAGATACTTTGTACAGGTGTGGGTGGGGTTCAGCTTTAAGTCCGGTCTTGGCTAGGACTGCTGAAGAGACAACGTTGATGCTGCTCCCACTGTCAACAAACACCGTACAGTTTTTGCCACCTATTGTCGTGAAGGCGTGAAATATAGCAGTGCACTTTCAATCTTCTTCTCTTGGTTGGGACAAAGCACATCTGACTATATTCAAAGGAGGTGATTGGATCGACTGAATACAGTTGAGATATTGGTCATCCTCTTCTTCGCCATAGTCATCACTTTCATTAGGTTCATAGAAAAACTCATTGTTAGAATCATCAGCAATGACAGCAGTACCTTCTACGATATTGATCCTACTGGGGATGAGATTGTTGCCAGCAACATGACTGTATCCCTTGCATTTATATTACTTAGTGAGATGATCAATCTTAGAGTAGTCTCTTTCAGTTTTCTTACCCTTGTTGTTATTTCTAGGTGGATAGGAATTTGAAGTCGGCTTGCTTGGATAAGACTTTTTGGGGAGCTGAGAAGATGATTTAGATTTAGAGGGATCAATGGAAGTCATTCTACAAGAATGGTCTCTCGAATCGCTGAACTTTTAGGAGGAGCTTGTTAATCCATATCGATGACAAGGGCATAAGCTGCTGCCAAGGAGTCCACATTTTTATGAATTAGCTCGTTCCTCGTAGTCCAGCTCTGAACCTAGAGAGAGTTTGTTCTTCATTCTCTTTACCTAAAGTATTGCACCGAATGAGGAAGTCGAACTTATCCACATACTCTTGGGTGGATTTGCTTCTTTGATAGAGTTGGTTCCATGACTCAAGCAATCAGGTGTGGAACGATTTGGGCACATATCTCTTAGTGAGATTCTCTTTCATAGCCTCCCAAGTGGCTATGGGTGCCCGGCCTCGGCCTCTGTGGGCATATTCAATATTTATCCAGTGTTGTTGAGCTTTACTAATCAGCCTCATCGTGACAAATTTAATCTTCAGGGATTCGCTCATGTCAAACCACATGAAGTAGTGGTCCATGGCACAGATCCAATCGAGATAAGCTTGAGATTCCATGTGGCCTTCAAAGTGGGGAACGTCAGCCTTTACGTTTTTATTGTATTGTTCGTCAGGATCACGATCTTGACATCGGTTGTCACGATCATTCACTTGAGGGTTCTGACGATTAGGATGAAGCTCAAGGGCAAGCTTTTGATTCAATTCCACTTGCTCAATTGTTTGATTGATATTAGCGAGGGTTGCCTAAATGGCAGCGAGGGTAGTGAAAATTTTAGTGTTGTCCATTTTAGGTCGAAGACGGGCTCGCTTATTTCTAGGATTCCTGACGCTTATTTCTAGGATTCCTGCTTGAGTGGTTTGGGAGGGACAAGAAAGGCTCCTAAGGATTCGTAATGGTGCTGCGAAGATGCATTCACTACATGAGGAAAACTAGGGGTCGTAGGAGAAGTTTGCTTGCTGAAATGGGAGAAAATGTGACCTAAATGCACCTAAAATGATGTGTTTTCATATCTAAAATGATCTAAAATGACCCTTAAATGATCCTAAATATATGCAGAAATTATGGCTAAATGATGCAAGAACTAGGATTTTAAACCTGGGGCTCTAATACCAAAATGATGTAAACTTAACCCTAGATAGAGAATTTTTCAAGAATATTAAAAGATTAAGTTTACCAATAAGTATTGCTGATTAATTTAGAAATTAAAACTAGTGATTGGTTTAATGGATTTTTAAGAAATTGAATAAGTTAACAGTCTCAATTAAAGATTCAAGCCTAGAATCAATGATTATACTTAAGCATTCTTAGCAAGTAAGATATTCAATAGTGATTCATACGCTATTTGGCAAGTAAAAACACACACACTCAATATTTCTGGATAACCGAAAATTCAGACAAGATTCTAGAGATGATAGGCAGTACCACAAGTAATGGAGGAATGGAGTATTTACACTTCAAAACTTTTTTTTTTAAACAACAAAGTCAATTAAGAATTATGATTATAGAATAATTAAAATGTACAATCTGCAACAGCAGAAAAAAGTTCCACCTAATGGTGTCAAAGTAAAAGATCAGATGCAATTTGAGATGCAATTTGATGATAAGTGATATCAAAATTACTTGTAAGCTTGCACAAAGTATATTAGTTAGTTACGTGAAGTGATTGGTTTACTCGTACAAAAATTAGATCTAGCCTAGAGATAGAAGTGTCACCACCATGGATGGAGAGGGAGAAGATGCCAATCATCGAAGTCAATGGCGTGGTACTCCTTCATAGATCAATTTCTTGATGTGAGGATTAGGGTTAGAGTTTGGATGAAGATTTGGGGATTAGAGTTTAGGGTTTGAATGAATATTTGGGGATTTGGAGTAGGGGAAGGTATCGGGAGTGATGGTGGGGCTGATAGGGATGGTCAGATGGTAAGGGAAGGCGGCAAGGGGAGGGGGTGGGGGTGTTAGAGGGGTTAGGTGAGGTGTCTGGTGGAGGAGAATGACGGCTGTGGTGGTCGGGTGAAGGGGGAGAGGTAGGGGTGGCAATCGGTTTGTTCGGACCAGGTCAGGTCGAAACTGCTCAGGTCGACCCGACTTTCGGGCAGGCTCGGGTCGGGTTGGGAAGTTACCTAGGCCGGGCCAGCCTGGGTTCGAAATCAAAAATTTTGACCAGGTCGACCTGCGAACCCATTCGGGTCGAACCCATTTCGGGTCGGGCGGGGTACATGTTGGCTCGGTATATTTAATTATTTATTTATTTATTTTGCTTAACTTACAAAAGTTTTTAAAAAAATACAAGTATAACTGTATAAGAGTGAAACAAAATTGTATATATTATTTATTTCAACTTCTATGAATTTTTTACAACTTTTTACATACTAATACAAGTAATAGAAATCCAAAAAGAACATACAATATTTTTTGAATTACATTTACATGTTTGAGGGGATAATCAGAATCTAGAGTCTAGAGTTCGAGATAGCCTAGAGTTAGATTGAAGAGAGGGCATTGGACTACTGTCTTGCATCTCTGCTTAACCTAATCCTAGGATCTTATCGCCCTAAATTCTCTACTCTTATTGCTGGACTTCCACTTGTTGATGTAGATGTCGCACATCCAATCTTCGGTTGACATGAGCATCTCCAACGAAATCGCTTCAAACGACATGAGCATCTCCAACGAAATCGCTTCAAACGATTCCGTAATCTGTTAGAACCCTGCCGCTTATAGAAAAAATACTTTCTGAAGCAACTGTAGAGACAAGAGGAGTTAGTAGATCTCTAGCCATATGCGAAAGAATATGAAAAATATTTTCATGTTCTTTGCATCATTGTAGTACTTCAATCTTAGTACTAGAACTCCCACTATCTTGTTGATCATACCAATTTAATTCATTAGGTGCATTAGTCCTAGGTTTTTTTGATTGAATACGAGCAAGTAAATTAGCAGTGACATCTTCTAATGTACTCTTACTCTTACCTTTAGAAGTAGAAGAAGATGAAGTAACTACACTAGTTGTACTACCAGATGCAAAATTTCTATCATAATAATCATACAAGTTATTCAATGTCGATTCAAAGCTAGCTAAAAAATCATTACAATTATATTCAGAATCATCTTTAAGTAAAGTAAAAAATATTCTAATCAAACACCTCATACCTGCTAATTTGATACGAGGATCCATAAAAATAGCAATACAATACAACATAGAAGGAGGATTAAAATACTTTAAAATTTTAGTATAAGCGGGAACAACAATATCGTTAATGTATTCGTCCGAAATCATGTCTTGAAAAGTTTGCATCATAGTAATTAATGAAATAAAAATACAATTAGAAGTAAAATCATAAGATATAGAAAATTTCACAGTTGCGATTTTAAAAGGTCCTAGGGCTGATTTTTTGTTGGCCTTGTTGGTCTTGTACTAGTGTTGGGTGAATCGATAAAATGTGTCATTTAATTGTACATGTTCCTTCACCCTTCTTTCATTTGTAACTCTTGCTACAAGTTTTACAAATCTTATGTCCTATACTAGGATTCTCCTCGTCGGGGATAAAATCATAAAATTTGTATCAATCACTAGTCTCCCCTCTAGTTTTTCTACTACTAGTGGGTTTTGTGGATTCAGTTTATTGTGTTTGTGTCTCAATATCATGCATTTCTTGTTCTATGTCGTGTGTAGGAACATTGTGAGCTCGAAAGCACAGATATTTCCAAATGACCGACGTACCCGTGTCGGGTACGTATCGGGTGTCGATACTCCTTGGGTACTCCCGGATGCGTACCCAAGGAGCACCCATTTTTTAAATTCATTTTTCGCAACTTTTAGACACAATTATATATGGATAAATGCATGAGGTCCTAGAGTAATTTCAAAAGTTTGTTGTTTACAATTATGCTTAAACACAAAACAAGTCTACACAAACATTTGATAGTTAGACTATAATTTCTTTTCTCCAAAATGCTCATAATTATAATGTATTCTTATAGCTTTATGAAATTGTTGAAATGTTTGCATTTTTAACAAGAAAAATATTTTTATATCTTTAAATATAATATGAATTATTTTATATTTAACGTATCCACCAACGCACTCGTGTCCTACTTTTTTATAAAATCACGTAATCCCATACTCGTATCATATCGTACCCGCACTCTGTACCCGTACCTGTGCTTCATTGATTGTGAGAACCTTTGTTTAGCATGAGGTTATATTCGGGTTCTAATGGTGAGATTGTTGGAGGCCGACGAGAAGAACTAGTGGAATCTTGTCCATTTTGGCTACGACTACTACCTCGTGATCTAGACATAGTAAACGATTTGTAGTAGTAGTGTATGTAAAAAAATGATTTCTAGTGTTTTAATAGTGTATGAGAAAAAATACTAAACAATCTAGGAGGGATATGAGTATGACGATATGTTGGGAAAAAAATCTAAAAAACAATAGGAGGGTTGAGAGAGAGAGAGAGAAAGAGGCGAATAACCAACAAACAAATATGAAAAAAATAGAACTACAACAAAGAGTTGAGAGGGTTGTGAAATTTTGATACCGTACTTCGCGAATAATCGTATATAGAAATGAGAGAGAAAATAATAGTAGAAGTAGACATAGTTGCTTGAGAAGATCACGTAATCGTAGAAAAAAAGAGAGGAAGCTTCTTTGTTGAGGGAGTTCGTAGTAGATGAAGTTGAGAGTGTTGAATCAACACTAATTCGAATCGATCGAAATTGTGCGCTTCTTTGTTGCTTGCTTCTTTCATGGAAAAAAACATGATTGCACCTCTCAATCCTAAAGTACCGTCTACTACCGTTCCTTCTTCCACTGATGTTGGTACTGTCCACTTACCTGAAACTCCTATTGCTGCTGCCGACTCTAAGTGGCCAGCCTGGGAAGCTAATATCACTTTTTCTTGTGATTGGGATAAGTTCAAGCAAGTTGTTCAAGGATCTTCTTCTTCAGGTGCCATGTCCAAACAGTTTAAGTTGAAAGCTTTGGTGCCGCCAACACCGAAGCCAGATGCTTGGTTTGATCAAGACGATCTTCTTTCCGACGAGGCGGCTGACCTTTCAAATCCTTTTGCTTTTCACAAGGTAATCTTCAAAGTTACCCCATTTACTTTTACTGCTTATTACCAGTCTGTGTTTTCTTCCTCTTACTGTTTTGTTATTAATTTTAGTCCCCGGGTTTCTATACCTACTAGTTTTAAGTTTTTCTACTGGATGTCGATATTTAAATCATCTCTATCTGATGGGAGATCGTCTACCTCCTCTCTTAAGGACTGTGATACTCGACATTCAAGCATAGAGGACACTTTTTCTAACTTTCTCTTAGCTTTCTCGCCCTGTTTTCTACTCCCTAAGATTACCTTATTTTCTTCTGGTAGACTAGAGAATCCTTATCCCTCCTCTCAATCACCCGTTCAGGCCCATGCCACCACCCGTTCGCCTCCATCGGATGTTGGTTCAGCAAATGTACTTCTTCCGCTGGGTGCTAATGTTGTGGATTCCACTCATTGCTCCTTTAGTAAGAATGTTACTCTTCCCTCTTCTCCGAAACAAAAATCATCATTTCCCTTTATTCCTTCAAGCGCTCGTATTAGAGCGAAGAATATTTCTCACTTATCTTCTAAATCGAAGGCCTCCTTAGCTGCTCAGATCCATAACTTAGAAATTCCTCCCCCGATCCCAGATTCTCCTACACATTCTTCACGGGGCTCCATTTACCAAGTTCATTTTGACTCCTTATCGAATCCTGACATGCTTTCCCTTGCGGCTAGCATGGGTTTTGTGATTGATTCAAGTCATCCCTTAGATCTTGACTCCATTCGTCTCCGCGAATTGTCCAGAGCTACTGAGTTTAATCATGCTCATGATTAGTATCTCTTGGAATATTCGAGGACTTCGGAGTGAGGCTAAACAACAAGCCTTGTTCAATCTCATCTCTTCTTCTCACTGTGATATGGTCTCCATTCAGGAGTCTAAGTTGGCATCTACTCCCCCGCCATCCTACACTCCATTGGTGGATCTTATTTAACTAAATGGATCCCGCTAGACGCTATTGGATTGCGTAGTGGGATCTTATTTGGCTTTAAAGATTCCCGTTTCACCCTTATCTCTTTCCAACGCTTAACCTTCCTTCTTGTCGTTTGCCTTCAGTGGCACGATTTTAATTGTCCCCTTACGATTGTCTCGGTCTATGGCCCTTCGACTACAAACCGACACAACCTGTTCTGGCACGAGTTTGAGTCTTTCCACAACAACATTGTTGGTTTTTGGGTGTTCTGTGGTGACTTTAACGTCACCAGATTTTCTCATGAAAGATCTGGGAATGCTTCCATTAGCTCAGACTCCTCCCGTTTCAACGATTGTATTCGATCCTTGAATTTAATCGATCTCCCTCTTAATGGAAGATCTTTCACTTGGTCTAATATGTGACTTGTTCCATCTATGGATAAATTAGATTGTTTTCTGGTTTCTCAGAACTGGATTTCCTTTTTCCAGAACTCCTACTCGTCTGCCTTGCCTAATCCTTCCTCAGATCATGTTCCTATTACTCTGTACTTTAACTATAACTTTCACAAACCATTCAAATTTTGTTTTGAAAAATTCTGGCTACAAGACCAAGTCTTTGTGAATCTCATCATCGATTGCCTTTCCTCTATCACGGGATCTCACGGGCTTGGTCAAATCCTGCTTAAGCTCCATACTATCAAACATGGTTACAAGATCTGGAGTAAAAAGCCAACGCTCTCAAACAGTTCTTCCTTTGTTCCATCGAATCCATCGACAAGCTTGAAGAGCTTGGTCCCATTAACGATTCCCTCCGTTCGGAGCGAAGTACGTTTAAATGGGAATTTGCTTCCATTCTTCATAATGATCATATTAAATGGGCTCAGCGGGCCAAGCTACGTTAGCTCAAGGAGGGAGATGGGAACTCAGCTTTTTTCCATAATTTTGCTTCTCATCGCCAACGGTGCAATCGTATATCGTCCATTGTAGATAATGGCATTGAGCTTTCCTCCGAATCAGATTTCCACGGTACATTCCTGAGATTTTATAAAAAATTATTGGGGTCTTCAAAACCACGCTCTATCCATCTGGACTGGGCCCAGATTTACGGACATGAATTTCATGATCTTTCTAATTTAGAAGCCCCCTTTTCACTGGAGGAGATTAAATCTGCCGTCTTTTCCTTGAGAACGATTCTACCCCAGGCCCAGACGGATTCCCCTCTCTTTTCTTCCAAAACTTTTGGGATCACCTCAAAGATGATCTCTTTGAGGGTTTCTTTGATCTTCACCAAGGTTCCTTTTTCTTTCGACCGCATCAACTATGCACACATCATTCTTATTCCCAAGATTGCAGAGGCTAATTCGGTTTCTAATTTTAGACCGATTAGCCTTCTCAATTCAACTTTTAAGATCATCATGAAAGTTCTCTCTACCCGCCTCAGCGCTGTGATCTCCCCCCTCATTGATCATGCCCAATCGGGTTTCATCAAGGATCGCTTTATCCTCGATAGTGTTTCTTCCGCTTAAGAAATTATTTCAGAATGCCACAGATCCAACTCAGAGGGCATAATGTTAAAATTAGACTTTGAAAAAGCTTATGATAAAGTAAGCTGGGATTTCCTTTTCAATATCCTACTTCATCGTGATTTCGATCCTAAGTGGATTTCTCGGATTAAGTCCAATCTATTCGCTGGCACTTCGTCTATTCTCATTAATGGTTCTGAAGGCAACAAATTCAAATGTAAATGTGGTCTCCGTCAAGGAGACCCCATCTCTTCCCTTTTATTTACTCTTGTAGCGGATGTCTTTAGTAGACTGCTTCAGAATGAATGGGATGCCAATGTCATCGAAGGGCTAGGCGGATCCCACAGCTTCCGGGGTGTTCTCAACTTGCAGTATGCTGATGACACCATTATTTTTGCCAAGCCCAATGGTTGCACCCTTCACAATCTTAAACTTCTTCTTTATATCTTTGAAAGCGCTTCAGGCTGATCTATTAATTTCCAAAAAACTTCAGATCTTTGGCTCGGAGGATCGACCAATCGTCAATTCGAGATTGCTCAGTTCTTTAACTGTGCCTTTGCCTCCTTCCCTGTCAAGTGTTTGGGTATTCCCCTGCGATGGGGAAAGTTACATAAAGAGGATTGGTCTCCCATGATTGAGAAGGTGGAGTCTAGGCTTAACGTCTGGTCGAGTAAACACCTCTCTCGTGGAGGACGACTGATTCTGGTCAACTCAGACCTTTCTTCTATCCCGTTATATATGATGTTTTTCTTCTATGTTCCATCTTGGGTTATCAATAGAATCGACCAGATTAGAAGGAACTTCTTTTTGTCTGGCGCCGATATCTACAGATCGGGAACACACCTTTGTAACTGGAAGTTTGCGTGTTCATCCAAAGCTGCTGGTGGACTGGGTATCCTTGATCTCAGACACCAAAATTTAGCTCTCTTGGGCAAATGGGTATGGAGATTGATCAAAGAGGGTCACTTACCCTGGGCTCGTCTTATCTCTCTTAAATGCTTCCGTCGTCAGCGGATTCTGGACTTTCACCCTTCTATTTCCTCCAAAGCGTCCCCATTCTGGAAAGGAGTGTGGAAAGTTGCTGCACCTTTTCTATGTAGCATTTCCCATGTTTGTGCAGATGGCTCCCATACCAAGTTCTGGGTGGATCTCTGGATCGAAAATATTAAGCTTGCGTCCGCCTATCCGACCCTCTTTCAGCTAGCTTCTAACCCCTTGGCCACTGTAGCCGACTATTGGTCGGTTCATAACAACTCCAGAGTGTGGCAGATTCTCTTTTCTAGCGTTCTCCCCCTCCTTTTCAGACTGAGTTCTCTAAGCTCATCGAGAGTTTGGAGAACTACCCCTGGCATCCATCAGATGATGTCAGGTGGCGGTGGACCAGTTCTGGTTCCTTCTCAGTTAAATCCTTTTATACTTTCCTTAACTTCAGAGGGGTTAACTCGCCTATCGCTAAAAATATCTAGAGCAGTTGTGCCCCTCTCAAGGTTAAGATTCTCTCTTGGCTTGCCCTCAATAACAAGCTACTTACAGTGGAGGTTCTCAACAAAAGAAACCTTGCGCTGGGCCAATTATGCACATTGTGCTCTAATAGTCCTGAGGACGTTGATCATCTTTTTCTTCACTGTCATTTCTCTAGCAAACTGTGGGCTATTTGTGCGATAGCTTGGCAAGTCCCCCCCCCCCCCCCCCCCCCACCCAAACCTCTTTATCCTCTAGTTGGAAGTTGCATTTGATTAGAAAAGAATTTCGCAAAGCATGGATCCTTTCTATTATGGTTATTATATGGGTTTTTTGGAAGGAGAGAAATTCTCGTATTTTCTCCCATACTTCCAAACCCATTGACACTATTATCGATGATTTCATTTTCTATTCTCAGCACTGGACCGCCTCTCTACCCTTTCATAAAGTTGAGGCGATGAGACTTCATCGACTTATTGAAGCGGTTTTGTTCGGCATAGGCGTTATTAGTTTAATTTGCTTTTACTCTCTCTTTTTTCTTCTATTTTTTTCTTCTATTTTCTCTCTCCTCTTCATCTTTTTACTCTATCTATTAATTGTCTTACTTCTCTTTTTTTCAGGCTTGAGTCGGATTTTGTTATGCCGATGCTTACTTCCCTCCTTGAGGCTGTTATTCCGGGGGTTCTTGGAACGATTTTTGGGTTTTCAAGCATACTTCGATGTGCTCTTGTGTTCTTTTGTGTTATGGCATCCTATCTTTGATTTCAGCGTGTTATGCTATCTCTGATTATGTTCTACCTGTCTCGAGTACTCCTTATTTTGTGTTTGTTGGTATTGTAAACTTCTGTTTAGATACTCTATTTAGTCTTTAAGTTCTTGTTCAGTATGGTAAAACTATTTTGTTGCTTGCTATTTGTTCTATTCTGATGGAGATAATGTTGGGTTTCGGCCCTCCTCTTCTGAGTTGGTTTTGGGTTTGAGGTTTCTTTGTTTGGTGCTGCAGATGGCTCTTTGGGCCTCTGCTTTGCTTTATTGAGTGGCAGGTGTTCCTATTGGACTCTGGATTGGTTTTACTGCTTGCTGTCCATGTTCAGCTTTGGCTGTTATCTCCTTCAGGTGCAATTTTGGTTTTTTTGGTCATTTGGCCTTGTATGCCAGTGTGACTCTCCGTCAACAAGCAACTTCGTTCTTTTGCTCTGGTGGGATGTTCTCCTTTTTTTTGTTTTTGCATACGGGTTTCTGTGCTTGGTTCCAGCTGCAGGATTTTCTGTGAATCCCGCTGTTTCGGTTGGTCTTGATTAAGTCGGCCGTTGTCTGCATTGTCGTCGCCAGGATTTGAGGGACTTTTGGGGATGTTGTCTGCTGCCACTGCGGAGGCATCTCTTTCGGCTGGTTTCCACTTTGGCTTCAGTAGGGCTGTGTCGAGTCTGGCTTTTTGCCTTTTGTCTGTATCGATTCGAGCTGCAACCTGTCGTATTGCTCGCTCAGTGATGTTCTTGTTATTCTTTTTTCGCTTTCTATCAGTTTTACTGCGCGTAAAATTGGTTATGGTTGTAAGACCGTTTTTTATTATTAATGATTTATTGGGCTGGAAGGCTCTATCCCCGCTATCAAAAGAACTTGTTAACAAAACACAGGGAGGCTTCTCCGCCTCACTGTTTTATGATGAAAAAAAATTAATTACAAGAGGTGGGAGTCTATTTCAAGCACGCGCATTGATGAAGTAATTGGACAATGTCAACTAAAACAAATCAGCTATCTTATGCGTCTAAAACAAAAAACAAATATTGATTTTTCTTCTACATCAAATGATTGTTTTATTAACTTCAACAGTTCAATGTTAGGGAAAAGCCAATACTGCACAAAAGCGTGAAAATTTTGCTTACTGTTGTAGTAGAGAAAAGCCAAAACACGGAGATCTACCAGTTTTAAGCCAAGCACAGCCCAGCTCGAAAATTATTTGAATAGATAAAAAAAAAATGCATTAAAACTAAAACTCATATTACTAACCTGAACTGCAAATTGTCCAGTCCCACCAGCTGCAGCGGTTACTAGGATTGTTTCTCCAGACTTCATTTGACCAGCCTGAAAGAAGGAAATAGTCTAATGAAAAAAAAAAAGGATGAAATATCGATTATCTCTATCAAAATAGATCACTAATCACTGAAATCGTAGATTAAACCTCCTTTATATACCTCAATCAAATGCCAACAGAAATTTACTAGAAATGGATGACAAAGCTATATACTGAAGGTCGAGGGTAGCCTCAAAAGCACCTTTAGAAACCTAAATCAGCTGTGTCCGTCCTCGTGAAATACTTAGAATAGGAATATCTCATCAGCTAACGGATTTTCAACTTTTCTAAATTTGTCCTTGATATCTATGTAACGTCACATACTGACTGACACTGACACTAAAATATTTGCTTTAAACCATTTTTTAAAATATATTTTAAGAATAAAATTCAAAAAACAAAAAGTAATAGCGAACCAAAACACATACCTTCTCTTAAAGAAATTGACGCTGTTAAACCAGATGTGAGCATGGCTACAACCTCTGTATCTGGTCTGGGTACGGGGAGGAGATGTTTGGCAGGAACCTGCAAATGAAATTCAAAACACAGAAGTGAAATCAGAAGACAATGGTAAGTAAAATAAAATCCACAAGTTGTCATCGGGGGAAAAGCAAAAGAGGGTCCAATGAGTAAATAATTAAATACCATGGTGAACTCAGCATAACTACCAAAAGCCATAATAGCAACAGGAGTGCCAACCTTCTAATGAACAGAATCACCAACAGCAGCAATTAGGCCAACAGCCTGCACCATAGGAAAGTTGACATTAGGCAATTATTGAGATCTCAGCTAATGTCTTTTGAAAGAAAAAACAGCAGAAGATGGCGAAGTTGTTGTATCTATTAATTATATGTATGTGCAACCAGGACTGGTCCTAAGATTTTTAGGGCCTTGTGCAAAAGAAAAAAAAAATTGAGTAATGCTAGAGCCACTATCAATTTCACTACATTTCTCTTCACTACCTTAGGTGGCACACTCCAATAGGTAGGGAAATGATAGAGTAGGTGGGAGAACTTTCAATAGGAGTATGCCACCTAAGATAGTGAAGGAAATGGTAGTGAAATTGGTAGTGGCTAAAGCATTACTCAAAAAAATTGGGCATTCTTTACATATTCCAGTACTAATTTTTAGTGTTAGATTGGTTTCGATGTCATGTATATATATTTATATATATTATACGAATTCAATTAAAAAATATGAGTAGCGTACATTCTATATCAATCAAAATTTTATATGAATTCATTTAAAAATACCTTTCAAGTTGCAAAACCTTGGCATCTTCAAAAATCTCCAATCTCTATAAATTTCCAGAATCTTGTAGGAGTTCCGTGAGAATACCTTAAAAAACAAAACAAAACATCAAATTTAGAAGTTTAGATGTATACATGTAGAAGAAATACATAATATAGTAAGTGACAAATCCAACAACAAAATGTATCATTTAAAAAATGATCGTTTCACATGTTTAGATGCAACATCATTAATTATGGTACTCATATCAATTTTTTTTTTCTTCTAAATAACAGTTTCAATAGATATTAAAGTTAGTCCATTTAGTCTTTCTTGTGACATTGTCGATCTGAGATAAGATTTCAATAATTTTAATTTGGAAAAACTTCTTGTAGACGCAACAGAAATTTCTTTCTCGTCATTGCAAATTTAATTTTTAGAAGTAGCATATAGTATGTATGTATGTGTTATTGTAGTAAAGACCATTCCAATGAAAACCATAGGTACATATACCAACAACCCTCAATGATTCAGGAGCGAGTGCACGAAGGAAGTGCGGTGTCTCAAGTGTTTGATGTGGGGACACTTGTAGTACGTGTGCACCAATGTGGTGGATTCCAAGAGTGACGATGAAAGACAGGTTAGTCGAGGAAGCTCCCCCGACCATCCCTCTATCATTCGCTTAGTACAGAGCTTGGATATTGTCAAAAATGAAGAGAGATGGTTACGGCAATGGTGTGCGATCGCAAAGGTGAAGGCTGGCAGACCATCGGAGGTACATCTAACTCAAGCTCTCAGCGAGAAATGGCCTATGGGGGCCGGGAGGGATTGGGTGGCCAAAAAGCTGTGCCATATGCAATTCCTTGTTTCATTCCCCTCACCGGAGAAGGTGGCAGCGACGGTGAGCTTGGGGAACGTTGATTTTGGGCACTTCCAAGTGGAATTCAACGCTTGGTCTCCTACTTTCGGAGCCGAGCTGCCTCAAGGAGATCTGTATTGGGTGTGGATTCATAACGTACCCATGCATTATTGGAAGAAGGAAGCACTTCAAGAAATTGTCTCCGACTTTGGGAGCATTGAGGAGATTGATGAACAGACGGTTAAACGATCGGAGTTGGTCTCCGCTAAGGTTCTCATCAGGAGCTCCGATATTTCATCGATGCCGCGCTTCGCCAGAGTGCACTCTGTTCACGAAGCCTACTTGATTAGATTTGTGCTCGTAAAGAGGGTGGACTCAGTGAGGAAGTCGGATACCAGGTCTCCCCCCCAAACCAAAGAGTGCTCTTTCGGATCACCGAACTTTCAAGGAGGTCGTCTCGCCTAACGATTGCCTCACCATTGACGGATCTCACGAAGTGGAAAGAGCTCACCGAGAAATCCTATTGGCGGCGAAAGCGCAGGGGAGTAACCAGAGGCCAGATCTTGAACCACCGATCAGAGATAATCGCCGCAGGGACCGTCCCGTCCAACCCACTGGTCAAAAGTCCTCAAGGACTCTCAACACGCTGGATCGAACGGTGGTTCCGAGCGGCAATTCTTTTTTGGTAGGTTCGGCAGGTGATCAGAGGGGAGGGTCAGGGTCAACTCCTCAAAGTGGCATGGCTACAGTCTGCAGCAACATGCAGAAGACGACAAGCTCTAGCAAGGCGACAGCTTTGGGAGGCGACAGCTTTGGGGAAGGCGACAGAAGTTGGGAAGCTTTCGACCAAGGAGTGGGTCGAAAAGCTGTGGCATGCGCCAGTTAAAGCTAAAGAAACTTCTGAGGAACAGCTGCGTCAGGAGCCAGAACCGCAGGGTAAAGCAACGCTCCAAGAGCTGTCCAAACTAAGGAAAGAGGGTGATTTGGTGCTCGCACTAAGCGATAAGGGAGTGGGTAGGAGGGAGGGGCTTTTGGCAGGGGTTGTTTTGGGGAAAGATGGCAGAGAGTTTGGTGAGAAGGAGGCTCGGATGAGCGAATTTGAGTATGCAGAGATTGAGGTTGAAGAAGCTACAAAAGGCAACTTCAGATCTCAAAAAGCCAAAGGCGCTTCGTTAGTAACGCCTGCTGTCAACACCGTTCTGCCCCCCAATGATTCGATGCCACCTGGCTCTTTTGACAGCTTCGAGGCGACAGGCGGGGTTGGTTTCAAGGTGGGCGGTACGTTGCATCGCGGGGATGAGGTGTCTTATGCTGCTCCGGAGGGATTTATACAGACAAAAGGCAACTTCAGATCTCAAGCGGGTGAGCTCACCGCTCATCTAATTAATGCTCCGCACACGTTCTTCGAAGGAGATGGTATGTTGTACCGCGGGCACAACTCTGGCTCTATTGTGGGCTAGACTGAAGCTTTGAGTATGGATGGGCCGTTTATAGATATTGATGGGCCCAAGGAGGGGTCCATAGCGCCGTCTATTGTATCAGGACCATCTTACACTTCAGTTTCATGCTCTGAGACACTATATCAGACTGGGAACGGACCCACTGAGGGGACCGTATTGGAGGATGCAGTTATTATTAATAAAGCGCCTAGATGCGGGCTCACTGTGGAGTTCGCACTGAAGGCTACTACAGATAGTGAGGATGACCCAGAAGGGAGACTCAATCTTGATGAAGAATTCTCATTCACAGATGAGGAATCAGAGGATCTTGAGTTCATTGCGAACACCCAGAAGGAGCTTTCCCCAGAGATGGTTCTATCTACTTTCCCAGACTCAGCTCCAGTAGGCAACTCTGGATTGCCCCTGAGGACAGGTGGGTTCAGAGTTCACCGATCTCCAAAGATGGCTCATGTGGAGTCCTTGGATGACTACCTGGAAGTGGCAGCGGCAGCCAAAGCCGCCAAACTCGACAATGGAGGTACGACTCACTTTTTAGCATCTATTTTAAACTTCATGTCAGACTCCGATGTTTTTTTACTAGCTGAAACTTGTGGGTTAGAGGTTCGGGACACAGACCGTAGCGCGTTACTTCTTAATAAAATCAGGGGTTGGGAACTCGACAGGGTTAAGACTAGCCATGACAATGCCATTAAGAATTACACGAGGCCTACAGAAACCCACGAGGATGTGGTCGGCCCCACACCCTCTACAACGATCTCTGTAGATACGGTTCCCCAATGAATACACTATTTTGGAATGTTAGGGGGTTGGGGGATAGGGGTAAGAGAGGTATGGTACGGGATGTCATTAGCAATTCAAAGGCGGATGTAGTTGGACTGCAGGAAACCAAACTCCAGCATGGGTTCGAACTCAAAAGAGTGGGTGGTAACAGAATCAAGGAGTGGGTGTTACGCCCCTCTGCCGGTGCCTCAGGGGGGATTGCTATAGGGTTTAATTCTGATCTTCTTTCATGTGAAGAGGAGCATCGTGGAACATTCTCGTTGACTGCCCGACTTAAGCGACGGTCCGATGATTGGATGCAGACGGTGACTGTTGTCTACGGGCCGAACGTGGCCACAGAAAGGGAGGCCTTCTGGCAAGAACTGGCCGCTATCCGTCAGCACTGGTCGGGACCTTGGATTGTGGGTGGGGATTTCAACATTACTAGATTTGCTTTTGAGCACAAGGGAAGAGGCGCTAGCGACAGGCACCGAGAGGAATTCAATAGAGTAATCACGGAACTTGAGCTGATTGATATCCCAATCAATGATAGACTTTTTACTTGGTCTAATCTGCAAGCGGTTCTGGTTATGGCCAAGTTGGACAGGATCCTAGTCTCTATGGATTGGGAAGCTTTATTTCCTCTGGCATCGGCCAGATCGATTCCTAGACCAACTTCAGATCACACCCCGATCCTACTTGATGTGGGGAATCGGGGTCCCCGCAAGCCTAGGAAATTCAGATTTGAGAAGGCCTGGCTGGAAATTCAGGGATTCCACCATTTGGTTATGGAGAACTGGGCACTCCCATTGCCCGGCCGGGACGCGGCATCTCGATGGTGTGGGAAAATCCGCAGACTTAGAAGGAGGCTCTGTAGATGGAATCGGTCTAGATTCTCGAACATCTGTCGTGATAAAGAGTCCTACCTGGAAGAAATTGATGAGCTTGAGAGGGTGGAAGAGACTAGAGTCCTCTCGCAGGAAGAGCGAAACAGGCTATTAGAACTCCGTGATAACACTGCCAATCTATATAGACTAGAAGAGATCAAATGGCAACAGAGGTCCAGGATTTCGTGGCTCAAAGAGGGAGACGCGAATACGGCCTACTTCCATCGGGTTGCAAGTGGTAGAAGGAGATCCAATCTTATACTATCTATTCAGACAGATACTGGAACATCGCAGGATGATAAGGTGATTCCCTCTACCTTCCAGTCTTTCTATAAGGGTCTCTTTGGGAAGAAGAATGACTTTAGGATCCCTATGGGTGAGGACTTCTGGCTAAAGTATCAGATTGATCCAGGTAAAAATGCTTCCTCCTTGGAGGAACCTTTCACGGAGTCAGAGGTCAAAACGGCCTATTGACCAGATGGGAGCTGACAAATCACCTGGGCCAGATGGTTTCCCTATGATGTTCTTCCAAGTGTTCTGGGAAGAAATTAAGGGAGAATTTATGGAGGTAATGATGGAATTTTTTCACAATAACCTGAGGTTGGGGATGTTATACACCACTGCCACAAGAGCAACTCCAAGAACTTCCTCCTCAAGCTGGATTTTGAGAAGGCATATGACTCTGTGGACTGAGAATGTTTGCTAGAGGCTCTCAAGGGGAGAGGCTTTGGGGATAAATGGATTAGATGGATCAAACAATGTTTACATTCTAGCAAAACGGCAATTTCAGTGAATGGGAGACCCGGTCCTTCGTTCCCATGCAAGAAGGGACTCCGTCAGGGGGATCCGCTGTCCCCACTTCTATTCACTATTGTAGCGGATGTGCTCTGGGAAATGCTAGAGAACTGCCAAGAAAAAGGGTGGATATCACCTGTGGCCAGCAGCACTGCTAATCAGGGATGCTCGATCCTTCAATATGCTGACGACACCCTAATCTTTGGAAATGGGTCTAGATCGGAAACTATTTGCTTTAAAGGGGTCCTTTACTGCTTTGAGGCCTGGTCAGGCCTTAGAATTAACTTCCACAAGAGTGCGCTGATCCCTATCTCACTATCAGAAGCTGAAACTCGGGAGCATGCCACCACTCTCAACTGTGCGATAGAAGAATTCCCAATCAAATATCTCGGGCTTCCGCTCCGTCCAGGGAGGCTTACTAAAGCTGACTGGTTGCCTATTATTGACAGGGTGGAGGACAGACTGTCAGGTTGGAAAGGCAAATCACTTTCTCTTGGGGGCAGAGTGGTACTCATCAACTCTGTGTTGTCCAATCTGCCCATATATTACATGTCCTTTTTTGAACTCCCAAAGTGGGTGATCCAAAGGATTGACCGTATCAGGAAGAGATTCCTTTGGAAAGGTGCAGACACAAATAAGGGAGGCTACCACCTTATTAAATGGAATATCGCTTGCATGAAAAAGAGGCACGGAGGGCTAGGAATCATTGACCTCAGAGATATGAACTTGGCACTCCTGGGAAAGTGGTGGTGGAAAGTGTTTCATCACGGCGGGGAAGGATGGCAGGACTTTATCCAACCTTACCTTCTAGGGAAAGGGACAAGAAGCTTAGGCTTTCGCGTGGGATCCAAAGTCTCCCGTTTCTGGAAAGGAGTTGCTAAAGCCAGTGGACCTTTTAACTCTGCCACTTCATCCCTGATCGGCAATGGCCGTACCACCAGATTTTGGTGGGACAAGTGGTGCGGTCCTCATACTCTTAAGGAAGATTTCCCAGAGTTGTTTGCTATAACGAATCGACCAAATATCTCGGTGGTGGAAACATGGAAAAGAGGGTCTTGGAGACCGTCGTTCCAAAGAACTCTTTCTTCAAGTTTGCTACAGCAACTGCAGGAACTTCAAATGCGCATTGCCCAATCCGGGGTGATATGTGCCCAAGGCCCAGATCACATGCGTTGGGGTCTCGAGAACAAAGGAGTGTTCTCGGTTAGATCGCTTTACCACCGGATTCATTACCGAGGATGCAGGCCCAGCTGGGCAGCGGTTCTTTGGAAGACCAAAGCACCTCTGAAAATTCGAGTCTTCCTCTGGCTTGTGCTCAACAATGCCATACTCACTAGAGAGAACCTTGCCAAGAGGCAACCTCACATTGCGACCAACTGCTGGTTCTGCAACGTTCACGTAGAAGATCTGAATCATCTGTTTCTTTACTGCACCAGAAGCAAGGCCATTATGATAGAGGTGCTGAGAGCACTAGGAACAAGTGACTATCCAAGAGACTACGAGGAACTGTGGGTCGGCTCCAGATTTGCCTCATCCCGTCACGATATGAAAGATGCATGGTTTATTGCCATTGCGGCAACCACATGGGTGTTATGGCTAGATAGGAACAATTTTTATTTCCGTGCTTCATGTAATTCAATTTCTAGTAATCTTACTCATATCATGCATCTTATTTCCTTTTGGGCTACAGCTGCTGCTTCAGGAGCAAGAGGGAGAATTGCAAGGGTTTTCCAGGTGGATGATTTTGACGACGAGGAGATAGAGATCGGGCCCACTCTGGACTGTTGAGTGGACAGCCGCCTAACTACTACTATTTTGTATCAGGCCTTAGTAGTTTGTATTTGTGTTTTGGTTGCCGTTTGGCTGGATGATATAACCCAACCCCCAGGGTTTTGTTGGGGGCTATGTTTTATTTCCTGTACTGCACTTTTATTTTCCCGAGACTTCGGGGTTGTTTATTAATCACTTATTAATGAAACAGGGTGGCATTATTCCACCTTTTCTTCAAAAAAAAAAAAAAAAAAAAATCAACCCTCAATGATTGGACTGAACCAAAAAAAAAAGTACCTCAAAAGAGTTGGTGCCTTCATTTTATTTGATTTTTAAAAAAAATTACTCTCTTTTCCTTCCTCCCTTTTCCAATCATATGTTTATTTGTTTTCAAAATTGCTGGAATAAATTAAAGACCCTCTGTAGATTTATCTTTAATTTCCAGATTTCCTATATGATAAACAGCCATGAACAGAAAGAAATCTCCATAATTAAGCAATTGAATCCCTGGATTGTCGAATCTATAGATATCTAATGCCGATTGAAAGAAGGTACAAAATGAGAGATTGAGATTGAGAGAGAGCTGACATACGTGTGCTGTGATCTAGTACGACAGACCGGGCAAGGGAGGAGCTGATCAGAGAAGCCCACATCTGACATCCCCACATATACAGCACCCAACCTCCTCCATTTCTGCACGTTGTTCCATATGGAAATTCTTGCTCTCAATTAAAACATCTGGAAATTCTTGCTCTCAATTAAAACAGTAGGACTAGGATTTATGAACTAGGATGATGAATAGGTTTTTTTGAGATGATAAAAGGTATTTCAGTTAAAGCAAAATTTTAGCAAAATTTTGGGTCTTTATTATAATTGGGCCTTTATTATAACTGGACATGTTTTTCAGATAGTGATAATGAAAAATTAAAAAAAATTTGGGCCTTGATTTTAACTGTGCACAGGCCCAGGGCCGCCTGTGTGCACCTCAACAAGAGCTGAAAGGAACTTAAAAGCAATTTCTTTAAAAATTGTGCCTCTCCTAAATTTCAATTAAATGGTTATGCCAAACTCATCACAGATTTTTAAAAAAAAAATAATTTTGAAACCAGCATCAATTCCATACTCTGAAATAACTCCAACAGCCTTATTCATTTCTGTTGGATATTATATATTACATTGTCCATTTATTAGTATATTGGGTCTATATTGGGTCCATTGGGTCCATTGTTTGTAAGCCCACCTATAGTGTATATATTGTACAAACTGCCCTACATTAGCAAGAGAGGAATTCACAAAACCTACATGGTATCAGAGCCTCCTTTCTTCTCCAAAATTTCCCCAAAAACCCTAATCTAAATTTACCCTAATCGACTTCCATTACTGTAGCGCCGCCAGATCGAATTGTCTCCAAAATTTCCCCAAAAACCCTAATCTAAATTTACCCTAATCGACTTCCATTACTGTAGCTTCCTCTCCCTTGTTTTTGGGTCCATTGCTTCCTCTCCCGTCGACCCAACACCCAGATCGAATTCCTCCATTTGATCGTCTACATCTCCAAACTGTGAAGCAACCAATCCATACAAGGTCCACGCCACAGGGCAGATCTAGTAGTACCATCTCCACCATACAGGAATCCTCCCCAGATCGAATTCCTTCATCTCCTCCGGCGCTCCCAGATCCTGTAGCGCCGCCCCCTACCTCGTCGCCCAGAACCCAAAAGCTCCTTCTCCCCCTGGCCTTCATCTCCTCCGGCGCTCCCAACTCCTGTAGCGCCGCCCCCTACCTCGTCGCCCAGAACCCAAATGCTCCTCCTCTCTGTCCTCGACTTTAACCACATAACTCAAATCCAATGGCCGGTGGAGAAGCTAAAGATCAGGCCACTTTGGCCGCTGAACTCGCAGCTGCCGTCGCTGCTTACCAGGCAGCCGGCGCCGACTCTACTGAGAAGGCCGTTTTGGCCGCCAAGATGAGTGCCGCGGTGGCGGCTTTACAGGTTGGGGGTGGTGGCAATGTTGCTACTGCCTCCCTTATTTCTCCCCTTGATGACAAAACGTCGTCTTATTACCTTGCTACTAGTGATCAACCCGGCAACGTGATTTCTTCGGTCATGTTTGATGGGCATAATTATGATGAATGGGCACATTCTATTGTTTTATCACTTTGCTCGAGACGCAAAGATGGTTTTATTGATGGTACAGAGATTAAACCTCGTGATGATCGCGGTCTTAAGGCTTGGAAGACTTTGAATGCTACTTTAGTTCAATGGGTGATGAACACCATTGAACCTAGTGTCAAGAATACAATTCCCTCCTACTCTGAGATTTTTCCTTTGTGGGAATCATTGAGGAAGCGGTATCGTGTTTCTAATGGTACTCGCAAGCAAGATTTATTGAAGGCATTGGCTCATTGTTTTCAGGGTTCGCTTTCTGTGGAGGAGTATTATGGGAAGCTGCAAAAGTTATGGGATGCATTACTAAAAGCGGATCCTTGGCCTACATGTGAGTGCAATGAGATGGCAGAAAAATTGCAGGCTAGGAGGGATTCTGATCAATTCCATGCTTTTGTTTATGGCTTGAATATGGATAAATTCTCTCATGTCCGATCTCAATTGTTGTCTCAAGACCCTTTGCCACCTATTGAGAGAGCCTACAATATGGTGAAGGAGGCGGAGGATGTTCAGAAATCACAAGTTCATGTTGATTCTAATGATTCTATGGTGTTCGCCTTGCAAGGTAATTCTCGAACTTCCGCTTTTCGGGATAAATCTAAACTATTTTGTACTTTTTGCAAAAGGACTGGACATGAGATTGATACCTGCTTTAAAAAGCATGGTGTTCCGGAATGGTTCGAAGAATTGAAGAAATCAAAGGCCAGAAATGGCAAAATTGGTTCGGTTGGGGGTTCTGGCTCGGGTCGGGCTTAATCAGGTGCTCCGCGCCCACTTAATCAACTCGGACTCGGGTTGGGTCAGATGGGTCAGGCAGGTGGGTTCGGGTCTGGTGCAGTGGGTCAAGCACTGTCCGGCCAGCAGCAGTCTTATCCTAATTCTGATCGCTTGATGGGTAAGTCTTTTCCTTTTGATTGGATTATTGATTCGGGTGCTTCTATACATGCTACTGGTCATTTACCATTTTTAGTAGATTGTTTTGTGGGTGATTCGAATCCTGTGATTTTGCCTGATGGAACTATTATTGATTCCCGTATTCGTGGTAGAGTGGTTTTATCTGGTGATATGGTGTTGAAGGATGTGCTATATGTACCTAATTTGACATGCAATCTGATTTCTGTTGCACATTTGGTGGATGATCGGACCTGTGATATTACCTTTACTCGTGATTTGTGTGTTATTCAGGACCGAAGTACGAGGAAAGCGATTGGAGCTGGTGAACGCAAAGGGGGTTTGTACATCTGGCGTGCCATTTCAGAGACATTTCATCAGAGATTGCAAGCTTTGAGAGGAGCAGATTTCAGTGTTTGGCACAGCAGATTGGGGCACCCTTCTGATGGAGTTATGCGACATTTACCTTTTGCTAGTGGTACCAGTCTGTCTTTACCTAATGCTTGTGACATTTGCCATAAGGCAAAGCAGACTAGGGATATTTTTATTGATAGTGATAGTCGAGCTACTCGCATGTTTGAATTGATACATTGTGATCTCTGGGGTCCGTATCGAGTTACCTCTGTTTCTGGGGCTCGGTATTTTTTGACATTGGTTGATGACTATAGCAGAGCTGTTTGGGTTATTTTATTATCTGACAAAACTGAAGTGTGTTCCATGTTTATTAAATTTATTTCTATGGTGAAACGACAATTTGGTGTTGATATTTGTCGTGTTAGGAGTGATAATGGAACTGAGTTTAATCATATGAAACCTTATTTTTCTGAGCATGGGATAGTTTTTCAGACATCATGTGTGGGTACACCACAGCAAAATGGAAGGGTAGAACACAAACATAGGCATATTTTGAATATAGCTCGTGCTTTATTGTTCCAAAGTGGTTTGCCTGTGGATTATTGGGGTGAATGTGTTCTGGCTGCATGCTACTTGATTAATAGATTGCCTTCCCGAATTGTGTCATTTAAGTCGCCCTATGAGATGTTGTATGGGAAGCCACCTTCATATGATAATTTGCGGGTTTTTGGATGTTTATGTTACTCTTTTGATCTACAATCTAAGCGGGATAAATTTGCTAGTAGGAGCAGAAAATGTATTTTTGTGGGTTACCCCTTAGATAAGAAAGGATGGAAATTGTTGGATGTTGAGTCTCGTGAACTTTTTGTGTCTCGGGATGTGAAATTTTATGAAAATGAATTTCCGGGGGTGCAATTAGAAACTGGTGGAAACATTAGGGGTCAATTTGTAGATTATTTTGGAGATGAGGATGTTGAGGTTGCACGGCCTACCCATGTCATTGCTGCCGACGTCACTCCTGGCGTCACAACTGGCGTCATAGCTGACCAAGCTGCCGACGTCACTGCTGACGTCGGCAGTGACATCATACCTGGCAGTAGTGACGTCAGCGGTCCCGATCTTGCACACTCGGCCCCTGATATTTCGGGTTCTTCTGTTTCGGGCACTGGAGTTTTGGATGTTGCTACATCGACCCTTGTAGTTTCTGCACCGCCTGTTTTGGGTAGAGGTTTGAGGACCAAAGCTCGCCCGGCACGTCTTGATGATTACATTACCCCTCTTCGCCTCGGTTCACCTAGCTCCTCGACTTCCTCAGGTACTCCGTATCCTATTTCACACTATCTGAGTTATGATTTGTTTTCTACTGGACATCGAGGCTTTCTTGCAGCTGTTACTGCAGGTGTTGAGCCCACCTCTTATCGCCAGGCTTCTCAGGATGAGGGGTGGAGACAGGCCATGCAGAGAGAGATTCAGGTACTGGAGGATAGTGGGACTTGGACTCTTTCAGACTTACCGCCCGGGAAGAAGGCATTGGGCAGCAGGTGGGTTTATAAGATCAAGTACAATTCAGATGGCAGTGTTGAGCGACTAAAGGCCAGACTGGTTGTATTTGGTAACCACCAGGTGGAAGGTATTGATTACTCTGAGACCTTTGCACCTGTAGCTAAGATGACTTCTGTTCGTACTTTCTTAGCTGTTGCAGCTGTCAGGGGATGGATGTTGCATCAGATGGATGTGCACAATGCTTTTCTTCACGGGGATTTGACAGAGGAGGTGTATATGAGGATGCCTCCAGGTTTTGAGTCTGGTAAACCCAACAAGGTGTGTCGCTTGCGTAAGTCCCTATATGGACTGAAACAGGCACCACGTTGTTGGTGTGCCAAACTTACTTCTGCCCTATTGTCTTATGGATTTTCTCAGTCCCATTCTGATATTCTCTCTTTTCCTATCGGAAAGAGAAAGTTGAGTTGCATGTGCTGATTTATGTGGATGATCTCATTATTTCTGGGAGTGATTCAGATGCTTTGGCTAGCTTCAAGACATATCTGAGCTCATGTTTTCACATGAAGGATCTTGGGGTGCTAAAGTATTTTCTTGGGATTGAGGTTGCTCGAGGACCTGAGGGTATTTCTTTGTGTCAGAGGAAGTATGCTTTGGATATCATTTCTGAGTGTGGATTGTTGGGGTCTAGACCTGCTAGTTTTCCTATGGAGCCTAATCATAAGTTAGCACAGTCCAGCAGTTCTCCTTTGGCAGATGGCGAGGCTTATCGTCGATTGGTTGGGAGATTGATTTATTTGTCTTTTACACGACCTGATTTGGCTTATGCAGTCCACATTTTATCTCAGTTTTTACAGCATCCACTTGAGGATCATTGGCAGGCCGCTTTGAGGGTGGTACGGTATTTGAAGAATTCTCCAGGGCAGGGGATTCTTCTGAGATCTGATTCGGAGCTTGGTCTTACTGGCTGGTGTGATTCTGATTGGGCGAGCTGCCCCACTACTAGGAGGTCTACTACTGGGTGGTTGGTTTTTCTTGGTTCTTCTCCTATCTCTTGGAAGACCAAGAGACAACCGACTGTTGCACGTTCTTCCGCTGAGGCTGAGTATCGATCACTTGCAGCTGTTATCTGTGAGCTGAAGTAGTTGAGGGGTTTATTGTCTTGTTTTGGGATACAGCAGGAGGGTCCGATGCAGGTTTATTGCGACAGTCAGTCTGCATTGCATCTGGCACATAACCCAGTTTTTCACGAGCGCAGTAAGCACATTGAGGTGGATTTGCATTTTATCAGGGATACCATATTGGATGGCACTATAGTGGCTTCTCATGTCTCGACTACTTCCCAATTGGCTGATATCTTCACTAAGCCACTGGGGTGGCAGCAGTTTGATCCCATACTTCGCAAGTTGGGCATTTGTGACCTCCATGCTCCAACTTGAGGGGGGGTGTTGGATATTATATATTACATTGTCCATTTATTAGTATATTGGGTCTATATTGGGTCCATTGGGTCCATTGTTTGTAAGCCCACCTATAGTGTATATATTGTACAAACTGCCCTACATTAGCAAGAGAGGAATTCACAAAACCTACAATTTCTAATTAAGCAACGAAAAAGCTCTCCAATTCTAGGATCTCTATTATTATAAAGCTTGTAACTTAAATAAAATACATGAAAACAAACCTCAAAACCAACATCAAATGGAAGCTTTGCATCAAAACTGTTACACTTTGAGCTGAAATTAACGGCCCAGAGCTAAAGTTTACCTGCAAAGCACAAGAGAGCACAGCTTATCAACAAGGGCAAATCTTATATATATAACAGAAATATCTATCAAGTTTTGAAAAACATAGCTTTAGCACTCGAAGCATAATGCATTGAGGAAATACAAGAGACCAGGAACATACATTACTTGCATTTACTCCAGCATATATGACTTTGACGAGGGGGTGCTGTGGCTTGATGGGCAAACTCAACTGTGTTTGAACAACTTTGGTAGCACTCAGGAAAATATGATTAAGAGTATGGACAACTCTACAAAGCAATCAAAAGAAATTAATAGCGACAGTATTTCAAGGATGAACAAAAGAAAACATTAAAAAGTAACTAAAGCAGCAGATAGACCATTAAAAATGTATATTGATAATGACAATTGATATGGGTCAGATGACGTGGCACCTCCTGGGCCACAGGATTCCCTCAAAAACCGCTCACCCCTTGATCATCAGGTCTGCCCGGTCAGCCCTAAGCCCCATGAGCTTCTGCCACGTAAGGTCCAGAGGCAAACGGGTCCAAACCCGGCCCCAAATGGGTCCTAGACCCGTTTGAGTCTACCTATAAATACCAGGTCCTCTCCCCCTTCACAAAGGTAATCAATCTTTTCCCTCTAAAAACCCTAGCTACTGTTACACTTCAGTGACTAACTAGACCGTCGGAGGGCCTGCCACCGGGATCAACCCCGGTGTTCCTAGGCCGAGTGCAGGTACACGAGACTATCGGATCTGAGCTTCCAGATCCGAGCCGAGCATCCGACCTTCACCACACTCCTGCCTGCTCCCGAGCCGTCCCCTCAGCCGAGGGTCGGGCATATAGCCAGTACCGACGCTTCCGCTTTATAAATTGAGAGAACTCACACCTGGTGCAACCACCCCCAAAAACAAACCGCATCAGGTTGGCACCGTCTGTGGGAACACTCGGTACGGACCTCAGTCCGATCCCAGCCATTAACGGCATCCCTTCAATCTGAGCTCATATGGCACCCAAGCCCAGAAGAGCTGTCACCTCCTCCTCAGGATGTCCCTGCCAACACTCATGGATCTAACCATCCGAGGGTCAACCTCGGACCCGGGCCGGGCGCTTCTCGCTCGGTCGCAACTGACCTGTGTCAGGTCATCCAGAACCGACAGGCCAGTCGAACCAGGGGAGGGGCCGCTTCCAACTCGGCCCCGAACCATACTAGGCATCTATCCCGAGAGTGGGAGCCGGAGCTCAGTCGCGCCGACCGAAGGCCGCCACCCCAACATGACCCGACCGGACGAGCTCCAGTCACCCACCGTGAGTTCAAAGACTTCTGGAACGAAATCCTGGAGGCCATCTGAGGGACCCCTGTCAACGAGACACTCCATCGCTCTCACTCCCGGTCGGATGCCGGAGTCAGCGCGTCTCGCGGCCTAACAGGCCCGCCGAAACACGACGAGGACGTCCTGCGATGCCTATAAGAAATGGAGAACCGCCTCAACCACTTTGGAGAGGGCAGCCCGAGGTCAGCTTAGGGTCATAGACCGACCTGACCTCCTTTCTCCGCTGTAATCCAAATGGCAGAAATACCCCGGAATTTCTGACCTTCCCAGTTCGAGACTTATGACAGCGAGGGTGATCTTGCGGATCACATGGAGGGTTTCAAGACCCTCATGATAATTCACAGCACTTCAGATCCCCTCCTATGTCGAGCCTTCCCCGCCACCCTCTGGGATTCGGCTCGGGAATGGTTCTCTAAGCTCATCCCCAGCTCGATCTACTCGTTCGACCAGCTGGAGGCCAATTTTCTGGCCCACTTTGTGACCAGCAGGAAAGCCGAGAAGATGAGCACATCCCTACCGGACCTCCGGCAGAAGGAAGCGGAGTCACTCCGACAGTTCGTCCGGAGGTTCACCACAGAGGCAAGGTCGGTCTCCTCCCTCGACGCCGGGGTCGCTTCGGCAGCGTTCCGACACAACGTCCGGCACGGCCAGCTGAAGGCATCCCTGGCCAAGAAGCCTCCCCTTTATTTTCTTGACCTGCTCAATCGAGTTGAAAAGTACATCCGGGCCGAGGAGGCCCTAAATCCAGAGGACGCGAAAGAGGTCCTAGGGAAGGGTAAGCGCAAGGCCGATGAGGCGGAGCCAGCAAAGAAAGTTCCAAAAGACGTGGCCAGCATGAAGAGGGTCCCTCCGATCCCGCGCTTCGAGAGGTATACCCCACTGACGCAAAACGTGTCGGCCATCCTCTTAGCGATTGACGATAGAGACCTCGTCCAGATGCCCCCTCGACCGACCAACAACAAGAAAAGGGACCAGCAATTCTACTGTCGATTCCACCGGGACAACAGGCACTACACCGACTACTGCCGGGCGCTGAAGGATGAAATTAAAGCCCTCATCCAACGAGGGTATCTCCGGGAAGACGCCCAGGACCGAAGAGACACGATGAATCGGAGGCCTTCCCTTCTTCCTCGTGCCCCCAAACAGCGTCCCGAGCGGGACCCCGAGCCTGAAGAAACCGGAGGACAAGCCATTCTGCATTGCATCCATGGGGGGCCTATGGGAGGAGATTCTAGCACTTCCCGCAAGGCGTTCGTCCGAGAGGCAAACGCCGTTCGAGACCTCCCTTCCCCCCAGGTCCAGCAACTCCCTGTCTCCTTCTCAGGGGAAGACCTGGAGGGGGTCCGCCTCCCACACTACGATGCGCTCGTCATCAGCCTCATCATGGCAAACTACGAGGTTCGTCGGATCCTCTTGGACAACGGGAGCTCGGTGAACATCTTCTTCCTGGAAGCGTTTGAGAACCTCAAGCTCACCTGAGATAAGCTGAAGCCAGCCGGGTACACCCTACAAAGTTTCTGAGGTTGTACGCCCGGGCACGTACCGTCTCACCGACCGGTTGGGCAAGGCTGTCAAGAGATCCTGGAACGCAGAGCACCTCATCAAATTCCTCGAAGGGCAGGATTAGCCTCTACAGATACCCCCGTGTAAATCATCAAATGTAATCGGCACGCTGTGCCTTATTTTGTAAAGTCAATATGATGTAATTATGCCAACTTTCTTAAAACAAGCTTCGGCCCTGTGTCAGCTTTATTAAAACAAGTTTCGGGCTCGATCTCGGATGGAATCGCGAGCCACAAAAAGCTTCTCTTACAAGCTTGGGGCTCGGCCTTCAGATGGAACCGTGAGCCACAAAAAGCTTTTCATACAAGCTTGGGGCTCGGCCTTCAAACGGAACTGCGAGCCACGAAAAATCATTTTATAAGGTATGGGGGTACGACATCGACCTCGAGCATGGCCTGGGATTTTTCAAGCCCTACGACCGATGCGCTCGGCGATGACCTCCAGCTACACCCGTACCATCTACTCGAGAACAGGTATGGGAGCTCGGCATCGACCTCGAGTAAGGCCTTGGCTTTTCCAAGCCACGAGAACTTTACGCTCAGCGATGACCTCCAGCTATGCTCATAACAAGCTTCTCTAAAGTATGGGGGCTCGGCATCGACCTCGAGCATGGCCTGGGCTTTTTCAAGCCCTGTGACCTATGCGCTCGGTGGTGACCTCCAACTACACCCGTACTATCTACCCGAGAACAGGTATGGGAGCTCGAAGTCGACCTCGAGCAAGGCCTTGGCTTTTCCAAGCCATGCAACCTTTATGCTCGGTGATGACCTCCAGCTACGCTCATGACAAGCTTCTCTAAGGTATGGGGGCTCGGTATAGACCTCGAGCATAGCCTGGGCTTTTTCAAGCCCTGCGACCTATGCGCTCGGCGATGACCTCCAGCTACACTTGTACTATCTAACCGAGAACAGGTATGGGAGCTCGGCATTGACCTCGAGCAAGGCCTTGGCTTTTCCAAGCCATGCGACCTTTACGCTCGGCGATGACCTCCAGCTACGCTCATAACAAGCTTCTCTAAGGTATGGGGGCTCGGCATCAATCTCGAGCATGGCCTGGGCTTTTTCAAGCCCTGCGACCTATGCGCTCGGCGATGATCTCCAACTACACTCGTACTATCTACCCGAGATCGGATGTGGGAGCTTGGCATCGACCTGGAGCAAGGCTCTGGCTTTTTTAAGCCGTGCGACCTTTATGCTCGGCGATAACCTCCAGCCACGACCGACCCAAAAGTTTTCATTAAAGATTTAGGGCGCTTGCCTTCGGCAAACGCCCGAGCCCCGAACCGTTGGTTGACCCACCTCTCACCCGCGAACAACTCGGGGTTAACGGCCTTCAAAGCTAAAACCCTAAATTGTTCAAGGGCGGCTGGGGAGCCACCGACCCAGGACTCTCCCCGAGCCCCCGGACCTGCTGGTTGACCCACCTCTCACCCACGAACAACTCGGGGTTTACAGGCCCTCAGAGCCAAAACCCCGAATTGTTCGAGGGTGGCAGGAGAGCCACCGACCCGGAACTCGGCCAAAAATTCCACTTGTGGGCGCCTGCCTTCGGTAGGCACCCGAATCTCACCTTCGGGGTCGACCCATCTCTAACCCACTGACAGATCGGGGCAAACAACCTTCTGAGCCGAAATCCCGAATTGTCAGTAGGTGGCAAATGAGTCACCACCAATTGCTGGTGAAAAAATGATGAGGGGATGGAGATTATATAGCCCCGGTAGAGGCGCATTTATGGCATCAGAAATTCCAAACGGTGGAAGGTGAAACGTCTCCATTAATTGTTATTGGAAGATGAAACGTCTCTTATTAAATGCTACCAGCGAGGTATAGCGGCTCGGCTCCCAAGCGTAACCCTCACCTCGGCAGCGGCATCAAGCGAAGCCCTACTCGACAAGAGTCTCAAGCTATGATCCTATCGGTCTCACTTAGCAAATTATCGAAGTAAAGAAATCGAAGTTTTATTACTCATAGAGCACCAAAAACGGCCACACAATACAATGAAGATTTTACAAACTGCTCATCGCTCGCCTTAAAACTCAAACTCGGTGCTTCCCAAGGGATCCTCCGCACTCCACCGGCCCGGCCAGCAAGGACACCCCGGCAACGGAGCTCTGCGCGTCGGCGGGCCGGACCAATTCCAGGTAAAATGTGGGAGAAGGTCCCAATACGGAAATGCTCGCCTCCTTGAGCGGACCGGTGCCTAGCATGAGCTTCAATCTATGAATCTCTGACTCCTTCTCAACAACTGCCTCATGAAGAAAGGACTCCGAAGCCGGTCGCCCGATCGAGGCCTCCGAGATTGACCAGTTCGTCTCAACCATCCACCAGTCCCGGTCGGCTATGACCTTCTTCAGACGAGCGATCTCTAGCTGATCTCCTTAGACTTGTTCATAAAATAATTCACTGCGGCCTCTCGATCCCGAGCCTGCTTACGATGGCGAGCCAGAACACTCTCCATGGCCCCCAGCCCAGCTCGGACACCCAGGAGACCTCGGCAGAACCAAGGTTGGCGCCGAGGACCTCATGCACCTATCAAAAAGACGAGAAAAACAACAGGTCACAAAAAAGGCAAAAAAGCACAAGTCATAGAGCATTGGCCAAAAATTCTTCTTTTATAAATTCAAAAATTTTTGTTACAAAAAGCAGTGGCCAGTCCGCGTTCGGCAATTACAAGCAAAAAAGAAAGAAATTCCTAGACTACTATTTAGGAGGAGGACAACACCTCTTTGTCAGCCTGGTCGCCCCCTGGCCTCTAGTTTGGGTCCCCCTGCTCCTCGTTGTCCCCACCGCAGGGCATCAGCAGAAGCTCGGGGAACTGCCACCCGTAGTGGAGATGATCGATCTGAAGGTCCGGATAGATCTACAGGATGTGTTCTTTGGCCTTGTTGTAGGCCTCGTCCTGGGAAGCGATCAGGGTGTCCGCCAGGGTGATCGCCATCCCCTTGCTCTCCATCTTGGCCTTCGCCTTGAAGTGCGCCAACTCGTTCGCGTGATGCTCCATTAACGAGACTAACTGGGCTTAGACGACCGCATGGGCAGACTCTGCCACCATCAGTTCGTCCTTCAGCTGAGTGGCTTCCCGAAGATAGCGCTTGGCGTTCTTCTTCTCAACCACAATCTCCTTCTCGAGGAACTTATGAAAGTGCTGCGCATGCTGCATCGCCTGGCCGAGGAGAATCAAGTTAGAAGAATTCTTTGCAAAACTAAACCAAAAACAAAAAACGAAGACTTACCGTGAGGTGGGCCTGCGCGAACCTCATGTAAGATGTATCGGCCGTCTCCATCACCAGGTTCATACAATCCCGCTCCATGGCGAGGTGCTCCACCACCTCCACTGCAATCGGGCCCTCGAGGAGTGTATCCCCTGTCTTGACCCCCCAGTCGGGGGCAAACGGCTTCATGCCCTGCCGACCCACCATCTCCTTGGCGTTCGAGTGAAGTGGCGGGAGAGGGCCCTTAGCGACCTCGGCAACCTTTTTAAAAATTTCTCTCTAAGGCTTGGGGCTCGACGCTCGGATGTCACCGCGAGCCACAAAAAGTTTCTCTCAACGGCTTGGGGCTCGACGCTCGGATGTCACCGCGAGCTACAAAAATTTTCTCTTAACGGCTTGGGGCTCGACACTCGGGTGTCACCTGCTAGCAACAAAAAGTTTCTCTCAAAGGCTTGGGGCTCGACGCTCGGATGTCACCGCGAGCCACAAAAAATTTATCTCAAAGGCTTGGGGCTCGACGCTCGGATGTCACCAGGAGCCACAAAAAGTTTCTCTCAACGGCTTGGGGCTCGATGCTCGGATGTCACCGCGATCCACAAAAAGTTTCTCTCAACGGCTTGGGGATCGAGGCTCGGATGTCACCGCGAGCCATAAAAAGTTTCTCTCAACGGCTTGGGGCTCGACGCTCAGATGTCACCACGAGCCATAAAAAGTTTCACTCAATGGCTTGGGGCTCGACACTCGGATGTCACCGCGAGCCACAAAAAGTTTCTCTCAACGGCTTGGGGCTCGATGCTCGGATGTTACCGTGAGCCACAAAAAGTTTCTCTCAAAGGCTTGGGGCTCGACACTCGGATGTCACCACAAGCCACAAAAAGTTTCTCTCAACGGCTTGGGGCTCGACGCTCGGACGTCACCGCGAGCCACAAAAAGTTTCTCTCAACGGCTTGGGGCTCGACGCTCGGATTTTACCGCGAGCCACAGAAAGTTTATCTCAAAGGCTTGGGGCTCGATGCTCCGATGTCACCGCGAGCCACAAAAAGTTTCTCTCAAATGCTTAGGGCTCGACGCTCGGATGTCACCGCGAGCCACAAAAACTTTCTCTCAACGACTTGAGGCTCGACGCTCGGATGTCACCGCGAGCCACAAATTCTCCACCAACAAGCGAGGGGGCTCATCTACTGACTCTCGATGCTCAGTCAAGCGAGCTTCAACTCCTAAGATCTCAACATTCTCTTTCTTTTCCAACAAGTGAGGGGGCTCGTCTACCGACCCTTGACGCTCGGCTGAGCGAGCTTCAACTCCTAAGATCTCGACGTCCCCTTGCTTTTCCAACAAGTGAGGGGGCTCGTCTACCGACCCTCGATGCTCGACTGAGCGAGCTTCAAACTCCTAAGATCTCGACATCTCCTTGCTTTTCTACCGAACCTCGACGCTCGGCTGAGCGAGCTTCAACTCCTAAGATCTTGACGTCCCCTTGCTTTTTCAACAAGTGAGGGGGCTCGTCTACTGACCCTCGATGCATGACTAAGCGAGCTTCAAACTCCTAAGATCTCGACGTCCCTTTGTTTTTCCAACAAGTGAGGGGGCTCGTCTACCGACCCTCGACGCTCAACTGAGTGAGCTTCAAACTCTTAAGATCTCGACGTCCCCTTGCTTTTCCAACAAGTGAGAGAGCTCGTCTACCGACCCTCGATGCTCGGCAAGGCGAGCTCCTGCCCTTCGGCACTCGACACCCCTCGAAACTCCAAGAGGTGATCCCCTTCATCCTACCCCGCTGGCGTTTCTAGGAAGATATGGACCCCGTTCTTCACAGTACTCACTACTCTGCTCTTCCTACAGAAGTAAAAAACCACTCCTGCACAGCTGTATTATCCATTCCTCCAGGAGTGGGGGGCTCCTGATATGGGTCAGATGACGTGGCCCTCCTGGGCCACAGGATCCCCTAAAAAACTGCTCACCCCTGATCATCAGGTCTGCCAGGTCAGCCCTAAGCCCCATGGGCTTCTGCCACGTAAGGCCCACGGGCAAACGGGTCCAGACCCAGCCCCAAACGGGTCCAGACCCGTTTGGCTCTGCCTATAAATACCAGGCCTTCTCCCTCTTCACAAAGGTAATCAATCTTTTCCCTCTAAAAACCCTAGCTACTATTACTCTTTAGTGACTAACTAGACCATTGGAGGGCCTGCCACCAGGATCAATCCCGGTGTTCCTAGGCCGAGTGTAGGTACACAAGACTACCGGATCTGAGCTTCCAGATCTGAGTCGAGCATCCGACCTTCACCTCACTCTTGCCTGCTCCCGAGCCGTCCTTTCAGTTGAGGTTCGAGCGTATAGCCAGTACCGATACTTTCGCTTTATAAATTGAGAGAACTCACACCTGGTTCAGCCACCCCCAAAAACAAACCGCATCAACAATAATATGAAAAACTAGTACCAGAATCAGAACTGTAAAAAGTAGTATAAAGTAACATACCACTGCTGAATATTATATGTAGCCTACACTACAAATAAGAAGGCAAACGCCGGGGTTTTTCCTGTGCCCGGCATTTATAAACGCCGGGGTTGGTCCCCCCGACACTTCAAAAAGCGTGCCGCAAGCGCCGTACTTTCCCCGGCATTTTCAAACGCTGGGGTATGTTATAAGGATATCCTGGCGTTTACAAATGTCGGGGTATGTTAATTTTATTTTTTAATTTTTTTTCCATTAAAAGAACTATCCTGGCATTTGAAAATGCTGGGGTAGGTATTAATTTTTTTATTTTTATTTTTAGTATTATTATTTTTTTGAACAATTGTGTGGTGGTGCCAGTTTTTTTGTCCATTTTATCAAATCAAATACCTCTAATTCAATTCAGAATCATTTTTCGAAATTCATTCTAATAATTTAATCCATTAATCAAACATAATAAACAATATATAAATACCTCACAACACAAATTCATTCTACAAAATGCAGCATTTAGGATACACCTAGAATTTACAGAAAGATGGATAGAATGAATCAGCATTTAGGATACACCTAGAATTTACAGAAAGATGGATAGGCATTATACAAAATGCAGTCATAATTTGTTGACAATAGCATTGTTGATGTATTCGATAGCTTCCTCTTGAGTAAGCTGCTTCCCTTCTACCAATCCTTTCACCAATGCATTCACATATTCTTTCGATGGAGGAAGCATTGGAAGGCAACCGGATTTGTATTGCTCCACATGCGAAAATGAACACCTACATAGGAAGGATCAAATAGATGAAGGGATCAAAATCTTCAAAACTAAATCTGCCAATTCTAAAAAAAATGGAGAAAGATTGATCTAAGAATAAGAAACATACGTCATAGTTATAATTGGGATGCCATCCAGTTACTGAAGTAATTAATGATGTTTCTCAACCATAAATTTAACACTTTATTTGGCTACCGTTGATGCTAAAAATAACACTTCACTTAGTTTCTCGGTACATCAGAAAACCTCTAAGAGAATTCTAGCTATAGATAAAAGTCTACAAACAAAATACTCTTGTACATTTGGTTTAGGCAGCATTCTCTCATTCGTTACTTGAGTACAAAGTTTTTTGCTTTCTTTATTTTGCATCTAGTGTTTAAGGGACTTTGATTGCTCACCTGTGTGACTTTGCCATCGAGGTTCACTGCCTCCAAGTAGACATTTCTTGCTGTGACCACTATGTATATAGAATCACGGAATTGCATGTTCTCGAAACATAACCTGAAGAACTGGTGAGAAAGAAGAGAAAATATTTCATCAGCAATCAATTTTTAATGTTTTTCTAAACAATAAAATATAAGAAGGAAAGAACTTCCCGCATACTTAGAAATTACTCTGCATTAATCAATTCAAAGTTGATCGAGTCCAACATTTATCATCGCTGCTAAACTATCCTATAAGTTAGGCCTTCTACTTGTATTCTGTTCAATCTTATAGGTGACCACATAGCTGTATGAACAAAAAATACCTTAAAGCTGGAGTGAGAACACTCTGTGAATCACACGGACTTCATGTCATGTACAAGCCCTGCAACAAAATCAGCTATGTGAACCTTTCAGTAATGAAATTACAGTGAGATCCGAGCATCTCATTATTGATATGAGAATCATCAATAAGAACCAATTAAGTTGCAGTTTTAACATATAAGTAGGTTATTCTTAATAATTATGGGTCAGAAACTAACACTGGTTGTATGGATAGTTGCCCCAGTTGTCATGTTAATCTTTTCATCAGGAACTAGACTGAAATTCATACGCTGTAGAAAAATTGCAAGGTGCTGAATGGTATAAATCCAGCAAAGCAAACTGGTCACCGACGCACTTGCGTGGGCCTGCACTGAATGGTATGAACCTGTAGTTAAAAGGTACAGTTCGGATAACCAATAACAACAACGAACGATAATGTTTAGCAAATTATTAAGATTATTGATAAAAAAAAACATCTGAATTGAAAACTTGGATATAAGAAGATAGAAATTAAGGTGGTGATCGATGTGTACCAGAAATTCAGGTGTTAATATGGGGGGATAACCTTTGATACATTCATCCCTATTCTCTTCTTTGATCTTTAAAAGAATTTTTTGCACAACCCGCAAGAGGTTTTATAAGAAATAATTGGGTAATTAATTACTTTCTTTACCTTTTTATTTTTTGAACAAAATAAAGAGGCCAAGTTTTTGATGATTAAATTCACTTTTGAAATTGAAATTAACGACACTTGCCAAGCAAGTGCACAATTTTTGGATATGCATCAAACCAGTCACCCGCAAAGCCTCCCTCAATATCACATGAAAGGCAATTAGCAGTTACAGACTTGTACTCAGTGTTTGACTCGTTTGGCACTGGCCCTTCCAGATCAAATCTATCAGCTATAAATTCTTCTGCCTTGTCCCAGATCTTGAGAAAACATACGAAGGTCACAACACAGAAAATATTATAGACTATTTAACTGATATGCAAAATATTGATATTTTCTTTGAACAAAAATGAAATATGTAAATAGCTCGCTCTTTATTAGGCACAAACCACGCATCATTCCCTTTCAATAGACATCCAAAAGAGATGATCTGACTTCAGAAAAACATGCTCTCTGCATTCATAATGCAGTCTACAGGTTTTCTATTATACATAATTGTTTAAAAGCAATCTTGTTAAGTTTTCTAATTCTCTACTCACATATTACTTTCTTGCTTTTAAAATCAACCGAATTAAGCTTGCACCTTCAGTCTAGTTTGCTTTGGATTCTCAATTTCGAACAAAAATTGCCAAAATGATGATTCTATTTCAAATCCCTTGATAATGGAACAGACAACACTTACAAGAAAAAAAATGATATGCGATCGAGGAAACTGAACTTAAATGATACTTGAGGTGAGATGACCTATGTATATTGTATACTAAAATCATTATATCTTGACATGGATTAATCTTATCAGCAACTTGAGCTCGCCTTATCAACACCTAAAAATCACATAAACAACAGATCAACGATGCTTATTAAATATCTAAAAAAAAAACGATGATTATCAAAGAGAAAGATAATAGAAGACCTTGAAATTTACAAGAGGATGTGGGTAAAGATCGATCGCATTGATTTGTGTATGCAATGCATCAAGTACTTCAGTTCTTTAACATCTTCAAAGATTTACAGTGGAAACCCTAACTAAAATCATGATTTAAAAAAAAAGAAAATTGAAGTAAAAAAAGAGAAATATCAGAGTTACAAGAGGATGTGGGTTTGATGAGAGATTGATTGAAACTGATTGAAATATCAATTGATTCCTCTTTTTCTGATCTGAGAAGGAGAGGAGAGAGTAGAATTTGGGGGTGGACGGGGACAGAGAAGGACGGGGATAGAAAGCGATGGACGGGGATGGAGGAGGATGATGGCAGCGATGGAGGAGGATGATGACGGCGTTTAGGCAGTTCGCCGAAGGAGAGAGGAGTGAGGGATTTGGGGATGAGTGGAGGAAAATGGGGTTTAGATGAGAGTAAAATAAGGCGACATCGAGCGCGAGAAGAGGAAAATTAGGGATCGGGGGAGGTAGGGTTTTGGTGATTTTATCATAATAATCTCCGGCGTTTGTGAACGTCGGGGTAGGTGAATACCCCGGCGTTTTTAAAAAAACGACTGGGTTTCAAACAACTCTGCTGGCACTTTTCAACAAACGCGGGGGAAACTCTGATGAACTGCCCAAACGCCGGTAGTTTCGCCGAATTTTCCATGTTCTTTTGTAGTGCTATATGTATAATATTGTAAGTTCAACAAGACAGATGCTTGTAATTACGACAAGCATCATGGTGACTTTATGTTTATTTTAAGGAACAAGCTAGATGCTAAATATTATATATAGCCTATATGTTAATTTTAAGGACGGGTCTACTAGGAAGAGAAAAAATATTGCCGATGTTCTTTAAAAATGGATCAGCTTCCCCCAAAAAATGCAAAAACCAAAAACCCAAACCCTAGATCTGAGCTTGGGGGGTGGCCGGTGGCTAGGGTTTCATCGCCGCCGCCCCCCCCCCCCCCCCCCTTCCTCTCAACCTCTTTCTCCCAACTCTCATCTTCTCTTTCTCTCTTATTTTTTCCTCCAAATCCTTACTTTTCTTTCTTGGAATCCGGTCGTCATTTGTCGCAGTGGTGCCACCGATCGTCATTTGGGGTTTTCTTCGGTGTTGGAGAGGGATGCGACGGCGAGGTCGTCAATTGGGGTCTACTCCGGTGTCGGAGAGGGATGCAACGGTGAGGTCATCAATTGAGGTCTTCTCCGGTGTCGGAGAGGGATGCGACGGCGAGGTCGTCAATTGGGGTCTACTCTGGTGTCAGAGAGGGATGCGATGACGATGGTCAAGAACGCCGCATCTTTGGCAGGGCCAAAGGTGCCGCGCGGGGGGGTAGTTCGTCGTTCGTGACTGTGGTTGTGGGATGAGCTGACTGGAGCTGGCGTCATCGGGGATGGACGATGCAGATCGCAGTGGTGCTCGGATTGGTGGCGTCGGGCTGGTGGCGAGAGTGCTGCCTAGCGCCGGCGTGGAGCGACGAGGGGCGAACTACGGGGTAGTCGAGGCTGCCGTGGAGGCATGTGGGGGGGGGGGAGATTTCTGATTTGGGAGTGCTGCGGTAGGGGGAAGATTTGAATTTCAAATTGAGTTTTGAAATGTAAGTTGACGTGGTGGAGTCCCTAAGATCCAAATTTTCTTCTAATATCCAAATTACAACCAACTTACAATTAGCAATAAAATATATCATAGTTGGTGTAGGCGATGATTGTCGGGTAATTTTATAGTTTGGGTTCTACTTTGACCTTGGTTGGTTAAAGTGAGGGATGCCTTTGGTTCTTTCATGTCAGAGGGCTCGCAGGGGTCAGGTGCGACGTTTACCGTTGTTGCGAGGTTGCGGTGAGAGTCATCGAGGGTGAAGCGAGGGGATGACAACGAGGACTCAATCTTGACATGGAGTTGTCAGATTGGTGGAGTGCCAGCAGGATCTCTAATATGGTGCTTATGCTTGTCGTATGGGATCACTGCTGGGGGCGATGAGGGAGAGCGTACGATAGTTGAAGAGGATAAACGGCGTACAAGCAAGGGACTGAGTGAGAGAGTGAGCCCAAATTGGCACGAGAAAGTTTTTCTGGCAGGGGTGACTGATCAATAGGACTAGATTTCGTTGTATTTTCGTTTGTTGGTTGGGGTGTATGAATTCCGGAACCCAGCCTGTTGGAATCGGAACTTCTTAAGCCTTGTTTTTGGTTGTTTGTTTTGTTAAATTTTCTAATGAAACACGGGGGGCAATTACCAACCTTTTACGATCAAAAAATATATATATATATATAAAAGAACTAGTTAGCATATGTTAATTCACACATATATTATTATGGTTTTCTGGGAAATAGATATTTGATTGATTACTTTGTTTGTTTAATTTTTTGTATAGTTTAATTTTTTGTACATTTCACAGGGACAAAAAAGATTTATTTGTATTTGTGGTGATTATTCTATTTTTTCTTTTTTGTTGTTGTTAGCTGATATGAATTCCATGTTTTCAGCAGCTGGCAAAACTGGCAGGAAATAAAGTAGTTGCCACGTGTGGACGTGAAAAAAAGGGCCGCATTGCTGAGGTCCTTGGGAGTTGATCGAGTTATTGATTATAAGAAGGAAGATATAAATCAAGTATGCCTATAATATTATTGCATTGTTTTCCCGTGTTTAGTCTGTGATTGTTTCTTCTCCTGTGGTTAAGAACTTGTTGTTCACAATTGGTCTATTTACTTATTTGGAACTCCTTTAGTTCAACCTTTGTAACCCAAAACTATATCTTGTGAGGGTGGTTGTTAGCAGAAAATGCATATTACGGGTTTTATTATCATTATTATTAACTTTTTTTTGTGGGTTGAAGAAATAAATAAATGAGAAAGAGGTTAATAGATCTCCAGAATGCCAAAAGGATAATTTACTGCTTGTAGTACCCAATAAATCTGCCATTTCACTATCGGCTTGTTTAAATATTTTTTATGCTAAAAGTACTATTATCTTTACTAATATAATGTACGTGCGTTGCACATCGACTAAAAGTATAGTTATAAAATTAAATGAACATATATCGAATAAAAAAAAATTTGTTTATATTTGAAAGTTTTGATTTTGGTGACACATGCGGTGCACGTATATATTGTTACATTTAGTTCAGATGTGTATTGCACAGATTTGTTTAGTTACAAAATTAGGATTTGTTTGGTTACAAACCTCAACTCTCTCATTAAAATAGTAAAGATAAAGATGTTTAAATCTTTCATCATCTTCTTTTCACTCTCTCGAATACTTCCACTCTTCCATATCACTTATAAAACAAAACAAAACAATGTATGTATATATACACACACACATTTTACCTTCCGTCAAGTGTTGTGCAGAAAAATCACATAAGTACCGACTTAATTTTGTGAATGAAATTATTTGTATATTCTTATTGCTATTCTTTCTAATTTATGCTATAATTACTTTCAAAATTTTCCAAGTGCTTACTAGAGATTTTGATGCCTGAATCCTAAATTTGCAATGTAACATCTGCAATCTGTCTGGTTAGTGATCTAAGGATAAAATTAAATTCTTGGATTATATCTTGTCGTACTTTATGCTCATCTGTAAGAGCATCCACAACGGCGTTTCTCATATCTGAGAAAATGGCAGAAATAGAAATAAGAAATACGACGGAAGCCTGAAGTGGTCGTTTGCTAAAAATTTCTAAAAAAAAAGCTAGACGAAACAAGTTGCATCGTCTAACATGTTCAGTAAAAAAAAAATAAAAAATCGGAAGAGACTCGTATTTTTTTTTTTTAATTTTTAAAATCTTAATTATGCATTAGATTAAGATAGTAATTAGTAGTAAATTTAGAGTATATAATTATTAAGTAGGTAATTAATTAGGATAATTATTGATTAAATAGGGTTAGATTAGGATAATTAGCGGAAAAGGGGCTCCTGGATTGTTGGACGGGACAAAGCCACTTTGGCTTCAAACAGGACAACATGTCTCGTATGACGATTTTTTTTTTCTTTTTTTCTTTTTTTTTCTTTTCTTTTTCCCAGACTGTACAACATGTACCGTCTGATCATTAAAAAAATGTCATGATCCCATTTAAAAAAAAACAAAGGAATGGAACAACATTTTCCATCCCCTATAATTTGAGAAATCCAATTCGTTTCTCAAATATGAGTTTGGACTGTAGCGATTTTGCCAAAATATGGCAAAATAGCAAACGACTGCAGACCTTCATTTCTCAAAATATGGAAATTTGGCAAATATAGCAAACAACCGTGGATGCTCTAAAAGCACTTTTGCATTGGGGATGTTCATCGGTAAAGCCACTTTTGGACTGGTGTACATTTTTGTTATTAATTATACAGCATTTGTTTAAAAGTGTTAGAATTAGGATAGGAAAATATTCTTATATTGATTGATTAAACTGAGTACAATATGTCTCCTATATATAGGAGAAAAGAGAATACTAAACCAATACATTATTCAATGTGGGACTAAACTAATCTATTATCTAACACCCCCTCTCAAACTCAAGTTGGTTCAAGTAACAAGAGTTTGGAATACTGACGATGTTGATGTGGAAGGAACGACAAACTGTGATGCAGAAACGGCGCTTGATGGCGCATGTGACGAAACTGAGAAGTATCTCACCCCTGACTTGAGACAGAGTCGATGCTGGGATCTCACCCCTGACTTGAGAATGGTCGATGATAGGATCCCACTTCTGACTTGAGAATTGTCGATGACTGAGAACTGGATGCTGACAACACCCTCTCTCAAAGTCACGATCGATCAACCGGAGTAAGTTGATGATCTGGATGTAAATGCACAAGAACCTGTAAGAAAGTTATATATATATATATATATATAAAGAAAACAACAACAACTAAAACAACTTTGCATTGAAATAAAATATTTGGAAAATCAACTGAAGGCAGAACTTCAACAGAAGCTTACATGCTTCGTAATGCAATCTTCATAATGCTAGGAAATAGGGTTACGAAGGAGAAGGAGAACTCTCAGTCAAGTGTTCTGACTTACGAAGTTCGACTGTGGGTGTTAGGAAGTGGGGTAGTGGACTTAGTAATGGAAGGAATAGTGAGAAGTCTTTGAATTTTGATGCGGAGCATGGTTATGAAGCTCAGAAGCGACAGGAAATCAGATCCGGGTATTATAAAGAGAATGGTTTGGTTGAAAATGTTTCAAGAGAAAATTCGTATCATTATATATTGCAGGAGGAGGTTAAGGTGAAAAGGGGGAATCTCCGACAGTCACCAGACATTGATCCTTTTTGGAATCAATTGTTAAGCTACAGGAGGCACAGGACGCTCTTGAAGCAGAGATCCAAAAAAAATTGGAGATGGGTTCTGAGATACACAGGGGAGAGGGAGAAGAGAGAGAGTCCAGATCTTAGACGCCATGAACTTGCCATCGGAAATTGGAGAAGATAGTGAGGGTTGTGAAGGGTTGTTGGGTGGTCGATGGGAGGAGGACGACGAGGGGTTGCGCTCGGAGACCAGGGTGAGCGCCGGGGGTTACTTGAGAAGAACAGTAGGGGATGGTCGAGATTTGGGGTTGGGGAAGATGAAGCTACAGTAACCTGGGTTCAAAATTGAGCGGGAAGAGAGAAAGTTGGAGGAGAGAGAAAGAAGATCTTGTTGTTTGATGACGGCTAGGGTTTTGGAGATTTAGGGTTTTGGGGGAGATAGTTGATGACGGCTAGGGTTTTGGAGATTTAGGGTTTTGGGGAAGACTAGGGTTTTGATAAAAAATCGGGAGAAGAAAAAAAAATGTCGGGAGGTGGAGTGATTCCGATGAAGACGAGAATCACTCCACCTCGACGACGAGGATAAAATTAGTATAGGCCTTATAGGACGATAGACTCTGATACCATGTTAGAATTAGGGATAGGAAAATATTCTTTCATTGATTGATTAAACTGAGTACAATATGTCTCATATATATAGGAGAGAAGAGAATACTAAACCAATACATTATTCAATGTGGGACTAAACTAATCTATCAACTAACAAAAAGTATTACTGTTTCTTGGAATCGCTAATACCTTTATCATTACCACAAGCCAGATGATGTCTGGTATGTAATAGCTCTATTGAACTGGCGGATTAATCATCAGCGCATTTTCAGGGAAGAACCTGGTAAAACCATACTTTGGAAACTCAATATCATAGTCAGTATTGTACTGTCATTTATTTTTCATATGACTGGTTCATCTCATTATGGGTCAATATCCAAGACTTCCTTGTTTGGGTGACCTTGAGTGCAAGTAGTACTGAACAACTGATTCCCTAGGAAGTACTCAATTAAGCTGTTTTAAAAGCTATTAGGGCCTACGAGCCAGAAGTGTGTGGAGAAAGATTTGGTGGTTCGGTTGTGGTGTCAGTTTCGGCTTTGCCAATTTGGATGTTCTCATTGTGTTATGGCTTCATTTTCAGTTTCGAAATTTTAAAGATTAAAATGGGCCACTATTGATATGTAGGGTAAAAGGAAAAGTTCTAGCTACTACTTTTGTCTGAGAAACTGTTCTATTGTCCTAGGTTAAAACCTCTCTAGTGTAGCAAGGCTGGATGAGAGGAATACAAGGAAATGTGGCAGCTCGGGAAGTCTCTCGGTATTTTTGGTGTTGTGCATAATGAACAGTGTTTGAACTTTTCTTCTTAAAATATGTGGACTCATTCTGTTCGTAGGAATTCTTCATTTCATAGTCTATTCTTGCCTGTATCTTGGTAAACTCTGTCAGTTCGCCAAATTATTTATGAAAGTATCTGTTTTTGCCTGTTACTAGCAAATAGAACAGTTTTTGGACTAATATATATGGTAAAGTACTTTACTCAAAATCGCTTACCCTCTGTTGCTATAAATAATTGAGTGCTTTGCCTATGTTCAACAAGAAGGAGTTAAGACTGTACTCTCCACTTGAAAAGTTATGGATGTTCGGAAAAAAAATAGATAAATCCCTCAACCCTAAACACAACAACTCCGCAGTTTGGTGAAGTGGCAGGGATATCAAATCCCACTAGACACACATGTAGATTAAAAGTGTGTGTGTGTGTGTTGGGAAGGGGAGATGTAAAACGTAATTCTAAATAGAGAATTTTCAAAAATCTTAAATGATTAATTTTACCAACATATAAAGCGGATCAAAGTTAGAATTTTAAATAATTAATCAGTTTGATGGATTTTCAAAAATTAAATTAAGTTTAACAAGCTCAATTAATAATTCAGTTCTAACAATCAATTATTAAATCTCTAAGCGTTCTTTTTTTTTTCTTTTTTTTTGAAAATAAAGTGACCGAAGTCACCGATCTCATTAATGATAGATTAACGGGATTACAAAAAGTCCTACATCATCTTAAACATCATACTGTGCTCGTCGGCACCAAACCACGAATCTATTACAACAGAACACCATTGAAATAGCAAAGAAAAGAAAGGATACAATGATAACCAAGCCCTAAGGCCCCCAAAGCACCACACTCCTCGATGCTTGGTCTGGACTGTAGCCCCAGAAGATCCAATCAGTCTGCCTCGTCTAATCTGCTCCTCTTCCTGGCCCCTGTATTACCTGCCCAATCATGTGTAAGGACTACAATTCTACGCAGTAAAATATGAAATGGACAAGTAATATTGCAAAAGTATAAATCATTTCTATCTCTCCACAAAGCTTAGACTATCGCCCCCGCAGTGATATCCCATAGGTGCATGTGTTCTTTCCTAATATTAGTCTTTCTCCAGGGTCCCCAAATATCTTGTATGCATTTTGGTGTCTCTAGCGTGTTAAAACCCAATCCCATAATTTCCCAAACCAATCCCTAAGCGTTCTTAGCAAGTAAAAGATGCAATATTGATTTGTACTCTAATTAGGCAACACTCAATCTCGATATTTGTGGCCGATAGTTAAATTAAATAATATAATAGAGATGATAAAACAGTATAACACAAATATTGAAAAGTGAAAAGTGTATACCGGGGTTCGAAGTAACTAGTGTTAGATCTCAGCTTGGCAGCAAGGGGCAAGGAGCAGCACAGGGGAGTCGCGGGGGTGCTGGCCCGACTCGCTGTGGGCGGCGGCGGGATCAATGCGACGGGAGAGAGCGGACGGCGTCGCGATCGACGTCGATGATGTGGGTCGACGGGGGATTGGGTTTTGGCTATCGTTGCTGACGAGGACAGAGGAGGAGGGGGTTTGGGTGGCTGTGGTGGTGCTGGCCGTCGAGGGGAAGTGGGGCGGCACTGGAAGGAGGTCGGGAGGTGGCGTCGAGGAGGGCGGCCAGAGTTGGCCGGGGAAGACGATCGGAGAAGGGTTTGGGGTGTTTGGGCGGGAAACAGATCCGGAGAGAGAGAGAACGGGAGTAGCGGCTAGGGGTTTTGTGAGGGGGAAGAAGCAGGATTAGGATTTTGGATTTGGAGATTAGGTTTTTGATTTTGATTGATTTGAGGATTTGGGGTAGTTTTAGAGTTTATCACAAACCCTAAAATTTTATTAGGACTTATCACAAACCCTAATAATTGGATCTCAATTGTATCACACAAAAAGTGAGAGGAAGAGCAAAACTCAACACAATAATTTTTTATCAAGAATGACATACTTTCTCATTAATCTCAAGGCCTATATATATGCTCAAAACAAATCTTGATATAAATATCAAAATATTCTAAAATCTCAGAAATATTCTAATGCATAAAAAAAAGATTATATATAGCTATAATTGTCAAAAATAAATATGGTACTGAAATAAAATACTAAACTAAATAGAATGGATGTCCTCATAAGGGGGGCTACCAGGTCTCGGCCCAAAAAAATGGTGCTCGACCTGGAAGGGCATGTCTAGTAGAAGCTCTTTTAAAATATATTTATACGTCCAGTAAGCATTTTCTTTACAGTAATTGCATCAACAACTTTAATCAAAAAAAAAAAAAAATTGCATCAACAAAATTACTTCACATGCTATGGAAGCCACCTTACAGCAAATACACGCAGAAGATCTTTAAAACATTACACAGTCAATAAGTACCATGCATACAGTAATTTCATCAATGAGATTACTTCACATGCTATCAAAGTCATTTGTACAGTACAAGCTGCCTTAGCATGTGAAGTAATCTCATTGATGGCAACAACGATCCATAATTTCGTGGCTCAAAGAGAGAGACGCGAATACTGCATTCTTTCACCGAGATGCCAGTGCCCGGCGTAGATCTAACCTCATCCACTCGATCCACTTGGACTCCGGAATGGTACAAGGCGATGTTGCTATTAAGATGGCTTTCCAGTCCCACTTCAAGCGCCTCTTTGAGCACAAAGCGGACTTCAGAGTCCCTCTCCAACATGATTTCTGGCAAGACCAAGCAGGCAATTCCGATCCTAGACTGCAATCCCTTGAAGCAGCCTTCACAGAGAAGGAGGTCTGGAAGGCGATCCAACAACTGGGAAAAGATAAAGCTCCAGGTCCAGATGGTTTCCCGATACTATTCTATCAGATATTCTGGGAGGAAATCAAATGTGACTTGCTGAAGGTGTTCGCAGACTTCTACGAACATAAACGCAAATTAGGGAGATTCAACTACGCGGAGGTTGTGCTGATTCCTAAGAAAGAAAACTTTCAACGAGTTGGAGACTTCCGCCCCATAAGCCTTCCTTAACTACTTTGTAAAGATCATTACCAAGGCTCTCGCTAACAGACTGGGAAAGGTAATGGATGGTCTCATTAGTCAAGACCAGACGGGATTCATCAAAGGACGATGTATTCAGGACAGTATAGCAACGGCTAAAGAGGCTATCCATCAATGCCACACTTCGAATTCTAAGAGCTACCTCCTAAAGTTAGATTTTGAGAAAGCCTATGACTCTGTAGAATGGGGTTGTTTGTTGGAAGCGCTTGCTGAATGAGGTTTCGGGGACAGATGGATCAGATGGATCCACACTTGTCTTACCACCAGTAGAACGATTATTTTGGTAAATGGGGTATCAGGACACCCATTCTCCTGTAAACGGGGGCTCAGACAAGGAGATCCGTTCTCACCCCTTCTCTTTACCATAGTGGCAGACGTTCTAAGATCCATGATGGCTAAGTGCAGTACAACAGGTTGGATCGTACCAGTGGCTAAGGGAGTCAATCGTCAAGGATGCTCTATTCTTTAATATGCTGACGATACTCTACTATTTGGCAATGGCAACCTAGGAAAAACTACAATCTTCAAAGGAATTCTGTATTGCTTTGAAGCCTGGTCTGGCCTCAGGATTAATTTCCACAAGAGTGCTCTCACTCCCATTGCCCTGACTCCAGTAGAGGCGCTTGAACATACCACAATCCTCAATTGCCCCACTGAGAGTTTCCCCATTCAGTACCTAGGATTGCCACTAAGATCCGGGAAACTCAAAAAGGCGGATTGGCTACCCATTATTGACCGGGTTGAGAAACGGCTGGCAGGCTGGAAAGGCAAAGCCCTATCTTTGGGAGGGAGAGTCACGCTTATTAATGCAGTCATCTCAAACCTCCCTACCTATTATCTCTCCTTCTTTGAAATGCAGCGATGGGTAATCCAAAGAATTGACCGGACTCGGAAACATTTCTTATGGAAAGGGGCAGACCCGGACCGAGGAGGTTATCACCTCATTAGATGGGAGAAGGCATGCATGAAAAAGATACATGGAGGCCTAGGTATAATTGATCTTCGAGATATGAATCTGGCGCTACTGGGTAAATAGTGGTGGAAAGTGTTCCTTCCCAATGGAGAAGGGTGGCAACAATTCGTTCAGGGGTATATGCATGGGAATGGAACGAGAAATCTGGGCTTCAAGATAGGCCCTCGGGTTTTTTGGTTCTGCAAAGGCATCACTAAGGTCTATGAACCCTTCAATAGCTGTGTGCAGTCAGCTATCGGTAACGGCAGACTCACCAGATTTTGGTGGGATAAGTGGTGTGCTGATCATACACTCAGAAACTTGTTCCCCGACTTATATGAACAGGCGACACAACCACACTGCATGGTGGCCGCAGCCTGGAAAAGAGGCGCTTGGAAATCTTCTTTCAAACAACCGCTTGACCTAGGTTCTCAGTTTAGACTAACGGAACTCCAGGCCTACATCAACAACGCTGGAATTGGTTGCTCTCAGGATCCCAATAAGAAATCCTGGGGATTGGAGAAGAACGGCAAGTTCACGGTCCGCTCCATGTACAATAGCATTCATTTTAGGGGACGTATCCCAAAGTGGTCAGCCGTCATCTGGATAACGAAAGCCCCGCTTAAAATCAAAGCTTTCTTATGGTTGGTACTTAATGATGCGATCCTGACTAGAGAAAACCTCGCTAAGCGTCAACCGAGTGTGGACTCTCAATGCGGGTTCTGCCATGCTGCCATGGAGAATAGAGACCATCTTTTTCTACAGTGTACTGGGAGCAAAGCGGTACTCGTAGAGGTACTCAGCACCCTAGGGACAACTCAATACCCTAGTACATACGAGGACCTGTGGGTAGGCCCAAAGTTCGCGACGGAGAGGGGTTGTATAAGAGAAGCATGGTATATCGCTATCGCAGTAATGACCTGGGTTCTCTGGCTAGACAGAAATAATCTTTACTTTCGTAAAACTTGCAATAGTATCTCTGGCAATTTGACTCATATTATGCATTTTATTTCATTTTGGGCTAATGTGGCAGCAGCAGGTCCCAGGAGAAGGATTGCGAGTGTATTCAAGGTAGAGGAGTTTGATGATGAGGAGATCGAGATCGGGCCGATGACCGATTGATAACCAGCACGGTATACTATGGTCTTTGATACCCACCACCCAGGGTTTGTTGGGGGGATATGATGTATTTCTTTGCAGCTACTCCATGTTTCTTTTGTCCCACCCTCCATGTTCGACGTGAAGGTTATGTTCTTTTATTTTGTTTGTAGGATTTTGTAGTTGGCTCAGTACTCTGAGTTTGTTTTATTAATCTCTTATTAATGAAACAGGTTGACTAGACTCCACCTTTTCTTCAAAAAAAAAAAAGCTGCTTTAGTTTCTTGTGGTGCTATTAAGTTATGTTGCATGTTTTTTTCAAGCACCTTCAATATTCTTTTTTTAATGGGAGGACATGTTATAGCTCTAGCCTCTTATGCACCTATTGGTTTATAGTTGCAGAATTTTTTTATTTTCAATTATTTGGGAATACACATTGAATGCGTGAGATACACATTTAATTTCTGGTAGTAGATCCATAATCCAAAAAGTTTTTGTGACTGCTCCAGAAGAAATGAAAGTATCACAAAAGATACTGTAGAACTAGGTAGGACTAGATAGGACAGTTATTGTATGAGGTCTACACAGTGCTAGATGCAGAGGCGCATAATAGATCGATATGAACATCATGAACATGCTTGTAATAAAACCGGAGGCTTGTAATAAAACCGGTTATTGCTGATACCTTCTTCTCTGTTCCTTCTTCCATAATCCGAGCTCGAAGAAGGAAGAGATAAGAGGGCCCTATTATGTTGTCAGAAATCCATAATAGAGTCCGACCACAACGACTGAATTTATTATCTTCATGCATAAGGATAATTGATTACCTCATAAAAAAGATTCCAAAATCATCACAAACATCCCCTTTCTCTTTTTTATTTCAATTTGTAGATTATTATATGATGATTTCTTAACTTTCCATATATTGAAAGAGATAGACTATACATGACATCTCTTATATCAATGGTACCATCTTCTTTGATTGAATGACTTCTCTTATGTCAATGACACCAAAGGGACATTAAATGAATGGAATTGGGATATATATGGAAAATAATGTAATAGAGCCACTATGAGGTCTTCTAAGAAATGAGGCATGGAACGGAGCCACTACGAAGAAGTTCCAGGAGTTACGAAGTAAGCTTCGGACTCATGGGTTGAAAACTTTTGTTTACTAATAAATTTTAATCCATCATTTGATTGTAAAATTAACTGATAGTACCCCTAGGGTCTACTGGTTAGTCTCTTCCACGGTGAGAAAGAGTTTGGGAGTTGCTTGCACCAATTCCCTAGAATGGGGATTGTGTGTGTGTGGCTCACGTCCCTTAGTCAACCAAAATAATAAATAAATAAATAATGTGACGGCTAAAACAAACAAACTGATAGTCTTTCAACTAGTTATAAGAAGGCATAAACATGGATTTTAGATTTAAATTGTCTTTTAGGGCCCGAAATAGCCAGGTTGCAATGCTGCTTGTATAACATGGGATTGCCTCTAATGTGTTATTCTTTAAAGATTTTAGTTCATCTTCTTGAATCTCTTTAACAAATTTGCACTTATTATCAAAATGCAAATTTTTTGGAGATGATCAAATAGAGAACCCACACTTTGCTTTTACTGATTCTTGGGTCACTTGTATTGCATCCCATACTGAACATCCGTGTGATAGTTTTTGCATTATGTTATTTACCAACAATTTTTTGAACCAAATAAAGGACCCTGCTTTATATGTTACAAACACATATAACTAAATTGTTACTTGTTGCTTCTCTGTTTAGGTAATTTAAATATTGAAGCTGTTATAACTCTGCGCCATTGTCCGTGTAGATGGTGGCTAATTATTACCGCTTCAGACTCTCTCTCGCTTTTTAATTTTTTTTAAGCTCATTCAACTGATTTGGATGTTAGTTATATTGACATGTAAAAGTACTTTCTTTTTCGATATCTACACAATGATTCAGTTTCAAGGGGAAGAAGGATGGAAGCCGTTGACTTATCCTGGTCTCTACGAAAAGATTCTCGCAAAAAGCCAAACTGTGGTTGGTAGATTTTGACTTCTTAATTATCTAACATGAATAATCAATTTTGTCTATTGAGTGAAATTGTTTATGCTCTCTAGAACATACTTTAAAAGCACTAAGATTTATTCGTCTACTGTTGCATTGGGGTATCTTTATATTTGCAGGTTATGTTTGAAACAGTTATGTGGACGCTTTTTTTTTAAAAAACCTTGATCTAATGATGATCAATCTTTGATTTCTGCAATTACATTTTTAGCATTCGGCCTTAGCCGCCCAAGTTGGGAAGAGATTTATGCAAATATAATGATACAGGCATACAACATACACAAATGCTTTCAACATATCGATATCTGTAGATCCAAATGCACATCTGTATTACTCATGCATCTAGATATGTGCACAAGCTTTTCCAAGTGCACATCCAATTCATAATCAAAGTATTTCTTAATTGCTGCATTCTATCCTTTTTAATTCGCTGGTATCTCTTCCAATGAAAAATAATGATAATCTCTTCAGCATAAACAAATAAATTATTTTTGAAAAGATATCCAGTAAATATAACAAGCTAATTTCATCTTTGTGATCATGAATAAAAATTTATAATACTTCTTATATGTGATAATGTCTTCTGTAAATGTTACTCCCCTCCGTTTCACTTTAAGTGATATTTAGGGAGTTTTTTCTTGTTTCACTTTAAGTGATATTATCTAATTTTTTTACATTTTTTTTCAAGAAAGCCCTTATTTATGTTGATATTTTATCTTAATTACTCATCTTAATCCTATCAAACATTCTTAGAAAATTGTACTTTCAACTTTCTAGATTTTATTTTCTCTAAAAAACTAATGCCAACTCACCATCTCAAAGAGTTGGTGTAAAAAGAATGTCTTGAACTTGAGAAAACATTAATTACAATTTCTTGAAATCATAATTTGTATTGGAAAGAGAATTAGTAATTAAAAGGGTGTAAAGGGAAACAATTGTTTATTTCACCATTCCTTAATCTGTGTGCAAAACTCCTGAATATCACTTAAAGTGAAACGAAGAGAGTATATCTTATAGAAATAGATGAAGGGGTTTCTTTTCTCGAGTTAACTACTTCTCATAAGGTTTTATACGCTATGGGTATCATCTACAATAAAGTTCCTCCCATAATGTAAATGCAACTTTTAAACCAAACTTAATTAGTTAATTAATTAAATGCAACTTACCTTGTGGCCTATCTGGCTATCCCACTAATAACAGCCCATCCATGATTGTTCCTACTTCATGTGTGTTTGCACATGTGCATGTCTGCAGTTTTTAAATTTATGTACGACCAATACATATATAAGAACCAGGTACTTATGATTCAGAATGAGTTTTAGCAAGGATATACTACTAAACTTTTTTTTTGTTGATGAAAACGGATAGAGTCTGACGACTCCAGCCACACCAAAATCGAATATATTACTACTAAACTTTGAAAAAGAGTTACAAATGATATTATTAAAGTTTAGAATATGAAGATGGTGGCATAAATTATTGTGTCAGACAATGAGAAGGAAGAGTGTGGCCAAAAAAATTTGGACTCCGGTAGATACAGAGAAAGATAGTATAAGCGAATGCTCTTAAGAAGAAATCATCCGCCTTCTCCTATAGCAGTAACAACTCAAGGGGGAAAATAACATCATAATTTGCTCTACCTACTGTTTCGTAGAACTGTGACCAGATCTCTATAGTGGAACAGTGTGGGCACACTCAACTTTTCTTCTTCCTTCTGGGAGGGGAAAAAAAAAAACTCTTAAGGACACACTGCGAAGAAGTGATATTTGTTTTACATTAAGGATAACTAGTAATCTTGTAACTCCCGTTTTCATTTTCCCCTTTTTATTATTGATCCCAATTGTAATCTCCATTGTAATTCTATTTCATTTCTTTTTGTCTCATTTTGTGTTGAATAATATTAATTCTAATGTTATTCATAATTTATTTTAAATCTACTCTTTATATTCCTAATTCAGATTTAATTTCATAAATTTGCCTTTTGTTTTATTGGGTTGTGAATTATTCTCCTATTTAATCCATATTGTACCCAAAGCCCAATATCCACCTCCTATTGGATCTCTCACCCAAATCCACTAACCCAAAACAACCCCCAAATTCTCTCTAACAGTCAAATCCCTATGATCCCTCCTAATCACTTTCCACATCTGTAACCCCAAATAATTTGACAATGGAATCCCTAATTTTAAGCCTTATAATCTCTCCCATTACTATTTTTAATCAAAACCCTAATCAAACCCTAATCTTATACCCAATTACATAGCTGCCATAACCCAAAAAGAAAACCCATGTACTGTTCATCCCTAACCCCCACTGTGCAAACCTAGCCTACTGTGCAACCCCCTCTCCCGCTCATCTTCTCCCCCCTTCGCTCGAGCCGTCAACCGAGCTCCCCATCGACGCACCGCCCCTCACGACCTCCCGTCGCCTCGCCCTCGTCACCTCGTCCCCGTCTCCATCTCATTCCCTGTCCTCGCCCAAGAACCCTCCGCGACCCATCTTAACCGAACCCATTTCCTCGCTGACTCGCTTGACTGCCGTTTCGCCATCGCTAACCCTCTCCGCTCACCCCCTACACCCTCCGCAGATCCCTAGCACGTCCTCGTCGCCGTCCAAGCCCCGTCGAAGCCCAGCCGCGCCGTCTCCTCTATTTCGGTGCGAGGACAAAGTCGCCAATCGCCAGCGGTCGTTGTGTCTCTTCTCGACTAGCCGCTGCCTCCTCGCCGTGGTCGCCGCAGTGCCGCGCGGTCATTTTCGCAGTCGCACCATGCCGTCGCCGCCAATTCGTCGCTCTCTCCTTCTCTCTCTGTCGAAGTGGGGAAGAAGGATTGTGAGTGGTCAAAATTGCCGTTTGGTGTTTTGGCTTGGCGGATCTGTGATCGCTATTTTGTGTTTTGCCCCGATCCGGTGTGTAGGTGTGGAGTGCTTTTGCTGTTTGTGTGCTGCTTTGGTTTCTCGCACGGGCTTCGCACGTGTTTTTGGGAGTTCGTCCGGGATTCTAATCCTGATATTCTTTACTATTCGAATTAACCAAATAACAGGCAAGTCATTTCTTCTTGAATAGTTATTGTGTCATATTCGAGATTTTTATTGAATCCCGCAAGTAGATCTCTAATAGTTATCGTATATTGTTATTGTTATCTATCGTTAGGATACTACGGATTTACACGAGCGAATTCAAGTAGTAGTCTTGACTTCGTGCCATCTTTATCTCCAATGTATAGGGATCTCACATGCATACATATAGTTAGTTATCGAATATAAGAATATGGATTATTGTTATATTTCATGTCATGACATCTCACAACAATTATAGATTGCATATTAGTATTGATAACTTATATGATTGATGTTAGTGTATTAGTTGTTTGCGACTAGTAAGATTATAGACATTTCATATCTTAATACCATGTTCACATAGGTATGCCTTGCTGTGATTTGTGATTGTTAACTCCCAATTCATCGTCCTTAACTTTTTAATCGTATTATTCAAAAAGAACATGTTATCACCCTGAAATTTTACGCCAACCTGAACCTTGTCGTACTGTTTCAATCTAGATAACGTCATTAAAATCAGTCACTTCCTGAATATGAAATATAGCCCTAAGTGTCTAGATGTCAATAACATCCAAAATTTTTAAATTCTGACTTGTATTGCCTGAGTTATGACCCTTTTGCTACTGCTGCGCTGTAATTTCAGATTCATGTACATACCATGCTAGAATGATAAATTAAGTGAACTAATGATCAAATATGGCCTTGATAAATTCCAGATTAGTAGATAATATGCTTAGGGTGGTAAAAAGTATTTTTACTGATTTTTGAAATGATTATTTACTTCCTTTACAACTGAAATTAGTCAACATCGATAACCAGTCAGAAACTAAAATCTGTAAAGAACACTGAATTTCACCTAGCTACCGTTGTCGGAATGTAGACTTTAAATATGCGTTGGAGCCGGGAAAGAGTCTAGTTTCATGAACTTCTGACGAATCCGCATTTTCTATCCTGTAGCAACGGAAATTCTGATTTTGGTACAACAACCTACTGCTGTCCAGAATTGGGTTCCTATGTTTAAATATATATAATTATATTTATAATGTTATATTCGGTGCATTCAATTATATAGAGTATATTGCATGATCTGAGGGTTGTTTTGTCATCTTCTTAGTGTCCCTTATTAATTGCATGATTATATGTTAACTGAATAAAGAATGTTAATCAAGCCGGAGTTAAGGGTCGACTAGGGTAGTTGACAATATAGTGAGTGTACTCGGATGATGGCCAGTGATTATTATTGTTATCGGCATCGTGTAAAAAATTACATTTGTCCAGTGTTTTTATCGTTATCAGCATCGTGTAAGAAATTACACACGTCTGGTGTTATTACCGTTATCGTTATCATACCCAGTACATGAACTATAGAATCTGCCACCTTAGTCTAAGCAAAATTGATTGTATGCATCGAACCTGTGGTACGGCACACATGGGACGCAGTAGTAGTGCATTAGCTAGGATTAAAAATGAATAATAGACTTAAGACTTTCATCACATGGTCATTGCATATTGTTATCTTTATTGAACAGTGTTATCGTTATTGTTACCATTATTGTTATTGTTTATCGTTATCAAGATAAATCATCGTTATTGTATATTGTACTGTTATAGCATTATCACTATTCAACACTATTGATTTCATGGTTCATTGAATTCATTGCAATACCGCCATTGTCATTGCACTACAAGAAATTTGCCATATACCAACGGACACCTATAGTGACGGGTCACTAAAACCGTGGGTACAGACATTGTATACCTACAAACGTATAGTAAACTGTGGGTATAGGTATCCTATAGCTTTAGAGTTTTTAATTCGTAGCTAAAAGTTTTACTAACAGGATAAAACAATGTGGGTATATTCTATAATTTATTTCCCCCCAAACTTTTTCATTTTCCCCCCAAATCCCAAATACTCCCAATTTATACAGTATCTCTCACGCTAACACCCATCTCTCTCTCTCTCCTCTCTATCTCTCACCCCCAAATCCCTCTCTCCCCAAACCCAATCTCTAAATCCTCCTCCTCCCGAGTCGCATCCCCCTCTTCCCGCTGCCGTCGCCCCTCTTCCCGCTGCCGATTGCCGCCCTGATGGTAGTTCTTCTTCTTAGATCTAGGGTTTCTTGATGGTACCCTGATGGTACAGATCAAGAAGATGACCGCACCGATCAAGAAGATGGCACTTTAAAAGTCATTCATCGATCAAGAAGATGGGTTTTTATTCTGAGTAATTTTGAATATTATAAATTTTCCCTTGTTGGTGCTATAGTTTATTACAATATTGAATTGGTAGATTTATGAGTCCCTATGGTTTTCTATTTCTTCATATTTCTTCATATTGATGTTGGTAATGGTAAGGTAGGCTATGCTTTAACCTCATGCTTGTACCGTAATACCATTGAGTTTATATGTGATCTCTGACTGTTTGTCAATTAGATATTGAATGCAGATTTAATATCCTGATTCTAAATAAATCAGTTCCTAATTTTTATTCCTAATTTTTATTCTTTCTTTCAATTGCACTGATGTTGGGGTCACTACAGAACTGCAAGTGATTTAATTACTTACGTGTAACTTCATCTAAATAGAAGACAATAATGGTCTAGCCGTTGAAGTTACTTTAAAAAAACTGGATCAAGAAGATGGGTTTTTATTCTGAGTAATTTTGAATATTATAAATTTTCCCTTGTTGGTGCTATAGTTTATTACAATATTGAATTGGTAGATTTATGAGTCCCTATGGTTTTCTATTTCTTCATATTTCTTCATATTTCTTCATATTGATGTTGGTAATGGTAAGGTAGGCTATGCTTTAACCTCATGCTTGTACCGTAATACCATTGAGTTTATATGTGATCTCTGACTGTTTGTCAATTAGATATTGAATGCTGATTTAATATCCTGATTCTAAATAAATCAGTTCCTAATTTTTATTCTTTCGTTCAATTGCACTGATGTTGGGGTCACTACAGAACTGCAAGTGATTTAATTACTTACGTGTAACTTCATCTAAATAGAAGACAATAATGGTCTAGCCATTGAAGTTACTTTAAAAAAACTGTTTTACAAAGAACCCTTATGTGCAATAATACAGTTGGATGATAAAACTTTGATTCATGTGGAAAAATGATGCAATCAATCAATTTGGGCAATCTTTTTCATAGATCTTAAAGAGGAAAGAACCTTTTCGAGAATGTATCCTTATAGGATAAACTCGATAAATGTTCCAACTTCATGTTATTACCATTGGTGTGAGTCTCTTTCATAGATGATCCTAATGTGAAAAGATAAAACCTCCTTATACAATAAATGCACTGTGCTTAGGGATGCTTTCTGATCGAATAAGGATCGGATGTGGGCATTACTAATATCCATATCTCTGTCCAAAGTCGAATATGTATGCGAATTAAGTTTTATATCTTAGTAACTTATGCCTCTCAGTTAATTTCTATTGGCAGTACATATATTTAAAGTTTAGTAATCTTCTTCATCAGTATCAACTGAAAGGAGTACATAGCTTATATAATAAATTTCTTCAATTGGCTCTATTTTTGTTCTTAAAAACTTGTGAAGTGTTCTTAGTTCTGTTATCTATGCTCCTTAGACTATTTGGTAAAAGTTTTGTTTTAGTAGAAGTTATTTTGTTTTTGCACAGATTGTCTTCAGATTTCTTGAACAATCACAAAAAATGTGAAAGTGGTAATTCGATTAACTGCATGCCATATAGATTTGCGTTCTAATCGTCAGTTATCAAATTTGAAATTTGAGTAAGATGAGTAATGCGTCATACACTACCAATTTCACTACCATTCTCTATATCTTGCATACTATGTTGGATAAGAAGACGATGAGACCTCTTTAAGAACTGGTTTGGTTAAATAAGAGAAAATAGTTGGGACAATTGGGGAATCCAAAAGTTCTGCCCCTCCCTGCAATCTTTTAGGTTTATAATAGATTAATGCTAATTATTAGAAATTCGGTTGCTAGAATATTCAATTGATCTTTATAGAATGTTAAGATAGTCTTAGATTAGGATGAAATATAACGTTACTATTAGCGCTTAACATAAGGGTAACAGATTTACTAGGAGTAACTTCAATTTCCAGCAGTTCTTTCAAGACTTTTTTGATAAGATATAGATTTCGGTATGGGATAGTAGACAAATGAAGCAACTGGATGAAGATTTTGCAAGGGATCCATTATTTACATTTTTGTTTGAAGATCAGCATATGTGTATTATCTGCCTTTAGTTAGGTCATGAATGGTTACATGAGGTTAATTTTCCTTTTGTCTAAGATTTCTTTTAATATTCATGAACCTAAACAGTCTCTATTTGTTCTTCTTTTCAGTTGTCTGTGAAGTTTGTTTTAAAAGAACGATAATATTCAGATGGTTCTATTAGCTTGGATAGCATTCAATCACTCACAACCTTCTATAAATGGTTTACCGAGCCTCCAATCAAGAACAGGAAGGAAGCTCATGGTAACTGTTGTAGAAGGAAGGAATCTAACTACAAAAGATAAATCTGGGAAATGAGATCCTTATGTAAAACTGCAGTATGGAAAGGTCCGTTGAACCTTGTTCAAACTTGGTTTTAACTTTTTATTTTTTGCGAAACTATTTTCTTTCATTCATTGTACATCTGATCCGAGTTTCTTTCGACTTTTTTAGGCTATTCATAAAACAAAAACAGTTTCTCACATTACAGATCCTGTGTGGAACCAGATGTTTGACTTAGAAGAAATAGTTGGTGGTGAATATCTGAAGGTAAAATGCTATACTGCAGATAAATTTGGCAATGAGAATATTGGCAATGCACATGTGAATATGGAAGGAATTCAAGAAGGCACTTGTAGGGATGTTTGGGTCCCCTTTGAAAAGGTGAGCTCAGGGGAACTGAGGCTACAAATAGAAGCAGTAAAGAGTGATGATTATGAAGGATACAGGGTATGCTTTTAACTTCCTGAGCTATTTAATTTTTTGTTTTGCGTCGAAGATAGGAAGAAATAGAAAGCTACATAATGAAATTACATGGATTTCATCCTCAAAAGTACTTTTATCTGCTCCATTATCTAGAGAGTTATCTGATGATGGAAATTAAGAAATGTTGTAAATCTATAGACTTGGTCCTGAAAATTGAAGGTAGCTTAGACAGGGTTTTAAATTGTTTATACTTAATAGTCTTTAACTGGAACTCGTGAAAAGTTTTATTTATGTGACAGGAGATCAAGATCTACGGGTGTAAGAAGGGGTCTACCTTCAGTTAATGACAAAGCTGTTATGTTGTTGGACGGTATGATCAGGTAATTGCTCTACTACTTTTTGTATGGATAGAGTTAAACTTAAACCCTGTTTTATTCAATTTGCAATTGTTATTGAGGTTGTGTGAAGCCAACGGTGGGTACTTTAAATCAACCTTTATTGATGAGCACGAAACACTCATTAAATGCCCCATACAACTATAATCCCATAAATGGTAAATAGTTTTCTAGAAGTAAACATGTGTATCGGATCTGTAAAACATCTAGTTTGATTAGATGTCTTCCCATTTTTATCTGTATGACTTTTTAATGTTTTTTACTGGCTATAGACTAAGAAGAGATAACTCAAAGTCTGTCTTGCTGTGGAAATTATACTTTTGATGGGCTTCAATGAATCTTGTGTGATCATGATATCTTTGAACAGGACTTTTATGATACCTATTGAGAGCAGTATGAAGACCAGAACAACAATGGTAGGATTTTCCTTAAAAAAAAAAACAATCTCATTTTGTGATAATGCTTATATACACGTAATTTAACTTTTATGGCCTCTATAGCAATTTGAAGCATGCTGTAGACTTTAGTTGCTTTTTCTATTGTTCTTGTTTTTACTGAAGAGAATGTATGGCTTCAAAATCAAAATGAAGAACATATGTATGTGAAACACTAGTATTTGATAGTTCTTTCCGTTTATCCTAGATAGATATAAGTCATCATGAAAACTTTATGATTACTAGTTGATTTGACGATTCTGGCTTTTCAATTGCTTCTCTTATGTATGTAATAATGCAAGATTGATACCCTTATTTGAACTGCAAATATCTATTCATTATAATCTTACAAGGTGATCCTGTGACACCTTATTTTTACAATCTTATGTTGGTTACTTTTAAATCTTAATAAAATACTTTTGTTTCTAGAGCAAGGATAGGACTGCAGATTGTTTATTCCAGGTCATTAAGGACCCAACTCAATTTACTGTTGCACATGCTCGATCGAGTAAGGTACTTTGCAAATATACGTTTCTTTGGCATTTTGAATCCGAATGACACATTTTGCATGCTATCTGAATATTGACTATTTGTTGATGACCAAAGTTAGTTCTTTTTGCTTTGTTTTGTTTGTGAAGGGCTCTCAACAAGCGAGAAATGATTGAACTCGCTCAAAATGCAGCCGAGTTTGTGTTTGCCGACGATGAAGTGAAGAAGGTTGTAAAGGATATTTGCAAGATGCTAAAAAAAGATTACTGCAAAGAGAATCGAGATCAATCAAGATCTGGTTGCCGTAAAATAAGAAAATTTTTAGTGTCGTATCTCAAGTGAGAAGTCAATTGAATGTTATCTTATAATGTCTTTGAATATGTTGATCGTAGTTTAAAGTATTGATTCTCATGTCTGCACACATGAATTCAATTGTGCATTTGGTTATTAACTATTTTGTAATTTGACATGCTTGTAATACTTCATTAATTTTTAATATGATTGAAGTTTAATTTTTTTAAATTTTGTTTCATAAACACATTTATCTATTTTATTGTGTATTTAGTTTATAATTAGATTAATAATATAAAAGAAAATATTAATTTATCATACGCGTAATTAATAAGAAAAAAATTTGTATAGAGCGATGGGTATATATTTAAATATTTGGATGCGAAATCCATCACTAAAACCTATAGTAATGGAGTTTCAACCGTGGGTATAGGAAAGCAAGTGGTGTCCTTAAAACCTATACCAACGGATACGAAACCGTGGGTATAACACTGATGTTTTGTCCAATGGGTAAAAAAACCGTCGCTATAGGCTATAGTGACGGCATTTTGTCGTGGGTATAGCTAATTAAAAACGACGGAAAAATATGTCCGTTGGTATAGGTTTTACGGGCTATACCTACGGTTTTTCGCCTTTTACCCACGGATTTTTGCTGTCACTATATGTCAAATTCCTTGTAGTGTTGTTTCTCTATTTCTCTACTTGCATGTCCACGACTTGCTCTAAGGACTTTTTTTTCTCTCTCTAGATGAACAACTTACAGGTAATCAAAGAGATTTACCTGACGGACTAGGGGAGCAATAATAGTGAAGGAGATGTTTTGCCGCACCGATTAGTTAAATGTTGCTTTATTTGAGAACTCTAATAAAATTGAACAAATGTTGTTTCTTTGTATTGTGGGCTTCGACCCGAATATTGTTTGTTAAATTTCCAGATGTTGGATTATTTTGATGTTGGTTATTTATATGCTTAATTTCCAATGTTGTTATTTATGTGATTATTCTTTCATTGCATGCGTGGTTGTTTTATTACTTGTTTATATTGTTGGGTTGGATCAATAACAGCCTATGGATGACGCAAGTCATTCGCTGGGCTGTGTCACGTGCTTGCATTCCGTATTTTTGGAAAGCGGGGCGTGACAAATCTACACGTGCGATGCACGTTCTAATTAAATTTTTTTATTATATAGTAAATAATAAGACTTAATCTGAACTCGAACCTGAGACTAGCATTGGTATCGGGTCAGGTCGGGTCCTTCACTACCCGGACCTGCCCCCCAACGGGTCCAAAAATTGGATCCGGACCCGTGAGGACCGGGTCTGGTTCAGGGTCGGGTCCTATTAAAATATTCATACCTTTTCAGGGTAAGAGCGGGAGTGTGAGCGGCAAGCGGAGGCGGCGAGTGGAGGATTTAGAATAGAGGAGAGAAAAAAAAAGCATGAGTTTTGAGTTTAGAAGAGGAAGATGGAAGAGGAAGATTTAGAATTGAGTAGGAAGGAGGGGAGGGATGCTGATAGAATATTTATTTTTATGTTGATTTTTGATTTTTTTTTAATGGGTCCGGGTCCGGGTCGGGTCTCTTTTGGGCGGACCCGGACCCGGACCCAAAAGTACAACAGGTCCCATTTTAGGACCCGAACTTGGACCCGGACCCAGATAGACCGAGTCGGTTCCGGTCAATGCCGGGTCCGGGTCGGGTCCGAGTTTCAGGTATTTATACCAATACTACTTGAGACCTTCTTTACTCATCACATACGTGGCACAAACTTTTAATTTATATGAGTGACACTTTTGTAAATAATTATGTTGTAAATAAGTTTGAACTTTGAGGGTATTATGGTTACTAATAATAGTTGAGTAAATGAATGGTTAATATAACTCCCAATTAAAATAAATGGTTGAGATTAGATGGTTGAATGTTTACAAATTACTGGTTGTCTACAAATCACAACCCCAATTCTCCCATTACTATATTCGAGAATAGAGATTAATATTATAGTAAGATAATATCGACATAATTCTAGGAAATAATTTATTAACAATTTTTATTATTATAAACAATTGCTTCAATAATTTTATGACGTCCTCTAATTGAGATTTTCTGCGTGTTAATAATATTACAGGCTGGCTTTTTCCTAATTCAGTATGCCCACTTGTGGCAGGAACATTTAGGGTGCGTTTGGCCTAGCTTTTTTTGGGCTTTAAAGCTACTTCAGAAGGAGAAGCCAGAAAGTAGAGCTTTGAAATTAAAAGCTGAAGCTGTTTGGATAGTCAGCTTTTTTTAAACTTTAAAGCTACTTTTAAGCTAGAAATTGTTTATCAATTGTAAGCTACTTTTATACTCAATTTAAGCTTTTGATTTTATTTAAGAATAAAATAAAGTTATCAAATTACAAAAAAAGTCTTTGTATTACTAATAAATGAAATATTTAGAATAACCTAGAAAACTCGTAAAAAGGGAAAAAAAATATTATATTTTAAACGTTAATGAACATATTTGTTAGCTGTCCAGTTGGTTTGTATCTCATTCGAATTAGTGCTCTTGGTAGATTATTGTGTGGTAAATATTTTAAAGGGTTCTCTGCTTTTCCTTTCTTGTGGAAATAATTGTGGATATCAATTGTTTGTAAACACGTCCTTTTTTAACATCGTAGATGCATAACCTTTAAGGTTCAAAATTCTGCATGCTGCATAAGTTACTAAACTTCCTACTCATAATTTAATATAATTACGTTTGTCATTTTGTCGGATTATCTTCTACCTGTTGTTTACATTCATGAAGTTCATTTAGTTTTCTAATTTAGTTTTCTGATTTACTTGTTATATTTCTCACTTGAAATTTAACAGGCTTTGAAAGAGCTGTATACTCATCTAACCCCAATCCAATGCGAGTGTGCGACTCTTCGACGGCGTTCGACGGCGGTGTTCTCCGGTCGTGAGTGTTCGGTGAGGAAGGGGAAGGGGAAGGGGGAAATTTTTTGTTGTTAGGGTTTGATATGTGGGACGGGCCAAAAAAATAGAAAAGGTAAAAAAAAAAAAAAAAAAAAGAAGCCAGAAGTTGCCCTTGAGGGCTTTTTTAAAGCTCATTTTCTTCATTAAAAATAAGCTACTTCTTCTTCTGTAGAGGTTTTCAAAATATGCGTTTGGTCCAGCTTCTCCTTCTAAAGGAGAAGAGAAGTTAATTTTAAGCTGGGCCAAACGCTACCTTAGATAGGTTGTTTGATCTCTTCTCCTCCGGAAAGCTTAAGGTACGTCTTCCGAACTCATGATTTTTCTTTTTCAGGGTATGTTGTCAAGCCCCTCATATGCTTCAATTACATTATCGTGTAGTAACGGCCACTGCATCTGCTGAAGTATGTTCCCCTTTACAAAAATATCAGTACTAGCATGAGTCTTACCCAGAATAACAAGAACCAATTTATTGATGTTAATTTCACAGTATTAGAGAGAAAGTAATAATTTATTGATAACAACTGAAGAGTACAATATTGAATATATATAGAAGAGCACTGTGGTAGAACTTAATATTTGTCCAATGTGTGGACTAAAACTATTATCAATAATTGGCTAAACTCTGGGAACTCTAACACTCCCCATCAAACTGGAGCGTAGATATTATCCAAGCTCAACTTGTAAATGAAACTTTGAAAACATTCTGAGTGGCAAAACTTTGGTGAGGATGTCGGCTAATTGTTCTTCTCAACGAACATATGCAAAACATATGACTTTCTTCTCTCACTCATTTCTGACGAAGTGACAATCAACTTTTATATGTTAGATGCACTCATAAAACACCGTTTTTTGCAATGTGCATAGCGGCTTAATTATCACAACGGACGTGAACTGGAGAGGTAGGGTGAATACCCAAATCATGAAGAAGAGAGCGTTGCCAAAACATTTCTGATACAAGATGTCCCAAAGCTCGGTACTTTGTTTCATCATTGGAACGAGCAATAACTTATTGTTTATGTCTCTTCCATAAAAGTAGATTGCCACCGAAGGAAACAAAATAGTCGCTAATAGATTTTCTATCATCTACTGATCAGCCTATTGGGATGCCTACAAAGTGAGAGAATTGCTTTGTCTAAAGAGTTGGCTTTGTCGAGGAGTCTTCTTGAGATATCTAAGTATACGAAGAATTGTTTCATTATTAGTAATTGTAGGGTCTGCATAGACTGACTGACGGACGAAGCTTACTGCATATGATATGTCAGGCTGATAATAAAGAGGCAGATGAGCATCCTTACGAACCATCAATACCTACTAGAATCAAGTAGAAGAGGATCACCCACGAAGGCATATAGCTTGACATTGAGATCCATAGGTGTGTCACTTGGTTAACACCATCCCCGTCTCTATTAGATTTTCTATCATCTACTAGTCCAACCCAATCAACATATGGGACGCCCTACACAGTGATAATTTCTCTGTCTAAAGAGTAGGCTTTATCTAGGAGCATTTTTGAGATATCTAAGTATACGCAGAATTGCATCAAAATAAGTAATTGTAGGGGCTTGCATAGACTGACATACAGAGCTTGCTGCCTATGATATGTCAGGCCTGATAATAGAGAGGCAGGTGAGCTTCCTTACCAACCGTCGATACCTACTATAATCAAGTAGAAGGGGATCACTCGTGAAGGTAGATAGCTTGACAGTGAGATCCATAGGTGTCACTTGGTTAACACCTTATCATCCCTGTCTCAGTCAGAATATCCAAAACATTATTTCACTATGAAAGGAAGATAGCATCCTTTGATTGCGCATCCTTGGACTCAAGAAATTGCGGAGAGGGCCAAGATCCTTTGTCTGGACAACTTGTATTAAGTGTCGCTTGATAGTGTTAATACTCTAAGCACCACTGCTTGTAATAATGATGTCATCCAATAGACAAAAAGAATCACAATCCCTTTAGGTATTCTCTTGGTGAAAAATGAGTGATCAGCCATTTTGCGAGAGAACCAAATGTGCAGACCACGTTTCCAAATTCTCAAACCAAGCATGAGGTGATTGCTTAAACTCATACAAGGGCTTTTTGAGTGAACATGTGTGGCTCTCCTCCTGTCGCTCAATTGTTGCATATAAACTGTCTCACGAGGATCTCCATTTAGAAAGGCATTCTTGACATCCAGTTGTCAAGGAGATAAGGATACAAACCAAAGTGAGCATCGCAGTTGAAGAGAAGTTCTCATTCCTAAGAAAAGCATTTAGCAACTAAATGAGCTTTGAGATGTTTCATTGTGCCATTTGGATTGTGCTTCACTGTGAACACTGACGCACAACCCACTACCTTGCAATCAGGAGGAACATTAACCAACTTTTAGGTATGGTTCTGCTGAATATCAAGCATCTCTTCCTTCATGACGACTATCAAACCAGGATGTTGGAGGGGTTCCTGAACACACTTTTAGGAGTTGAAATAGAATTGAAAGAGAAAGTAAAGGCCTGAAACTTGGAGATGGGACAAATAGAAGAGGTGAATTTAGCAATAGGGTGTGAGGTGCATGTGCTTTGGGCTTTACTTTGAGCAATCAAAAGTTTGGCAGTGTCAAGGACATATACATGAGGACAGAAGTGGTGCAGGAATGACCAGAATGGATTCAATTGTTGCAAAAGTCCGAATCTTTGCTCACTTTCGCTTTCTGATAAACACCTGTAAAGGTTTCTCAGAATTCAACATATGGATATGGAAATCCAAACTATCAACTATATGTAAAGGTAGCTTAGATAATCGTTTCTCAATATTTTCAACAACGAAAGAAAAGAATGATATATTTTCAAAAAATGAGACATCAGCTCAGGTAAACATTCTTTTTAGTATATGAGAGTAACAAAAAATAACATTTGAAAATGCATGAATACCCCAGAATAATGCATTTAATTGAATAAGGATCCATTAAATTTGAGAATGTGCATTTCAAACATTAACGTGCGTGCAACTTCTGATAAATGTCGGTTTTTTCGTTGGGCAACGTCATTTTTTTGTGGAGTATACACACAAGAACTTTAATGAAAGATACCATTTTTTGAAAAACATTCTAAAATCATGATTCAAATATCCCTTCGCATTATCAGATTGAAATATCTTAACTGAAGAGCCAAACTCATTCAAACTTTCATTGAAACATTAAGTAAATATGGGGGAAAAAAGCTCATCTATCTTTCATCAAGAAAAACCAAGTCATACACGAATAATCATCAATGAAATTGACAAAAGACTTGAATTTATTGAATATACTAAATTTTGTTGATCCATATACATCAAAATTAATCAAATCAAATAACTAATTACTATGTTTATTGATGCATCCTAGATAAGTAATGCGATTAGATTTTTCTAACTCGTTGGACTCACAAGCAAAATATGAAAAGAATCATAAGTAGATACCAATAATCATAAAACTGATAATGAAGGATGTCTCGATCGTCGCTACCAAATAAGAGAATCAGGTGTCGAACTTAATACTGCTATAGATTATGGCTGATCCAAAAGGAAGAGTCCATTATGTTCATGTCCTGGCCCAATCACGCTCTTCGTTGTAATATCCTGAACCACACAATGAGAATGTTTTCTGACAATAGAAGACTTGAAGGAAAACTAGGAATGTGAAGTACCAAAAATGTGAAGTGAGAGATGGTGATAGAGATATGCACATTCGAATTTGAAACTTTTGTAAAAGATGTAGGGGGTAAAGGAGACATGTGTTCAGAAGCATCTAAATCTACGTTCCATTTATGTGATGAAACAAGATGAGTTATACATATTTGGACAAAATTGCCAGAAGATTTGGATGGCATGTAAAGGCATTGTACTCTTCAGCTGAAAGCATAACCTTGGAAGAGGAAGACTCATCCTGTGGAGCAAAAGTGGATGGAGATTATGGATGCCCTGGTGAAGCACTGTTTGCAGAAGTAGGACATCCTAGACATTTCCATCATGTCTCATAAACACGATTCATGCCCTGACAAAAGATACAATATTTTGTATTACCTCCATCTGCAGTACTAGAAGAAAATGAACCACAACCACAATCATCATGGTCATGCTTTGTACCGCGACCATGTGGGAAAATACCACGGGAGGAACTATCAAGTGACCCACGACCATAGCTTGAAGCAAGGGCAGATCATCAATTGAAGGGGTATGGATTCGTGTTAGATGAATTGAGATATCTTTTGTCGAAAGACTGCTGATGGTGGATAATATGTAGGACCGGATGCCAAGGAGAAAGGGACGAACATGTCCAGGAGCGTCGACAGTCAATAAGGCCCGGCGTTGTGCTTCTTGAACGGAAAGTTTTGTTGAGTATGGTTGATAAAATTTCAATTCCTCAAGAAAGTGATTGAAGCGGGTGATAAAAGGATGAATATCATCTCTTTTCTTCTTGTGTATCTCTTGAAAGATGTCATACATCTGGTGCATGTTGTTCAAAGAAGAAAATTACTCATGTAGGAGATCTCATATCTTCTTTGCTCTGGGGAGGCAAACCACACTCTAATAAAGTAACTTCACCAGGTAATTGGTCATCATATTAAAATGAGTGTATCATCACACACTTAATCCTTGTATGATGGGTCAGTCATTCCAGGCGAATTAGTTGTGATATGCTTCAATTTATGCCTACCTATAAGGAAACAATGAGCTGCAGAAGATCAACTCATATAGTTAGTTGAACCGTTGAGAATTGTTGTAGTGATGCGATAACTTTCATGTTTGAAATCGAACAAAGGTGGATTCAAAGATGATGCTTGATTGGGAGGAGGTTGAGTAGTGGTAGGCATCGATGATTTGGTAGTCATTCGGGAAGAGGATATCTAGATAAGATCTGTAGTTGGAGAAGGATTTGAATGAGGAAATCTAAGTGGAAGAAGATGAATCAAAAGGCAGAAAGCAGCGCACATCACAGTAGAGTAGTGATAGAAAATTAACCGGTCGGATCAAGAGCTAAATGGGTCAGGTCTAGAAGATTATCCAAGAAGGAAAGGCCGAAGAGATGATCAAGGTGAGAGGATCGAGGGTCGACGAGAAGTGAAGGCAGTAGGAGGCAGCAGGATGAGAAGTGGTGGTGGTGTCATGCCCTGCTTCCCAAAAACACGGAATACGAGCACATGACAAAGCCCAGCGAATGATTTTCATCATTCATGAGCTGTAGGATCGACTCAGCATCATAACAAGAATATAACAAAATATATATACAACCACGCATGCATGAATAATTTATTAAACAACAGAAACAATTGAAACAAAAATAATAGTGTCCCAAATAATTCTCAAATCTGGATCAAATGTTAAAACTCGGGAACATAAGCCCGTTATAAGGTTCAAGTAACAAAAGAAATAAATAATTTAAGAAAACAATTTATTTAAGCAAGTCCTTGCTCCAAGCGAAGCCTAGAATGTCTGCTCACCAATTCAGCAGGCAATTCGTCTCCAAAGTCTGCTTGTAAGAATATAAAAAAGGAGAAAATAGAGAAAACAAGAGAAACGCCCTTAGTGCAAGTTAGGGCCGCATATAGTAAAACAAGTACAAGCAACATGGAACAAGGTTTGGAATCAAGAATGTAATAGGGATGCATCAAGTAGTTGGAATTCAAGAAACTAGCTAGTAAGAAAGGCAACTCAAGTGACAAGGTTGGGTAACAAGTACTAGTAGAAGAGCAAGTGGCTAATGAACATGTAATGGTATCAAGCATCAAGTAATAAGTATCACGTACTAGTGTCGAGTAACAAGTAACAAGTAACAAGTCTCAAGTAACGAGTCTCAAGTCTCATGTCTCATGTTTCATGTAATCAGGTACTAAGTAAGCATGTATCATGTTCAAGTATTATGTAAGCATGTATCATGTAATCAAGTATCAGGTAAGCATGTACATGTAATCAAGTATCAGGTAAGCATGTATCATGTTCAAGTATTACGTGTCAAGTCTTGTAGTTATTACTATCTAGGTAGCACTTTATGCATCCATACTTTTACTACATGGTTGCTACAGTCAATACAATTTTGTTTAGGCCTAGTGGTGGAGTCTATAGAGCAGTGTACTCAGGTCATGCAAGAAATACGAGCAAGTGATCAAACCATGGGCTCTAGAGGTGGCCCCCGTCAACCCTTGACGTAGCACTTAGTTCTATGTGGCACTTAGTTCCATGTGATTGCAAATACATATCATGTAATCATATAATGGGCTCTAGAGGTGGCCCCCATCACCCATGACGTGACACTTAGTTCCATTTAACGTAAAATCATGGGAAACACGGGCCCCCTTCTGAGTACACTTACCTATATTGTCCACTACTATGGTCTTTCCCTTAAACCCCGGCTTGTTATTTATTATTATCATCAAGAAAGCATGAAAGTGTGCGAAACAAGTCAAGTAAACATAATCAAGTACATGGAACAAGTCTAAGCTAAGTAGGATACAAGTTTGAGGGTCAAAGCAAATCAAAATATCAAGAACAACAAAAATCTCAAATCTGGATAGCATGACGTTGCTGCACCAAAATTGTGATTTCCGTTGCTACAAGATAACAAATGTGGATCCGTCAGAAATTCTAGAAACTAGACTCCTGTTCGGTTCCAACACATATAATTAAGACATATAAAAGTTGTGGTAACATGTGTCAAAACAGCAAATTAAACAGCATTTGTGTTCAGCTAGAATTGGTAAAACTGAGTTTGTACATATGAAACGGGATTGAAACATTATTAATTAATTCTGAGAAAATTTGAAAAGTTCTCTAGGGTGTCCAGTAACAGCATACAAAATTTCAAGTCATTTACTTACTAGTAGCATAGATAAAATAATTGTAAACTAAAGAGGTGCAGCAGTTTTTTGTGAATCTGCGACTACCGACACAGCAGCAGTAAAACTGCGATATCTCCTAGACCATAACTCGGAATTCGAAAATTCTGGATGTTATGGACAACTATAAACTTAGGGCTATATTTCATATTCAGGACTCAAGTTCAGATTTTGGATTTATTGGGGTCGAAACAACAAGTAAAGACAAGAACAGCAGCAAGTATAAATTTCTTTTATATGCAAGTTGCATGACTATTATGAGTCTAGATTAGCATGTGATACAAAATGGATGTAGCGGGCACCAAATCAGCAAGTAATATCTATTTCTCAACTCTAAGGAATGCAAGATTATCACATACATGATACAACACACATCTACAAGTCTAGGGTTTCTTAGTTTCATGTGTTCAAGTAACTAGGAGATAAAATGAGTCCAACTAGTATGTAAAAATAAATCAACGAAGGGTTGTGACTCTTATGGTTATGGGATCGCTAAGGAATAATTTAAGATCAACAAACGATGAGATAAGGAGGAGTCACAACTACTATCTATTTGCAGTATTTCCAATTAAGGCTTGTACTGGAACAATAACTTGTACAAGAAGAATACTTGTCTTAGGGACGACAATGAATCCGAACACGAAGAGTAACGGGAATGGATCCCGGGCGACGAGCACGATCGGCATGGATCTCAATAATGATCAAGATCAAGATGAAGATCAAGCGAATCCAACGGTCGAGATCAAAAATAAAACATATAAGAATTAGAAGAGTGCCAAAAGAGTAAATATACCATGATTAATAATTGATGGATGAGAACAAAAAGTGGATCAAATGTTTAACTCACCAAGTAGAAGACGAATGAGACGATCAAGGGCCGAGATCAAGCGTGATCGATCGATTAGACAGTTGAGATTGAAGATCATGATTAAGATCACGATCACAATTATCAAAAGAGATCTGACGGTCGTGATCAAGATCTTGATGATGATGATGATGATGGTGATGATGATCGATGCACATCCAACGGCCACAATCGACAGATAAAAAGGCGATCACGATCGCGATGATCAAGGTGTAGATCGGACGGCTGTGATCAAAAGCTGATGATGATAATGATGATCTGATGATGGCTGATGAGATTGGATGGCCCAGATCGAGTGATCAAGATGATCAGATTAATGGATGGACCAGAACGCTCTGATTGAGATCAAGTCGATCAGACGATTCTAGATGGCTTGTTCAAAACTAACAGAGCTAGGGGTGCTCTGCAAGGAGGAGACGACGGCGGCTAGGGGAGAGGCGCATCTACGACCGGGGAACACAGTGCAGGGGGTGTCACTACAAGGAATTTGACATATAGTGACAGCAAAAATCCGTGGGTAAAAGGCGGAAAACCATAGGTAAAGCCCGTAAAACCTATACCAACGGACATTTTTTCGTAGTTTTTAATTAGCTATACCCACGGCACAATGCCATCACTATAGCCTATAGCGACGGTTTTTTCACCCGTTGGACAAAACCTCAGTGTTATACCCACAGTTTTGTATCCACTGGTATAGGTTTTAATGACACCTCTTGCTTTCCTATACCCACGGTTGAAACTCCATTGTTATAGGTTTTAGTGATGGTTTTCGCATCCAAATATTTAAATATATACCCATCGCTCTGTACACAATTTTTTCTTATTAATTACACTTATGATAATTTATTATTTTCTTTTATAATATTAATCCAATTATAAACTAAATACACAATAAAATAGATAAATGTGTTTATGAAACAAAATTAAATAAAATTAAACTTCAGTCATATTAAAAATTAATGAAGTATTACAAGCATGTCAAATTACAAAATAGTTAATAACCAAATACACAATTGAATATATGTGTGCAGACATGAGAATCAATACTTTAAACTACGATCAACATATTCAATGGCATTATAAGATAACATTCAATTGACTCCTCACTTGAGATACGACACAAACAATTTTCTTATTTTACGGCAACCAGATCTTGATTGATCTTGATTCTCTTTACAGTAATCTTCTTTTAGCATCCTGCAAATCTCCTTTACAGCCTTCTTCACTTCATCGTCGACAAACACAAACTCGGCGGCATTTTGAGTGAGTTCAATCATTTCTCGCTTGTTGAGAGCTCTTCACAAACAAAACAATGCAAAAAGATCTAACTTTGGTCATTAACAAATAGTCAATATTTAGATAGCATGCAGAATGTGTCATTCAGATTCAAAATCCAGAGAAACGTAGATTTGCAAAGTACCTAACTCGATCGAGCTTGTGCAACAGTAAATTGAGTTGGGTCCTTGATGACTGGGAATGAACAATATGCAGCCCCATATTTGCTCTAGAAACAAAAGTCAGAAAACCAATAGCATGCCTACAAATCAGACAAACTGGGTAAGTGCAGAAAAAAACGTACTTGTTAAAGCTAATCAGCCAAGAAATGAAAATTATCCATAAGCTCATCAGTTTTAGGATATCAGTAGTATATCACACAAATGCTTCATGGAAGGGTTAAAAATGTAGTAATTGAAGATAGCAAGATTAGGATACCTTGACTTCTGTCTTCATGTAAACTCGACACCTTGCTGCAGACGAAGATTCTGGTGGCTGCACAATAGGTAAAACCGGATCTTGAGGCATTTCCTTCTATATTAGCCTCGATCTAGTATGCTTATCATTCTTCTGAAGCAAGTTTTTGGTAGAAAATACTCCTGCTGGGGTTGGATAATAAGAACAGTATCTGGATTTGGTTCCCTGCATTGAAAATCATGTGTGTGTGTGTGGGGGGGGGGGGGGGGAAATCATATTGTTAGCATCTAGATGATTAATGTATGCAAATTCCATTATTAGCATGTGAAAAAATAACAGAACTACCTCTAATATGAAGTGAATTATAAAGACTGAAGGAAGACTGAAGGGTGTGGAATAGTTCAAGTTTAACATTAAGTTAATACTATCCATAGAATTAATGATTTGGATCTGCATATTCAAGTGGATATCATTATTGAGCATTGTACACGTAACTGGAAGTACAAGTAACATTATTCAAGAAAAAAAATATATAGTCTTTTAATTCTAATCTGAATATCTGATCAATATTCTAATAGTTAATACAGTAAAGCTTTAGAAGTGAATGAAAACTAAATAGGGGTGGATGAAAACAAATCTTACAATCAATCTAGCAGCCTTCTCATTGAGAATTGATCCATCTTTACGAGTGCGAGTATCAATGTAAATCTCAAACATTGCGACCTTTCAAAAGTATACCAAAAAATCATATTTGGAGATTTAAAAGGGAATAAGAATTTTCTAAAAATAAATAGGTACTTATTAAAATGAAAAATATGTTAGTTAGAGCTCCCAGACATCTAAAAATCTCATATGAAAGAACGATAATAAGAAAATAGAACATAGAAAGTAGAGAAACCAATATGGGAGCAGCGATACATACCTTGCTGTCAGGCTTCTCGTCCTCTCTTCAAGGAAATTGGCTGCACAAAAATGCTCAATACTGGACAAGCATGATGTGTTAACAAATTATAAATTGTAGACCACTATAGAAACTATATGAGACAATGTGCACTAACTCGAGCAATTTAACCTAGAACTTGCTCCAAACTCACAGCAACCATATTTGGTGGAAAGGAAATAAAAAGAGTAAAAAATTCTAGAAGAAGCTTGAAGGCAATGAAATCACAAACCTCAAACTGAGTTTCCATTATATTCTAAAAACCATGGTTTTAGAGGGTTTGTCCCCTTTAACAGACACCACATGCATTACTATACCCCTAAAAAAAATGTGGGTGTGCTGATAATGCAAAACCAGTGTCAAGCAAAGAAGGCTCAGATTTGCCTTTAATCAATCACAGAAGTGAGAAAACCCCCAACTCTTCTTCCATATATTTCCTTCTTTCTTCTTGCCCTATCTATAATTCTATCTATCTATCTACCTTTCTTTCTCTACTATCAAGTGGCTGCAGCAGTTACTGCTGCCTCACCATTGCTGCAGAGGAGCATAATGTTGCAAAGGAAAAGAGTTTGGGTTTTCTTTTAAACACAAAATCTGAAAACTTTCTTAAACTATGCAGAGTTTGTTCTTTTGATTTCCATCATCATCGCCTCCATTATATAGATCTAGAAGGAGAGGGAAGAAGAAGCAGCGGGTGGTTGCCATTTTGGCAGCAACCATTCTTTTACAATCGAAGAAGAAGAAGAAGAACAACGTATGATTTGAAGTATTTGTCCTCAATTTATCCCTAAAAAAAGGCTAAAATTCAGGGGAAAAACAACACTGAATTTTGAACTGGAATCAGCAAATTCTCAGAACCAAAAAGGTATAGTTTCAATAAATTAGCCACATTATCCTTACAACATCCCCACTCCTATTCTATAAAGGAGTATACAACAACACAAAGCCTTTTTCCCAACTCGTTAGGGTCAGCTACATGAATCCTGATTTTCCATTCTGCACGGTTTAGCACAATATCTTTTGTAAGGACACAAACTATCATATCTTTTCTCACTATTTTCACACAAGTTAGTTTAAATCTTCCCCTACCCCTAACTCTACCCTCAATACTTATCAGATCACTCTTTGTAAGTAGTATCTCCTAGCACACGCTATCTGAGATAGCACGAAGAAAATAACTAGGGGCGCTAACTCAGTTAGCGACATGGACTTTTTGGTATTAAATTTTTGAATAGGGGCAGTTTGGTACATACTTACAAAAAGTGGGATAGTTTGGTAAAAAATTCGACATTACAAGCAAACATATTTTTAAAATCACATACAACATGAGTATGTATATCGAGCAGAATAAAAATAATAATAAGAAGAAAGCCATGATAAATCTCACCTCCAAGTTTCCTTCCTCTCCTCAAGGAACTGAGTGCATATCCCCACAACTTGTTTAGGCACCAAACCGACCACAAATTAGCAAGGAAAATGTAGCTATTTATATGGAGTATCTTAAATCATTAATCACTTTAAAAAAGGGAAAGAGTAAACTAATAATAATAATAATAATAATAATAATAATAATAATAATAATACCCAAATACAAAATAGAAACCACTAAAATGAAGAACACTGATATAAAGAGAAAACAAATCAAAGAAGAAAGAAAAAGAAAGGGGCGGCTCAGATTCGCCTTTAAGAGCATCCACAGTTGTTTGTCTAAATTGCCATCTATCACAAAACCGAGAAAGAAAAACCCCAACTCTCCTTCTTGATGTTCTCTCTTTCTCTCTCTCTGTCTCCCTCCATCCCAAAATAAATAACTGAGTGGCTTGAGTGGCTGCAGCTGTTACAGCTACCTCGCCATCAATGTAGAATATACAGATGCTTTTGCTGCTGCTGCAGAAAGTTGAAGCAAGAGTTAGGGGTTTTCTTTTTTATTAGAGAAATTCCACAAATAATGTAGTTGATTTTCATCATCCTTATCGCCGCCTCTTCAAAAACCCCAAGAAGAAGAAGAAGAAGAAGAAGAAGAAGAAGAAGATATCGATATTCCCATTAGCAACCGAATTTTTTACCAAACTATCCCACAGGGTGGTGTCTGGATGTGTGGGTATGGCATGTGTATTGCACATAAAGAACCTACAACCTTCCCATGTAATTTGTACAGGAGTGAACTATCTCTTCCTTTCTTGAGGCATTTTATTTTCACCAAATTATATATCATTTATGCATCTGTCTAAGATACTAATTTACTTCACAGTTTGTGGTCAATAAGCTCTTCATCTAAAACCATTTTAAATGAGTCACGTAAATAAACAAATTCATAACTCAGTTTAGCACTTTAACCAATCCAGCATTGTCTATCATTATAAAAACCTCCTCTGAGTTAAACAATTTTTTTGGGGTTTCACCATAAATATAAGTTTAACATGACAACACTTCAAATCCAATAATGAATATTGATGAAGAACATAACAGCTGATCATGCTAATGCATATTTGTTCTTATCTTGGGATGTTCTCCCGCACAATTATTTTCCTAGTGCATAAACAAAGAATGATATTAGGATGATGGAATTGAAATCAATAGTGTAAAAGTGAACATGGCGATTTTGAAAAAATCAGTGAAGCATGGTAAACAACAACATGGCAATCAAAATTCATCAACTAAGGGGGAAGCACCAAGCATCAAATTCATACCTAGGGTTTGCAAAATTAATCAAAAATAGATGGCCGCGGGTGATGGTGGAAGTGGTGGGTGACAGCGGATAACGAAAGATGACGGTGGAGAAAGAGGTGGGCGACGGTGGTAGTGGCGATGGACAAGCAACGACGATGGTGGGAGGGGGACGACGACGGCGATGTGGATGAATGACGACGGCGATGTGGTGAGTAGGGGATTCAGGTGTGAGAGAGAGAGGAGAGGAGAGAGAGATTGGTGTGAGAGAGAGTGTATAAATTGGGGGATTTGGGATTTGGGGGAAAAATGAAAATGTTGGGGGGAAAATAAATTATGGAATATACCCACAGTATTTCATCTCGTTAGTAAAACTTATAGTTAAGGATTAAAAGCTCTAAAGGTATAGGATACCTATACCCACAGTTTACTATACGTCTGTAGGTATATAATGCCTATTCCCACGATTTTAGTGATCCGTTACTATAGGTGTCCGTTGGTATATGGCAAATTCCTTGTAGTGTGTTATCTACTGTTGGAGGGTGAAAGCGCCGGGGAGCGGCGCTCGCTGCGTCGCGAGGTGGCTGAGCGACAGCTATGCGGCTGGGCTGAGCAGCGCAGGGGGGGTTGCTGGTGCTGCAGGCGATCAGTGCGGCTCTGCAGTCGCTGTGTGCTCAGAGGTCGAGCAGGGAGAATGCGCACAGGGCTGGCGTGACGAGGGATCAGTGCGGCACCGGAGGAGGGTCGTGACAGGCTGGGGAGGTACTGGCACTACTGCAGGCGACCAGGGATGCAGCACAGCAACAGGCAACGCCGGATGTGGACGAGGTCGCAGGGGAGTCTCACAGGGAGAGGGTAGGAGAGATAGAGAAGTCAGGAGCAGATGGTTAGGAAGAGAACGGGAGGTGAAGAAGAAGGGTGGAGATCTGGGGTGTTGGCGGCTGTGTAGATTAGGGGGTAGAACAGTGGATTAGGTTAGGGTTATTAGGGTTAAGATGAGGGTAATGGGTTACAGGTTTCGGGTTGGATCCAATAAGAGAGGGTTATAGGGTTTTGGGTTATTAGAATAGGGTATTAGGTGTATAGAGATCCATCAAGAAATATACAATTAGATTTGTATAAAAAGTAAATAGTTAAATCAATTATAATAAATAGTAATACAATAGTACAATGAATCAAATAGTATACATTGAGTTAATACTCAAATACTATCAATTACAATAGGATTTTATAGAAATAATAATAATAATAATAATAATAATAATAATAATAATAATAGTAGTAGTAGTAGTAGTAGTAGTAATGAAAATAACAGTAACAATAATATAACTGACAACAATAATAATAACAATAATAACAATAACAATAACAATAACAATAACAATAACATTAATATTAATAATAATAACAACAATAGGATCATATGCAAAATGGGATTATATTACAATATGAAAATTATTTGAAAAATACTACAATTGCGATTAATGAATAGAAAATGAATTTTTAATAAACAGTCAAGAAAATAATAATAATAATAATAGTAATGATATACATATCAAATAGGATTTTGAGATAAACAAGTTTATTAAAACGGAAATAGTAATAAAATAAGATATAAATAGTCGATTACTTAGAAATAGAAAACAAAGTCAAAATATACTATTATTCGAAGTAGATATAGTTTTCGGTTCGAAAAGATTTTAATAGAAGGTCCAAATCGAGTTTAAAATAATAACGAATTTATAAATAATCAAAATACGAAAAATATTCAGAAAATACGTATTTAGGAAAACAGCGGTTATAGGTGGGGATGAGGTCGATGACATCGGGAGTTGGGGAGGAGGTGGACGAAAGTGGTTGAGGTGTGGGTTAGGTCGACAGGGTTGTTAAGAGGTAAGGGTAAGGTCAAAGGAGAGGATAGGAGTGGTGGTTGTAAAGGGAGGAAGGAATTAGGGTCAGGGTTATGAAATGGTTGGCGATTGGAGAAGAAGAAGATCCGATTGTTTCTCAAATATATTTGTATTTATTTATTTGTTTTCTTAAGTTTGTTTTTACCTTTTTAAAAAAATTTTGGAGAGAAATAAGAAGGGTTAAGAAAATCGGATTTTATTATTTGTATGAAATCTTCTCGCTCTAATTTCACAGTATTAGTGAGACGCTTCCATTGCGCCACTCTGATATCCAGTGAAAATGTGCTCGCATACACTCTCATATCAATGTATACGAGGAGAGCATCATGAACGAAGTCAATAACTACTTCCTTCACAACTCCAGCCATCAAAGAAAAGGAAGAGAAACATCAGTATATAGAGCAACACTAATGTAAATCACTTACATTTAAATCTCTATAAGCTGAAAACTCACTCTAATGTCCACTCTAGGGTGTCGTTCCTTATAAATTTGTACTACTTGTGAAGCATGCTCTGATACCATCTGTAACCCCCCGAATTTCAAATAAGGATAAATTCGAGATTTCACAGGATCTTTACTTCACTTCGTACAATTTTACAAGGAAATTTTAAAACCTTTCAATAGTACATCAGAGTTCCTTTACACTTGGTTTTTATACAGCGGAAGAATAAAACTTACAACAATTGAAAACAAAATATAACTTGTACAATTTTACATCATTTGCAACTTCTTTAAATAGTAATAGCATATCTACTTTATAACTCCATGAATGGTCCTTTACCTGCATGTTAATCTGTGGGCTCGTCAGTTACTTACAACTGACGAAATGTCATACTCGGCCATCCTCTCTATGCCGTGAATAGTATAACGATCTTAATACTTTAAGAAAACACAATAAAAATTGAATGAATAAATACAGTGTCGAAGGTGATTATTCTAAACATAAGTGTATGTCATGCCTTAATGCCTAATGCACACAATTCTACACTAGGATGACACTAATGCACACTTGTTCAGATTCTATGCATCCCATACTACATAGGTCTGAGGGAAAGTGCCTACGTACTCCATATTGAAGGGTTCAATCCCTCGCCATGAGACTACCCAGTAATAAAACAAGTTTTAGATTTATTTCATAGATACGGATCTCAACCTCCCTGGCTAGCCTCCCTAGCTATAATAATAGATCCCAGCCTCCCTGGCTATTATATCGTGAGAATAATCCCGTAAATGCCCCTCTAGCCCCAGTATATACATATTCTTTGGAGTATGGTAAACATCCACCGACTACCCTAAGTCCCGGATAAAATACAGTCCATCTCCTACGGAGCAACCACAGTCCACCAACTGGGTCTATAGCCATGGAGATCCACTGTCGACTATATAGAAGCACTCATTTACGTTTGCCCAAGTCTATTACATCTTCACTTATGTGCCTAATTATTTTAGTTTAAGACATGAATGTGTTATCACCCTAGAATCAGTTTTACCTCCTACCGGATTTGTTCATAAAAAAAAAAATACGAGATTGCCTGACTGCAATATCTCGAAATCAAATTCTCAAATTCTTTCTTTCAATATAACCGGTAACCGAGGTCTTACTAATTCTTAATCATAAACTTTCATGTATAAGAAACATGGGTACACATACCCTTTAATAATCATATCTTAAGCCTAGGCGATTTCATCTTTCAATTCATTCACAAAAATACATAGTCTTGTCATTTTAATCGAACTAGAAAATTTGTATTCTCTTACAATAATTTAAAATAAGTTATTCATACCCATTCCATTTTGTAAAACTCCTTTCAACTATAAGGTAAATCTCTCCAAATACTTTTAAAATTACTAGTTTCTATATTAACATGCAAATGAGAAAATACTCATTACTTCTTTTTCTCATGATATCAATTTGTTTCTTAATTAATAGTAACATCTCTACAATTTAGCATACCTAAAAGCATGGACTTGCTCTCTAATTTATCACATCAAAATTTTTACTACTCATTAATCATAATAGCATGCATTCCCTACAATTTAGAAAGTATAGGATCACCCACCTTGATTGAAAACTTGAACAATTGAAAGAATGATCACCACTTCTGCTCCAAGACTCCTAATTCCTCTTCTCCTCCTAGCAAGAGACTCCAAGAACAAGAACTCTCTTACTCTCTTTCTTTTCCTTTCCCTTATTTCTTGATTACTTTTTGGTGTGAGAAGATAGTAGAATGGTGGGCTATTTATAGGTCTTTGCTAGGGTTCTAATTGCATAATTTCACACCTAATAAATTACTAAATTTAATTCACCAACTCTTCATATTTTTAACTCCCAAAACCTACACCCTTTCACCTTTCCAACTCCTCACATTTGTAACTCTCATAACCTACAAACTCTTCCCCTACCCCACATGCTCAAAAACGGGCCACACCCTATGCTTAAGACCGGTCAAGCCAAGTGTGCACATGCACAAGCACACACAATCCCTTTGCCATGTCATCCAGCATGCAAACCAAAGCACATTCTGTGAATGAATGTGCTTTACTTTACAACCCGTGGGCTCTCCACCTCCAAATCTATTTATATACACTAAGCCCACCAAAATTTGATAAGGCATAGGAAAAATTTCCAACAGGGTTGTTCACGTGGGCCCCTATTCAAAACCAACATCAAATTCATTTAAATCATACCCATGTCATCACATTTTTTATTTGGAAATCCATACAATCACATTATATATATATATATATATATATATATATATATATATATATATATATATATATATATATATATATATATATATATATATCCCATCTTTCATCAGAATATATACATACATACTAAAAAATAGTTTACTTTAAAAATCTAAAATATATTATGCAAAAATAAATGCACACCCTCCAAAATTTATACGCTCAAACATGCTTGCCGAAAACACGTGTGTTGCACGTAAAAACATGAAAATGCGAAAATCGACTTTATTGATGAAAAGTTATTAAATATAATTGAAAACAATATAGGCAAAATTATGTTTACTAATTTACATATATTTCATGATGAAATCACAACACGTAGAAAGCACGTGCATTATACGTGCAGAAAATCGAAAAATGCATTTTAATCAATATAGGGAAAAAATAAATTTCCGTTTTATAAAAATAGATTTGAAAACATAAAATAAATAATTGAAACCCAGAAATTATCACCCGTGGCGGTGGAAAATATGTAATTAATACGTGCATTGAAAATACGTAGAATACAAGGATTGAAATATTATATTTTAGTTGACTCAAAATAGTGTAAAAATCAATAAAAGAAAATGCATAAATAGTCGTCAATCAAAATACGTGATGAGAACACGTTACAAAATACACGTGCGAACACACGGGGGTAAAATTGTAATTTTCAATTTTGCGGGGTGTTACATTCTGAATATGAAAGAATAACAAGAACGAGAGTCCCGGCGGTAATACACAGTGGCAACAAGTGCAATCTACGTACACCGCAAACATGTGCACAAGAGGGGGCAACAACACGTGCAACACGCGCAACCAACGCACACGAGTGACAAAAACAGTAAGAACACAGCGACAACAACAGGGACATAACAACAACAGCAAGGGACACATCAACAACATCGACATACACGGCAACAACAGCAAACCACAAGAGCAAGAACAACGAAAGACAGCGGAGTGGGCTCGGGTCTGCGGTGATCGTCGGCAGCGGGAGAAGCTCGAGCTGCGATTGGACAGCAATGACATGGAGCTGGTCATAGTCGGCGTCGAGTTGAACGAAGAGGAGCAGTGAGATGAGCACTCGAGGTTGAAGACATTGGAAGGGGAAGGGTCGCGAGGTTGCTGGAGGAGTGCGAAGATAGGTTGCAGTCGCTCGGGGTGTAGGTGTGAGGAAGACGGCGATGCTAGCGATGGGGAGTGGTGGTTGTCAATGCCGATGGGTTCGGGGGCATGAGGCTGGTCACTCTGTTCAGTTTCGAAACAGAGGAAGAGAGAGAGAGAGAGAGAGAGAGAGAGAGAGAGAGAGAGAGAGAGAGAGAGATTAGGGTAGGGGGGAGGAGAGATTAATTAATAATATTATATAATAATGGTGTAGTTAAGGAGAGTGAGGGATTAATAAGTAGTTAATGAAATAATGAAGGAGATTAAGGAGGGGGTGTGGACTGTGCAGTAATAGAAGAGAGTAGGGAAAGTGAGAGGGGTTTATGGAGAGATCTGGGGAGATTTTCAACTGATGGTTTGACTTTGGGTAGGGAGTTATGGGCTTGGTTTTTGGGTAAACTAGAATTTGTGTTTCATATTGGGCTTCTTCATAAAAAAACAAATTAATTTATAAGGTGGGCTAAAATTGGGCTTTTAGAGGAATAATAACAGTAATAACAAAATCAAACTGGTTTGAGCTTCGAATAAATAATACAAATATAAAGAATATAGGATTGACTTCAAAATGAATATCATTGGGCTTCAATAAAACAATAAATAACATTGGGCTTTAAACAATTAATAAGATAAAATAATTATAGTATGGATTAAATATTTGTTTAGGGCTTGAGTTTAAATTTTGGGCTAAAGAATTGGTCTTGGATTAATAAATAAAAATAAAAGCATACTTAGTTTGAGCTTCATAAATAAATTCAATAATATTGGTTGGGCTTAAATAATCAAAAATAGACATGAAACATGACTATAGAACGAAATATGATTCTCGTTAAAAATATATAATTATTAGAAAGCAAAATAATTGGTATTTAGAAAACTTTAATAGAATATCCAAAAAATGCATTAAGTACAAAGGATAAATTTAGGGGAATGGAAGTAATTTATAAACAATCGAATACAAAGATATACTAAGAATTTGCACAATCGGAAAATAAAATTGGGGATGAGTTAGGAGTCTGAGTTCAAACAATATAGTCGGATATTCAAATGAATGCAAATTCGGGTTCAAAAGAATAGAATAATTTATAGGAAAAGTTGAAATACAAGAATACGGGAAAAAGAAAAGAGAAATTCGTATACTCGGGGACGGGGGTTACAATCCTACCCACCTTACAAAAAAACTTCGTTCTCGAAATTTGCTTATGCGATACATAGGACATAGCCAAGGCAGAACTTAAAAGATAAGGAAGCAGAGAATTAAGAAGAGAGAGACGAAGTGGTGACAGAACCGGAATAAGAAAGAGCATGGATAAGATTGATATCAAATAATGAATCGATGAATGATGACGAATGGAATGTATGGAACGAAGTAAACGGTATCAGAAGGAAGGAAACATCACAAGACTTGTGAAATAACGAAGCAAGAAGATGAAGAAGTAGGTAGAATTGGAATCGAAGTAAGAATGAGTCGATGGATGAGGATGAATGCAAGGAATTGAAGAAAGCAAACAATATAAGGAAGGAGAAGGAACATGAGAATTCCAGACCTGTGGGTTATGGGCCCACCACGCTTCCGCTGCTTACTCTGATCGGGTAGACTCCATCAAGAGCATCCATTAGCTTTAGGAATCTTCCTGTACATCTTGGAGCGAACGATAATGCTTCCTCTCGTGTTGATGTTTCAAGTCGCTGACATGTCATAGATCACGTATAGCCAATCGACGAACTGAGCAAGAATAACAGAATGGTAGCACTGGAATTAAAAGAATATGTGTACCAAAAGAATGAATTTATACCCAATAAGGAATCAATCTATGAGGACGACTGTAAGAGACGAAAGGAAACAAGGAATGAAAGAATTGAATATGGAGGATCAAAAGCGGATCGAATAGGGTAAGTATCCAGATCATAAGTTAGTTATTACATGTTCATGTGATCAATGCGGTGTGTACATTGTTGAGCTAACCTGACTAAACTCCAACATGGTTAGAGTCTAATCTGGCTCTGATACCACTAAAAACCCTGTCACGTCCCGCTTCTCGTTATATGGAAACACGGGCATGCAACTGTTATTTCATTGTATCATTCTCCGCCTATTTTGTAAGTTCTTGTATCTCAGACATTGGTTATTGCATTATATTCTTGTTCCTGTGATTATTATTGTATTGTTGAGCTTGCTGGTATTGTACAGCTTATGGATGATATGAGTTGGTGTGCTTATATCATTCGCTGGGCCTCAGTTGCGTGCTCGTGTTCCCGTATAATAGGAAGCGGGGCGTGACAGAGGTTTTTAGCTTTTTTATAAGAAATAAAGTGGGTAGAGGCGAAAGCTAAAAAGATAGATGATTTTAAATTATATTACACAGGAAAAATTAGAAATAAAAATAAAGTAGTAATTTTAGTAGATAAGAAATACAAAGGAGATGTAGTAGGTGTTAATAGGTTAGGAGATAGAACAAATTAAGCTTGTATTAGACATAATTAATATCATTAGTAGTTATGCACACCAAGTAGGATTAGATGCACAAGCTAAAAATAAATTTTGGAAAGATATTGGTGAGATAATTCAAGGAGTACCGTAGGTGAGAAATTATTTATAGGAGGAGATTTCAATGGACATGTAGGTGAAGACAACATAGGATATGAGTGTACATGGAGGATATGAATTTGAAAATAAGAACGATAGTGGAGAGGATCTATTAGATTTTATTACTTCTATGATCTTATACTAGCAAATACTTATTTTAGAAAGATGAATGAACATTTGATAATCTTTAAAAGTTGAGCAAATAAGAGCCATATTGATTTTTTTATTACTAGAAAGGTGGATCGCTTGACATATATAGATTGTAAAGTTATACCGGGAGCGTGTTTAACCACACAACATAGATTAATGGTGTTGGATGTTAATGTTGGGAAACACATATGTGCGAGGAAGAAGACTATGAACACAAGAATTAGGTGGTGGAACTTGAAGGGAGAGAAACTACAGATTTTTAGAGATAAATTCCTTAAATGAGCGACATGAAATTGGGAAGGGGAGACAAATATGATGGGGACTAAAATAACTACATGCATAAGAGAAATCTCAAATGAGGTACTTGGAGAATCTAAAGGTAGAATGTTGCAAACTAAAGAAACATGATGGTGGTAAGAAAAAGTACAAAAAATTTTGTGAGAGAAAAAAGACCAATCTTCAAAATATGGTAAAGATTGTAAATGAAGAAGATTTGAAGAGATATAAAACTGTTAAAAAATAAGTTAAGAAAGTGGTAAGATATGTTGTCATGCCCCGCTTCCTAAAAATCCAGAATACGAGCACGCAACATTGGCCCAGCGAATGACTAACGTCACCCATAGGCTGTTTATTCGATTAACTCAACAATATGATCAATACAGAACAGATGTGCAGGCAATAATAATAATCTCATGAACAATAGTACTTGGAATGAAGCAATAAAAATATCCAAATAAAATAATAATAATCTAACGTCTGGAAATAATAATAAAATCCGGGACATAAGCCCAAAACAATAATAATCCAATCCAAAATAATAACAAGTCTCAATACATTAAATTTATCAAAGAAATAAGCAATTAGAAAACAGTAGTCTTCAGAATGTTTGTTCTCCAATTCCAGCAGGTAATTCTCCTTCATTACCTGTATACACTTCATCTAAAAAGAAGAGAAAAATTGTCCTTAGAGCAAATCATGGATAACAAGTAGAGAAAGTAGTGAACAATGGAATAACGGTTTAACAATGAAGTCAATGGATTAATAGGAATCAATAATATGGGACAATCATGATAATCGATGCAATTGGCTATAAACAATGATGCAATATTCGGTAACAATAATCAATGATCAATAACGGTAACACTTAGCCAATATTCGATATCACTTGAAACAATGAGGAACAATATGCAATGTCGGTGTGGTGTCAATCCTTAAGTCTATTATTCATTTTAATCCTTACTAATGCATGTACTACTGCATCCCATACTACAGGTTCGATACATACAATCAATTTTGTTTTAGACTTAAGTAGAAGATTCTATAGATCATGTACATGGCACGATAACGGTATTTTCAGCATTGGTGCACACCGGTTGGCTCAATAAAAACAATAAACGGTCAATTGGGGATACTGTGTCAGTAGTCCAATAATAAATCGATAACAATAAATTTTGCCAACACACAATATTTTAGGAAACAAGGCCCACACTTCAGTGTACAGTCACTATGTCATCAACTACTCCAGTCAATCCCTTAAACCCGAGCTTATTAATTATTTTATTAATACAACAATACAATATGCAATCTAGAGTCATGAGATGAACAATAGTATCAATAGGGGACAATAAGATGGTAACATGAAATAGGACAATTAGAAGGGTCGCAATAACTCATTGGGATAATGCAATGCAACATACATACATTAATTCATGCAATAGTACGATATATGAATAATTAATTCAAGAAAATCTGAAAAGTATAATTATGGAAATAAAAATACAGCTGTAGTGAAACGGGCATAACTTTTGCTACAAAACTCAAAATTAAGAAATTCAAGATGTTCTGGAAACTAGAAAGATAAGGCTACAATTCATATTCAGAAAGTAATTCATTTTAAGATCGTTTACTGGTTCAAAAACAGCAGTCAATAGACAGGTCAGTAAGCAATATACACGTTCTAGGGTAGTTTTCATGAAATAAAATTTATTAAACAAGATGGGTATCAATTCTATTAGTCAATAAATTGTATAATCAGCATGATAAGTGTCAAAACATGATAAATAAAATTATAACACCCACATATACAAATCTATCATCAATCAACCATCAAACGATCAAACAACATACACCCTAACAATTGTCTCTACAATAGTTTATTTGTATCATGACTGTAGATTCTTGATTTTGATGACTACAACACAATACACAGTTGTTCTATCTTACATATCTCTTGCAGTGTGTACTCTCGCTTTCAAGGCCACAATACAAGGAAGCTTTCAAAAGCTCTAGATCAAGCCACAAAGACAAGAATGATTTCAAGACTCAAGATCAAGATACAAGACAAAGATTTCTCAGAGAGCTTCAAAAGTGATCAGCTAAAAGAACAAGTGTTTTGTAATCTCATTGTAATAATTATTGTGTCTTAGAAATTTTGTAAAAGCCTTGATACACTCACACATTCCCTAGGAATAAAAATAATGTTTATTAAAATCAAAAGTCAAAACAAAGCTGGTATAAGTTTAGCTGTCAAGTACCAATCGACTTACTTAGGTAAGCAGTCGACTGTTCTAGTACGAAACATACTAAACTCACTCAAGCTCTGACCAGTCGACTCTTATGGCAATCCAGTCGACTGTTCAAGCAGTTTTGACAGTTTTTCTGAAGTTTAAAATTTAATTTTAGAATTCAAAACTTTACAGCCGTTTTATGGCAGTTGTGGAACTGTTTCCCAACGTCTTGGAGATTCTCACTCTATAAATGGAGTTTAGAATCAACTTGGAGAAAGTTCCCACAATTGATTATAAAGTCTCTTATTATTTTTGTGAAAAGAACTCAAACTTTCAAGTACTCTCATTTTCCAGACTTGGTTCTCTAATTTCAGTCTTGCATAACAAAGATTAAGTTCTAGACTGAAGTTAGAAGTTGACCTATAGCCTCTAAACAAAAAGCACACTCAAAGACAAGGTTTTAGGTTGTTGTAATCTTCATTTTTTTGTTGTTCACTCTCAGTTTGTGAGAGTGGTCTTCTTGGTTGGAGAGAAGGACTCTTGGTGTAGAGTCAGTGTCACTCTAGGTTGTAGAGTGGGGTCTTGCTCTCTCTAGTGGTGAGTCTACGAATTTGACATAGTTGTTGTCAAAGGTCGTAGAGTATTCTTGTATTTTTTTCAAGAATAGTGAAAAATCTCAAGTGAGTTGCTTGGGGACTGGATGTAGGTCGGGAGGACCGAATTAATATATATAGTGGTGTTAGCATTGTTGATTCTCTGTGGTTTGAATTCTCTAACTTGCGATTTTATTTTCACTGCATTTCTTTGTAAATCGTGTCTGCTCAGTCGAATGGTTCTCGCTTTAAGTCGACTTAACAGACTCATTGTTCTTCAGTTGATTTACTCTCTTTTATCTGGTGCTACAGTCAACTGGTCTCTCATTTATAGTCGACTTAACAGTTGTGTCAACTTTAAATTATTAATTTTTTAAACAACACTATTCACCCCCTAGTGTTATTTGCCTTGCATACAGGATCCAACACTTGGTATCAGAGCCTGGTTAAGTGCAATGGAATCTACTTCAAATGCAAGTCAATACTATGAAGGTCAATCCACACAAAGGTCGCCTCTCTTTGATGGAACAAACTACAACTACTGGAAATGTAGAATGAAGATTTACTTACAATCCATCAACTATGAGATTTGGAATATGACCGAGATGGAGTATACCATGCCTACTCTTCCCTATGCTCAATGGAATGATGATATGAAGAACAACACCATGAACAATGCAAAGGCGATGAAGCTCTCTTTTGTGCACTTACCAAAGAAGAATTCAATCGTGTCTTAAACGCGACAGCGACATTCCAAATTTGGCATGCCCTTGAGGTAACACATGAAGGTACAAATATGGTCAAAGAATCTAAAATTTCTGTTCTTGTTCACAGGTTCGAGATGTTCCGAATAAAGGAGAATGAAAATGTATCAGATATGATAACAAGATTTACCAACATCACATACTCACTTGTGGCTCTTGGCAAAACATAAATGCAAGCAGAGATGGTAAGAAAGATTCTTCGTGCTCTTACCTCCGAATGGGAAAAGAAGACCACTACAATTGAAGAAGCCAATGATTTAACACAACTTTCGCTTGAGAATCTTGTGGGAAATCTAATGGCGTTTGAAGTACAATTGGAGGAATGCATGAAGGACTTAGAACCACAACAATCCAAAAAGAAAACTCTTGCTTTCAAGGCCATGTCCGATTCAGAAGAAGATGATGATGATGAATAAGAAATGGCCATGTTCACAAGGAAATTCAAGAAATTTCTTCGCAAAGGAAAATTTAATTCTAAATTTAAGGATACTAATGAACCTCCTATTTGTTACAAGTGCAATAAGATAGGTCACATGAAGAAGGACTGTCCATTGGAGAATGCAAAATCTAAAGGAAAATTCTCTAACTTCAAGAAGGCCAAATTCACCAAGAACAAGTACATGAAGAACAATAAGGCCTACCAAGCAACATGGGATGATAGTGACTCATCATCGGAAGAAGAAAATTAAGAATCGAATGAAGTCGCAAACGTGTATTTTATGGCAAATCAAAGCGATGTAAGTGATAGTGTAGATTCTAATGATTTATTAGAAGCTTTTGATGAACTTTTTCAAGAATTAAAAAAGAAGAAAACAAAGGTAAAAATCTAGAGAAAGTTAATCAAACTCTTTCTCAAGAAAATCTTGATTTACAAGTTAAAGTCAAGTCTTTAAATTCTCATCTTTCCAACTTGGATATAGATCTTATATCTCTAAAAAAGAATTATGAAGAGATATCTAAGAATGTATCTATGTTCAATAAGAGAAAAGAGAATTTAAATGAAGTTCTCCAAAATTAAGTTCAATCCAATAAAAGATTTGGACTTGGTTTTCAAAAAATCTTGAAAAAGGTCATTTTTCTAATAACACTAGTAATAATAAGATTCATTCTGTTTCTAGTGTAAAGAATAAGTTATATGATTTCTTTGAAAAACCAAAAATTCTTTTTAATCATGAAAATAGAAATCTTTCCGACAAGACCAATCGACTGGCTCCTCAATCCAGTCGTTTGTCCAGAGGTATGGAGTCTTATTAAAAAAGACAACAACCTCATATAAGTTGACTAGTTTCACCTCCCAGTCAACTGCCACCAAAATACAGTCGACTGATGGGTACAACAAAGTCGACTGGACAGTGCAAAAACATTTGGGTTCCAGTCAACTTGAGTCTTAATGATAAGGTTTCTTATATAAATTCTTTTATTCATAATGTTTGTAATTTTGTTAATTATAATCCTGCATATGGTGGTAAATCAAACTCACTTTGGTTTTGGTTTCTAAGCACTAATCTATTTCGGACCTAATGAAAAGGGTACCATATTCACTAATAAATTTTTTTAGGTACCTAAATGGAAACGATGGATACTAGATAGTGGTTGTTCTAAACACATGATTGACCATGCAAACTTGCTCTCTTCCATACAAGATATAGATGGAGGAATCGTTACATTTGGTGACAATAACAAAGGAAAAGTCATTGGAATGTGCATGGTAGGTAAGAATACTACTTCTATTATTGAAATGTATTCTTAGTTAGTGGTTTAAAGCATAACTTGTTAAGTATTAGTCAATTATGTGATAAGGGTTATAAGATAGTGTTTGAAAAAGATGCATGCTTGATTTATGATTCATCTTTGAAAAATGTGATCTTTCAAGGTTAGAAAGAATAATATATATGAACTATGTTTAAAAACAAATGAGTTTTCGAATGATTTTTTGTTTAGTTGCTTTTAACAACGATTCTTGGCATTGGCATAAGAGATTTGGACATGTAAATATAAAAAAACATTGCTAAACTTGCTAAGAATAACCTAGTTAAAGGACTACCAAAATTATCTTTTAGGAAAGATAAAATGTGTGATGCATGTCAACTAGGAAAACAAGTAAAATCCACTTTTAAAACAAATGAAATGATTTCTACTAGTAGGCCTCTCGAATTAATCCATATGGATTTATTTGGTCCTACTAAAGTTGCTTCCTTAAATAAAAGAAGATATGTATTTGTTTTAGTAGATAATTTTATCAAGATTTACATGGGTATTTTTTTTAAGACATAAAAATGAAGCTTTTGAAGAATTTGCAAATTTCTGCAAACGTATTCAAAATTAAAAATCTCTAACCATAGTCACTATTAGAAATGATCATGGTGGAGAATTTGAGAATGAAACTTTTTCAGAATATTGCAACAAGAATGGTATAACACATACGTTTGCATTTCCTAGAGCTTCACCACAAAATGGAGTTGTTGAAAGAAAGAATAGGACATTGCAAGAATGTGCACGTACCATGCTTGTTGAAAGTAATTTGCCTAAATACTTCTGGGCTGAAGATGTTTCTACAACATGCTATGTTTTAAATAGAATATTAATTAGGCCAAAGCTTAAGAAAACTTGTTTTGAGTTATTTTATGATCGAATTCCTAAAGTATCTTATTTTAAAGTATTTGGTTGTAAGTGTTTCATATTAAAGACAAAAGATAATTTAGATAAATTTGATGCTAGATCTAATGAAGGTACCTTCATTGGATATTCAAATAGGAGTAAGGCTTATAGAATTTTCAATAAGTCATCTTTGACTATTGAAAAATCTATGCATGTTTCATTTGATGAATCTTTACCTTCATCTAATGTAGTTGAAGATGATGAAATTGAATCATCACCACTAGATAACATTGTTAAATTACTTGAGAAAACTACCCTAGGTAAGTCGACTGATGTGTTGAATCAGTTGGCTGATGGGTTTATTAAGTCGACTGATCCTATAGAGATAACTCTAACATTACCAAAGTCATTTATTGAAGTTCGAGATCATCCTCATCACTTAATTATTGGTGAAATCTCACATGACATTCAAACAAGATCACACTTCAATATGATTTCTCATACTGCCTTCTTATCGGATTTTGAACCGAAAAATATTCAAGAAGCATATGAGAATGACTTTTGGTTGAATGCTATGCAAGATGAACTTAACCAACTTGTAAGGAACGATGTATGAGATTTAGTTCCATAACCCCTGATCATACTATTATTGGTACCAAATGGGTATTTAAAAATAAGTTAGATGAATCAGGACAAGTTGTTAGGAACAATGCTAGATTAGTTGCCCAAGGATATAATCAAGAAGAAGGAATTGATTTTGATGAAATATATGCTCTTGTTTCTAGACTACGATAAATTAGAATTTTATTATCGTTTGCGTGTTTTATGAATTTCACACTTTTCCAAATGGATGTTAAAATTGCTTTCTTAAATGGTTTCATCAAGGAGGATGTTTATGTTAAACAACCACCCGGTTTCGAACATGAACAATTCCCAAACCATGTTTTTAAATTGAAAAAGGCTTTTTATGGTCTTAAACAAGCACCTCGTGCTTGGTATGATCGTTTAAGAACTTTTCTTTTAGAAACAGGTTTTGAAATTGGTAAAGTAGATACTACATTGTTTATTAGGAAAATAAAAACAGACATATTAATCATACAAATTTACGTAGATGACATAATTTTTGGATCAACTAACAGTAATCTCTGTCAAGAGTTTGCTACTACCATAAAAAATGAGTTTGAGATGAGTCACATGGGTGAACTCAATTATTTCCTTAGACTACAAATAAAATAGTCTCAAAATGGCATATTTATTAATCAAGAAAAATATGCTAAGGAATTACTTAAACGATTTGGCATGGATGACACCAGTAGTAAGATCACACCTATGGCTACTACTACTACACTTGACAAAGATGAATTAGGTAAGAGTGTCGATCAAAAGCTCTATCGAGGTAAGATTGGCTCACTCTTATAAATAACTGCTAGTAGACCAGATATTATGTTTAGCGTATGTTTGTGTGCTAGATATCAGTCTGATCCAAAAGAATCTCACTTAAAAGCGGTGAAACGAATTTTAAGATATATTAAAGGCACATCTGAATATGGTTCATTTCATCCACTCACAAATAATTTTCAGCTATTGTCGTATAGTGACGCTGGTTTTGCTGGAAGTAAAACTGACCGCAAAAGTACTAGTGGAACTTGTCACTTTTTGGAACATTCCCTAGTATCTTGGTGCAGTAAAAAGCAAAATTTTGTATCTCTATCTACCATAGAGGCTGAATATATTGCTGCAAGTTTAGCTTGTGTTCAAATTTTGTGGATGAAACAAACTCTATTAGATTATGGTATTTCTTTTTCAAAAATCTCTATAATGTGTGACAATACCAGTGCCATTAATTTATCTAAAAATCTGGTTCAACATTCACGTACGAAACATATTGATATTCGACATCATTTTCTACGTGATCATGTCTTAAAAGGAGATATTTTATTAGATTTTATTTTAACTGATAAACAAATAGCAGATATCTTTACCAAACAACTAAAAGAATATATTTTTATCAAATTTAGACGAGAACTAGGAATTTGCTCATTTCATGATATTTTCTAAAAATCATTAGTATCTAAGTTGACTTATATTTATGGTTCAGTCAACTTATACAGTGTTTTGTGTTGAGTTTTGTTTCTTAATTTTGTCTCCTGATTAGTCGACTGTATTGATTTCACCAGTCGACTGAAGATGACTATTGAACTGTTAAGTGTTTTGTTTTATTTTTCTCTTGACTTAGTTGACTACTCTCCAAATCAGTCAACTGTCGCGACTATATTTCGTTTTTATTCTGAATCGTCACATACTGAGGCTTCTGTTTGAAGATTCGACCCAATCTCTCTTTTTACCCTCTAACCGATCTACACCCTCTATTCAATCCTGATTGAAATCTCAACCTTTCATTACAAGTAAAAACGCTAGCCTCCTTCACTTTCCCCTTTTCACTTTTACCCTTATTCTAGATTTAGTCGGCTGCTATTTTGAGTTTCTCTGGCTCTTGGCGATTGCTGCTTGTAATTCGAACTTCTATCTGCTACCTTGGTCGTTGATTCCAAAGTATTTCATCCTTGGAGTCTTGTGTTCAAGGTTGATTGCCATTTTGTGTCTCTTGTCATTCAGTTTTTTGGGTAATCTACTCTTTCTCCTACCTTTTAAGTTTCTAAGTTTGTTAGATTTTCATCATGCCTAAGTCTAAGAGGTCAAGGTCCTCAAACGTTGAAGATGAACACTTTCAACACAACTATCTTCAATATTTAAGGCACCTCTCTCTTGTTGAATTTTTTTTATTATCTGTCAAATCCTTATCTTTCTGGGTAGATTCATCAATTTCCCTGATTTAGATAGATATCCTATTGCCCCATTGTTTCAGCAATGTGGGTATTTGATCTCCTATCTTTAGTTAATCAACTCTACTACTATCCACAACTAATTTATTTGTTTTATACAAATATGAAAGTTGCTACTACTGAGGATGGTAGTGAGATATTTTTAATTACATCTGTGAAAAATGTACGAATGAAATTGACAAATTGACTGTTCAAAAATTAGGGCAAATTCTGAACATTCCAAATGAAGGGTTGGATATAGGAGAAATTGAACTTGATGATCACTCTATCGTGTCCAAAAATTTTCTTCTCAATCGTGGTCCTCCAATGACCAATAAATCTATTACCCCGCTTGCCAAACTAGTTGCACGAATCTTTTCGTACAATATTATCGCTAAAATGAGAAGTTACGATCAATTTTCGTATGAAATACAATAGGCGGTGTATGCATCTTTGGGAACATTCAAATCAGTTGGAGTCGAGTAATCTTTTTTCATCTCCATAAGGCTCACACTTAGTTTCTACCTTATGGTGCACTTCTCACTCATATTTTAAATCACTATAAGATTGATCTTGATTCTAAGTCTAGTTTTGTGACTCGTTATGAATCGTTTGATCGTGCGAGTCTAGCTCGTATGAAAATACTTCATTCACCTCCTATTTCCCCTCAAAGAATTCTCTTTCTATCCCTTTAGCTACTTCTATTCCACATCGTTCTTCTGCGTCTAGTTCGTCCTCTGGTCCTCAACCTAGAGCTAGTTTCTCCAATCCTGAGAGTCTTTATACTTCTGTCAACTATCTCATGGATCGTCAGTATCTTATCTTGGGTCGACAGACTTACTTGAGGCTAGTATTGCTAACCTCACCAAAATGTTTGTTAGGCAGTTTCCTCAACCTACCCCTGCCTCAAACAGTGCCAATGAAGATGAAGATGAAGATTGATGTTATTTTTTGGCTTTGTAATTTTGAAATTCTGTTTTATTTTATGATTGTCTGATGTTATCTTTCAACTTTGTCTTATGCACAATCTGTTTGGATATTCATGTCTAAATTTCTCTCTTTGATTGCCTTTTTTGTTTCTTTATCTATGGCAATGATTTTTTTTCTCTTTATTTTTGTTGATGACAAAGGGGGAGAAATATAGCAACTTTTATGAAATATAGCAACTTTTATGATGCTATGTATCTTATTTTAATGTTGTGTGCATGGTTTTACTTTATTCAGGGGGAGCATGTACAAAATTGTATATCTATATGTGTGAGCATCATGTTATGTAAATTCTCATTCTATACTATTTTAGTTATTGTGTTGTCATCATAAAAAAGGGAAGAATGTAGGTTCTTAATTTTGATGATTACAACACAATACACAGTTGTTCTATCTTACATATCTCTTGCAGTGTGTACTCTCGCTTTCAAGGCCTCAATACAAGGAAGCTTTCAAAAGCTCTAGATTAAGCCACAAAGACAAGAATGATTTCAAGACTCAAGATCAAGATACAAGACAAAGATTTCCCAGAGCTTCAAAAGTGATCAGCTAAAAGAACAAGTGTTTTGTAATCTCATTGTAATAATTGTTGTGTCTTAGAAATTTTGTAAAAGCCTTCATACACTCACACATCCCCTAGGAATAAAAATAATGTTTATTAAAATCAAAAGTCAAAACAAAGCTTGTATAAGTTCAGCTGTCAAGTACAAGTCGACTTACTTAGGTAAGCAGTCGACTGTTCTAGTACGAAACAGACTAAACTCACTCAAGCTCTGACCAGTCGACTCTTATGGCAACCCAGTCGACTGTTCAAGCAGTTTTGACAGTTTTTCTGAAGTTTAAAATTTGTTTTTAGAATTCAAAACTTTACAGCCGTTTTATGGCAGTTGTGGAACTGTTTCCCAACGTCTTGGAGATTCTCACTCTATAAATGGAGTTTAGAATCAACTTGGAGAAAGTTCCCACAATTGATTATAAAGTCTCTTATTATTTTTGTGAAAAGAACTCAAACTTTCAAGTACTCTCATTTTCCAGACTTGGTTCTCTAATTTCAGTCTTGCATAACAAAGATTAAGTTCTAGATTGAAGTTAGAAGTTGACCTATAGCCTCTAAACAAAAAGCATACTCAAAGACAAGGTTTTAGGTTGTTGTAATCTTCATTTTTTTGTTGTTCACTCTCAGTTTGTGAGAGTGGTCTTCTTGGTTGGAGAGAAGGACTCTTGGTGTAGAGTCAGTGTCACTCTAGGTTGTAGAGTGGGGCCTTGCTCTCTCTAGTGGTGAGTCTACGAATTTGACATAGTTGTTGTCAAAGGTCGTAGAGTATTCTTGTATTTTTTTCAAGAATAGTGAAAAATCTCAAGTGGGTTGCTTGGGGACTGGATGTAGGTCAGGAGGACCAAACCAGGATATATCGTGGTGTTAGCATTGTTGATTCTCTGTGGTTTGAATTCTCTAACTTGCAATTTTATTTTCGCTGCATTTCTTTGTAAATCGTGTCTGTTCAGTTGACTGGTTCTCGCTTTAAGTTGACTTAACAGACTCACTGTTCTTCAGTAAATTTACTCTCTTTTATCTGGCGCTACAATCAACTGGTCTCTCATTTATAGTCAACTTAACAGTTGTGTCAACTTTAAATTATTAATTTTTTTTAAACACCCTCTAGTGTTATTTGCCTTGCATACAGGATCCAACAGTGACTATATGTGTAACCCCATTATCCATACAGTGACTATATGTATGCAAGATTCAATATTTTTGGAGTCAAATTGGCACGATGTCAAGAGTATTGGGGTTAGCTCGTGTAAACCTGCAATAAACCCAACGAAAGAGATAAACAAAGTATAATATGATAATAAGGGATCTACTTGCAAGAGTTTCAATGAGACTTGAATTTGATATAATTAGCAATTCAAGAGGACGGTGATTTGCCTTATAAATGGTGAAAACGAATACCAAGAATAACGGGATAAGGATCCCGAAGCAACGAACCCACGAACTAACAATCCACAAAATAGCACGTATAAACTACGTGCAAAAGAACCTAAAGTAACATAGCAAACCAAAGAGACAGCAACAGTAACCACCACAACAGCAAGGGGCTTGCGGTCGGTGGTCGAGCGTCAGGCGGGCATCGATGGAGGCAGGCGGCGCGAGGGTGTACCGGCGATCGAAACAGAGAGGAGGTCGGGATATGGGTTTGGGGTTTTAGCTGCTCTGCTGTCGATCGGAAACAGAGGAGGAGGACAGGGGTTCGGGTTTAGGGGGTGCCGGCATAGTGGAGAGGGTCGCCGGAGGTGGGGGTTGCGACTGGAGGGCGACGACGGGGTCGGGGGTCGCTGGAGATGGCCGGGGAAAGGCCGAGGAAGATGAACAGGGAGATAGGTTCATTTGGGCGGGAAATCAAGGGTCGGGGAGAGAGAAAGAGGAGGAGAGAGAATAGGAGAGAGAAATTGCGACAGCTACAATTTGTGAAATTTTTGGGGTTTGCACTAGGCTTGTATTTATAGGGTACAATTAGGGTATTGGGTTAGTGGTTTAGGGTCCAATAAAAGCGGTTTTGGGTCAAGAACACATGAAATTGGGGTTTAGGGTTCAATTAAGAGATAGATCAAAATCAATAGGGTTCAACTAAAAATACCCACAATTAAGTAAAAGATAATAGAATCAACAAGAATGGCCCGATCAAGAAAAACGAAGAATTTCATGAACAAATTCAATCAAAAATAAAATAATCAAGAAAGAAAAATAGGGTATTTAAAATATTAATACACACACACATATATACATTAAATCAAATAGTGAATTGCATATAAATTGAGCATGCTAGGGCTTAAAACAAAATAATAATAATAATAATAACAATGATAGTAATAGCGATAAAAATAGTAATACCAATAGCAATGATAATAACAACAATAACAACAAATATTAATACTAATAACAATAAGGATAACAATAATAATAATAATAATAATATGCATCAAAATAGGATTTGAGTTGAACAAATTTATTAAAATCCAAAAATTAATAACATAAATAGTCGATAAATTAAAAAAAGAAAATAAAGTTAATTTATACTATTATTTGAAAAAGATTTTAATAGAAGGTCCAAATCGAGTTAAAACAAAATTAAATTTACAAAAAAATTCAAATTATAGAAAATACATGGAAAATACTAATTATCGGGAATGGGGTTACATATGCTAAAGAAAAAGCTTATGATGATTTATACATAAAATTAGGAACAAAAGAAGGAGAAAATAATATCTATAAGCTTGCTAAACAAAGTGATAGAAAAACAAAAGATTTGGATACAATTAGATGTATTAAGAGCGAGAATTCAAGAGTCTTAGTAAAAAATATGAAAAATAAGGAAAGATGGCGAAATTACTTTGAGAACTTATTAAATGAAAAGGCTGTGGGCAACCTAAATATAGACGACTCGAGGGAGAGTCGAGAGTATATGTTTTACTGTGGAATTAGAACTTCTGAGGTTCAAAATGCTCTAGGAAAGATGACAATAGGAAAAGCTTTAGGGCCAGATAGTACACCCATTGAAGTTTGGAAGTGTCTTAGGGATATAGGAGTGGGTTAGCTAACAAGATTATTGAATGAGATTTTGAGAACTAAGAAGATGTCTGATGAATGAAGGTAGAGTATTTTAGTACATATATATAAAAATGAAAGAGATATACAAAGTTGCTCAAACTCTCGAGGAATTAAATTAATGAGCCATACGATGAAAATTTGGGAGAGAGTGAATGAACATAGATTAGGACTAGAAACTATAGTGTCGGAGAATCAGTTTGGATTTATGTCTAGAAGGTCAACAATGGAAGCAATTTATGTACTGAGAAGACTTATACAAAAATATAAGGAGAATAAAACATATCTACATATGGTGTTTATAGATCTAGAAAAAAGCATATGATAAAGTCCCTAAAGACATAGTATGGTGGACGTTAAATAATAAAAGAATAACTATTCGGTATATTGAGGTAATTAAGGATATGTATGAAGGGGTAAAGATCACAATTAGAACAACCATATGAGAGATCGGCGATTTTCCTATTACAGTAGGTTTACACCAAGGTTCGGCCTTAAGTCCCTATCTCTTTGCTTTGATTGTGGATGAATTGACTCGAGAAATACAAGATGAGGTGCCTTGGTGTATGCTTTTTGCCGATGACATCGGCTTAGTAGATAAGACTAGAGCATGAATCAATGCTAAATTAAATCGTGGAGAGAAATCTTGGAAGCTAGATGATTTAGAATAAGCAGAACTAGAATATAGTATATGTAGTGTAATTTCAGTGATATTCATAATACAAATGAGGAAGTAGTGAAGCTTGATGGTCAAGAGATATCTAAGAGAGATCGTTTTCGATATTTAGGCTCAGTTATACAAAGAGATGAGTAGATTTGTGAAGATTTTATACATAGGTTCCAAGTATGGCGGCTTAAGTGGAGAAGTGACAATGGTGTTTTATGTGATAAATGTAGATCTTTGAAGTTGAAGGGAAAATTTTATAGGACGGTTGTTAGACCATCAATGCTGTATGAAGTAGGGTGTTGCGCAACAAAGAAATAACATGTCCAAAAAATGAATGTAGCGGAGATGAGGATGCTAAGATGAATATGTGGTAAAACTATGAAGGATAGAATTAGAGACGAGCATATACGAGACATAGTAAAGGTATTTCCCATCCAAGATAAATTGAGAGAATTGCCTTAGGTGGTTTGGACATGTCACATGTTGACCTAGTCGTGCCCCCGTTAGAAAGAGTGATTTATTAAGTATTGAGGGTAGAGTTAGGGGTAGGGGAAGACCTAAACTTATTTGGATGGAAATGGTGAGAAAAAATGATAACTTGTGGCCTTACAGAAGATATTGCGCTAAACCGAGCATAATGGAAAACCATGATTTTTTTAGCCAACCCCAACTAGTTGGGAAAAGGACTTTGTTGTTGTTGTTGTTGTAGACTTCTTCTGGTTAGTCCATGGTCTACATGATATATATATATATACTAGGTATGCCCGTGGGCACGTGCCTACGACACGTATTTGGAACTGCATATAAATTTATACATTATACATGCTAAGATCAAAAGTCATTCACTATACCTCTTTAACAAATATTCATTAAATTGTTTCTGTTTTTTAGTTATTTCATCTTTATTGCCCTTAAAATTTTCAATATTGACTTATCCAATTCTTCAAAAACCTAGCTATTTTTCAAGAAATCTGAGCACATCTATTAAAAATATGGACTATGCCAGAAGAAAAAAATATTCTGAGTATAAACAAATACAACCACCTTTCTAATACAATCATCTTCTCTATACAGCCCTCCTTGAAAATTTTATTGTTTCCTAATTGTTTTCTAATACAATCACCTTTAAAATGTTTCCTACGATACGTTATCGCGAAGAATGATTAATTAATTAAGTTGTTTAGTAAAATTTTTGACAGTCTGCTCTAAAATTTTACAGGCAGTTAATATTTATCCTCTCCTAAAATTTTCATATTAGCCAAGATACAGAATAAAAACTTAGATATCGTTTGAAAACATAATAGATTTTAAGAAATTTAGTAAAAATTTCGACAGAATCCCCCCTAAAATATTAACCCTTTTACAGCAATTCCTTACGGTATTCTGCTAACAATTAAAAATATAACATCACAGGCAATAAATATCTATCCTCCCCAGGCCAAACCAAGCAACATCACACAGGCATCATATATATAAGGTTCTGGAGAAAAAATTATAATATAATGCAAGATACAAAATAAAAACCAAAATTCCGTTTGAAAACTTAATGAGGAATTTTTAGAAAAATATTTGAAAAACTTTTAAAAAACCAAACACAGAACCCAATACTCCACAACTTTGCAGGTACGAGTATTAACATAACTATATTATATCATCATTATATACAGATACTTACATAATCTCCCAAAATGCTAAATATTACAACTATTACATCCTTCACCAAAATTTACACCAACCAACCGAATGAGAGGTAAAAAAATTTACAGTGTTGTAGAAAAACACAATGCTTCAAGTCTTCAAAAATGGGACCAAACAGTGTACCTAAAAAAACAGTAAGAGTTTTGAAATAAATAGTAAGAGTTTACAATAATCAATGAAAATAATGAGAGTTTTAAAATTAACTAACAACAAACAACAAACAATAACTATTTGTTGAGGGACTAATATAAGATGGAAATATTTACGATTAATTTGCTGAGGTACTAATATGAGAAATTTGTTTTTCAGATGACGGTTCACAATTTTTGAGCTTTCCAGTGAAAGAAACTTCTATTACAATGTGGAAGCTATGTGTATGGACCCATAGCTCGATGTCAACATTCCATGAACAACACTCCTGCTTGCTCTTGGTGAAAATTCATATATATCATTCTTAATGATTATTATCCATATCCATATGCAAGATTTCAGGAAGAGGTTTCATTGATATGGAAATAGAAGTATATATAGTAATTTCTTCAAGATAAATTAAAGATTATAACGAAACATAAACATAAAAAAGTTGCAAAGGTGGCTAATGAGATAACTTTTGTTTAGCAAATGTATCAACTTCTACATCTTCTATGAAAAATGAAAGTTTGAATGCTAAAAAAAATTCTTTTTGAATTTTTCATCATGTTTAAGGCATCGTGCCATGAAATTGACTTACATTATTTTTTTCAATCACACAACTATAGTGAATAGGTCTTTTTATAAAAAAATTAACCTGTTACAGGCATCATGTTGTGAGATAGAAATGATAAATTAGTAACATTATGAACCTCTTAGCATCTTTGTGAACAAAAAATTTGAGTTTTTAAATGCAACATTTGTCAAGTATTATGATGTATATGCCAATAGTATTTGATATGGTGTTATGGTTTTTAGTGCTGCTGTTAGAATTCAATTGGGTTGGCAAAATCTTATGTATCTAAAAGATTCTGTATGGACATTTTTGTGGCATTATGTTATCATTGCGATTAGTAAAAAGTTACATCATATTTCCTTCATTAGCATGATTTCACATGAACTTCATTTTGATTTCTAAAAATTAATTTGTTTTCTTATTTTAATTGCATATATTTCTGTTGGGCTATATATCAATCTTATCTTGTGTGGTAAACATTTTTTTCAGATCAGGTGTAGGATCTTGTCTAGCATGGCCGCGAAAGGTTTGAGATAATGACAGATATCCAGGTGGTAGAATCAGCCCCCCCCCCCCCCCCCCCCCCCCCAGTTATTGTTCTTGATAATGGCCATTCGATCACCTATGCTAGATGGACAGGATAGGACCTGTAGTTCTTGGTGAGCATGCAAGTTGCCAAGGAGCTATACTAATAAAGATTTTATGATCCAGTATTTTCCTACTATGAATCTCGGGACATCAACTATTATGCTAGAAGCTCTAGTCTTCTTATACGGAGCTATATGAAAATTCCAAAAATAACTCATTCACAAATAACGACAACCCAAAAATATACCACATTCACATATAATATAACTCATTCACAAATTCGACTGATGAACAAATATTAAGTTAAAATAAATTACCAAAAAAAAATGCAGCCAAATTCTCTCAAGTGTAAATTATCAGGACCGGGACTTCACACCAGCAAAGTAATAATGCAGAACCCAGCAGAGTACCTCCATATACTTCTCTACCTAGAATAGCATGAAGAAGATCACATTAACCGTAATATCCAGTTGCTATCAGAGATGAAGATCATGAGAATCCAAACCTACAATATGATAAAAACACTGTATTCAGATGTTCTTCTTATCTAATGCATACAGTTCTGGCTGCTAATAGTTTACAATGGTTGATTAGATGTATAAAAAATTTGCAAAGCTAACAACAACAATGTTTTCTTAAAGCAGTAAGTCTAGCAAGTAATCAACTTATTAGCTTTGTAGCCAAAATGTCCTCATCTAAAAATTAAAGTCATGAAGTTTCCTCATTCCAAGCAATTTAAAAAAGCAACTAAATACCAGTATACTACCATCTAACACAGTTAGTAATCAGTGTTGGCAGATATAAAGGATATACTGGTTATATCACATAGCTTTTGAAGATGACTGACTCACAATTCATATCTAAGCCGTTTCATCAAAATGAGGATTGCCAACAGGATATCAATGGATATATAAATACTGTCAGGACCTTAATAAATTTCCACTAATAATAAATCTTCTGCTAATTCGACAATAAAAAAGTTGGCAGAAATAAATACTAAAAGGAAATGGGAATTAATAGTCACTAACTTGTTAAGAAAATATTTGTACTGATGAGCATCAGTAGAAACACACCCAGTGCGAATATCAACAGGGTAGCCACCCATAACTAAAAGCTTTCCATTAACAACAACTACTCCAAACCCAGCTTTTACCGAACCTGGCATTGGTGGAAGCTTTCGGTGCTCGTTGCCTATTGAACCAAAAACCTCCCAATGGGTTCCTTTTCCTTCAGTATCACCAGTCAAAACATAAATCGATTCCTCAAGCTTACCAACCTCCTTTCTCACAGTAATGAACTCTTTGCTTTGAATGAATGACCTCCACTTCTTGCAAACAGTACCCAAAACAGGTTCAACAATCCAAAATTTTCCCAACCTTATTTAACAACAACAAATCAATAATCAACAATCAAAAATAATAATAATGATAGTATGCATTTGAACCTTACAATTTAAAATAATGTTGTATCGTTCTACATAATGAACCTTACAATTTAAGAGAATCACTTTGAATATGTTGTTTGAGGGAGGCAAAGTTGCAAACTTAGAGCCTTGAAATGGAAGGATATCAACATGTGTGTTCTTAAAATAGAAAGAGCTACCAAACTATTAGCTCATGTGACATAAGCTAAATATATACAAATAATGAGTTAATTGAAAAAACTGTTCATAAAGACTGTTACCTCTCGACGGTGATAGTTAGGACCAGGAAGTTGAGTTGAATAAAATGTAATGATCCGTAGAAACTGGGAAGCCTTTAGGAATATCTTCAATTGCAAATCAAAGAATAACAACACACCTATGGGAACCATGGTATCTAGTATCAAGAAACTTACAACTAAAAATGCGAACACTCGAGGCCAGAGAAGAACTGTGTAGAAGCGTTCGCTCTGATAAATGAAAGGATGAAATGTCCACTGTAGAAGGAAAGACATGTCAACACTCAAATAAATAACATAGATGATAAATCGATGGAGGATGCTATGCTAAGGCATAGAAGATGTTACTCTTAACTAATAGTACATAAATACCAGGATCACATATGAGACCTCATATCAAAACAAAGCTAAGGATGCAATGTAATACGGACCATGCATAATCATGAATAAGAACAAATGTTGTTCTTCAGTTAGAAAATGGATAAAACATAATACAATGACAAATGCTTCTCTTTAAAACATAACAGAAAATCTTAATTGATCAATAAACGGCAATGGCAAAATACTTCACTGCTCCTAGTTATTTACTAACACTGAGTGCAAATTAGAAAATATGGACCAGGAACAAATGGATATAGCTTGGAACCCACTAACATATAAGTTCTAAAACCAGCTATATTCTCTGTAGAGTGAAAATCTAGATTGTCTACATACAGCTTTAGATAGGATATAGTCATTGCCTAATAGATGACTCAATACTTGAATAATTCAATTAATTTTGGGTCCTAAACTATAAAATTAGCATGAAAACATAAGTTTCTAATACATTAGGTCATTTGATGTATATTGCATTGACAACTTAAGTTATCTGAGTTCTGCTGCAAATACACTTGACCAACTAACAAATGTATACTATCAAATGCTATAAAGATTAAAACTGGCTAAACAATACACTTCAAGAATTTTAGCATACACATATTAAAAGGATGGGACAATATCAAGGGTATTTTATAAAAGGTGAACAAATTAGAAAAAATTATAAACCTCATAGATACAAAATTCACAAATAATACAAACCCTAATTAGTCAACATTCTCAAATCCCAAATTACTCCACAATCCCTAATTATTCATCACACAATCCCAAATAATTACATTCATAAATACGAAATTTATTAAAAATTAGAAATATTCATACCTAGGGTTTGAGAGCTAGAGAGAGAGAGGAAGAAGGATGGCAGGCAAGGGCAGGGAGGACGACGGAGGGAACGACGGCGGGAGTACACTGGAGGAGCAAAGGCGGGGATCACCTGAGGCAGCGCGGGCTATTGTGGCGATAGGCTAGGGCTCTGAGAGAGAGAGAGAGAGAGAGAGAGAGAAAGGGGTAAAAAACAAATCGAAAAAACCTGATGAGATCCGAAAAAAATAAGAAGAAATACCCGGCGTTTCTTCAAAAAATGTCGGGGTATAAATCTATAGCCCGACGTGTTTCTTAAAACGACGGAGTATATAATTTTTTTTTTGTTTGCAACGCAACCTACCCGGTGTTTTATAAAAGTGCTGGGGTAAAAACGTCAGGGTAAGCTTATTTTGTTGTAGTGATCAATTTAGCTGCATTGAGGACCATTTATGCTATAGTCTTATCATATGAGTGCGCACAGTACTTCATATTATCTTTAGATGAAGAATCGCATATCATATGATAAAGATGCTTACTCCTAGGAATTTCATACCGAAGATCCTAATCTCTATTTTGAGTATTGATGAAATTGCATGTTAAATCGGTTTTCAACCATTCTACTTCCATTTCCCTGAGCCATATACATAAAAATAATACGCACGTAGAACCACATTCATAAAACAATTTAGGGAGAGGGAGAGAAAGAGCTTACCCTTTACGGTGAGCAAGTGAACCGCGAAAACCTGCTCTGATCGTTCACACAACGCCATCTACTCTGCACATTAATAATAACAAATTATTAGTTGAATTTCTTAACTTCCATTTTTTTTAACACAATCACGAACTCTACACATACTCCTTACCTTGTTAACTCAGTCGCACCAACAGAGACAATCCAGTTCCACGTCAAACCTGTCCCATCTACCCCATCTTTTCATCTTCATACCTGAAATCAAATCAAAAGAAAATTTACTTACTTTAAAAAAAAGAAAAGAAAAAAGAGACTCATTTACCTGAATTTGATGGCAATGAGAAATCCTCCTTCACTTTTGGCCAAATTCAAACCTGTAAAATTTGTTGGAAATCGGTCGGAAATTATAAAGGAAGGGGAAATTTAGAGTTTCGGAATGTGAAATCATTAAATTTGATAGAAATCTACAACAAAATTCCCTCTTTGTTCTTGATGAATCAAGAGAGTAAACAAAACCCAAGATGCATGTTTCGAAAAAGGAAAAGGAAAGGACTAAATGAACTCACCACCATAACGTCACCGCCGGAGTTTAATAGTGTTGCTGCTTAGGGTTTGGGGAAGCGGGGGCGGCCGGGGGTGGCCGGGGCGGGGCGGATGTTGAGAGTGGCGGAAGCGGGTGTGAGAGCGAGGATTGAGATTGGGAATTTTGGCATTCGATGCGATTGGTATTTCGGATCAGGTTTTGGATTTGCAAGGAGGTGGGGGTTCGGGATTTCGGGAAAAGAGAGGGGGGGAATTCGGGATGACAGAAACAGAGAGAGACAGGGAGAGAGAGAGAGAGGGAGGGGGTTTTGAGAGAGAGAGAGAGAGAGAGGGAGAGAGAGAGAGAGATCGGGAGAAGACAGAGAGAAATAGAGAAGGGGTTTGAAATTTTGGGATTTGAAATTTTGGACGGGAAAATGTGTTTTGTGAGAATGAATCTGGGCCTTTGATTTTGGGGAGATTGAATGAGAGCCGCTTGATAGCTTTCTTTGTAATTTACTATATAGATATATAAGAATGGTTTACATGAATTGATGTAAGCACTTCTGATATCCTGTTACTGTATGACTTGCTAATTGATCACAAGGGTCCTGATTGCTTAGCATTGCTGGAATGAGTTGCAAACGTCATAACATATTACATATTTGGATTATATAAAATCACACATGGTTGATGAACTGTACTAAAAAAGAACGAGCATATGTTCATATTCTATTTGTTAACGAGAGAAGTTTTGACTTAAAAAGGGTTTTTTTTGGGATATCTTGCCTCCATGGAAATACATGGAAGTGCCATCCTGTTTCATGAATGCTAATGAGAGATAGATACCACAAGATTAGCAGATTTTCCAAATAAAACAAATGAGACAAGGATTAATTAAGTACAGATAATCAAATAACCAAAAAAGATGGATAGAGGATTAATTAGGTAGCAGAGAAGCGCTAACATCAATTACCTTTTCATCATTTGAAAGTTATAAAATATCGGTTACATGTATCATAACAATATCCATAGAGATCACCTATAGCATTGAACACAAAATCCTTCCGAATTAAACATATATTTTTAAGAGAATGGGTTGGAGGGCTAAAGCAGAATGGCAATATTAGTACACCATACAAGTAAGCCTAAAATAGAGTATGAAAAAGAATTATACATTTACAAGCTCTCGTCACTTTGTAAATACAGCAGTGGAGAAGAAGCGAGATGAACAACCTATCACCAGCCACTCCATCATCCCCCCCCCCCCCCCCCAATGCGGTCTTCTCCAATCCATCCCCTTCCTCTTCACCCTCACATGCAAACCAACATTCTTTTGTCTTGAAACCATGGATGTTCTGGAATTAGAGATGCAAGGGTGTGGGTCCAAAGAAGGGGTCCAACACCACCTTACCACTGGCCATCCTCAGTCTCCCTCTCCGTGCGATCAAGCCCCCTCCAATCGAACCCTTGTTGATGAGCGTGCGCTTTCCCCTCCGAAGGATAATGGAGAACTCAGAATTTCGCATGATGGAGCTCAGAGAACTCATCACTTGTGATCGGGGGATACCTGATTTCATCATCACCGTTCTCCTTCATCTCAGCCAAGAGGAAGGGCCCACCGAGGGGGTCCTTCTACTAGCCTCTATGGGCGTAAAAAGACCAACCCCATTACTCATAGAGACTACAATAGGAGGGTTGACCATAATCAAGCAAGAAAGAAGAAGGAGGCTGGTGGGTCTTACAGGACCCATTCCCATTCCCACCACCATCATCATCACCCATGGTAGTCTTCCTACTCTAACCATCATACTTTCAATCCACCAATTCATATCCTAGAATAAGCCTCATCAACAGAAACCACATCATGCCCCTCACCCCCTATCCAACAAAACCCCCTGTCATCAACCTCATCTTCCTCCTCTATGTCAAGGGGACACAAATATCTAGATACCGATCTCCTCGAACCCCGATCACCTTCATCACACACCCTAACATTGAATCCTCATCAGCATCAACCTAGGGCCCAAGGGGGGGTCCTGGTAATCTCAGTGGGTCTCAGGATCAGGGGATGGTGGACACAGGGAGGGAGATACGGAGAGAAGAGCATTGCATGAAGGTGGTGCACAAAAATTCTAAGAAAAAACCAGTCACTAAAGTCACAAAGCAAAGGTCCAAAAATTTTCACAAAGGAAAGAAGAAACTTGCTCCTTGCTTCAACTGTGGCAATATGGGGCACTTTCGAGCTGACTGTACCAAGGAGGTTCGATGCTTGAAGTCTATGAAATGGGGACACATGTCTTACATTTGCACTAATATGACCATCAGAATCGTAAAGGAGCAAAGGGAGGTTCACCGTGGGCGTTCCCCTGATAATCCAATCAATATCCAACTTACAAGCAACCTCACCATTATGAGGAATGTTGGTTAAGACAATGGTGAGTGACTGCTAGGATCCGATCGGGAAGACCATCGGAGAATCATTTTTAAATGCGCTCAATCGGTGGTGTCCAAAGAGGGGTCACCGATAGTGGGTGGTGAAGAAGATTTGTCATCTTCAGTTTCTTGTTTCCTTCCCCTCGAAGGAAAAGGCTTCCGATGTCACCACAATAGGGGTGATCGAGTTTGGGCATTTCACCGCCGGTTTCAGCAAATGAACACCTCAATTCGGAGCAGAACAACCTCAGGGGGACAAATTTTGGATTTGGATTCATAATATTCCCCTTCACTGTTGGAAGCAGAGGCATTACAAGAAATTGTGTCAGATTTCTATACCTTGATAGAAATTGATCCTAAAATAGTAAGGAAATAGGAAGTAGTCTCGGCAAGAGTTCAAATCAGGAGACCTGATATCTCTTCGATGCCAAGATTTGCTAGATGCTACACGTATGATGCAACATACCTAATCCGAGTCATCTTGGATTCTAAGGTGGAACCCCTTGCTGTGCGGAGTTCACCAACACCACCTTCATTGGCCAAGAGAGATGAGAGGTCATACATATAGGTGGCATCGCCGGTGTGGGATTCAACTATCGACGGTGCTTACGAGGTGAAAAGAGCCAGCCGTGAGCTGCTTAAAGCTACTTAAGAACGGGAGGAGCGCCGCTGACAACCGCCATCCGAAACACCATTCCAAGGCCCAGCCATGTAAATCCCTAGATTTTTAAATAATGTTTTTCAGATTAATAAATGAGTTAAAATAATTTTTGATGATTTAATAAACATTTTTCTGAAATTTATCTTTTTACATGTGCAAAATACGTGCAAATATTTTCTTGGGAAGTTCAAAGTCAGAATTTATTTTGGGAAAACCTAATATTTATTAGTAGGTATTATTTGTGAATTTTCTGTATTACTCTGATATTTATTTGACCTATTTGCAAATATTACAAAAAGATGAGCTTTTGTGCAAAATTACCACTTGGAGTGAAAACTCCAGATTTTTGGATTTTTGGACTGAGAATGATGCCTAGCCAACTCAGAGTTAAAGATTTTACTTTTTGTTTTAATAGACTTGGTTTATTTCGCAAATTTCTTAAAGAACGATCTTTTTGCAAAATTGCCACTTAGAGGCAAAAATTACAAAATTTATTTTCTGGGTTTTAAAATAGTGCTGTCCAGGTTGGGTTGCTTTTTTTTTTTTTTTAAATCTAAGTTTAATTGGTTTATCTAATTTCCAAGTATAAGGATTTATATATGTAAAGATATATTCAAAAGGGATATTTTACAAAACCTATTCAAAAACCCTAAAACCTAATTTCCGGCCTAATGTAAAGAGAGTGCAGCCGTCTCTTTGCTGTACTACACAAAGAGTTTTCTTTATTATTGATTTCTTGGAGTTTCGAAGCGAGGATCTTGGTTTTCTTGCGAAAGGAATGACTTTTCTTATTTTATTACTTCGGTTGATTTTTCAAAAAGGTGAGTGACATATGTTTAATTTTTTGCTGTTGTATGCATGTTGTATGTGATGATTTGTTTATTAGAAATCATGTTAGGGGATTGTATGATGATATTATGAATTATTGATGAATGGATGAATAAAAATTGAATCTTTTCATGTAAACTATGCTATTGATGATTGAAATTACATATAGATGACTTGAGATTGTTAAGAACATAAGAGAAATCATGGGTAGGTTGCTTTCCTTCATATGCTTACCGATTTGATTGGTTATAATGAGCTGTACGATATAAATTGCATAAAAGTGAATAAAAAGTTAAGCTTTACTGTGTATGTTATGTGTATACTCTGTTTTGATATTTTGATGAAGTAAAACTTGATTAATTACATGTCGTAGTTGCATATTTCATGGGAAATCTGATGTAAGGGGTTGTGTAGGTGTTTAATAAATTATAAGAGGGGTTTTGGATAAAAAAGAATCAAGTCTTGAAGTGAAAAGGGGGGTGTTCACTTTCGGGTCTGTTGATGAACAACCAAAAATTGATTTTTGTATTTCTATGAAGTTTTCGATCGAATCTTGAGTTGTTTTGATACTGAGATTGTTTTGATCAATGTACTACTTATATACGATGTATTCTTGATGTTTTACTGATGCTTAAACACACATATATACACTTATACATTTATATTATTTGTTTTTGAAGAGTTTTGTGAAGATTTCGTTCTTTTATGATCTTGATAAGATTTTGATTTGTTTTATAAACTCTAGTATGTTAGACAAGTTGCATTTGATCACCTCAAGAATTTTTTTTTGCAAAATTATGATTTTACAAAGATTTAACGAAGTATCAGCAAAAATGTGCACGAATTTCAAAAATGTCAATTTTCGAATATGATAGTCGACCGCTTCATTTTTGAATTGAAGATAACAGTCGACTGTCAATTCTTGGGTTTTTGGATTTTTTCTCGACAGCCGACTATCGTATTTTGCACTGTCTTTGACAGTCGACTGTCAGCACTTCGGCTGATTGTTTTGTTGAGTTTTCTTCGTTTTTCTTGAACAATTATTTCTTCGATATTATGGATTATTGATCTACTATTTTAGATGATGTTTTTGCTACAGATTACAGTATTTTACAGAGTTACATTTGGTTTATAATAGTATTTAAATTGTATTTCTATGACTTTATAAAGTGCAATAAATATGGTTTTTGAAGAAATTGATGTTTTGTGAAATTCTATGACTTCAAAATATGATTCTCAGTTGTTTATTGGAATAATATTTTATTTCAGTTCTGGAAATTTCTAAGTATCTTGAATGAATTTGGGTTTTGTTGACTTAAAGAAGTTTTCTTGATATAAACGTTTTGATGATGGAATTAAGAGCTTTATTGAAAGTTTTGGTGTTGATATTCGATTTGTGAGTCTTTAGGAGTTGAGTAGGAGTCCTGTGAACCGGCATATGAGATTTTATGGATTTTGACCAGTTGGGACTTGGGGTTGTTGTTTGTGGAATTAAGTCCGAAAGGATACACTAATTCTCGAGAAGGGGGAATTTGTGTTTTAATAATAACCAACTTAAGGACAGGCACTAGTGGAGATGTGATGGAACTTGGGTAACGTAAGTATATATTCTTGGGGTCTAGTCCAACGGATGTGTTTCAGGACTTGTGTGTTCTGTCTCGAGAGGACTTTTAGTATGTTCGCGTGTCGAGGGTCTGCAGTGCCTATTCACGGAACATACATGTACATTCGCGTGTCGAGGGCCGACGGGTCTATTCACGGGACGTGCTTTTGTACTTGCACGTCGAGGGGCGGCAGTGGGGTGCACGACAGGGAGGTGGTTCTCCAGTTTTTTTTGGGAGCTATTCTTACATGATGCTTGCGTGTTGAGGGTTGTGATGCCTATTCGCGAAGTAGTCTGGATCTGTTTTCGTCACCGTAGTAGGATTAGTTGCATAACGAGGGATCTAACCCTATAAAGTGGAGAACGATAAGGACTTACACCGGACCTATGTAGTATGAAATGCATAGATACCGACAAGTAGGCATTAAAGAGTCATCATATTGCATTTGTATTTTCTTGACTTGGTTTTATGCATGTTTGTTTTTCTGTTTTCCTACACTTGACACTTAGTCTAGTTTCACTTGATGTTTTTATGTTTTATTTACTGTCATTTCATATTCCATCTGTTACTACTGTTGGTATGTGTTGTTTATAACTTTATTCTTCATGTTTTATTTACATTGTATTTCTTTTGCTGTCGCTCACACCGTTATGGCTGACCCCTGTAGTTTTGGGGGTTAGGGTTATCTCTAGCCTTATGTTTTACAGGTAGGTACCTATAGCATTGGGATTTGGATGCATGAGGTAGAATGAAAATGTGGCTTATGTAAATTGTAAATGAATGTGTTGTAAAAGAAAGAATTGTAATTCAAGGTGTTTAATTTTCCGCTGTGTTTTGTAAAGAATTGATGTAATAAAAGTTGAAAATTTTATCTGTGATTTGGCTATGTTTACTATTACGTTGAGGTAGATGCTGGGAATTGTGCCACATATTTCTGAGATATTATATTGGAAATTCGGGGCGCTACAAGCCATAATCAACGATCAAGATCTGAGTGTTGTCCCTTCATCTAACGGCTGGGAGAGGTCAACAAAGGGGGTCAAAGGAACGACTTTTCTACCACAACTTTACCAGATCTACCAGTTTCTTGCTCAGATCCATGTTCGGATATGCAAAAAGCTAGAAAAGGAAAGTTACAGAAGGGGCAGTTGGAAGTTGGTCGGTTGGAAGCAGTTTACTAGCAAAGGGGCGACTTAGCTAGAAGAGGAAATGAAGGCGGTGGCGTGCTTTTGAGTTTGGGGAAGGAGATTGAACCAGAAGAAGAAAACTCCAAAAAGGAGCAGGTAGTAGATACGGGGAAAAATGAAACCTTTGGCTATGAGAAAGCACAAATGACAAGGCTCTTGATAAGAGGAAGATGATGAAAGGTGGATGATAATGGTAAAAATCGCAGCAAATCAGGGTCGTACGATTCCAGCACAGTTCCTAAAGCTTCTATAGGTAGATTAGTCATAACAAGCCTCTTAAACAGGTCCTGACCTTCTCCAGGCTTATTTACAAGACATGAGCCGCTTTCAAGCTTCTTAAAGTGACTAGACCCACTAGAAGAGACACCCAACCCATGAGGGATGTAAGTCAAATCTCTTCCCCCCAGACAAGAGTCTTGTCTCTTAAGGGGAGGAATCAATAGAAGATAAGTGATTCATATCAATATAACAGATCCATATCAATTACCTAAACTGTTTCTCGCTCCTGTAAATACCCTCCCCCCTCCTCGGTCAGATGGTAATCAACAAATTTGCAATTTCTCACTCAAACTCTCTTTCTCTCTTTAGTTCTGACTTAAGCGTCAGAGGGTTTGTCACCGGGGCCACCCCCGGTGTTTCAGGCTTTTTGTCGGTCCATCGGCTGCGTCAGCAACCTTCAGATTCAGATCAATGTGTTCAATCAATGATCCCGATCTACTCTCAGGAGCTCTGACTACTTTTTACGGTGATGATCATAGGTTAGATCTTTAGTAGTTTCCTTCAAATATAAACATACTATATATTTGCTCCCACACCAAAATAAGCAGCAACAAATTTGAGCCGTCTGTGGGAAACTACATAGATCTACTTCAAAGATCAGACTTACCTCCATGCCACCGAGACTAAGAGGGAGAGTAGCGACCTCAAGCCGTCGAACCAACTCACTTCGTCAACCAGCTCCTCCATTGGAGGACCTCATTCCCTTCATCAGCTAGATCAGCCCTAACAGCCTAATCAAGCTCCTGTCAACGGAGAGGCACTATGGGGCTCTCGACAAAGCCGTCATGAAAAACATCCTTTGCACAACCATATCTCAGTCCATAATGCTTCCACTGATTCAATGGCCTCGTGAGGTCCTCGGGGGTCGAGAGATCTCCACCAAATCATCAACGCCGGGTAACAAGGAACCGATCTGCGGATATGTTTGGATGAGAGGCACGCCCGAACAGAGGCCTCCCACTCAGATCGTCAAGTGAACTGGAGAAGCAACTCTTCCCCAAGGCAAAGATCAAGATACCCCTCCTCTCATAGGGGGCGCACTGCAGAAAGAAGCCCGACTCGTGAGAGTCGAAAGAACCTTGAGAGAAACCGAGGGCAAGAGGCCCCAGTTACTAGGGTCAAATTAGACGACTTCAAGCATGACATCTTCCAAGCTATCCGAGGTATTCATGATCAAGGTTGATGCTCATGGAACCGCCACTCTACTCCATAAAGAGAAGAAGAATCAAGCCACTCAACTAGATCTAATGGGAAGGACGACAAAGTCCTTCGCTGCATCTCAGAAGTAGAAGAATGGCTGGAACAGATAAAGAACGACGTGAACCGCTCCAGCAGGGCTTACCGCCCGAGGTGACCTCCGTTCAGTAAATCCATCCTTGATGTTCCCATTCTGAAGAACCTCAAAGCTCTTCAATTCAAGTCATATGATGGTGAATCTGACCCACCTGACCATATTGAGAGTTTTAAAACTCTCAAGATGGTCTATAACGCCACCGATGTGCTTATGTGCCGAACATTTTCTGCATCTTTGAAAGGGTTAGCAAGAGAATGGTACTCCCGAATCAATCTAAAGTTAATATTTTCCTTCGACTAGCTCCAGAAGCTCTTCATAACGCACTTCGTTACTAGCTGCAAGGCTGAAAAAACAAGTGCTTCCCTATTGGATTTGAAGCGAAGAGATGGAGAACTACTGAAAGACTTTGTTAATCGCTTCACAGCTGAATCATGGTTCATCTCCTCCCTAGATTGGTCAGTGGCGGCTGCCGGTTTCCACCACAACGTCACTAATAAAGACCTGAAAGCCTCCCTTGCGAAGAAGCCTCCTAAAAATTTCATCAAGCTCCTGGAAATGGGTGACAAGTACATCAGAATCGAGGAAGCTCTTTATCCTCAAGGCAATGATTCACCATCTGGGAACAAACTATAAAATGCAAACAAGGAAGGACCTGGGAAGTTTCAGAAAGACGAAATTATCCAGCAAGCTTCGACAAGTTCACTCCCCTCAACACAAGTGTGTCAACCATCCTCATGGAAGCTGAGAAGGACAGAATAATCCGCCAACCCCCCAAGATGTCCACAGCTAGCAAAAAGAAGAGACAGGAACAAGTGATGCACATTTCATAGAGACCATGGACACACCACTGACAACTGTCGAGCCCTCAAAGAAGAACTTGAAAGCCTGATTTGCCAGGGATATCTCTCTCAATTTGTCCAATAAAACAACAACACCAAAATCCCTCTGGCATAGGGGGCTAATAAGCATCGAGATAGGCCTTCCGAATCGCAAGACTCAGAACACATGGCCGATATCCATTCCATTCACGGAGGTCCGATTGGGGGAAGATTCCAACTCCTCCCACAAAGTATTTGTCAGGGAAGTCAACTCAATGCATAATATCCCACCTGCCAAAAGCATCGGGGTCCGGATATCTTTCTCCGATAAGGACTTAGAAAGTGTCTAAACACCTCACTGCGACACATTTGTCATAAACCTTTACATGGTGAATCATGAGGTACGCTGTATCATGGTGGACGATGACAGCTCAGTAAACATCATTTTCATGAACACTTTCAATGACCTGAAGCTCTCTCGAGACTGACTCAAGCCAACTGGTTATACACTCCATGGATTCTCCAGTGTACCCGTTCAAATAGAAGGAATCATCACACTAGATGTGAAAACAGGATTAGCCCTCGCTATTAGAACGAACACACTGGACTTTATGGGAGTCGATGTCAAAGTCGCATACAACACAATATTTGGCCGTCCAGGCCTGGCGGCTTTTCATGATGTTGCTTCCGCCTACCATATAAAAATGAAGTTCCCAACAACATTAGGTGTAGGCTAAGTTGTAGGGAGCTAGCAGGTAGCACGAGCATGCTATATTGCCACAATGGGGGTTTCGGTTCTCCCCCTCGATGCCATAGAGCTACCACTGGAAAGTAGTTATAGTGACTCCAAGTTTGTAAACAAGCTTGAAGCCACTGCCATAGACAATCTTGCCAAGAACCCCCTAAACCTGCCAAGTCATCTCCCACCAAGTCCAAATTTTTTCTCATCAGAATATAGTAATAGACTTGAACCCCTCACCCGAAGCTGCTCTGCTCATTCAACGGGAAGAACTAGTCATGCCGAAACACATTGGCGAACCTTAAGATCTTCCATTTTCTCTGTAAAATAAGGTGAGCCTCACTCTTAAATAGGCAATTTCAGACAAGGTCTACCAAGTTGTTCGCCTAGAGACTCATCAACTTGAAGACCCGGAGGGCAAGAAGATATCACCAGGGACTTGGAAAGTAAAAAACCTCATGAACTTCAACAAGGGCGCTTAACACCCACCTCCTCTATATATTTTCAATATTTTCCAATAAAGGCCAGCCCTTAGAGAAACCATTTAGTGTTTATTTTCAGTAAAGACCACTTTCGCTATCGGTCACTGCATGTAATAAATGCCAGCCCCCAGAGCAGCCACTTAGTTTTATTTTTCAATAAAATCTAGTATTAATTTTTGCAGAATTGTTGTACAACTCTATGGACGCATACAATGAGTTAAATGCCAATTTTACTCCTAAAATTGACACAAAAAACTCATTAGAAACTCCTTATAAGACGAGTTCGGAGTCCATACCAGTGGCTCAAAGTTGCTCTAGCAATATGCAACTAAACAAGTTCAGAGTTCTACTCGCCATTTGATTTGCTCCTGCAACTCGTTAAACACCTCAGTGACAGGTTCGGAGTGTATACCCATGGCTCGGAGTGTTAGGTTCCGAGGGTAATCTCAGAATAAATACGCAGCCGAAAAAATTACAAAAAAAAATCGAAAGCTAGCCGTGGATCATGTGAAAACCAAGCACGATAAAATTGAAGACAAACCCTCCTTAGGCACGCAAGCACCAAGTCTTTCCTACCACCTTCATCTGAGCAAGCTCTGACTCCATCTCGCATAATGCACCGTGCAAACGGACTAGTCCCAACTCCATCAAGCACAATGAATTATGAAGGAGATCTAGCTCGACGCACCTACGATCTCATTCAGTGTTCATGATTACGTGACAACAAAAAGAAGAACATAATTACTTCAACACTGAACAAATGCAAGGGACTTCACTTCAATATCAAGATGACTCGAAACAAGTTCCTCCAATAACTCGTTGCATGTTCAACAACTTGCTCTTTGCTCAGGGTCCATCAATAACTCACTGGCTCCGCACAACGAGTCCAACGCCTTACTCTTCGCTCGAGCTCCATCAACAGCTCATCAGCTCCATACGATGGGTCCAATGCCTTACTCTTCGCTCAATCTTCGTTAATAGCTCGTCATCTCCATACGACGAGTTCAATGACTTGCACTTCGCTCGAGCTCCATCAGCAACCTGTTGACTCCGAACAACGAGTTCGATACCTTGCTTACCGCTCGAGCTCCATCAACAACTCATTGGTTCCGCACAATGAGTTCGCGACCTTGCTCTTCGCTTGAGCTCCATCAGCAACTCGTTGATTCCACACAACGAGTTCGATGCCCTGCACTTTGCTTGAGCTCCATCAACAACTCATTAACTCTACATAACGAGTTCAATGCCCTGATCTTCGCTCGAACTCTATCAACAACTCATTAACTCTATATAATGAATTCGACACCTTGCTGTTCGCTTAGGCCCCATCAACAACTCGTTGACTCTGAACAACAAATTCAATGCCCTACTCTTCGCTCAAGTTCCATCAACAACTCGTTGACTCCAAACAACGAGTTTGATGCCTTACTCACCGCTCGAGCTCTATCTACAACTCGTTAGCTCCATACAAAGAGCTCAATGCCTTGTTCTCCGCTCGAGCTCCATCAGCAACCTGTTAACTCCAAACAACGACATTGATGCCTTGCTCACTGCTCGAGCTGCATCAGTAACCGTCGACTCCAAACAACGAGTTCAACACCTTGCTCACTGCTCGAGTTCCATCACTAACTCGCTGACTCCAAACAATGAGATCAACACCTCGCTCTCTGTTCGAGCTCCATCAACAGCTCATTAACTCCGTACAATGACCTATTCACTTGAGTCCTTCTAACAACTCCTTATATGCATGCAATGGGCTCAACATTCAACTCCGTCTCAGAGTTGTTTTTACGAACTTGCTGGGATCAAACAACAAGCTCTACATCAACTCAATCGAACAATTCCAAACTTGCTAGGATCAAACAACAAGCTCTACATTCAACTTCGTCTAAGAATTGCCTCTCCAAACTTGCCGGGATCAAACGACAAGCTCTACGACAAACTCTGTCTCAGAGTTGCCTCTCCAAACTGGATGGGATCAAACGAAAAGCCCAACAACCAACTCCATCTCGGATTGTCTTTCTAAACATGGTGGAATCAAACGGCAAGCTCAACGACCGACTCTGTCTCAGAGTTGCCTCTCCAAAACTGCTAGGATCAAACAACAAGCTCTACGTTTAACTCCACCATAGAGTTACCTCTACTCACTTTTTGGGCACAAACGACAGTTTAAACATCAACTCCGTCTATAGTGGCCATCTACTCACTTGCCAGTCACAAACAGCAAAACTGGCCTCTACAAAATTTGCTAGGCCCAAACAACAAGTTCAATATTCAACTCAGTCTCAGAGTTGTCTCCACAAACTTGCTGGGAATAGACAGCAAGCTCTACAACCAACTCCATCTTAGAGTTGCCTCTCTAAACTTGTCGGGATCAAACAACAAACTCTACATCTAACTCGGTCTCAGAGTTGCCTCTCCAAACTTGCTAGAATCAAACGACAAGCTCTACGACCAACTCCATCCCAGAGTTATCTCTCCAAACTTGTTAGGATCAAACAATGACCTCAACATTAACTTCGTCCTAGAGTTGCCACCACAAACTTGCTGGGTGCAAATAACAAGTTCAAACATTGAAATCCATCATAGAATTGCCTCAATAAACTTGTTGGGATCAAACAACAAGCCCGCAATCCGACCGCCTTTTAAAGTTTATACCTGTTACAGCTCTTCTGGGTCAGCTACATATGCAAGATCCAACGATCAAAACACTCAGCTTCCAGACCAACGTAACACTTGTTCAAAAACGAAATGCTCAATCGACAAAACAAGCAAACAGCACAACGCTCGGTCGACCAAAGAGCGGTTAAACAAAATGAGCGACAGGTGGCTTGGGTCAACAAAATGGGTGGTCAACTAAGCACTTAATTGAGCAAATCTCCAGATCAAACTCGACAGAATGAGTTGACAAGCACCAGAAGCCATGTTCACCCAAAATACTCCGTTGATCAATAAACCAAAGCTTATAAAATAAACTTTGTGTGTAAATGTGTATATGTATATGTATATAAATAATTCCAAGCATGCATAGAAAAATGAAATGGTGCCCAACTCAACACCAATAATTAAACTTTGGTTTTTGAAGCAAAACCCAAAATCAAGCTTCAGAATCACAACTCAAACAAGAGCCTTAGCTAGATCAAACCCGGACTCGATATCAAGCTTGGACAAACTCCAAGCTCCGCACCAGCTCGAGATCAACAGGAACTAGAGCTCAAGTGACCAACACCCTAACCTCCGAAACTCTAAAAGGTTCGAAGGTGGCCTGAGTTCACCACTTGATCATACCCAGCTTCGAAGAAGACAACAACTCCAGCACTCGACTTCAGAGGTGGTCAAGCACAAGCTCCGAGCACCACCACACTTGATCATACTCCAACTCCGAAGTTAGCCGATAACAACCCGACAACATCTTTGAAGCCAATTTCAACCTCCAAGGATGTTCAAACCCAACACTCCAACTTCGAATTGGTACAAAGTGATCAACTCTAGCTTCGAACTCGAGCTCCGACCTCGAGTTCCACACATCTCAACAGCAATTTTGCCACAACTCTAAGCTTCAAAATTCGACCTCAAATTTGGCTAAACCCAATCTAAGAACAGCAATGTCTTCGAGCTTCAAACCTAACTTCAAAAGCTCAAAACTCCGTCGAGCTTGTCCACACCACAGCTCGGCCATCTTAACTCCATCGCCGAGCTCCAAAGTTACTGAAGTCAATAGCCAGTTGCCCTAAGTCGTCGAGCTCCCAAGCCTTGCCAAGCTCAATCACCCCTCACCAGTTCGTTGAGCTCTATCTGCCAAGCTCCATCACTCAAGATAAGTACGCTGAGCTCCAGAAAGAGTTCACCGAGCTCCCATGTTCACCGATCTCCATTGTCCAAAGCAAAATTGTCGAGCTCCCTTATTCACTCAGCTCCATCATCCAAAGCAAACTCGCCGAGCTCCGAGTTTGCCGAGCTCCGAGTTTGCCGAGCTTAACGCCTGCGAGAATGCAGCATGCCCAAGATCTGAGTTCGCCGAGCTCGAGATTGGCGAGAATGCAACATGCTCAAGCCTCCGAGTTTGCCGAGCTTGTAGCAAGGTTGGCAAGAAGATAAAAGCTAAGAAGACGAACTCTAGCTCGGCGAAATGGTTGGCGAGCTGAGGAGTTCTCGCAGCCATTTGAGACCGTTGGATCGCTCAAATCCCTGAGCCTGTGCATGTTCAACATCCCAGATTGGGCCACATCGCTGCATTCATCCCCACCGCTTAGCTCTGCCTTTCAGCTACCCAATCACCTCGATGCGCGAGCTCTATCGTAATTGACGCACATGATTCCACCACCTCACCCGACCATCATGGCTACTTCATCGCCACCACCAAAACTCATCAGCGGGCGAGCTAGGGATTCATCGATGTACACGATTGCTCCAAAATTTGTGCCGAGGTGATAAATTAATAAAAAAACCACCAAAATTATTTTTAATTAAAAAGTTAATTAAAAAATTCCAAAAATAATTATTAATTTGAAAAATTAATTAAAATTTCTAAAAAAAATTAAAAATTGGAATAATTAATTAAAAAAATTGAAAAAGCAATTACTAATTGGGGAAATTTTATTAAAAATCTAAAAAAATATTGAAAATTCCAGAAAAATTTGGAAAAATCCGAGAAAAAATTCTACCTCCATAAGCTTCTGATTGGTTCCAGGTATCTCTAATTGTCCCTAAAAGTTAAAATTGTACTCCAGAATTACAAAATAAGGCGAACTACTTCCTAAAAGCGAAGATTTTTTTTCTTCCGGGAGTGGGGGACTTATGATAATGGTAAAAATCGTAGCAAATCAGGGTTATATGATTCTAGCATAGATCCTAAAGCTTCTACTAGCAGATTAGTCATAATAGACCTCTTTAACAGGTCTGGGCCTTATTCAGGTTCATCTACAAGATATGGGTCGCTCTTAAGCTCATTATAAGCGACTAGGCCCACTATGAGAGACACCCAGCCCAGGGCTGTAAGTCAAATCTCTTAAGGTGGAGAATCAATAGGAGATAAGAAATTCATGTCAATCTAACGAATCCATATCAATCTGCTAATTTGTTTCTCATGCCTATAAATACACTCCCCCGTTTCTCAATCAGAAGGTAATCAATAAATCTGCAATTTCTCTCTTAAACTCTCTTTCTCACTCTGGTTCTGACTTGAGTGTCGGAGGGTCTGTCGCCGGGGCCACCCCCAGTGTTTCAGGGTTTTTGCAGGTCCATCGGCTGCGTCAGAAACCGTTGGATTCAGTTCACGGTGTTCAATCAATGATCCAGATCTACTCTCGAAAGCTTTAACTACTTTTTATGGCAACAATCAGAGGTTAGATCTTTAGTAGTTTCCTTTAAATATAAACTCACTATCTGTTTGCTCCCACACCAAAATAAGCAGCAACAATGGAGTGATGATTTCACCATTTTGCTCCTCTCCTTCGTTCAACGCACCCTCCGACACCTCGATCTCTCCCCCTGCTGACAGAGCACGTGATCACACGTTAATCTTGAGGTAGAGCACGTATGGAGCTCGTGATTCCGCCCTGAATAAGAGCACGAGCGAGGCATGGGCTCCTTTTTATCATGTGGCTTGTGTTGGTGGGCCTAATAGGCTTGGGCCCAATGGAGGATCTTGTGAAATTCTTGGTTCACTAGCTCCTTTGGCGCTTTCTCTTGGCAGGCCGATGGGACTTGGGCCCATTGAGGGTTCCAAGTTTATTAATACTATTATTAATAACGTTGTTGGGGGGAACAATGAGGTTGGGCCAAGAGAGGGACCTAACTTCATTTCCAACACCCCCGTTTCCAAGTTAGCTCCTTATGTGGATTCCTCTATTAGTGATGACGATGTGGAGGCACGACTAAACTTGGATGAGGAATATACATTCACAGACGATGATTCAGAAAGCTTGGGGTTTGTAGCAGATACACAGAGATAGGTTACATCCCCTACCCCAGAGTTCGTGGCTTCTACTTTCCCAGTGACAGCTTCACAGCGAAGTGCCTACGAGTTTCCAAGGCATCAAGAGTGTCTATGCATTTCAGCATTCAGAAAGTGGTAAATAGGACTCATGAGAAGTCCTTGGACGACTACCTAGAGATTGCCGCAGCGGCCAAGGTGACCAAAAACAATGGTGAAGGTACGCGCTGTCTCCTAGCATCTATTTCAATTTTATGTCAGATAAATATGTTTTTAATTTAGCCGAAACCTGTGGTTTAGCAATGGGCAGTTTAGAGCGTGATGCTCTTTTGCTGAAAAAATTAGAGGATCGGAAAGAGATAGAGTATACTTACACACGTCTATAAACCTCATCTCGATGTGTCCCTCAGAGGAGGGCGAGGGGGAAGGGCACTCACCCAACCACACGTGCAACCCCCAAAATGGTTCCTAATGAGTGTCCTCTCTTGGAACGTTAAGGGGTTAGGAGGGGGAGGGCAAGGTAAAAGAGAAATGATCAGGGACGTTATTAAAATTTTCAAAGCAGAGGTGGTAGTTCTGTAGAAGACCAAGCTCATGCTGGGGTTTAAGCTCAAGAGACTAGGAGGGATTAGAATTAAGGAATGGAAAGTACGTCCATCGATCGGGACCTCATGGGGTATTGCCATTGGCTTTAACCCAGATATCTTCACATGTCTAAATGAATTCCAAGGTGTTTATTCACTGTCGGTCCGACTTCTACGTCGAGCGAACTGCTGGTACCAAATGGTTACGATCGTCTATGGACCAAACTTGTCTACTTATATAGGTGTGTTTTGGAATGAACTCCTTTAAATCCAAGCACGGTGGTAGAATGCAAGGATTATTGGGGGAGATTTCAACATCACAAGATTTGCCTTTGAACACCGTGGTAGAGGGGCGAACGACACGAATAGGAAGAGTTCAATATGATGATTAATGATCTGGAGCTTATTGACATTCCAATTAATGATAGAATCTTCACTTGGTTGAATATGCAGGCTGCTCCTAGTATGGCTAAACTTGATAAAGTCCTAGTCTCCATAGATTGGGAATCAAATTTTCTGCTGGCGTATGCAAAATCACTTCCAGGACCAACTTAGGACCACGTCCCCATCATTCTTTCCACGGGAGAGCAGTGTTCCCGAAAACCGAGGAAATTCAGTTTCGAGAAGGCTTGGCTGGGGATCCTGGGTTTTCACCACATGGTTATGGAAATCTGGGCTTTACCAACCAGAGGTACGGATGCAGTAACCCACTGGTGTGAAAAGGTTCGGTGGCTACGCAATAGATTACGAAGATGGAACCACACTAGATTGTGTAATATTTGGCATGCGAAGGAATCATTTATGGAGGGCATCGACAAATTAAATGGATTGAAGGAGTATCGTGACTTGTCCCAGGAGGAGTGGAACAAACTTGTCGAACTAAGGGATAACATTGCTAACTTATACAAAATTGAGGAGATCAAGTGGCAACAGAGATACATGATTTTGTGGCTCAAAGAGGGAGACATGAACACTGCCTTCTTTCACCGGGCAGCTAGTGCACAACAAAGATCTAACCTCATCCTATCTATCCAAACAGATACTGAGATATCCCAGAATGAGACGAAAATCATGCAAACTTTCTAATCTCATTATAAGGATTTATTCGGGCAAAAGAATGAGTTTAGAGTACCTATAAGGAAGGACTTCTCGTGGAACAACCATCATGATGTAGTTCTGTTCCTGCGAGATTTGGAGGCCCGATTCACAGAGGAAGAAGTGAAAGAGATAATCACTCAGATGGGGTCTGATAAGGCGCAAGGGCCATACGGCTTCCCATGATGTTTTTCCAAACATTTTAGGACGAAATCAAAGGGGATATTATGAACCTCATGGATGAATTCTTCGACCATAGTTTGAAATTGGACATGTTCAACTTTGCTGAAGTCATCCTCATCCTAAAACAGGTAGAATCCCATTGGGTAGGGGACTTCACACTTATTAGTCTTTTTAACTGAAGGTAAGATTATCATCAAGATCTTTGGCAATCCATTGGGAAAGATTATGGATGGTTTAATCAGTCATGAACAATCTGGTTTCATAAGAGAGAGATGTATCCTAGACTGTGTGGCCACAGCTGAAGAGGTGATTCACCAGTGCCATATTGCAAATGAGAATAGATACCTTTTGAAGTTAGACTTCGAGAAAGTGTACTTATCTATGGACTAGGAATACCTGTTAGAAACTTTCAGAGGCAGATGATTTGAGATGGATTCGTCATTCCTTAGATACGAGTAAAACGTCCATCTCGATTAACGGACGGACTGGTCACCCCTTCTCTTGTAGGAAAGGTTTAAGACAAGGAGATCCACTTTCATCCCTTCCTTTTACTCTTGTGGCGGATGTCCTTAAGACCATGTTGGACAATTACAAGCAAGAGGGATGGATCTCCCTGATGGCTAGCAGCAGGACGCGACAGGGAAGTTCGATTCTATAATATGTTGATAATACGATTCTGTTCGGTAACAGGGACATGGTGGAAATGATCTGTTTTAAGAGAGCCCTCTACTGCTTTGAAGCGTGGTCTGGCTTAAGGGTTAACTACCATAAGAGTGATCTGGTTCCTATTGCTCTATCGGAAGCATATGCAGAGACACATGCTACCATCCTCAATTGTAGAGGGAAGACTTCCCTATCAAATACCTGGGCCTACCTCTTAGACCATTTAAACAAAAGAAATCGAATTGGCTACCGATCATTGATAAAGTGGAGGATCGTCTGGCGGGATGGAAAGGCAAGGCTCTATCGCTTGGTGGAAGAATGATCCTTATAAACTCAGTTATGTCTAACTACCTACTTATTACATGTCCTTCTTCGAACTACCAAAGTGGGTGATCCAAAGAATTGACCGCACCAGGAAGAGATTCCTATGGAAAGGTGCTGACATAGATAAGGGGGGCTACCATTTGATCAAATGGAAAAAAGCATGAATGAAGAAAACACATGGCGGACTGGGTATCATCGATCTGAGAGACATGAACCTTGCCCTGTTAGGCAAATGGTGGTGAAAATTTTGGTGGAAAGTGAAGGTTGGCAGGAGTTCATTCAGTCTTATCTGCATGGGAAAGGAACGAGAAGTCTAGGTTTCCGAGTGGGTTCTAAGGTATCTTGGTTCTGGAAAGGGATCGCCAAAGCCAATGAGTCGTTCTGCATGGAGACTATGTCATTTTTAGGCAATGACCTTTCTACCAAATTCTGGTGGGACATATGGTGCGGCACTCACACACTTAGAGAAAGATTTCTGGACCTATACGAGCAAGCATCCCAACCTCACACCTCCTTGGGATGTAGGCCTAGGTGGGCTACGAACCTCTGGAAGGCAAAGGCACCCTCAAAGTCAAGGTATTCCTCTGGTTGGTGCTTAATAATGCCATCCTGATTAGAGAGAACTAGTCAAAAGACAACCAAACATTGCGACCAACTGTGGGTTCTGCAACTATCCAGAGTCGCTCACCTGTTCATTGATTACCAGAGGAGCAAGGCAACACTAGTCGAGGTTCTGTGGGCCTTGGGTATGAGCGAGTATCCCAACACATGAGGATTTGTGGATTGATCCCAAATTTGCCACTATACGACCAAGATGAAAGAGGCGTGACACATTGCCATCGCTAGTACGACCTGGGTTTTATGGCTTGACAGAAATAAATTTTACTTTCATGGAAATTGTAATAGTACTTATGGTATTTTAACTCATATCATGCATCTTATTTTTTTTTTTTTGGGCTACAACTGCTGCCACAAGGCTGAGAGGGAGGATCGCAAGAGCCTTCCAGGTAGACGAGTACGATGATGAGGAGGTACAGTTTTTACCTACCCTAGACTGAGCGGAGAGACGGCATCCAGATACTAACCTTCCACAGTTTTGTTCGAATGACCGATGATATGGCTAAAAATGTGATTAAATCGGAACCGTTCGAACTGGGCACAAATCTTAAAAGTTCACAAGGGCAAAACGGTAATCTCACCTTCAGAAGGGTCCGAAATGGGAGCTGGGTCTCTTCTCTAGGGCCCAACAACCCACGAACGGATCTGTTCAACTGGGTACGAGTCCCAACCCGTTAAGAGACAGTTCTGGAGGATATGGAGGAATCTTGACCCGTCCTTCTCCTTAGGAGGTGGTTCTAACCACTGGGGATTAGAGATCTGTCCTTATATCAAAGCAGATCCCCACGACGACTATAAAACCCCCCTTACCTCCTACCGTTACAAGGTGATCACTCTTTGCCTACCTAAAGATTTTTTGATATTCTTTTCTGAGTATTGACAAGAGTATCAGAGGATTTGTCGCCGGGATCAACCCGGTGTTTTGAATTTTGTGTAGGTCAGCGGCAGCACCAAGGAGCCAGCCTATCTATAGTGGAAGTGGTCAGGTTTGATCTTCGATTCCTCACGAACCTACAAATTCATCTGATTGCCCCCACACCAAAATCAGCGGTAACAGATTGGCACAGTTTGTGGGAACTCGAATAGCAATCCGTCCTACCTCCATCAACAAAAGCCACTCCTAGCTATGCCACCGAAGAAGGGGAAGTCTGCAGCCTCCAACCGCAGAACAACCTCCATTCTTCCTCCGCCTCTGAAAGATCTCCCTCCGCCCATCCAACCGGTCCAGCAGCTCGAACAACCAATTCCTCAATCCATTCAGCAGCCTCTAGGGCCTCAAGTGGCGGTTGGGGAACCCTACCGATGTAGTCTCCAGAAACAACCCCTGCATCAAGTCCATATCTGCATACACAACCCTTCCACCGACTCCATGGCCTCCCATAGCCCTCCAACGCCGAAAGATCTACGAGATGTTCTCAACTACCGGCAGAAAGATATAGATCTTCGAATCTGCTTGGACAAGAGGTGGACTTGTGAAGGGAACCCTCGTCGGGAGAATCAGAGGGACTGGTCACCACGCAGGACAGATCACAGAGGTTCCAACTCTCCCAGGAGGCAGAGAGAGTCACCCCAGAATCACTAGAGAAGACGCCGCTCCCCGGCTGGTCGTCCTGCCCCTCGAGCTCATCGGGAGCAGGAGGCCCCTATTACGAGGGCAAAATTCCAATAGTTCCAGGAGGCGGTCCTACGGGCACTCAATGTCGCGCCCAACAATGACCAATAGGCTCCCAGTCCTCGGCCCGCTCCCAACCACCGCCGTCGCTCTCCCAGTCCGCGGCCGGCTCCGAGCCATCGCCGTCGCTCTCCTAGTCCTCGGCCAGCTTCGAGCCATTGCCGTTGCACCCCCAGTACGCAACCTACCCCAAGCTACCGCCACCGCAGCCCCAGCCCTCTTCAACATAAAGATGAGTCTCGGGGCTCAGCGAGGCATGACCGAAGGAAGGACTCGGTCTACTGCCATCTCCACGAGATGGAGAGGCACCTTGGCCAGCTCGACAGAGATGAAGAACAACGGGCGAGGAACCTCCGCCCAAGCAAGCCCCCGTTCTCCCACACTATCATGGTGGTCCCCATCCCAGAGAACGTCAAGCTTCCACACTTTGAGTCTTACACCGGGGAGTCGGACCCCGCTGATCACATTGAGAGTTTCAAAACTCTCATGATGATCCATCATGCCTCCGACACCCTTCTCTGCAAGACCTTCCCGGCCATACTCAAGGGGCCCACTCGGGAGTGGTATTCCAGACTTGATCCGGCCTCCATCTTCTCCTTCGACTAGTTTGAAGGTCTCTTCCTCACACACTTCGTGAGCAGCCGCCGCTCCAAGAAGACGAGCACCTCATTGCTCTTCCTCAACCAAAAGAAGGGCGAGCGGCTGAAGGTTTATGTCAAGCGGTTCACCGCAGAGGCCAGGTCCATCGCCTCCCTAGATTAGTCAGTAGCTTCAGATGCTTTCCAATCTAATGTTATTAATCCTGATCTTAGGGAGTCCCTGGCCAAGAAGCCTCCTAGGGACTTCTCAGAGATCCTTCTCAGGAGCGAGAAATATATCCGGGCTGAAGAAGCTCTTAACCGCCCCACTCTTGAGGGGTCATCTTTCGGGAACAAATGGAAGACTACTGAGGAAGAAGGAGCTAAGAAGATCAAAAAAGACAATGAAGGTCAACGTCGCCCTCTCCCCCGCTTCGAAAAGTTCACTCCGCTCAATAAGAGTGTCTCCGCCATCTTGAAGGAAATTGGAAACGAGGGTATTCTACCGCCACCTCCAAAGATGAACACCCCCGGAAGAAGAGAAACTGGGATAAGTGGTGTCGCTTCCATAGGGACCACGAGCACGACACAGATGATTGTCGGGCCCTGAAGGACGAGATCAAGACCCTCATTCAGAGAAGGAAGCATGCTAGGTTCGTAAGGAGGGACAGGTCTGATCCACCTCCACCCCCCAGGGGGGCTAACAGGTGAACCGAACAACATGCGGAGACCCCGGATGTCGAAGCAGAGGCCATCCTACACCTTATACACAGAGGCCCAATGGGGGGAGATTCTAACTCCTCTCGAAAAGCCTTTGTTCGGGAAGCAAACGCCGTGCAGAGCCATCCCCCTCCGAAGGGTCCTGGGTCCCTATTACGTTCTCTGATAGAGACTTGGAGGGCGTCCGCACGCCCCATTGCGATGCCCTTGTTATTAACCTCCGAATGGCCAACTTCGACGTACGCCGAGTCTTGGTGGACAATGGCAGCTCGGTTAATATCCTTTTCTTGGAGGCGTTCAAGGGCCTCCAGCTATCGAAAGACCGGCTCAAGCCCATTGGCTACACTCTTCATGGATTCACCGGGGTGCCAGTGACGATCGAGGGAGTTATAACCCTCGTCGTGACCGCTGGCAAAACCCCGATCACCCGCACGGAGCCGATGGACTTCATGGTGGTAGATGTGAAGGCCGCCTATAATTTTATCCTGGGTCGACCAAGTCTGGCCGCACTACAGGCCATCCCTTCGGCCTATCACATGAAGATGAAGTTCCCCACCCCCGCAGGAGTGGGAGAAGTGAGAGGGAGCCAGGAGGCAGCTCGCAAGTGTTACATGACCTCGGTGGGAGGCATGGTCCTATCTCTTGAAGCCCTCGAACTCCCACGAGAAGGTATCCAGATCATATCTGAGCCAGTAGACGAGCTGAAAGAAGTGGCATTCTCTAAAGAAGATGCCACCAAGACATTTCAGATCAGCAAGACTCTCTCCCCCTCTATTAAGAAAGACATCTCCCAGTGCATAAGGGAGAACCACGATCTTTTTGCGTAGACCGCGGCGGATATACCGGGGATCTCGGAGGATCTCTTGATGCACCACCTCAGCTTTGTCCCGGGTGTCAAGCCCGTCTAGCAGAAGCGACGTAAGTTTGCTGCGCCAACAAGCGATCAAGGAAGAGGTTGAGAAGCTCTTAAATGGCCGATTCATCCAGGAGGTGAACTACCCCGAATGGCTATCCAACGTAGTAATGGTTAAAAAAACCAACGGGAGCTGGAGGATATGCATCGATTTTACCGACCTTAACAAGGCATGCCCAAAGGATCCATTTCCCCTTCCGAGCATCGATGCTCTGATCAATGCGACCTCCGGCCACAAGTTCCTCAGCTTCATGGATGCCTTCTTGGGGTATAATCAGATTCAGATGTTCCCTCTCGACATCCCAAAGACCTCGTTCGTGACTGATCAAGACCTGTACTGCTATCGGGTCATGCCATTCGGGTTGAAGAACGTGGGAGCTACATACCAGCGCCTAGTCAACAGGGTCTTCCGAGAACAGATTGGCCGGAACATGGAAGTCTATGTGGACGACATGTTGGTCAAGAGCATCCGAGGGCAGAAGCATGTCCTCGACCTCCAGGAAGCCTTCGGGGTGTTGAGAAGGCACAACATGAAGTTGAATCCGAGCAAGTGTGCGTTCGGAGTCTCATCCGGCAAGTTCTTAGGGTTCATGGTCAGCCAGAAGGGCATAGAGGCCAACCCCGAGAAGATCCAGGACATACTCAACATGGCTCCTCCTATAGCGTTAAAGATGTGCAGAGGCTCACCAAATGCCTTGCGGCAATTGGGCATTTCCTCTCCAAATTCGGGGAGAAGTGCCTCCCGTTCTTCAAGACCCTCAAGGGGGGCTAAAGGCTTTGAATGGGGGCAATAACAACAAGAGTCCTTCGACCAGCTCAAGGCATACTTGGCCAGCCCCCCACTCTTGAGCAAGCCAAGGCCCGGGGAGGTCCTCTACCTATACCTCGCTGCTTCGTAGTAGACCCTCAGTACTGTCTTGGTAAGAGAAGAAGACAGGATGCAGAGGCCCATCAACTACATGAGTAAGGTCCTTTGGGACGCTGAACTCCGTTACCCGAAGCTAGAGAAGATGGCCCTTGCCTTGGTCATGGCGGTCCGAAAGCTCTGCCCCTACTTTCAGTCACATTTGGTGGTCGTTCTTACCGACCAGCCCCTGAAGCAAGTTCTCCACAAGCCCGAAACATCGGGACAATTGATGAAATGGTCCATAGAGCTGAGCCAGCATGATATCAGCTACCAACCCAGAACTGCTATCAAGCCGAATTCATTATGGAGAGCACCATTCCCAACCCCTGCGAGTCGGCTGCCGAACCCCTGGTCTGGACTATTTATGTTGACGGATCCTTATGCATCGACGGAAGTGGGGCAGGCATCATCTTGATCGGCCCAGATGGTTTTGTTCTACAGTACTCCCTCCGCATAAAGTTTCGTGCCTTGAACAACGAAGCTGAGTACGAGGCCCTCATAGCGGGGCTCTGCATGGCCCACAAACTAGGGGCCAAGCATATCCAGATCTTCAGTGACTCGTAGCTAGTCATGAATCAAGTGTCTAGAGAGTACGAAGTAAGAGATGAGCGCATGGCCAAGTACCTAGCAAAGGTAAAGGGACTACTGGCTTTATTTGAAGATGCTCGACTCCAGCGGGTTCCCCGAGAGGAAAACGCACAGGAAAACGCCCTCTCAAGACTTGTCTCCTCCTCCCTCCAGGGTTTGGAGCAAACCGTAATGATAGAGGTCCTCTTGAGACCAAGTATTGAGGAAGACAGCTTGGAGCTGATGGAGACAATGCCCCTCACACTTGGGGAGAATTGGATGAAGCCCCTACTCGAGTACCTTAGAGACAGAGTTCTTCCAGCAGACCCAAGAGAAGCAAGAAGGGTCAGGACCAGAGCCGAGCGGTACACACTCCTTGATAGAGTCATGTACAAACGCTCCTACACTCATATCGACGGTAGACCCTACCCAAGGTGTCTCTCACTCGAAGAAGCACTCTAGGCCCTGAAGGAGGCCCATGATGGTCTGTGTGGCTTGCACTTGGGAGCGAGATCCCTCGCCCGCAAACTCTTAAATTATGGTTGCTTCTGTCCCACACTACTCACTGACTTCGAAGAGTACGTCCGCCAATGCAGCCCTGCCAGAGACACTTTCCAATCCGTTGCCTACCATAAGCCCAACTCTCCTCCTTGTCAAGTCCAATCCCTTTTGCAATGTGGGGGATAGACTTGCTCAGACCATTCCCTCCGGTACCAGGCCAGCTGAAGTTCCTGGTCGTGGTGATAGATTACTTCTCCAAGTGGATCGAGGCCAAACCCCTTGCAACGATACTAAGAACAAGGTTCAGAAGTTCTTTTGGAAGAACATTATCTACCGGTTCGGTGTACCCCGTATCCTCGTAACCGACAACGGAACCCAGTTCGCAGGGGCAACATTTCACAACTTTTGCGCCGACCTCGGCATCCAGCAGCGGTTCTCCTTAATATCCCATCCTCAATCCAACGGCCAAGCTAAGAATGCAAATCGACAAATACTTTTTGGCCTAAAGAAGAGGCTCGATAAATCCGCCAAGGGATTATGGTTCGAACAGTTGCCCAACGTGCTAAGGAGCTACCGCACCACGAAGAGAACTCCGACGAAAGAATCCCCCTTCAATCTTACTTATGGCTCTGAAGCCATTATCCCTCTCGAGGTTGGCCTACCTTTACCGCGATTGGTCGCTTACAATGAAGAGCATAATGCGAACCAGCTTCGCAACAGCTTGGACCTCATCAATGAGATCCGTGAGAGAGCTTCCATCAGATAGGAAACGTACCGACGTAGGATCACTAGTCCTACAATAAGAAATTTTGACCTGCTAATTTTAAAGAGGGGGACCTAGTACTCCGGAAGCTTTCCATCTCCATTCTGAGCAAAAAAGGCAAGCTAGCACCCAACTGGGAAGGTTTATACAGGATCTCCAGAGTTATCCGCCTAGGCGCGTATCAACTCGAAGACCCGGGGGTAGAAGAATACCGAGGACTTGGGATGCTGCCCACTTAATGAAGTACCAAGAGGGTTCTTTAACACCGCTCTAAGCAACTTCAAGCAACTCCTGAGCCGAACAGTTTCTAGTTGATGTTTTATCTTCCTTGTTATTTTTCCTTTTCAAAATGTAAGAGTGGCTTGCAACTCAGAAGCAGCCACTCAATTAATCTTTAATAAAGGCGAGTTGCTTCCAAGGAATCCTTTGTCTATAATAATCTAGTTGGTTTGCTTTGAGACGCACGAAACGCTCTAAAAATGACAAGCTCGGAGTCCAACACTTGGTTCGATTCTGCTTCAACTACTCGCCTCTAAGCAAGTACGAAGTGGTTTCACCATTGGGAATGGCTCCCACATCTGTTGATATTCTCTAAATGACAAGCTTGGAGTCCAACACTTTGTTCGATTCTACTTCAACTACTTGCTTATAAGCGAGTACAAAGTGGTTTCATCATTCGGAATTGCTCCCAGAGCTGTTGATATTCTCTAAACGACAAGTTTGGAGTCCTACACTTGGTTTGATTCCGCTTCAACTACTCGCTTATAAGCGAGTACGAAGTGGTTTCACCATTCGAAATTGCTCCCACAACTATTGATATTCTCTAAACGCCAAGTTCGAAGTCCAACACTTGTTTCGATTCCGCTTCAACTACTTGCTTATAAGCGAGTACGAAGTGTATCACCATTCGAAATTGCTCCCACAACTGTTGACTCTACTCTATCAAAACAAGTGTTGCCCAAGCGCAAATACTCGAGAAATTCGCCAAAAATTGCTTTACTTTACTTTCATTAAAGACAAAGATACAAGTCCAATCAAAGATAAAAGTCCAATTGAAGATACAAGTCCAATTGAAGATACAAGTCTTATTCGAGATACAAGACCAAAATTCACAACAAAAAGATACTACAGGATTACAAATTTTTGCCCTAACCCCTTCTGGGGAGTGGGATTCTCCTGTTGAGCGACACACAGGGGACGACGAGCACCATGCTGCTGGCGACCCTTATCCGCAGACGTCCCCAGGCCAACGAGTCGAGTGGCATCGTCGGCACCTACTCTAACGGTGGCCCCAACGTATGCTCCGCTCGATGAACCAGCAACGCCACTTAGCGCATCTCCGAGATTTCGCAACACTGGGGGCGAGTGAAGTGCTAACTCATGGAATGTCCTGCGCTGAGCATGCTCACCCCGAGGATAGGAGGTGCTCCTAATGTTGCTTCCTTCAGACAACCGCCGCAAGCGAGCGTTCTCCGCCTCCATCTCTACAACTCGCTCTATGAGCACGTCGTCGTTGACTCTAATCTTCAACCGAGACAGTCGAGTTGAACTAGCTCCATGCGAGACGTCAGAAATTGTTCTCCGAAGATGAGCCGCCTCAAGGCTTTTTTCAAGAACCACATTCTTGAGTTCTTCCCGCGCAGACCTTGCTTCGAACAAGGAGTGCCGAAGGAATTTAAGCCTCAAACCTTGGCTAACAGCCATCGACGGGCACGCCTCTTCGCCTTCCGACACCTCTTCATCGATTCTTTCTTCTAACTGCTTCATTTCTTTATCACGGCGGGCTAAGATCAGCTTCAGATGGTTCAACTCCAATTCAGCTTTATAAACCCTCTCCCGATTTCGAGCAAATCCCAACTTATAGATGCCTAGCTTGGAGCGGAGATGGGACACCTCGCTATCATGGAGAGAGGAACAAAAGAGATAAATCTCTAAGAACCAGACTATACCTAAAGCAACAAAATAGTTTTAAGATAATTTTACGCTAAGTAAAGGACACAAATTTTGAAACATCAAAGCGACTTTCATTACTTAGTAGAGACACAAGAGCGGTGGCCAGTCCGCTATTAGGCATCACTACAATCAAACCTACAACTAGAAACAAAAGAAAAGCTACTAAGGAAATCAAGGATCCACCTCAGGGGGTGCAAGCTCGTGGACACTCCCCTCAGCTTCCTCTGGCAAGCTCACTAAAGCCGTTGCGGGGTTTCCCACAACGAGTTCCTCTTCGTCGCCCCCCTCCTCATCGACATCTTCTCCTTCTGCAACCTCTACGTTTCCTCTTGCCTCGTCGGGAAACAAGTAGTAGCCCGTGCGATCGAACCCTAGAACTCACTTGCCCACATCTTTCAAAGCCGTGTCGTAGGCCCTCCGCATGTTGTTCTCCAAGAAGCCAATGGCCTTCTTTTCTGCTGCAGCCTCAGCCTCTCGAACAGCCTCACGCACAGCCGCTTCTCTCTCAAGGGCCACCTACTCCATCTCTGCCGCCCTCTCCCGAGCGGCCTCAACCTTCTCTAAAGCGGCACTCTCCTTTGCCTTCACCAACACCGCCTCTAACAGGGCAATCTGGGCGGCTTGAGACTCGACCAACAAAGCAGCAGCTTCGGACTCTTTCTTCAACCAAGACTACTTGACCTTCTCCCTGTCGAGGACTGCCTTAAATTCCTTCTCTTGCTCCGCCACTTGCCTCAGTAGGTGGCTGAAGTGGTAGATCGCCAGCAAGAAAGAATTCAAGGTTGAGAACGAGAAAAGACAATATTGCAAAAACAAAAGCGAACATTCACTTACCGTCATCTGTGCCTTGGCGATCTCCAAAGCTGAGTCGCCCACAGTCCCATGCTCCATGGCAGCCTTATCTTCGGAGGTGGCCAAATGACGAACAACGTCCATACAACTCGTCGAATTCCTAAGAAGCCGTCATGCCTCTGAATTTGCCAGTCAGGGATGAAATTCTCTCTCTGACTGGCAAATTCATCGGTCAAGGATCGACTCGGCCGCCGTTGTGAGAGGAGGAGCCTCGAGTGCAAGCATCGCAGAGAGGGGGAGACCACTAGCCGAGGGAGCCATAGGAACTGTAGGCGTGGACTATAAGTCCACAAAGGGCGTGGCGAGAATCTCGCTCCTAGTTTCCGTGGACAGCAATGGTCGAACGACCATACGCTTCCTCTTCTTCTCATCGACTCGCCTGCCACTCAGCGACGAACGCTTGCTCATAATGGCATCAAAGTCCATACTCGGATCTCCTTCAAATAATATATATATATATATATATATATATAGGGAAATGCTCCATTGAAAATGGGTCTAGTTTTCACGGGTTGGAAAATACCAATCTGAGCCGTTGGATCGCTCATGATCGTGATCAGCGACTCAAATCGAGCTCCCCATAACCCGTTTCAATTGATCAGCGAAGGGTTATTTTGGGAATTTCCTCCCAAATAACTCTTTGCTGAACAGATTCTAAAAAAATTGATATAACCTAGGCCATTATTGGGAACAACGGCCTAGGTAATAAAAAATTGAATTATAGGCCGTTGTTCCGTTGTTCTAAATTTTTATAACCTAGGTCGTTTTTCCCAACAACGGCCTAGATTATATTCATTTTTTCATAGCGAATCAGGCGAAGAGTTATTTGGGACAAAATTCCCAAAATAACCCTCCGCCACTTAAGTGATATTGGGTGATGGGCGGAGGTGATCTGAGCCGCTGATCACGATCAAAAGTGATCCAACGGCTCAGATTGGTGTTTTCCAACCCGTGAAAACAAACCTATTTTCAATAGAGCATTTCCCATATATATATATATATATATATATATATATATATATATATATATATAGAGAGAGAGAGAGAGAGAGAGAGAGAGAGAGAGAGAGAGAGATATGTTTTTAGTGGTATATATATATACCACTAAAAACATATCTCTCTCTCTCTCTCTCTCTCTCTCTCTCTCTCTCTCTATATATATATATATATATATATATATATATATACATATACATATATATAAATGTTTAAAATCTTAACTCTTACAAGCTAAGAGATAAAGATAAACACAAGGGAAGGCGTACTAGGGTTCATCAGGCTTAGACCCCCCTGAAGAGACTCTCCTCTGAGATCTCTCTCCAACTCAGCATGGGCCGATCCAAGAGAATTCCCACCATCCTATCCTCCTTCGGGCTAAGAGACAGTTCTGCCTTCGCCAAAGATAAACACAAGGGAAGGCGAGGGTTCATCAGGCTTAGACCCCCCTGAAGAGACTCTCCTCTGAGATCTCTCTCCAACTCAGCGTGGGCCGATCCAAGAGAATCCCCACCATCCTATCTTCCTTCGGGCTAAGAGACGGTTCTGCCTTCGCCCTCCTCGGTACATCGTCCCTCCTAACGGTCAGGATATCCCACGACACTCTACTCTAAATCAAAAAGTACTTGTACCTCCAGGATTTCACGGAGTCGAGGTTGTCGACTAAAGCGACGCCCTTACGAGCGTTGAGGTAGAACTGGTACTCTATCCTCATCTTCTGATGAATCTTGTACAACCTACGAAGCACGTTTAGGCGAAGCTCGATTCTAGTGGCCTAGTAGTGAAGTACGAACTCCGTTATGTGTCTCGACATATTTAGCATTAATTGGATCAGGCCCACGCCATACCACCGCAACACTTCCCTCATGAACGGGTGTAGGGGAAGTCGGAGACCTGCATTCAAAGCCTCAAAGGGAAAAACGCATGTCGGGGGGAAAGAAGAACAAGACCTCACACCAAGACCAGGGAGGAGCAGTTCGAACTCCTCAAGAATCATGAAACACCTCCTAATAGTAGGAGATCCTCATCAGTAAGCACGGAGACAATGTCGTTTGCCTCGGTACAATCTCGTGGTTCATTCTGTTCATAGTGGCGTGCCATGCCATGTTCGATGCGTGCCAGCTTTTCGGGGCTGTACTCCGAATCCTGCCCAAGCGAGATACGGCTATCGAGTGCCTCCCAAACTCGCCCATCCTTCTCTCTCTCTCCACGATCATCTCTACCATGGGCGATGGCTCGACCAACAAACCATTCCCCTTGTCGACCTTAGGAGTCGCTATAGGAGGGGTCGCTTCGACACGATCTGAGGGAGAGGTCTCTTCGCCAGACAAAACCCTAGACATCTCTTTAAAACAAAAATAAATTACCTCTGATGTGACGTGCATGGTCGGAAAGATCGCCGGAGATCGGAAAAGCACACCGGAATCTTGCTCTAGAGGGGGAGTGAATTTTTTTAGATGGTGAAAGTGAAAGAGTATAGTGAAAATGAGAGGGGGGTGAGGATTTATAGCTGCGCATAATGGTTCTGGGCCGGAAGCTCAACAGGCCTTTAAGAAGCCTAAAAGGTGCGAAATCCTAACGGCTAGAAATTCAAAGCGGCGGTAGTCAAATCACCAAGAAGTCCAATCGCCCAGGAAGTCAAACGGTTGTAGGCCTATAAAACACCTGCTGTTTAAACATTCTCCAGTCATTCGCCACGCTCGACGACTCATTTGACACGTCCACCGCCGGTCATCGAACAGACGTGATTCGGAACGAAAAAAAGCAAAATATGTTGACCAGTTAACGCTTCCAGTGCCACGTGTCGTTCCCCAGTCGTTCGCCACGTTCGATGACTCGTTCAATACGTTCGCTACTGGTCGACGAACATATGTGATTCCGAACGAAAAAGGAGCAAAATGCGTTGACCAGTCAACGCTACAAATGCCACGTGTCGTTCCCCAGTCGTTCGCCATGTTCGACAACTTCGACATGTTCGCCACTGATCGTCGAACAGACGTGATTCCGAACAAAAAAGGAGCAAAACGTGTTGACCAGTTAATGCTGCTAGTGCCACGTCTCGTTCCCCAGTCGTTCGCCACGTTCGACGACTCGTTCGACACGTTCACCGCTGGTCGTCGAACAGACGTGATTTCGAATGAAAAAGGAGCAAAAAGCGTTAACAAGTTAACGCTGCTAGTGCCACGTGTCGTTCCCCGATCGTTCGCCACGTTCGATGCCTCGTTCGACACGTTTGCCGCTGGTTGTCGAACAGACGTGATTCCGAACGTAAAAGGGGTAAATTGCGTTGACCAGTCAACGCTGCCAGTGCCACGTGTCGCTCTCCAGTCGTTCGCCATGCTCGACGACTCGTTCGACACGTTCGCCGCTGGTTGTCGAACAGTCGTGTTCCTGAACGTGGTGTGAGCAAAACAGGTTGACCAGTCAATGGCCCCAGTGACACGTGTCACTCCCCTGTTGTTCGCCTACGTTCGACGTCTCGTTTGACGCATTCGCCACGTTCGATGCTTTTGCCTCGTTCGACGCGTTCGTTCGACGCATTCGCTACCGCTCATCGATCAAACGTGGTCCCAAACGAAAAGGGGGAGAATTGGAAGCCTATGCACGCAGTCAAATTACCTCAAAATTCGCATCACAGTTTGATCAAGGTCCCAGATCCAGCCACGATAGCTGCGCGCTGATCCGCCCTCTGATAATTCAGATAAACGCACCAGTAAGTGATGGACGTCCCAGATTCGCCCATGTCGATAATTCTATGATAAATTCTATTTTTTATTTTATTAATTCGAATTATATATTTAAAAATTGCAAAAAGATGATTAAAAATTCAGAAAAATTAATTAAAAATTTTAAAAAATAATTATAAATTCGAGGAAATATTTTTGAACCCCTGGATAAATAATTATTGGTTAGAATAGTTAATTAGTGCTCTTAGAAAATAAATCATCACTTTGCAAAATTGAATATATGATTCGAAAAGTAATGTAAAATCGAGAAAAATCACCAGAAATCCAGAAGAGCCTAAGAACTTCTCTTGGGCATGTTACCAGCTCAGAAAAGTGTCGTTACCTTTCGAACATGATTCGAACCCCCTTTAAGAACTCCGATAAAGTCCTGTACGCCATTGAAACAGCAAAACTACTCCCCAAAGGCTGTAGCAAACAGTCTTTAGGAATGGGGGGCCCGTGATATGGCTAAAATGTGATTAAATCGGAACCGTTCAAACTGGGCACGAATCTTAAAGTTCATAGGGGCAAAACGGTAATCTCACCTTCAGATGGGTCTGAAATGGGAGCTGGGTCTCTTCTCTAGGGCCCCATAACCCACGAACGGATATGTTCATCTGGTTACGGGTCCCAACCCGTTAAGAGACAGTTCTGGAGGATATGGAGGAATCTTGATCCGTCCTTATCCTTAGGAGGTGGTTCTAACCACCTCTATCTAGCCACACTGGAGATTAGAGATCCGTTCTTATCTCAACGAAGATCCCCACGGCGACTATAAAAACCCCCTACCTCCTACCGTTACAAGGTGATCACTCTTTACCTACCTAAAGCTTTTTTGATATTCTTTTCTGAGTATTGACAAGAGCGTCGGAGGATTCGTCGCCAGGATCAACCCCGGTGTTTCGAACTTTGTGCAGGTCAGCGGCAGCACCAAGGAGCTAGCCTATCAACAGTGGAGGTGGTCAGGTTTGATCTCTTTGATTCCTCACAAACCCATAAATTCATCTGATTGCTCCTACGCCAAAATCTGCGGCAACAACCGCTATATTTGTACTTGTTTTTTTTCGTACTAGTTATGTTGTATGTCGATATCACTTTTGGATATGTCACACCCTCCAGGGCGCTGTTGGAGGTTTATGTTTTATTTCCAACTTTATAATTTCATGTACTTTCTCCCAGTACTCTTGGGTTGTTTTATTAAAACCTTATTATTGAAACACGGTGGCAGTATTCCACATTTCCCTTCAAAAAGACTTTTCAAACAATAATTACATTCTCTCCTGAATTACATATCCATTCAGGGCCTCGCTCTAATCTTTTTTTTCCAAAGAAAAATTTACACACTATATCGTTCCTAGCTCTAGTCAATATTAACACTACAAACAAGGCACACCGAAATCTATCAACCACATAAGAGGCTTGATTACAACCTTCATTTTACACTTGAGATGCCACAATTTCAATTGAAGAGATCTACCTAATTGAACCTGTTCCGGCTGAGCCATCTCGCTCAACACAGTATGATATAAGGTTTTTCACGACCTGTCGATATCTTCTCCTGTAAGTTGGGAGCTTTGATATGCCCCTTGTCATACCCACCAACCTGCCAAAACACAGAATGTTTTTTCTGTGAACAATATTGGAATTCTTTCTTCAAAAAAAAAAAGGAAATTCACAAGATGGAGATTAAGGTATGTTGAGAATAATATGTCAGTTCTAAGCATACTACAATAAGTCCCAGTTCTAAGGACACTATTTCTGATCAATGGAAGTAGTAAAAATGCGAAGTAGAGGGCACAATTTATGTTGCTATTGAGAGAACTTCCCCAGGGGCAGAAAATTAACAATAAACAGAATTGAAGGGGGGAAAGGTGACATTCCGAGATAGTTGGTGGTTTCAACTTGAAAAAGAAAATGGTTCTCACACATCCCACCAGTGTAGGCATCACGACTTTTTGATACACTTTTATGTGAAAATGACTTCATTTCCCACGATTGAAGTCGGTTATTAGTATCAAGTTGTGTTCGACGTAATGTTAGCACGGTAAACCTGTTATTAGGTGGGGGGTGTGTGTGTTTTTGTTCTTTTGTGTGGGCTATCTATGTATCTGCGTATCTCTGCATCTATATTCTCTCAACCTCACTCTCAGTAGTCTAAAAGTTTATTAACATGTCAGCTTGTCTCTATGATATATCATATACATGACATGTCAATGCCTCTTCTACGGCTTGACATGTCCATGCTGTGGAAGTATTGAAATCAGATTTGGGGAAAATAATCTTTTCTCTACTGTATACATCTATATCTAAGAATTACATTCTTGGAGAAGAAGAAAGGAGATGAGAGAAGAATAAGGAGATGAAAGATTTGGGGAATCTGTTTCCTACAGATTAGGAAACTGAATATACACATTAGCAATTACTACATTTCAACACTCCCCCTCAAGTTTGTGCATAAATATTGAATATATCCAACTTGTCAACAAATTTCAAGAAGAGACGATTCGAAACTGCCCTGGTTAGGATATCTGCGAGCTGATCTACTGACTTCACTTTAGATATCTCAATGACTTTCTCATCCAGTTTTTTTAAATGAAGAGTTTGTCTACCTCTACATGTTTCGTTCTATCATGCTGAACTGGATTAGCAGCAATATCACTCGCCGCTTGACTATCATAATACACTTTCATAGGTTCATTTTGATCACAAATAAGTCCTGGCAACAAGTGTTTCAGCCATAAAACTTTAGCTATACTTAATGCCACTCCGCGATACTCAACCTCTGCACTAAAGCATCCAACGACATTTTGCTTCTTGCTTCTCCATGTAACCAAATTTTCTCAAACAAAGGTGAAATACCCTGAAGTGGAGCGCCTATCAACAACAGTGTAACACCCCTCAAAATTAGAAATGACAATTTTGTCCCTCGTGTGTTACGCACGTGTAATTTGTACCGTTACTGGTGATACCCATAACGTGTTTCACTACGTATTTTGGATTCCGACTATTTATGTATTTCCCATCTTCTCAAAATTTATTTTATCCTATTTGAGTCAACTCAAACATAAAATTCCAATCTTTGTATATTTACGTGCTTTATACGTGTTATCGATGCACGTATCGATTACGTATTTTCATCGCTATGTGTGATATTTTCTATGTGTTTCAATTATTTATTTTATGACTCCTTCAAATTCGTTTTATAAACAGAAGTTAATTTTTCTTTTATTTTGATTAAAATATTTTTATACGTGCGGTACACTTGTTTTTAATGTACGTATTGATTACATTATTGAATGTGTACATTAAATATATTTTTCTTATGTTTATTTCGATTATCTTTAAAAAAAATTCCGTTGATAAAGTCAATTTCGTATTTTGATATTTTACGTGCGATGCACGTGTTTGCAGTGCACGTATTTAGGCGTATTCTTTTTTCAAAATAAAATTTCATGAAGTATGTGTGTGTGTATGTTTTATTCATGCATGAAAACAGTAATTTTTAATTAAACTAATTTTATTATGTATATAGACATATGTATTAATTTAAATAAATAATTAATTTTGTAAAGTGTACATAAAGCACGTGCACGTGCACACGTGCAATGTGCACACCTCATATATTGGCTGGCTGTTTTGGGATGGAGGGAAAGAGTAATGCTTTTTGAATTAGAGAGTGGAGTTAGTGGCTTAAGTGGAAAAGTAGTTAATGTAACTACCTAAATTAAACCTATAGATACCCCAAAAAACCATTCATTTTCTCCTCCTTCCCATTCCTTCTTTCTTTCTCTGCCTATTTCCGAAACCATATCCAGCAACTCACTGTGTTCCTCCACTCACCCACATATATACATACATATAACTTATGATATATATATATATATATATATATAGAGTCCCCTTCGGTTGCACACTACTTTTGGTGAGCACTCCGTGAGCACTCCCGAACTAGAGACCCTATGAAAAAATCCGAACTGCTCATATTGTTCTATATGCCTTAGATAGCCTAACAATAGAAAATCAAGTAATTTGAAGTTCATTTGCCCATCCATCATGCTGTTAGAATTTTCAGCCATACAATTTTGTGATGATGTAAATCATGGGTAAATGAACTTCAAATTACTTGATTTTTTATTGTTAGGCTATCTAAGGCATATAGAACAATATGAGCGATTCGGATTTTTTATAGGGTCTCTAGTTCGTGAGTGCTCACGGAGTGCTCACTAAAGTAGTGTGCAACCGAAGATTTCTTTCTCTCTCTCTCTCTCTCTATATATATATATATATATATATATGCTGTTTGTCTTTGCTGCCGAAATGGAGCTTGGGTTTTTTTGCCTTGGTACGCAGATTTCGGGGCGGAGTGAGGCTTCTTTTGGAGTTCAATTGCTAAGAAATCAATACTTCTTTGGGTGGGTGTTTCTTAAATCCTTTCTAATTTAAGAGTATGGCGCATGCTAGTTGATATATAGTTTAATTGTTAAATTTTGATTGGTAGGATGAATGTAGATTGAATGATCTTAATTTAATTGTATCATGATGTGTTGAAATGCTATTGTAATTCAAATAAATGACTAGAAATTTGCTAATTAGAAAGAGAAAAATGGAAATAGTATCTAGTGAATTGTTGAAGTAATAAAATTGATGCATGTTAGGATATTCTTATAATAGTCAAAATAATGCAACATGTATGAAAAGGATTTTTAGATGCTAATGTAATAGAGAAATGTGGAAATAGTCTCATTAATATATATTTTATGAGTATAAAGAATTTTTATAAAAAAAAATTGATGAGAGAGAACAATTTATTTGAAAATTGATAATATGTGTTCTTTAATACAATTTGTGAGAAAATTTATTACATTGTCAAAATGAGAATTTTATAAAGTTTAAATACATGCACTATACTGCATTTTTGGAGAAAAATGTTCTGGAAAAGAATTGGATTTTTGAATGGTACAAATTAGTTGAGTAATCGAAATTATTAAAGAAAAGTCATAAACAGACCAGTAGTAAAGAAATTTCAACTTTTACTTATAATAGAGAGTGATTTTGGGGCATACTGGTTATTGGTGTGGGTTAGGGTGTTGTGAACAGTATGGGAGGTCCTGGGTTCGAGTCTTGAAGAGGCTCTGTTTTATTGAATTTCGATTTTTTCGAAATGCAGTACCATGCATACATAAAGTATTTGAGTGAAATTATATCGCTAACTGCCTTTGGACTTTCTGGTCTTTGGGTGCGGTTTTGGAAGGTTACTGTATCTAGGTGGGGGTTGTGCGTTCGAATCCTGGACTGGCCATTTGAATTTATTTTCGATTTTTGGCATATTTATGAGTTTCTAAGAGCATAAAAAATTGGAAAAAAAATACTATTATTTCTCTAAAATAATCTACACTTTATAAAAAATATTTTCACAATATTTGGATATATTTTGTAAGAATTGGAAATGATTTTTATATTAAAAATGTGACTCTTGTATAATTAAAGGAAAAGATGAAAATTTGGAATGCAATTAGATTTCTTCTTCATGAGATTTTATGATTATTAACATTTGATTAAGAGAATATTTGAATTGCACACAATGCTATAAGTGATTAAAGTAATAATAAAAGTTGAAGTGAGTTACTTCATGTTATGAGATTATAAAGAAATGTTTTCTTTGAAAAATATTTTATGAATAAAGAAATTGAAATAGTATTTTGAGATTGAATATAACATACTATTGATCTCTAGAACGGGATAGTTGTTGGAATCTAGAGGCTAGGCGAGACCCTAGTGACCGGCATTATTTATTAATGAGATTTGAGGAGTAACCAGTTGGGTTGACCCTCTTTGAGAAGTAGCCAGTGTGGGCAGACTTGCTCTTGTGTTGGTTTAAGTTCGGTAGGGTAAGCTAGCTCTAGGTTGTGATAATTTTCTTCTAAAACAAACTAAATACTTAAGGACAACACTATAGTGAAAATGTGATGAAAGTAAGAGAAAAACATAAGTATGAGGGCCTCGGATTCACGGTGTGAGAATTTCATAGGCTATATACATGATGCATCATGTCATAACGTGAATCTATTTTCGGAATTATCGGGATCGTGGCGACGCTTATGAGGTGCTTGGTGACTACGTAGTGCCATTTTTCTATGACAGAGGCGAATTGTCCATAGGCTGTCTACATGATGCGTCATGTCATGACGTGGGATTCCCCTCCAGGCTGTCTGGACATGGGCTCGTAGCTCATAAAAAATCTAAGATACTTACCGTAATTACCGTAGGAGTTAAAAATCATAACGAGAGATTCAACCGTACAAGATGAAGAATGGTTAAGGGCTTACCCTCGGATTTATGTAGAATGGGATGCATAAGTTCGAACAAGTGTGCATTAGTGTCATGAAATATAAATAACTGCGTTAAGGTTAAGTGCACAAGCACACATGACATCAATAGGATAGTCCCTCTTTAGCTTTGTTTGTGATGCATTCAAGTTTGTGATTGTTAAATTATTAAAGAATCGTTATATTTTCGGCATAGCGAGGATGGCCGTGTATAATATTGTGTCGGTTGTAAGCAACTGACGTGCCCACAATTTCATATGCAGGACTTGGAATTTACAAGAATATATAAAGATGAATTTGATACTGATGATTACTTAAATGCTAAAGTTGTTACAATTGTATATTTATCATTGTTGTATTTTATTTATTCCGCTGCATGTTGATGTAAAAGACTTTGTTGTAATAAAAATTTCAAATTCCTTATAAAATTGTACGAAGTGAAGTGTAAAGATCCTGTGGAACTTCGAATTCAGGCTTATTTGGAATTCGGGGTATTACAAACAGATCCTGCACAATCAGCATCAGTATATGCCTCAATCTTCAAGTGACCATATTTTGCAAACAAGATCCTTTTTCCTGGAGCAGACTTTATATACCTCAAGATTCTCATCACCGTATTCATGTGTTGTTCACGAGATGCATGCATAAACTCACTCACCACACTTAAGGCATATGACAAATCTGGATGCGTATGTGCAAGATACATTAGTCATCCTACCAATATCTGATATTTCTCCTTATCACACGGCACTTGATCAGGGTCGTTCCACAGTTTCAGTCCTTCTTCTAACGGAGTATTAATAGGCTGATAAGCAGACATTCTAGTGTCCTTCAACAAATCAAGCACATACTTTTTTTGAGACAGAAATATACCTTATCTGGAGAGAGAAACTTCGATACCAAGGAAGTATCTCAAAGGGACAGGATCCTTCATTTCTAACTCTTGTGACATATAGTTCTTTAATGCCTTCCTCTCCTCAGGATCATTTTCGGTTACTATCATATCATTCACATATATAATGAGAGCAATGATCTTACCTTCTTTCCTTCTCAGGAATATGGTATGATCTGAGTTACTCTGACAATATCTAAATGTCCTCATTGATTTTGTAAATCTCCCAAACCAAGCTCTTAGCGACTGCTTGAGACCATACGGTGCTTTCTTCAACCAACACACTTTATTACAGTGTTGGACTGGTCTGTTTGATCCTGGTGGGAGATCCATATAAACTTCTTCTGTCAATTTTCCATGCAAAAAAGCATTCTTCACAACAAATTGCTCCAATGGCCAGTCAAGGTTTGCAGCAAGTGACAGTAAAACTCGAACGGTGTTGAACTTTGCTACAGGTGCAAATATTTCATCATAATCAATTCCATAAGGAGTGTACCCTTTGACAACCAGCCTTGCTTTGTATCGCTCTATTGAACCATCAGACTTATACTTCACTGTATAAATCCATCTGCATCCTACCGGCTTCTTTCCTACTGGCAATTCGACTATCTCCCAAGTCCCATTCTTCTTGAAGGACTTCATCTCCTCATCCATAGCTGCTTTCAACCTTGGATCGGTTAAGGCTTTCTGCACACTGTTAGGAATAGATACAACAGATAATTGATTCACAAATGACTTATTTGATTCAGACAATCTGTGAGTGGACACATAATGACTCATGGGATACTTGATATTACTAGTGGGATCAAGCTCATAAGTAGGTTTTGGGATACCTCTAGTAGTACGATTTGGGAGTTCTCTTCTTGGAGCTTTGGACAGCGATGACGATTGGTTTTGGGGTTCCGACGGTGCTGGTGGTAGAGATGATTCTCCTAGTGGTGGAGACAACTCATCTTCGTGGAGGTTCGGCACTAATTGCAGTTCTTCATGAAGATCTCCTTCCTCAACCAATTCTTCATTTGAGTGATCGTCACTGCTTACATCCAGGTTTTCACCCCTTATATCTGATTGTTCAGTCTGAATGATAATCACTTCATCATAGGCAAGAGTTTGAACTTCACTTTGGTACTCCCCCTGAAGTTCAACTGCAAAGGATAAATACATCTCATCTTCATGGAACGCAATATCCATAGTCACAAATATCCTTTGAGTTGGTGGGTGATAGCAGCTATACCCTTTCTTATCTTGGGCATATCCTTCGAAAACACATCGGAATGCTCGAGGAGTTAACTTATTACGTTCATGTTGATGAAGATGGACAAATGCAATACACCCAAACACATCAGGTGGTAAGTTGACGATTTTTGGCGCATTCACAGCTTCAGTTAATGCTTGAAATGGTGTGAGAAAGTTTAGGATACTAGAGGGAACTCGGTTGATTAGGTATGCAGCAGAAGCAAGGGCTTCCCCCCAATAAATGAGTGACATATTACCATGGATAAGAGAAGTACAGACCACCTCGATCAAGTGTCTTTTTTTTTTTCTGCGACTCCATTCTGTTGAGGTGTATACGAGCATATAGTCTGGTGAACAATCCCTTGTTCCATCAAATATTGTTGCAGATTCGAACTCAAGTACTCACCGCCATTATCAATCCTAAGAACCTGAATCTCTGCTTTATACTGAGTCATAAACCGTTTGTGAAATTTCTGAAATAAGTTACTAACTTCACTTTTAGACTTCATCAAACAAATCCAAGTCATACGAGTACAATCAACGATAAATGTCACAAACCATTTTGCTCCTCCAAAAGTAGTGTTTTTAGATGGACCCCAAACATTAGAATAGATAATCATAAGTGAAAGAGAGCTTCTACTTGGACTTGGAAGAAAAGAGCCGCAGTGACCTTTTGCGAGTTCACACTCATCACACCGAAAAGCAGAAATATCCAACTTTAAAAATAAATTTGGAAACAATTTCTTCAAATAACCAAAAGAAGCATGCCCTAGACGTCGATGCCATAGCCAAATATCTGATTTGTTCTTCTCACCTTCGGATCCTTCCATACTTAGAGCTTGAGTCAACTTGCTTGAACTTTCAGATTCGAGATTAGGTAATAGAGCTTCCCATGCCTAACCCCAAAACCAATCGTCTTATGAGTCCAAATATCCTTAAACACACAATGTGAAGGCCAAAAAACTACAATACAATGTAAGACAATAGTTATTTGAGCAACAGATAACAGATTAAAATTCAAGGATGGCACAACTAGGGCAGTATCTAAGGTTAGGTTGTTTGTGAGAGGTATGGAACCCTCGCCAGTAACAGTGGCATGATCACCATTGACAGTGGACATAGTTGATTTGGTGGATGGTTGAAAATTTTGGACTTTTAAAAGTCATATGGTCGGTAGCACCCGAATCAATTATCCATGCATTATTCATAACAGAAGCAGAAATATTAAAACTCTTACCATCATTACCTGCAGCTGTAGATTCGAGTCCAATACTCTTCCTAGCTCCATCAGCAGCTCCAACTACAAAAGTGGATTGGTTACAATTCTTCTTACGAGGATCCTACTATGATCCCAGTTCTCCGGGTAGCCGATAATCTCATAACAACGGGTTTTGGTATGACCGATTTTGCGACAATGAGTACACTTCCTTGACTCATACGATACTTTTGGTCCCATGGTAAACATCAGCAAATACCAACACAACAAGCTGGAATCGACGACAATGAGGATCGGGATCTTCTTCTTCACCTAACCCAGATCTTGTTAGGCTCTCATACCATGTAGAAATATTGTAATCAGATTTGGGGAAAATAATTTTTTTTATTCATTGTTTCTCTACTGTATATCTTCTATAACGAGTCATATGCAAGGCTAAGGTAGTAAAGAATGTACTCATCTGAGAGTTCAGATGATTTCAAATCTTCGACTAATTGCCTGAATTTGAGCAACCTTAAGAATCCGTTAAAGGCCGGAATTGCACCTTTTACTTCTTAGTTAAGTGAAAAATCTTGCCACTTGCACTACAAGTGTTTGTCAATTAACATTGGTTTTAAAGAATAAAAAGTATGTGGGAATTTCAAATAAAACTTCATAAAGGGGACTCCCCCAAAGTGTAGTTTTTCTAAAACTCATCAGGTTACAGTTACAACCGGATTACCTCATCATTAATGTAAACAAACTTCAAAATCTATTATATTAATATTCTCCAAATTAAAACCCCAAAAGAGAAAAACATTTTATACCCCTTATCATAATAGCCCCAATAATTTTTGGTAATCTTAAAGATTTAATAATTTATGAACTTCTCCAATTGATAGTTAAATTAGATTGGCATTGTCTAGAAATTCATTCAATACTCCAAGACAACTTGTAAATGAATATATGTATACTTGTAAGACAGCATTGAAAAGGGTGGATGAGTTTATATAAAATAATTCCAAAGCATGGCTAATTATGTTTTCAAGCATGACATAATGACCACTATGCCTGTTGGGAGCTTACATTCCAATAACTGACAAAATTAATTCTGAAAACAGTTGTTGTTTAACGATTTGCTTCTCCCTTTTCTGCAGGAACACTGGGAAAAGCAAATAAGTGGGTTATATTCTCATAGAACTAATTCTCACAATAGATGAGGATGTGGAGCTCACCTGCACCATTTTAATTTCCTGAATCACCTCTGAATCACCTTTCTAACAGTCTTGAAGGACCCAAACTGGGCACAAACATTGCAGGTGCATTTAAAGAATTTCCTCGGCCTTTCCTCCTTTAACAGTATTACCTCCAACAGAAGATTCTGCTGAGTGAGATACTTTCTTTTTCCTATAATGGGGCCTAAATTGGATCGAAGAAAGCAACTACTAGTAAAAATTAATCCCATAAAGGAAAAAGAAAGTGCCGAACTAATACACATCCTATTTAGAATCAATAAAGTGTTATTTTGGAAGAATAGAGCCTTCCTTCAGATAAAGCCAATCATTTGTTTGTTCATCAAAGTCTGCAACCACAGCAATAACATAATAAACTCCCTTCCGGAAGGATCTTTCCTGTACCGAATTTTACAAGTTAGAAGTCACAAAAATCTTGCAAAAGACAATCTTGAGATTGCCGTAAGATTGGGGTTTGCTATTGCATATCATTTTCTGCATCAAAAAGTAACTATAGTCAATGATACGGTGAAAATGGTGGAGTGGATCAATTCACATGAAGCAGCTCCACTATGGAAACTTAAGCACATCATTGTCAGTTGTCGTGAGATGATGGCCAAATGTATCTGTCGTTCACAAGAGGCGCAATACTAATATGGCAGCTCACAAACTTGTTAAGGCATGTTTGAGCTTTGAAAAAAAAAATGATGTTAAAGGCTTTCACCTGATATACAGTAACTGATCCATCTAGGCCAACAAATATGCTTGAAACAATTGTCAATAGGACACTCCCAACAACAACAAGAGGCCAAAATAGGATTGCTACACCAGCCATAGGAACATATGCATCGAGTTCCTCTTCCATTTCCTTTGCATTTGTGTATTACTCGTCCTCTTCCCTTGCGATCATCGCATTTGGTCTACTTTTCTTCAGTGCAACCCCAGCACCTGCCCATGAGAAGATGAAGTTCATTATGTTCCGAATAATAGTGGCAAGATGCAGATATTCATTTCGAAAACAAAGGCTATTTCTGTTGGATATATTGGTATATTCTCTCTATATAAATATTGCATGTGCGTATGAATAACACGTGTATTGAACGTACAATTGAATGGATATTGGAATGCGGATTTGTGGGCTTATAACCCGATACCCAAATCAGTATTTAGAGATAAATACTGGCTTGTGATAGCAGTCTAGGTATTCCAATCTTGATACCTAGGATGAATATCTCAAGCAACTTAGATCTAGAGATAAACCCTAATTCCCAATTGTTAATTTCTCACAAAACCTAACAATCTTGAGATATTATTAATCAATTTGTGAGATTAATTAAGAGGGAAAAAGGAACTTTGTTGGATCCCGTCGTTCCGGTCGGATCTCGTCAAAGCCGTCGAAGCTCCGTCACCGACCGTCGCCATCGATGCCATCATGGTCGGTGTCGTCGCGCAGACGTTCATCGTCTGTCGTAGCTTTTCGTTCAACACCGTCGACCAGCAGCCGAGGCGGTCGATCAGCAAACGAATCGAATCTGATTCCACCTATGCCGCCTTCGCCCTTTGACTGGTCGCAGATCGACTGCGCCGCCCTCCTCCTTTTGTCTAGTCGCAGATCGACGGTGCTGCCCTCTCCTCCAGATCCGTGCTGTGCCCCGTCATCTTCCTCCTCTTGTTCCTCTTTGCTGTGTAGATTCGAACCCGAAGATTGAACCCAAATTCTTTTTTGCCTCTTTGATCTTCAGTTGTCATTTGCAAGATTTGTTCTTGTGATAGTCAGATCCAAACCCGATTCATTGAGAATCTGATCTCTGGCTTTTGGATTGTGGAGAAGAAGATAGTTGGGTTCTCTCTCATTTGAGTGACAGGGGTTTGAGTTCGTTTCAGAACTGCCCATAACCTGTTTGTTGAAATCCCCCCACCGAGTTCAATCCTTGAAATTGAGATTGGTTTGATTAGAAATGGGTGAGATTTGCTCAAAGAGAGCAGCAGTGGATTTGTCCCTTATTGGTTTTGGCATAGATTGAGATACTCTGGAGGGTGCAATACGGGATAGATCGGATGTGTTTCGAAATAGATTTGACCTTAATCAATTGCAGGGAAAGAGACAGTGTAAGATAAGTTTTTTACTTTCCTCGCATTAAATTTCCGTTAAATATTTTGCTATGTGCTGGAAGTTCAAAACATTGGTTTTAAGTTTATTTTGAATTATAGAATTACTGTGATGCTAAATGGTTAAGTTCAAGACTGTATTAATCATTTGTTTAATTAAATACAAGTTGAACAGTTATTTTGGCTATGTGCTAAAACCAAATATTTTTTTTTAAAGTTAAACTGTATGTTGACTATAAAATTGAATCTCCAATTAAATTGTTGTGAATTAGATAGTGCTAATAATTTGTTTAATTGGCTAATCCTTAACGATTTGATGAATGTAGGAACTTCAAAATTACTTACAAACTGTGTGTATTGGAGACGATGGATTTGCATCACGGCATGATAAGTCTGCACTACGCAGGCTTCTCCATCGAATTTGGAAAACACTTCTAACTAGAAGTATCGGTATGATCTACTCTAATTTTCTTAGTATTTTTCATGTGATGAATGTGTTAACGTTTTGTGCGTTTGATCATATGATTGAAAGTTTTAGATCATAGTTATTCTCGCTTTGGAAAACCAGCATGTTTAGGGCTGTTAAGTGTTATCATACCATGTGTATAGAAAGTTTGACAAATTCATTGTTTGCAGTTTATGTGAGATTACATATTTGCTTCTCTAAAATTTTAGAAATAAAATAAAAATTGTATAAGATGTATTACAAATGTCGGTAACTTAGGAGAGAGCATCTCTTAATGTAGAATATGACTCTACTAGTTACGCTTTGTTCCTTCTCATTTATTGTACTGTATGTGCAAAGTTGAATTATAATAAGTTAGTCATTATCTCATTTAGCGTTATGAAGATGATGATGAAGAACGAATAAAGGAAAGAACTCTTCGCTCAATGTGTTTGAGCAAGTGGGAATTGTTAAAACCATTAGAGAAAACAAATAATTCTTGTAAAATGTGATAGAGTAATTTTGTATTAACTCTTATAAAGTGCATATATTGTCAATCGCATGTATAAGTTGAGTTTAACAAATGAGACAATTAATAATAATAGTTCTAATTGTGTTCTTGAACTTAGCATAATTGGCTAGGATTTAAGAACTATATGTATTCAATTGTTTGTGAGGAAATGTGATTTAATTATCAAAACTATGGAGAAAATGGAGTTAAAAGCTATTGAGTAAAAAGCTTTAACATCCAAGTTGTTTTGAAATTTAGAATCACTATGAACTATATATTAAATTGTTTGTTCTTGTTAAAACTTATAATTTTACTAAATGACACTTCATTAAATATGACAAATGTAAAGTTTGAATTCAGATTTTCATCACTAGAAAATCATTTTGTATGGTCTCTAGGAGTTCACAACTTTTTGAATCAATACATTCTGATATTTGTGATCTCAGCAGCTTTGTGACTATGTGAGATAATTGTTGGTCAGAAGTATTTAATCGCTTTTGTAGATGATTAATATAAGTCTGTCATATATATGAAGAATGAAGCACTTGTTATTCTTAATGAATTAAAAAAAATTATAGTTAAATGCTAAAAATCAAGGATTCAGATTTGATAAAGGTGGTGAATATGTTTTAACAATTTAAGAGAAGCTTGCATTTGGCATAATCTCTACTGCACTCTACTTACAACAGTTAAATGATATTGATAAAAGTTAGAATCAAATACTTAGAGAAATGTTGAATTCTATATTATTGACTGTTGTTTGTCTTGTGTAATTATGAGTGATGTTGTGTTGTTAATCATATCTCTAATGTGTTACTACACTCTAAATTGAATATACCTTGTAAATCATGGCATGAAAACATAATTAATTTGAGCGAAAATTTGTGTTGTGATACATCTGTTAGAGTAAATGACTCTAGAAGGCCTAAAGTAGGACCTACAACATATATTTGTGTGTTTAGAAAGTGCAGAATGTAGTTCGGTGGACAGATGTTGGATCTATCTAATTTGTGTTAGAAGAATCTAAACTTGCAGAGTTATTTGAGGATGTGTTCATCAAAGATAAATTTATGAAATGATTTAGTCCTGCAGACACAGTCAATGATTCACTGTTGGAATCTAGAACTAGTCATACTGACACTTAAACCTGAATGACAAATGAGCTAAGAAGAGTCTTTAGTAGACAATGAGATGATTTTGTGTCATACAATAATACTTTAATTTAGTTGATCTGCCGAAAGGGGCTAGAACTATAGTTAGTAAGTGGGGTTTTGTAGAAGAAACTTAATTTTGATTGTTCAGTAGCAATTTTAATGCTTTTTAGTAGCTAACAGATTGACTGAAAAAAAGGGATAGATTTATTTGATGTCTAGTCACATGCTTTTCATATTGCTACAATAAGTATTCTTCTTACCCTTACATCAATTGAAAACTTTGTCATTCATAAAGGATATTTAAAAGGCTTTGTACTGAATAGTTTTGTACTGGAAAGTTTTGAACTAATATGTTCAGTGAACAAGATTTACAATTTAGTAAAATTTAGTAAAACATGTATAGCCAACGAATAAATAATTTGACTAATTTTTGAAAGAGCCTAGTATATGAATCAAGTAATTCAGATCAGTGCCTTCAACTTTGTGGTGTGTCAAATATAATGGCTATTATTTACTTGTTCTGTTGATATGCATGTTCTTGAAAGTGACCTCTCTATTACAAATGAAGTTAAAATTATGCTATCTAAAGAATTCAATATGAAAACCTAGGTACTGTGGGCACCATAGGTATAAGGGTGAGTTTTCAGTTGGCAAGGGATAACTCTTAGTCAAACTCATCAAATCAAAATGTATTTCAAAAGTGGGGATATAGTGATTGAAAGTGTGTTTTGAAACACCTTATGATTATGATAAAAGGTTGACATCTGATGATGGTGCAACTATGAGACAGGTAGATCATTCTAAAAGAATTGACAGTCTCATATATACAAAGATCTGTACTAGAATAGATATAGCCTTTGAGGTAGATATAATTTGCAGATTTACTAATAATCTCATACACATTTGAGTGCCCTTAAGAGGCTATTGAGATACTTGAGTGGTATTCAAGAGTTTACTTTGTGTTACTCTAGTCATTCTTCGAATGAATGGATGATCTGATGTATTATGATGCTCAGAATTTAGTGAAAGTCGATAACTAGTAGATATATGTTTAGACTAGGAGAAACAGAAATGTTATGGAAATAAAAAGCAAACAGGCACTGTTCTATTATTCATGAAATCAGACCTCTATGTGTAATCCTCTGCAGGGGAAAAGGCTGAGTGGATTGAAGAAATTGTTGCTAGTTATCCATTAAGAAGTTTAAGTAACTCTCTAATTCTATTATGCGACTATCAACCTACAATGCACTGTGGCTCATAACTCACTCTATAATAGTTAGAGGAGTATATTAAGGCTGAAAGAAGCCTAGTTGAACTTTCTCATAGATAAAGTGCAATTGTGACAAGAATGGCTAATGCTCTTGCTAAGAGACTTGAAAGTGATCTAATTATCAAAACTGTCGGGGAAATGAAGTTGAAAGCTATTGACTAAAAAAGCTTTAACATCTAATTGTTTTGAAATTTAGAATCTAATTGGAGCCATAGAGAAGTTCAAACTTAAGCATCAATTTTAGGCAGTTGATATGTTTTAGATAATTTTGATGATTCCACATAAATTCCACAAATATATAATGTCATTCCAATTTTGATGGTATTATATATCTAGGGAATTTACTTAGAATAATCATATAATTCCAATACGAAACATGAAAACTTGTCGATGTATTTCCGATAATTAAATTGTCCTAAATATCATTTCAATTTTGATGATATGTCTTTTATGGATACATGTTTCATTCCAATTTTGATGATTCAATGTTAAATCATGATTAAAACAGCAGTCTTTTCATTCCAATATGAAACATAGTATGGTTCTTGTGTAGAAACTATAAAGTTCATGTACTTTATTTATTAAAGATACTTGATTGTGATGCTTGGGTTAAATTTTTGCTAAGCTAATTATGAATTGTGCTAAGTTCTTTTGTAGAACTAGACACTTTGTGAAATTTGTTGGAATTCTTAGAGATGTGTCTCTTGATATTCTTGTTTTCTATAAGCTAGCAAAGATGGAGGAGATGAATCTGTCAACATAGATTTCAAAAATAATGATTTGCTCAAAATGGAGGAGTAAACATAAAGCAGTGTGCAAGGATAAAGTTTTAGTTTATTTCTTTCGAGAATAAATTAGTCACTTGCTTAGTAAAACTTCTGTTAAGTTTAAGACTCTTGTGTTCATGAGCTTAAAACTCATATTTTGTTCTTGAAGTTTATTTGCTTTGTTTGATTTTGAAACTATGACAGATTATTCCAGTTGGTTTAGTCTTTATGAACTATTCTGAATTGGATATGGTTTGGAACTAGTTAATTATATTGGTTTAGTCTTGATTGAACTATTCAGTTTTATAATTCTATTGGTTCTTACAAAACTATACCTTTATGATGCTTTTCTTTTATGGACTGCTATCAGCCAGTCAGTCTGAACTGATGAGATAATCTTGTACTTTATATATTGAGAATATAGGAGGAGATTGTTGGATATATTGGTATATTCTCTCTATATAAATATTGCATGTGCGTATGAGTAACACGTGTATTGAACGTACAATTGAATGGATATTGGAACGCTGGTTTGTGGGCTTATAACCCGATACCCAAACCAGTATTTAGAGATAAATACTAGCTTGTGATAGCAGTCTAGGTATTCCAATCTTGATACCTAGGGTGAATATTTCAAGCAACTTAGATCTAGAGATAAACCCTAATTCCCAATTGTTAATTTCTCACAAAACCTAACAATTTCTAGCTAACCACAAAGCCCAAAGAGTACTACTAGCAATTGTAATATCCCACGTAATTAAAAGTTCCTTACTGATGCTGCTGTTTTTCAGGTGTGAGGGCAACAAATAGTGAGTTCTACTTGTGAATGCGAAGGATAGATCTCAGTCGTAGATCTGGATTTGAGGTGAGGTTGGAGAGGTGAATCTGCTGGTGGTCACCCTTGCTGTTGGCCTCCGGATTCCTGCACAAAGCCCATAAACACCGGGAGTCTTCCCGGTGGCGGGCCCTCCGAAGATCAAGTTAGTGATTGAAAAATGAAATTAGGATTTTGGAGGCAAAAAGTTCTTTACCTGGTCAATGTGGAGAGGGTCTAGTATTTATATCTAGAGAGAGGAACCCTAATGGGTCGGGTTGACCCTTTCCTGTGGGCCAGATAGGTGTAGCGGGTTAGCTAGTGGCCCATAGAGCATGCAGACCTGCTCTAGCGGATCTCTGGATCCTGATGGGATCAGACGGCTCAAATGAGGCTGAAATTTTACCCAAATCATAGACCCCCACTCCTGGAGGGTTGGGTGTACCAGCCGTTGATGAGTAGTTCAATCCTGTGGAAAAAATCGGCCGACAGCGCGAGCAGGGGTGAAACAGTTTGTTTTCACGAAGCATGGTCTGTCACAGGCTCGAGATCCCCATCGAGTTCTGTAAACCCCCGTTTCTAATTTTTCAATTTTTCTTTTCCCAAACCCTGTAATATGAGTTACCTGATTGTAATTTTGTTGTGTTCTTCAACCCAAGTGTATTATTTCAGTCGATCAATTCTTTTTTTTTTGTGAATCGTGCAATTCTTGTACACCTATTCAATTGTAGCATATGTTGTCTATCCAAATTAATTTATATATTCTTAATTGTTTTCTTATTGAATTCTAAATCCAAACCCGTTAACCCAAACCCAAACCCGCTAACCCAATTCCCATAATCCTCCCTGCTAATTGCCCAGTATCTTCAACCCCCTCCACGTACATCTCCCCAATATCTCCAAAATCTCCTAATTTACTACCTAACCACTACCCCCATTCCTCCTAACTTATTGACCTACTAAATCCTAACTAAACCCCCCTAATCTATCCATTTACCTAACTAATCATTCCCCTACTCAATCAGCCGCCCCCTGTTCACCTTCTTCATCTTCAATCCGAGCTGTCTTTGCCACAATCTCACAACCCGACCTCCTCCTCGTAGACCAACCACCCACTGCCACCTCGCGACCCTCCCCCTTCCATCAACTTCAACCTCCAAACCCACCTGCACCTCACCGAGCACCAAGCTCCATCAACTCCGCCTTCGCCCTCACCCTCCGATCACCTTCCCTCTACTTGCATCCTCCGCTGCCGCACAACCGGTCATCCTCTGCATCTCGAAGCCCCATCACCCGTCCCCTCCACCACTGCGTTCGTCGCCGTGCAACACCTCGACGCTCTGTTCCACCACTCCGCACCACCAACTTGTTGCCACTCGACGTTCCGACCGCACGCCTCGTCGTCGCTCCTTCCACATCGCCTTCACCTCCTCTCTCTCCCCCTTGCTGCTCAATCGACCACAACAGTGACCCTGACACTACCTCTCCTCTTCACCACAGCCCCAGCATCCATCGACCTCCATCACAATCAGCACCTTGACTCCTCGACTGCGAAACATTGTTGCTCACCGACTGAAGCCACCTCCTCGATGCCCCTGTCACCACCTGCACCCATCGCCTGCACCTCCCCATCCACCTCGCCTCCATCTTCACCGTGCTCGCTGCCTACACACTCCCCGCAACCCTACTGCTTGCCATTGTCGCCGTCTCTTGGTGTTGCTACCGTCTCTCGCAGTTGGTTGCCGCTGTCTCTGTTGTGTTGCCGCCATCTCTTGGTGTTTCTGTTGTCTCTTGCTGTTGGTTGCAGCTGTTGTCTTGCCCGAAGCCGTTGTCGATGCCATGTGCATTGCTGTAACCCTTATTTTTTATTTTGGATTTTTATTGTATTTTATTTCCTTTTCCCCAATTATTGTATTCGAATTTTCTTTGAATAATAAATCTTGCTTCTTTTTGGGCTCATTTACTCTCTTTTGATCATTTTGTACTCTTTTGGCTTGAATTCTGCTATTTTTGGCTCACGACAAATTTTGCTCTTTGAGTTTTGAGTTTAATTTGATCCGCTATATGTTGATCTCATTGTCTTCTATTTACTCGTCTCTTTTTGGAGCCTAAACCCATACCCTAAATCCATTAACCCACAACCCAAAACCCCACATCTTAATTACCCAATAAATACCCCATTAACCCTGAATATTAATTAACCCTATTCATCTTTCTCTCTCTCCAAACTCGCTGCTCTCATCTAACCCATCCCCACTTCCTCAGCTTCATTTGAAACCCATCCCGGTGCACCTCGTCGCTCTCCTATCGTCCTCTTCCGCCTCCGATCATACCCGTCATCACCCCCACCATCCTCAACTTCATCGCCCCTAGCCTTAAACCCCATCCTCGCATTCCCGTCCATGCCCAAGCTTCGACCCCCTGCATCATCCAACCGCCAACCGACCACCCATTGCCTCCACCGCTTGAACCCATCATCCGATCGTTCTTTCCACCCTTGCCGCATCCCCCCCGTCCCCATTGTCAACGTCCTAGCTCCACATCCCCTCGAACCCACCATCTCCGTCGCCTCCTCTGTTTCGGTGGAGAAATAGAGCTCCGACCCCCGCCATCCTTATCGCTGCCATCGCTCCTCCAATACTAGCGCCCCACCATCAGCACCCCCAAACACCCCACCAGTTCATCGCAGTCGCCGCCGTTCCCCCACCGCGATCTCTCTCTCTCTTTCTTCGTTGCTCGATATTCGGAGGTAGGAGATTTGATTTTGCTTTTTGGTGTTCGGGTGGGGAAACTGTGTTTGTTGTTTGTGAAGGAGGAAGGAATTGAGTTGCTGTGGTTGCTGTTTCGTGTGTGGACTTGATCGGTTGTGTGCGTGTGTATTGCATGTAGCTCGCACGTGCTTCGTAAACGTGGTTCGTTGCCTGGGATTCTCATCCTGTTATTCTGTTATATTCGACTCTATCATCTAACAAGCAAGTCTCTTCTTGAACTAGTTTATTGTTTGTGTTCAAGATTCTTTGATCTCCCCAAGTAAATCCCAATCTTTTTATCATATTGCTATTGAATTCCGTTAAGTATATTGAGGGTTTACAAGAACTAACCCAATATATGCTTAACATCGTGCCTACATCTTCGATCTAAAACCTAGTCCCTCTTGCACATTGCATATGCACGTTTACGTGAAAAATAACTAGATCCATGTTATAGAATTATTTGATGAATTGAATATGTCGATTGAATTTGATTTAATGAATTGATTACCATGGCTGTAAAATTGCATCTTAAACCTAGAAATATGCATGTTAAACATCTAGCATCACTATGATTATTAATTAGCATGAACTATATGGTTGTATGATAAAGTTGTTGCCTTTTCATATCAAACTATTTTCTGGACTGCTGTTTGTGTCTTTTTGTATCAGATTTTCGACCATGTTACTGTTGTAATTTGGAATAACCTTCTAAATATGAATTATAGCCCCATGAGTCTATTTTCCAGAAATTTTGAAGGAATTGAATTCTGATATATAATTTGTGAGATATCAGTATTTTAGTACAACTGTGTCTGAATTTCTAAATTCACAAATTCATGCATATCTTTCTGTTTCATAATTAAATAGATTATGCTAACAGTAAAATAAAAATATGAAATTAATTTTGCTGAGTCTTGACATGTGTAGCAATCACCCTGAATTTTTGTAGATTTAATTGATGAGTATTCTAACCTAAAACATATATGTGAACACAATCTATAACTTGCTGCCTGAACATAAAATCTGAAAAGAATAGAATTTTCAACCTAGTTTCTGTAACTTTTATATGTTGTGTATATATTCGCTGGAACCGGCAGAGAGTCTGGCTTCCAGAATTTTTGACGGATCCAGATTTGCCTTTCTATAGTAGTGGTAATCTGTGTTTTTGTACAGCAACGTCATGCTGTCCAGATTGTGTGATTTGTGTTAATTTAATATGTTTGCTTCTTGCTTTGTCTGTAACGAGTAGAATTAGTCACACCTAACATAATAAAACATTGAAACCTTCTTGCATGCTCACATAGAATAAAATAAAATATTAACAATTCGGGATATTATGGGATGACTTGGTAGTGAACAATCGAAAACTGTACTCGGTCGGACCCTACTGCCCGACTTGTACTGACTGATGGCCATAAAATACTACTTGATAATTACTGTCACTGAACATTAATCACTGATTACTGGGCCGAGTACACGATCCGTGAATTCACCATCAGTCTAAAGCATTCACTGTGTACTTGCGCCGAACCTGTGGAATGGGACGTAGTAGTACGTTCACTATATAGGCTAATAAAATGATTAATAACTCGTATTTGACATTTCATGCTTGATCCCATATACTGTCATCAACATTGGACTTGAATTGAAACTGTTAATTAATGCATGCTCCATATAGACCCCTTGACATTATTGCCAATCTTTGAATTTTTTTATTGACTTTGATCCCATCTCTTCTTTTGATATACCACGTTCATATTATTCTCTGTTTTCTCTACTTAATGTCCATGACTTGCTCTAAGGACATTATTTTCCTTTACTTTAGATCAAGAATTTGCAGGTACTGGAGGAATAATATCAGAAGGAACTGGTGAGCAACGATTCTAGAAGTTGGAACCGAAGATTATGCTTCTTGAATTAGTTTATGCTAGATTTATTTCTTTTGAACATTGTCTTTGACATTATACTTTGTTTCGAGTTTTTTATGACCCAGAGTTTGTTTTATCTCAGATGTTGGATATTATTATTTGGATTATCTCATTTATTATTGAAGTTGATCTTGTTTATGTGATTATATCTCCTTGCGTGGTTGTGATTGTTATTTCATATTGCTGAGTTAGACTAGTACAGCTTATGAATGGTGTTTACATTATTTGTTGGGCCTAAGTTACTGTTTGTGTCTTCGTGTCTTTTTGTATCAGATTTTCGATCATGTTACTGTTCTCTAAATATGAATTATAGCCCCATGAGTCTATTTTCCAGAAATTTTGACAGAATTGAATTCCGATATATAATTTGTGAGATATCAGTATTTTAGTACAACTGCGTCTGAATTTCCAGATTCACAAATTCATGCATATCTTTCTGTTTAATAATTAAATAGAACATGTTAACAGTAAAATAAAAATATAAAATTAATTTGGATGAGACTAGACATGTGTAGGAATCACCCTGAATTTTTGTAAATTTAGTTGATGAGTTTTCTGACCTAAAACATATATGTGAACACAATCTATAACCTGCTGCTTGAACATAAAATCTGAAAAGAATAGTATTTTCGACCTTGTTTCTGTAACTTTTATATGTTGTGTATATGTTCACTGGAACCAGCAGAGAGTCTAGCTTCTAAAATTTCTGACGGATCCAGATTTTCCTTACTATAGTAGCGGTAATCTGTGTTTTTGTACAACAACATCATGCTGTCCAGATTGTGTGATTTGTGTTAATTTAATATGTTTGTTTCTTGCTTTGTCTGTAACGAGTAGAATTAGTCACACTTAGCATAATACAACATTGACACCTTCTTGCATGCTCACATAGGATGAAATAAAATATTAACAAGCTGGGGTATTATGGGATGACTTGGTAGTGAATAATCAGAAACTGTACTCAGTCGGGCCCTACTGTCTGACATGTACTAACTGATGGCCATAAAATACTGCTTGATAATTAATTTCACTGAACATTAATCACTGATTATTGGGCCGAGTACACGATCCGTGAATTCACCATCTGTCTAAAGCGTTCATTGTGTGCTTGTACCGAACCTGTGGAATGGGACGCAGTAGTACTTGCACTAGATAGACTAATAAAATGATTAATAACTCGCATTTGATATTTCATGCTTGATCCCGTATACTGTCATCAACATTGGACTTGAATTGAAACTATTAATTAATGCATGCTCAATATAGACCCCTTAACATTATTGCCAATCTTTGAATTTTTTTATTGACTTTGATCTCGTCTGTTCTTTTGATATACCATGTTCCTATTATTCCCTATTTTCTCTACTTGCTGTCCATGACTTACTCTAAGGACATTATTTTTCTTCGTTTTAGATCAAAAGTTTACAGGTTCTGAAGGAATAATACCAGAAGGAATTGGTGAGCAACGATTCTAGAAGATGGAACCGAAGATTGCGCTGCTTGAATTAATTTATGCTAGATTTATTTCTTTTGAACATCGTCTTTGACATTATACTTTGTTTTGGGATTTTTTGATCCAGAGTTTGTTTTATCCCAGATGTTGGATATTATTATTTGGATTATCTCATTTATTATTGAAGTTGATCTTGTTTATGTGATTATATCTCCTTGCATGGTTGTGGTTGTTATTTCACATTGTTGAGTTAGATTGGTACAGTTTATGGATGGTGTTTACATCATTCGTTGGGCCTATATTACGTACTCGTATTCCGTACTTTGAGGAGCGGGGCGTGACAGTTGCCATCGGGACTCTCGTTTCCATTATTCTTTTATATTCGAAATCATCGTCTAAAAGGCAAGTCTCTCTTGAACTAACTCATTGTTTTTGTTCAAGAAATTGTCCGATCTCTGCAAGTAGTTCTTATTTCATTATCGTATCGTATTTGCTTGATACCTTTCAATGAAACTATTACGGATTCATCAGCGAAACCAAGTTCGTGCTATATCCTTGAATATAACCTAAGCCGTGTTACCATTGTCATATGCATACACCACACTGTACAATGTAGAGATATAAGTTAGTCTAGTATATTTTGATTGTATGCATTGGATTAGTATGAATATTGTTGATAAATTCTAAACCGTTGAAACGACGAGTTTCTCTCTTGATAACTATAGAAATGCACCTGAAATACTGGATATGAATGCTTGTAAACTCTATGATAGAATATGTGTGTTGTATATCTCGATTGTTAATTTATCATGTCGCTGCCTTGCTGTCTAGTTTGTGTTGTAGTGAAATTTTGACCCCTGTTACTATTAGAATTATTTTAAACTTTATAAATGAAAGTCATATCCCTCTGAATCTATTTTCCAGAACTTTTTACAGATTTAAATTCTGATTTATAAACTGCAAGTTATCGTATTTTTAACACTGCTAGGTTTTAATTTTCCAGAATGTTGTTTACTAGCATCTCAACATGAATTGATAATTTAAATAATATGTTAAGAGTAGAATTAGAACTTTACATTAACCAGGTTGCTGCTAGACATGATTAGGTGTCACTTTAATATTTTATAAGAAGAATTGATGACTTTCTAGACTCATATGCATACAAGAATATGACTTTAGATTGGTGGCAGATCACTAGTTCAGTAAAGAACCAAACTTTTGAATTTGTTAAAGATAATATAAAAAAAAACTTATTAAATAAGAGTTGTAGCCCTGTGTGTCTGGAATCCAGGATATCTGACAATTTTTTAGTCCGACTTATGAATTGCTAGGTATTCTGATTATTGTGGAGTAAAATCTGAATTCCAGAATACAGTCTGAAAATACATCACCATGTTTAATTAATTGAAATAGTAGATTAAATTAAGAATTTAGGCATGAGATTAATTGTGTTGTCATTAGGGTTGGCATTCGGGTCGACCGGGCCGGGTCGGGTCGAACCCACCCGGGTTGAAGGTTGACTTGGGCGGGTTCGGGTCGGGTCGGAGGCTTAACCGGGCCGGGCCGAGTCGAAGAGATGAAATCGCAATCCGCCCAACCTGTGAACCCTTTCGGGTCCAACCCGGGTCGGTTCGGGTCGGGTCGCGGGTTGGCCCGGTTAGAGAGTGAACTTTTTTTTTTTTACTTAAAAAAAAAATAATAAACATTAAAAATAATAATAATAATAATAATAAGATTGAAAGAGTGAAATTGCAAAAAAAAAAATTGATACATTATTCATATGATTTCAAGTTATACAAGTTTCACAATTTGTAATAAGAAATAAAGATTTCACAAATTTATTTTATACACTAACAAATTTCTTATATACAATTTCAATTTACTTCAATTTTCCTAATTTGAATTTTGGAATAACAAGCAAAGATTTAATACAATTTTTTTTATCTATTTACAATTGTCTTCAATTTGATGGCCTTCAATTTGTTGTTGTTGACTTGTTGTTGTTGGTCTTGAATTCTTCATTTTGGTTGCTATTGATGTTGTTGTTGTTGTTCTTTCGGTGAATTGCTCCCACTTGTGGACGTAGATAATACTTTCCCTTGTGTCCTATCTTCAGCCTTCAGCCAGTCTTCTGTGCAAACGAGCATCTCTAACGATTCGGGCTTCAAGCGATTCCTGTAATCAGTTAGAGCCATGCCACTTGAAGAAAATGCACTTTCAGAAGCAACTGTAGAGATAGGAGTTTGTAGATCTTTAGCCATATATTTAAGAATATTGTAAGTGTGTTCATGGTCTTTCCACCATTGTAAAATATCTAGTGAAGAAACAGAAGACTCAGAATCTTGTTGGTTATACCAATTTAATTCATTTGGTTGATTAGTCCTTGGTTTTTTGGATTGAATTTGTGCAAGTAAGTTGAATGTTCTATCATCAAATTTACTCTTACCCTTACCTTTAGAAGTAGCAGAAGAAAAACTAACTACAGAAGTTGTACTACTAGAAGCAAAATATCTATCAAAATAATCAAACAAGTTATTTAATGTAGATTCAAATTTAATAAAAAAGAAGCGCAATCAATTTCAGTTTCTTCATCCCCAAGTAATACAAAAAATATTTCAATCAAACTCTTCGTACCTTCTAATTTGATACGAGGATCCATAACGGTAGCAACACAAAAAAACATAGGAGGAGGATTAAAATACTTCAAAATTTTTTTGTATGCAGGTTTGACAATATCACCAACAAAAGCATCATTAACATTTCGTTAAAAGTTTGCATCATAGTAACTATTGAAATAAAAATGCCACTAGAAATAGATTCATATGATTTTGAAAATTTTAAAGTTGCGGTTTAAAAGGTTCTAAAAATTTCAACAAAGATTCGGCAAAATACCAATCGGGGGGAGTCATTTCAAAATTTGGCATATTTTTTGCGATACAAAAATCATTTATACATGCTTTATATTCAGTAACAACATGTAGTAAATCAAAAGTAGATTTCCATCGGTATTTAACATCCTTTGAAAATTTTCTAAAAGGTACATTTGAAATCCTACACCAATTTTTTCATTCTTGAAATACGGTGCCACTTAATGCAATAAAATGTACACAATTTCTAATTTTAAGTATATATGGATCGGCTATTTTTAATGCATCTTGAACACATAAATTTAAAATATGACATGCACATCTGTCATGAAAAATATTGTCAGATGGAGGGTTTAATGCGGATTTTAAAATACTATTTGATGCATTGTTGTAGATGCATTATCAAAACTATTACACATAATTTTATCGCGAATATGAAAAACATCACAAATTTCTAAAATACGGTTTACTATTTCAACGCCATTATGGTGATAAGGACAACACGGCAAGTGATATGATTCTTTTTTGAATAATCCAATCATTGTCGATCCAATGACAGGTTATTCCCATCATTGGAATATTGTTGCAACCCTTCCGACAATCTGAAGTTAAACAAACTCTAAAAGTTAAACTCCATAAAATTGCAATCAAAGCGTCCTTCATTTCATTGTACATTTTAAAACAATCCGATTTGCAAGTATTTCTCGGGATTCTTCTAAAATGAGGGTTTAAGGTCGTTTGATTAAAATTTTCCAAGTCCCTACTCTCGGGATAGGAAAATGATAACTCTTCCTTTATTACTAATCGGGCCATTTTCCGACGAACAAGGTCGGGATCATAGGGTGGCTATCAACTAGACCGGTCCTAGGGTGGATTTTTTGTTGGCCGGGTAGGTCAACAAGAAGATCTTTATGAACACTTAGGATGTGTCGCTTAATTGTACCCGTGCCCTCACCCCTCTTCTATTTGTATTGCTTAGAACATGTTTTACAAACTTTCAAACCTATACCCGGAGTTTCTTCGTCCGGGATATAATCGTAAAATTTATGCAATCACTACTTTCCCCTCTAGTTTTCCTACCACTAGGGGGTTGTGTTGTTTCGGTTTCTTGTTGTTGTTGTTCTTCTATTTGTATGTCTCCTACAAACTCATCGTGTGTACCCTATTGTTGGGTAGGAGGATCATGGTACTCTTTGGTGGGCTCACTATGTGGGACAGTTGGTGGCCTACGGGAAGTGCCGGTGGAATCTTGCCCACTTTGGCTACGACCGCTACCACGTGATCTAGACATGTTTATATGTAGTAGTGTATGTAAAAAAAAGCTACACAATGTAGGGGCGATAAGTTACAAAAAAAAATCTAGAAAACAAGAGGGTTGTGAGAGAGAAGATAAAAAAACCAACAAATAAACAAGATACCAAAAATTATAACTACAAAAAAAATAAAAATTGAAGAAGAGGGATATAAAATTTTGATACCGTTCACCGTGGATACGCGTATATGAAAAAATCCGTGAAAATAAGAATAGAAGTAGAAGTAGAAATCCGGAATTGAAGACTCGAGGAGAGCTTGGAGGAGAGTAGAAGATTTGATCACTTGGAGTTGGAGGAGAGTTGAAGACTTGAAGACGTTGTTGAATTTTGACTTCAAAACGATCGGAATTTGATCGTGTATATGACTTGCTAGCTTGTTTGTTCAATTGTTCAAAAATTGAAATAAATTGAGTAATAATAGTAGAGAGAGTAAAAGAGTAAGGTGTGAATTTTTTATTTGAGTTTTGGGGGTATTTATAGGGTAAAAAAACACAAAAAAACCAAAAAACGGCTAAAATAGCCATTCAACGGCTCTGTGCTACAGTAACCGACCGTTGGACCCGCGAGTCAACGTTCGACCCGGAGCGGGTCAAACGGTTCGCAATCTGCGGGTTGACGAGCGGGTTGGGTCCTTTTTCGCGGGTTACCAGGCCAGGTTGAGCGGGTTGGATTCGTTAATTTAGCGACCCGGGTCGACCCGTTAACGTTAACAGGTTCGACCCGAACCCGAACCGTGGTTTCGCTAGCCGGGTTAAACGAGCGGGTCGCGGGCGGTTCACGGGTTGACCCGACCCGTTTGCCATCCCTAGTTGTCACTAAACACTACTAGAAACTAAATTATGACTTTTATAAGATTTTAAAGTGATTTTTCAACTAACTTTTATATACAAGAATTTGATCCTAACTTGCCGCCTGAACATGAAACCAGCAAAGAATAGAACTTTTCACCTAGTTACTATGATTATAATATATTGTGTGAATATGCGTTGGAACCGACAAAGATTCTAGTTTTTGGAACCTCTGACAAAACCTGATTTGCTTCCCTGTAGCAGTGGAAAAGTCGGCTTTTGTACAACAATGTCTTGCTATCCAGAGATTGCATTCTTCATGTTTAATTGTAAATCTGTTTAAACCTTGCACTACACTACATATCACTCATTGTACAGTCATTAATACCTTGTTGATATCATTTCTTGATACTCATTCCATCGTTTGCACATTCATGATTCATGTTAATAAATAGTAACAAGCCAGGGTAATATGGGTCGACTTTGTAGTGAACAATCAAAGACTGTACTCGGATAAGAGGCCCGTGTTTTCCTATATTGTTATCGTTATCTTGTATCGTATTGTGGAAAAATTCACGTTATGGATTGTGATTGTGGATTTTTGTTATTGATTATCATGCCGAGTACATGATTTGTAGAGTTCACCACTATATTCTAAATGTTCACTTGCTTGTGTACACCGATCCTGTGGTATGAGACATAGTATTACATGCATTAGATAAGGTAATAAAATATGATAGACCTAGGAGTGAAACTTGCATTGATCTTGGTTATTGTTATCGACTTGATTCTCATTTTATTGTTATTTCTAATCGTTGAATTGTTGATTATTACAGCTTATGAATGATGTGGTTGCATCATTCGTTGGGCCTACGTCACAACCCCATATTTTATTATATTTTGGGAAGCGGGGAGTAACAGATTTTTAGTGGTATCAGAGTCGAGGTTAGGCTCTAGCCAGGTTAACTCAATAATATGTACACCTTGTTATCACATGAACATGTAGTAACCAACTTATAATCTGGATACTCACCGATTTGATCGGGTTGCAGACTATGGCTCGCCAAGGCTCTTCCACTTCTCGACCTAGGGAGGAACAACCAAACAATGCTGCTATCCTTCAGACTATGTAGCAAATGATGGCCTTACAACAAGAGCACAATGAGTTGATGGGGGCTACCTCGGAGGCAGCTAACCGAACTGCTGTTGGACCCGCACCAGACCTACTGCCACCCAGGCTAGGGACTGTGGCATACTTCATGAGACTGCACTCGGATAAGTTCTCGGGCACTGAGACGCTGTTGGAAGCAGAGCAGTGGCTGATTTGGACGGAGCAGCTGTTACTAGCAGCATGAAACTCCGATGTGGATCGGGTGGATGGGGTAATGTAATCCGTGTTTTTCATTTTTGTGTATTTTGGAGTTTATTTTTTGGTTTTGGTGTATTTTCTCTCTTGTATTTTTCTGAACCGTATATTGGATTTGTTTTCAATATATATTCGTTTTATTTCATTTTGAGCTCCTTGTGTGTGATTGGTTATCTCTTTTGTTTTATTTTTCATTATTTTGTTCTTTCTTCATTTTGGTCTCATTCTCTTTATTTTTATTTTTCTGGGGTGTTGTGGTGGTGATTGGTTGTCCTATTTTCCCAATCCTATTATTTTGATCCCTAATAAGATTTCCAAAACCAAATAAATTCCCAATCCTATTTGTATTCCTATTTAATTGACCCAAAATCCAAAACCCATTTGGTAAACCTACTACTACTCCTAATACCCGATTAAACCCAAATACCCATTAACCCATCTTGTATTTCTAAACCCTATCCCCATATATATATATACTCTCTTATATACCCCTCACAACCCTAACCCTAACTCCTAGCAATCCCGGTCCCCCTCTCTCCCCTCCTTGTTTGCGCAGCCACCCGATCAGCAGCACAGGCCGAAACCCCGGCCTGTGTGCACCATCCCGACCCTACCTCCGGTAAGCATCCATCCCGGCTACATCCCAAACCCGATTCCCCCCATCTCCAACACCCGATCCCTCATCCCCTTGGCCATCCGATCATCTTCTACACCACCATCATCAACCCTCTTGCACCATATTATTCCTCTACTCTCTTTCATGGTGTTCTCTTGTGGTCGCAAGCCACTTTTATGATCTCGCTTTTGGGAGTTTGTTCGTGTGGAGATTCTTGCTTGAGTTGGCTTGGATTCATTGATTCGTGGATTTTAGTTCGTGGGTTTTGCTCGTTACTCTTGATTTTCGTCGTTCATCATCTCCGATTAAGGCAAGTAACTTGTACTCCAATTCATTTGTTTGATATAAGTCAAAAATACCACCTATAGTGTAGTTAGGTCTATAGACGACTCTTGTTTGCGATATGCTTGATAGGTTTTGTCTCTATATTGTGAAAATTTGACCATAGATGACTCACGATACAATATGGACATGGATTAACTTAGGTTTAGCCCGTTCTTGAATTTGATCATGTATGTGAGACTTTTGTGAGAATTTGGGATTTGGTTGAGACCCATGTGAAATTCTTGGTGTGGACATGCGAGATACCCTCATTCATGATGTTTAGACACTTGGTAGACTCGATTTCATGTTTGGATGTGTTTGGATCAATTTTCTTGAATCTATGTTGATTTTGTTTTAAAGGAAAAAATCTGTATTTTGTCGCTGTTCTGTTTTGTTTGCTGTTTTGGACTGTTTTAAAGTCAGTATTTTAATTTCGATATAAAACATGAGTTTTATATAATTTTGTCTATTTTCAATCCCCTCCTGACTTTGCTTGATTTTGATTTCGTATGAGTAAGTTATGACTGTTTTACTACAGAGGTGTCGACCTTTTCCAGATTCTGTTTTTCGGTAATTTTGATGACAAATCAATTTAAAGAACTATGTTACATATATTATTTTGATCCAAAACATTGTTCAGTGTTTCTTTAACAAGTTAGGGGTTAACCAGAATTTTGGTGAATTTTATTGATGAGTTTTATGTATTGTTTCATGCTCGTTTAGGAAATCTATACTTGCTGTATTTTGCTCGCTGTTCTGTAAAGAACCTTAATTTCACTACGATTCCTTTTACTGTATGAATAATATTTGTGAAATGTGAAAGTTAGTATATTTTATCTATTTTCATATCCTTTGGCGGAATTGGATTTCGTTTCACTGGTTGCGAGATATCGTAGTTTTCGTACCACAGTGTTGGGATTTCCAGATTTGCCAAACTATGTTTTCTTGATGCTTTCTTGTTTTTAATGACTGATCTAATTTTACTGGAAAAATCTGAAACTTTATATTTAGATACTAGACATATAGGGGAATACAAAAGATTTTTCATGGATTTATTTAATCTATTTTCATGTTGTTTTCCTGTTCTTGAATTCGTTTTCCTGATTTCTGGCTGAACTTATTTTCTGTATTCAAATCAGTTTTGAGCTGTGTTTTGGTGAATTAGTATATGACTTATTTATACTTGATGGATTCGTGTGGAAGTCTATTTTCCAGATCTTTTGACGGATCTAGATTTGAATGTCTGTAACACTGGGAATCACTATTTTACTACAGTATGGTCTTACTGTCCTGAACTTGAGATTTGTTTAATTTAGTTCTTTTATGAGATATCTTGCACACGTACATGTTTATCTTGCAACTTGAACTTGTTAAATGATCATGACATGATATACTTGATATGTTCTGCACACCTACATGCTTGTTTGATATTAATAATAAATTAACCAAGCCGGGGTTAGGGAAAAGATCTAGTAGTGGATAGTGCAGAAACGTATACTCGGAAGAACCTAGTGGTTATTGGAGCTTGTTTACATGTGGAGCTTGACACGATAAATATGACACGTACACACATGACACTGGAGCTTGTTTGGATTTTGGAGCTTGTTTACATGATACATGATTACATGATACTTGGAGCTTGTCCCTGAGTACACTGCCCTGTATGGTCTCCTTTGAAATCTAAAGCGAAATTGTTTGTTGTAACAACCATGTGTTATGTTTTTGGGGCACATGAAGTGCTACCTAGATAGTAATAACTCCACGACTTAATACATGATACTTGATACATGATACTTGAACGTGATACATGCCCACTCGACACTTGACTACATGATACATGAGATTTGATACTTGATACATGCTACATAGTTAGATGATTCTTGATACTGGTTACTTGATGCATGACACTTGATTACTTGACACTCGACACATGCTATTATACTTGCTCATTTTTCCATACTATGATTTATATCCTGTATTCATGATTATACCATGCTAGGTTTGTTACATAGAATTCACATATTCCATGTATTTGTATCCTACATTATAAGTGGCCCGTAACTTGCAATTGACGGGTACTTGTTTTTCTTCTTCCTTCTTCTGCAAATTTACTAATTGCAGATCAGGATGGTCGACTGCTAGATGGTATTGGCGAGATGATGTATTAGTACTGGATTTGCTATTTTATGATTCTTGATATTATTGATGCTTGAACTTGAATAAGATGTACTTGATTACTTGAATATTTATCTTGTATTTGGGCGATGTGACCCAGAATATTTGACTTGTTCAGAATTTGATTATTTGAGATTATTATATTTGGTTTCAAGTAATTTCTATTGGTATCTTGTTTCAATTATGCATGCCTGGTTGTATCTTTTGCTTCCGACTCTGATTATCTTGTGAAATATTGTAAAGATTTTTGAACAGCTTATGGATGATGAAAAGCATTCGCTGGGCTTTTGCCTCGTATCCGTATTCCGTATTCTTTTTGGGAAGCGGGGCGTGACAGGTAAACATCGAGCTTATGGATCTCGCCCATATCTAGTGGCGGGCAAAGACATGGAGGCTAGAGCGATCCATCACTTGGGACATTTTTACTGAGAGCTTCATAACGAAGTTCTTCCCCAATGTCACCAAGTTTGAGATGGAACGGCAGTTCGTCTCGTTAACTCAGGCACTATTTTAAATTTCCTCCCATACGGCCGAAATTTTGGCCGAAATTTTGTTTCAGCTAGCTTGCTGATATAAAATCACATATTTTATACTTTACATCGTTTTGGAACAAAATTTGTTGATTTCAACCGAAATTACTGAAATATCGGCCGAAATATTGCCGAAATTGGCGAAATATCAGCCGAAATAGATACAAATGTTAATGTAAATATATTTATAAGGTTTGTTTTACTTTTTTCATATATGTCTTTCAATATCGGACCTTAAGCTAAAATAATGTGAAGATTTTGTATCGCTATTGTTTGTATATATGCAAAGTCAAGTAAGTTTATTAACTAATATATTTTTTCTAATCAATGTAAATTTAATTTAGTTATATACTTATATTACATTCTCTTCTATATTATTGTTAAATTATGCGAAGATTTACGGTAATTGATTCATGTCATTAGTTACATTATATAGTGTTTTATATGATAAATGACATGTAGGACATATGATATCTTATTTAGTAACAAAAAATAATTTTATTGAGTATAGGAAATGAACATCCGATATGATCACATTTTCCCGAGATCTCCTCCGATATCTCCGATCCGAGACGGAACACCCCTTGCCGAGACGAGTCCGAAATCCGAGATTTAAAACCATGAACTCAGGTTGTTCGGATGATGTTACTTAATGTCACTAATTGATGCCTACTTTATATATACGATATTAATTTGAACATTATCCTAAACCAGGGGAATCGGTCCGTAGATGAGTACGCTGCCGAATTCACTCGACTCAGCCGTTTTGTAACCGCCTTGGTGGCTAATGAGGAAGACAGGGCCCGCAGGTTCTTGATGGGTCTAAGTTTCAATATTCAGGACTGATTGGCTGCCCACCGACATTACACCTATGCCGATGGTCTCGATACAGCCCGAATCCAGGAACAGACCCATAGAAGGAAGAGTGTCACTCAGCGTGCCGTTTAGTACCCTACTACCGTCCGGCCGACTAGAGGATTTATTCGGAGGCCAGCGCCGAACCCTCCGGTGAGGGCTTTGCCATATTCACCTGTTGCTCCAAGGACGGTTTAGACTTGCAGCTTCTGCCACAAGGTTGGGCATCTGCAGAAGGATTGCACACTAGCAAATCGTTTGTGCCATGAATGTGGAGGGAATGACCATGTGGTCTGGGACTGCCTGAGGAACAGGCTCCCCGCACCGACTGGAGGTCTAGCTCAGCAAGGAGCGCTAGCTTGGGGCCAGAGCAGACCACCTTTTTCACCGCATAGGCAAGCTTTTGATCAGAGAAGGATGGCTCCGGAGGGGGGGGGGGTCGGATTGAAGGCCGTGGTCAGGCCTACAACCAGACTGTAGGAAAAGCAGAGACGGTTGTTGGTGTGGTTGTAGGTATATCACAATAGTTGTATTATTTGCATTCAATTCCTGCACTATTTATTTTCTTCTTGTACAATTATTCATGTTTATGTGCATACACCTTCATTCTTAGGCATCATCTTAGTCCACTCTCTTCCTGCCCATTTTCTGTTTGATTCTGGTGCTACTCACTCCTTTGTTTCTTCCCGTTTTGTGGATTGACACCGCTTGGCAAGCGACGTCCTGCCAGCATCTTGGAATATCACCACAGGTGGAGGTGTCATCATCTGTTCTAAGGTGTGCAAGCATAGCCCATTGCTAATTGGAGGCATGGAATTCAAGCCCAACCTTATTGTGATCCCCAACTTTGGCTTTGATATCATCCTTGGGATGGATTGCTGGGGGTTACCCATTTCGGGATTGATTGCAGAGAGAAGAAGGTAATATTCAGGCTCCCAGGTCACCAGGAGTTTGAGTTTCTCGTGGGTGAGACATCGTCGGACCAGAAGGCTAGTGTGCTGGAGTCGATGCACATTGATGGTGAAGTTTCACCTGTGGTTGTGCGAGATTTTCTGGTTGTTTTTCCGGAAGAATTTCTCGAGTTGCTGCCAGATCGAGATGTCAAGTTCGGCATCGATGTTCAGCCGGGATCGATACCCATCTCCAAGAGTCCATACCGGATGACACCAATTGAGTTGGCGGAACTAAAGGTGCAAGTCCACGAGTTGTTGGACAAGGATTTCATCAGGACAAGTGTTTCGCCTTAGGGAGCCTCGGTATTGTTCGTCAATAAGAAGGATGGTAGTCACAAGCTCTGCATTGACTATCGAGAACTGAACAATGTCACTGTGAAGAACCGATATCCGTTGTAGAGGATCGACGATCTATTGATCAGCTGAGAGGTGCTTTAGTTTTCTAGAAGTTGGATATTCTCTTTGGCTATCATCAGGTGAAAGTAAAGACTGTGGATATTTAGAAGACGACGTTCTGCACGAGATATGGATATTACGAGTTCTTAGTAATGCCCTTTGGGGTCACTAATGTGCCAGCGGTATTCATGAGTCTGTTGAACATGGTCTTATCTCCATTCTTAGACAAGTTTGTGGTGGTCTCCATCGAAGACATCCTGGTGTACTCTTGGAACAGGGAAGACCATGTAGAACATTTGAGGGTTGTCTTGCAGACTTTGAAGGAGAATCAACTCTATGGGAAGCTCGGTAAGTGTGAATTTTGGCTTGACCATGTTGCTTTTCTGTGTCATATTGTCTCAGGCAATAGGATTTCAGTTGATTCGTCGAAGGTTGCTGCAGTCAATGATTGCCCAGTACCAAAGTCTGCATCGGAAGTGCGAAGATTCCTCAGATTGGCAGGGTATTATCGGAAGTTCGTTCGGAATTTCTCAAAGATTGCTGGGCCCCTAACCAATTTGACGAGGAAAGAGCAGAAGTTTGTTTGGGATGGAGCTTGTGATGAAGCCTTCGTGGAGCTGAAGAATCAGTTGACATCAGCACCTGTTCTGACTATACCAGATAGTTCAGGAGGTTTTGTGATCCACTGCGATACTTCGGGAAGAGGGTTAGGAGCGATGCTGATACAAAGCTGCAAAGTTGTCACTTATGCATCCTGGCTGTTGAGGCCTCATGAGAAGAACTACCTTAAGGATGATCTTGATCTTGCGGCCGTAATCTTTACCTTGAAGTTATGGAGGCATTATTTGCTTGGGGATGGAATTTAGATCTTTACAGATCACAAGAGTCTCAAGTACGTGTTCACGGAGAAGGAGTCAAACATGAGGCAAAGGAGATGGTTAGAGCTAATGGCAGACTATGACATCAACTTGTAGTACCACCCAGGCTGTAACCCCTATTTCCGGTTGTATGGATTTTTCTTGTATTTTTGTAGTGTTCTCTTTTCTATTTTAATGTATTTTGGGTGTTGGACTTGTTGTGGGCCTTCTGTTGCAATTTATTATTATTGTTATCCTTCCTAGCTTTTGTTAGCCCAATTCATTTCCAAGCCCATACTATTATCTACCCATATCCACCTCTTATTGGATCCTAGCCTACCCTAAACCCAAACTCGCATCTTATTGGAACTCCTTTTAATACCCAATACCCATAAACCCAAATCTCCCTCTATTCGTTTTGACCAGACCAATCCTACATCTTTCTGTATCCCCAAATTCCCTTCTCACGTCCCCCACTCCTCACATTCATGTAACTGCTCACCTCTTTATCTCAACTACCCCAACTAATCAGCCCTCCTATCTACCCCCCATTATAATAATTATATCATTATTTTAAATCCCTTCCTTTTCCCTCTCTCCCTCCTCTGGTTTCCCCCACTGAACCCAACCGACCCTTCACCTTCCTCTCTTCCCTGACCTCGTCCCCGATCACCCTCGCACTCCACCTTGCGAGCCGCCCTTACCTAGTTCCTCCCGCTCGAGCCAGCTTCACATCGCCTTCCACCTAGCCACCTCTGCCTCCACCGCCTGCACCACCCCAAAATCGCCGCCCTCCTCATCGCAACTCCATCGCCATCACCACCATCCCCATCATCGAAGTGCCGCTCCGCCATTGCCATCGCCTTCACCCTCTCGTCTTCCCTGTCTCCATCTCCCCGTCCTCGCCCAAGTCTCCATCGAACCCATTAACCCACCACCTCGCCAACGGCCATTGCCGCACCTCCCTATTGCCCCCGTCTGTGACCTTCACCCCGCAACCACTGAAGACCCCCTATTGCCTCGCCGTCGCCGTCCAAGCCACGATCGCCCTCGCCTTTCTCCTCTTCTGCTTCATCAAGAAGAACAAAGCATTCGCTCGTGCCACCATCCTCCTCCACTAGTCCACTGCCGTTGCTTCTTGAACACAGCACTGCCGTCACCGCCTCGCCATGGTCGCTACTGCCGAGCGCCCCCGCCGCAGTGCCGCGCCGTCACCGCCAGCGTCTCCGTTCCCCCATGCTCTTTCTCTCTCTCTGTCGTAGTGAGGAAGGAGAAAGGGGATTGGCTGTTTTGGCTGTTTAGTGTTCTGGTATAGCAGATCTGCTCTTGCTGTTTGCTATTTTGCCTAGGGGATCCGTTGTTGTGGGTTGCTTGCTGATCCACTGCTGTGGGATGCTTGCTGATCTTGTGTGGTTTCGCTGTTTGGTGTTTTGCACGGATTCTAATCCCGTTATTCTAGTTATTCGAATCTCTCACACAAAAGGCAAGTCCACTTGAACTCGGTTAATTTTTCTAGTTCAAGATTATTGATCTCCTCCGCAAGTAATTCTCCTTCGATTATTGTAATATTGCTTGTGTACTTTCCGTTAGGGATATCGAGGGTTTACATGAGCTAACCTGAAGTATCATTGACTTCGTGCCAACACCCATTGATTCAAACCCAAACTTGCATGCACACACGACATGAACAAATTGACTAGAACTTGCATATGAGAAATATATAATGATATAAATACATGTTGATTGATTGAGATCTCGTAAATTGAATCGTGAGATGATAATCTTGCCTTGTATACAATAGAATTTCATCTCAACTTGCTGTACCTTAATGTTAATGCATTTCATGACATAAGAACATATTGATTATTCACTATGATAAATATATATGATGACCTTTGTTATGTCTTGCTGCCTATTCTGTTTTGTACTGAGCTTTCGACCCTGTTACAACAGGAATCAACCAAAACCATATAAAAGAGAATTGTAGCCTAATGAATCTAGTTTCCAGAACACTTGACGGATCTAGATTCCAATCTGTGAGCTGTGAGATATTGCAGTTTTAGTCACTCTGGTCTGTACTTTCCATATTGCAAATTAATAAAACACCGACACAACTTTCAGTTGAAACACCATGATAACAGTAGTGTAATGCCATGAAACTCTCCAGAAACTTAGTAGACATGCTTAGGGTCCATTCCTAATTTTTGTAGATTTTTATAATCATTTTAAACCTAGTTTTCACCTATAAAGTTTTGACTATAAGCTACTGCCAGAACCGTTAACCTGTAAAGATTAGGATAATTGACCTAGCTACAGTCAGAATCAACTGAAACTTACTAAATATGAATTGTAGCCCCAGATGTCTAGTTTATTGTTCCTTTGACGGAATTGAATTTCGAGCTATAGTTTGTGAGTTACTGGTGTTTTAGTACTGTTGGGTCAGCTCTTTTCAGATTCACAATTACTTGTATTTATTGAGTATCACATCATCTGGTTGCTCCTATCATCCCCTTGACACTCTTATACACATTGCATGATTATGAATGACATAATAAAATATTAAACAAGCTGGGGTAATAAGGGTTGACTTAGTAGTGGATAATCTCAGAAAACGTATTCGATAAGGCCTTATCGTTATATCGTATTGTCATGGAAGGAGGAGTATCGATTGTGAATTATTGATTGTCAATTGTTGATCGTAAATTATTGTTATCAACACCGTGCACACGCTCTATAGACCCCCCACAAAGTCTAAAACGAACACTGTTCTTGTAGTATGGGATGCAGTAGTACGTGCATTAGTTAGGCTAAATACTAATAGACTAAATTGACACTTGCATCATTGAATCATGACTATTGACATTGACATTATTTATCGATTATTGTTATTGAAAATCACATTGTTAAATCTAGACCTTTCATCAGTCCCTGTTATTGCTTTTGAATTTTAATCTTGGTTCAAATTCCTTGATGTACCATATTTCATTACTCTTTGCTTTTCACTACTTGTTGTCCGTACTTGCTCTAAGGACATTTTTCTTTTCCACTCTAGTTGAACCGACTACAGGTGCACAAGGAGAATTGCCAGAAGGCATTGGTGAGCAGATCTTCTAGGATTGGAGCAGGAGCTGCTTTAAAATAAATTATCTTCTTCCATGCTATTCTTTTATCGCATTGTTATTTTTTTGTTGAACTTTGTATCCCGGGTTTGTTGATCCGTAATTGTTGTTTATTTTTCCATTTGTTGGTTATTATGTTGGACTACTGCATGTTTAATCTTAATTATTGTTTATGTGATTATTTTTATCTGCGTGGTTATGATTATTACTTTTCAAATTGTTGAGTTAAGACTGGTACATCTTATGGATGATGTTAATATCATTCGCTGGACCTTCGTCACGGACTCGTATTCCCGTATTTGGGAAGTGGGGCGTGACATAGGCAAAGTGAATTTGGTGCCCGGCGCCATGAGCAAGAGGCTAGCCGCTATGTTCCTCACCGAATAAAAGGAAATATTGGAGGATATGAGGAGACTAGAATTGGATGTGATTCTTCCCAGTCTAGCACAGCAGTGTATGGTGTTGCAGTTGCAGTCTTCATTGGTAGAGTATATAAAGGAAGCCCAAGCACGTGATCCGCAGTTGCAGGAATTCTGAAGTGAAGTAGAAGCAAGCCAAGGGAGTGACTTGGTCCATGAAGACAGATCGCTTCGTTTTGGCACCAGATTATGTATACTGAAGGGGAAAGTCAGCAGAAGCTACTTGAAGAAGCTCATTGCTCACCCTACTCTATTCATCCTAGAGACACTAAGATGTACAGGGATCTGAAGTAGAACTTTTGGTGTCATGGTATGAAGAGATCAGTGGCAAAATTTGTGTCTCAATGTTTGGTCTGTCAGCAAGTGAAGGCGGAACATCAGAGGACCGCTGGACTACTTCAGCCTCTTCCAATTCCAGAGTGGAAATGGGAGAACATTTCCATGAATTCGTGATGGCATTGCCAAGGAGTCCCAAGGGCCATAATACCATTTGGTAATTGTGGACCAGTTGAAGAAGAGTGCTCATTACATTCCGTTCAGAGTGGGTCAGTCTACGGAGAGCCTGGCTGAGAAGTACCTGGAAGAAATTGTGAGATTGCATGGAGTTCCTGTCAGCATGGACAGAGATATGAGGTTTAGATCTTATCTTTAGGAAAGTCTTCAGAGAAGTCTGGGAAGTAAGTTGAACTTCAGCACTGCATTCCACCCACTGACAGGGCAATCTGAGAGGACGATTCAGACACTGGAGGACATGTTAAGGTCTTCTGTTCTTCAGTTTGGAGGTTCGTGGGAGGACCATCTACACTTGGTTGAGTTCTCGTACAACAACAGCTACCAAGCAAGTCTCAAGGCAGTCCTATACGAGTCACTCTATGGTCGCAAATATCGATCGCCAGTCTTGTAACGCCCCGAATTTCAAACATATGTAATTCGTAGCATAAACATGATATTTTACTTCAAATTCGTACAAAAAATACAAGGAATTTAAAACCTTTTCATTTATAACATCATTCTTTATATGAGCACAGCGAAAATAAATAAGTACAGTACATATATGATAATAAAAACTCTTCAATCTTGTGACATCTTTCATAGTGTCTTCAAATCTAGGCCAAGACCAATCCTGCAACAAGAAAAATGTGGGCACGTCAGTTGCATACAACTGACACAATGCAATAATACAGGAATTCTTATACTTTAGCAAACACAAACTCGAATGCGAAATAAACTGTGAGAAGTGACTATCCTAAACATGTCAATGTATGATATGAACCTGATGCCTAATGCAAATACTTACACTTACGATGACAGTAATGCACACTTGTTCAGATTCTATGCATCTCATACTATATAGGTCCGAGGGCAAGCCCTTAACGTACTCCACAATATAGGGTTCAATCCCTTGTTATGCAACCTACTACCATGACTACTACGAGATTTAGATATTTGACAAGTACTGGTTCTCGCCCCGGAATACTGGAGATCAATCCCATTCCGCGGATCATTTTGTGGCCTATTTCATCCCTCGTCTCTGAATATTGGGGATTGTCTCACTCCGCTAGTCATCCTAGAACTCTCATTGCACAAATGTCGCTCTCATCCCGAAATACTAGAGATCAATCCCACTTCGCAGATCACTCTGGGACCTATTTCATCCATCGTCCCGGAATATTGGAGATTGTGTAACGCCCCTGTCCCAAACTCAGAAAATTTATACAATTTATCAGACAAATTATTTATTATTTAGTACAACTGCCCACCACAGGCTGCCTCTCAAAAGGTGGTTAACCGGATTGGTGACTTCATCACAGGCATTATTATTTATATTTAATTAATATATTGCATTTCCCGATATGGGACAATTCCAATTAATCTCCCCCCGCCTAAACCATTGCCGAAATCCACGTAGGCCCCTCTGGCACCACATGTCACCAGCACAAAGCCAGCAGCCCAAGCATGTTGTGCACATTAATTTTTCTCTCTCTTTCCAAAAGAAACCATTCAAATTCTGTGGGCCCCCTCCCATCCACCTCCACGTCACCATGTGACAACGGAGAGGAGAAGCACAGCACCATCTGCTGTTTCTCTTCATTCAAACCGGGCCCACCTCATCCAAACATTACTTCATCACTACTCACATAATTTCCATGCAAAGCCCCCTATAGAACTCTATAGGTCAATGCAACTATTTAATTAATTATATATATAATTCTAAATTACGGGGTGTTACATACACCCCCCTTTAGAAATCAGCGTCCTTGCTGAGTACGGGGCATGCACAACCAGTGCAGGATCTCCTTTCTAGCCGATGTGGAGCAGTCCTGTGAGCGCCGCTCTCGTCTTTGGAATACTGAAGACCAATCCCACTCCGCGAACCATCCTGTGGCCAATTACCATCGTCCCGGAATGCTGGAAATTTTTTCACTCCGCCAATCATCCCGGAGTCCATAACTCACGACTCTTCCTCACTCGATGGCGAAAGTCAGCTCTGATACCAATCTCTGTAGCGCTTCGAATTTCCAATATGATATTTCAGAAATACGTGGCATAATTCCCAGCATCTACCTCAATATAATAGTAAACATAGACAAACACAAAAAAGTTTTCAACTTTTATTACACCAATTCTTTACAAAGCACAGCGGAAAACAAACTCCTTGAATTAAAATTTCTTTCTTTTATAATTTACATAAGCCGCATTATCATTCTACCACATGCATCCAAATCCCAAGCTATTGGTACCTACCTGTAAAATATAAGGCTAGAGATAACCCTAACCCCCCAAATTACAAGGGTCAGCCATAATGGTGTGAGTGACATCAAAAGAAATACAATATAAATAAAATATAAAGAATAAAGTCATAATCAAGACATACCAACTGTAGTAACGAATTGAATATGAAATAACAATAAATAAGCATGAAAACATCAAGTGAAACTAGACTGAGTGTCAAGTGTAGGAAAGCAGAAAACAAACATGCATAAAACCAAGTCAAGAAAACATGAATGCAGTATGATGACACTCTAATGCATACTTGTCGGATTCTATGCATTCCATACTACATAAGTCCGGTGCAAGCTCTTATCGTTTTTCACTTTGTAGGGTTCGATCCCACGTTATGCAACTATCCTACTACAATGACTACTATGAGATTTAGACATTTTGTAAGTATCAGTTCTCGCCCTTGGAATACAGGAGGCCAATCCCACTCACGTGGATCATTCTGTGGCCTAAATCATCCATCGTCCCGGAATACTGGGGATTGCCTCACTCCGCAGGTCATCCTGGAACCCTCATTGCACAAACATCACATGAGCGTCGCTCTCGTCCTTGGAATACTGGAGACAAATCCCACTCATGTGGATCATTCTGTGGCCTATTTCAGCCATCGTCCCGGAATACTGGAGATTATCTCACTCCTCGGATCATCCTGGAGTCCATAACTCACGTTTTCTCTCATTTCATCATATCACCATCTAGTGCCAGTCCTTATACTTATTAAGTTCATTTAATTAATTACAAATCCCCTAGAGTTGGTGTACTCTACCGGACTTAACTCAACTGATCAACAATCAAGACCACAACTGGCCAAACCACAAAATCTCAATTGCTGATGACTAGGGTCCCACTCACCCTCTAGAGACTCACAACTCAACCATCAACATCAAATCTTTCATAAAGCTTTCAATTCCATTATCAGTTCGCTCATATTAAGAAAACTTCTTAAAAATCAACAAATCAAAATACATCCGAATACTCACAATTTTTCAGAACTGAAATGAGATATTAAATCCACTAAATAACTTTCATATTTGAAGTCGTAGAAAATCACAAAACACTCATATCTTGAAATCTATATGTATTTCGCATCTTAAAGTTATAAAAATACAAATTTAAACTCTATTATAATAAAAAATGTAACTTTTTGTAAAATACTGTAATTTGTAGTAAAAACATCATCTAAAACAATAGATCAATAATCCTAAGCTCGAAGAAATAATCATTCAAGAAAGACGACAAAACCTCAACAAAACACTCAGCCAAGCAGCTGACAGTTGACTGTCAAAGACAGTTCAAAAATAGGGCGGTCGACTGTCAAACCAAATCCCAAAAACCCAAGAACTGTCAGTCGCCCGACATTTCATGTGCAATTTCGTGCGGTCGACTGTCAAGTTCAAAAATTGACAGCTTTAATATTCGTGCACATTTTTACTGATACTTCGTTAATTCTTTGTAAAATCATAAATTGCAAAACAAAATTCCTGAGATGATCAAATACAACTTGTATAACATACTGGAGTTTATAAAACAAATAAAAGTTTCATCAAGATCATAAAAGAGCAATTTTTGACGAAATCTTCAAAACAGTAAACATGAATGTGAATATATGCAAATAAGGAGTTTAAGTCTCAGTTTAAGCATCAAGATGACATCATATATAAATAGTATAATGTTTATTTCAATCTCAGTATGAAACAAAGCGAGATTCAATAAAAAATTTCATAAAAGGACACAAAATCAATTTTTCGGCCATATACCATCCGACTCGAAATTAAGAAACTCCCCAACTCTCAAAACTTGATCTTTTTTATCCATAAACCACTCTTATAATTTATCAAACACATACACAAGTACTCACGTCAGTTTTTCCATGAAATATATGCAATTATAACAACCGTTCATCAAGTTTTTACTGATCAAAATCTCACCATTGTGTGTATATAGTAAAGATCAACTTTTTATACAATTTATGCAATATACATTCATACAACTGATATAAACAATGAAAACAGCAAGAATAGAAAAGAAAACATCATATACCTGATTTCTATTAGGTTCTTAACAATCTCAAGTCATCTATATAGAATTTCTATTCATAACTTTCATAAAAATTCCCCTTTTAATCACCCATCCATCAAAATATTCAATATATCCTCACACGATCCTATCACATGCTTTCTAATAGACAATCATTACATACAACATGCATAGAACAATACAAAAACAAACATATGTCACTCACCTTATTAAAGAATCAACCGAAATAATAAAGATAATAAGAAAAGTCTTTCCTTTCGCAAGAAATCCAATATCCTCGCTTCGAAACTCCAAGAAATCAATAATAAAGAAAATCCTTTGTTTAGTGTAGCGAAGAGACGGCTGCTCTCTCTTTATATTAGGTCGGAAATTAGGTTTTAGGGTTTTGAGTAGGTTTTGTGTAACCCCTATTTTCATTAATACGTATTTTCAAAGTATTTTTTTTCGTATTTAAATTCTCAGTATCTTGTAATTATTTATCCCTATTTGATTTTATTATCTAAACCATTTTTAGCCCAATTGTTTAATTGTTTATTTCTAAGCTAAAGTTTACATTATTGATTTTATTAATTATTAATGTGAGCCCAAGCCAATTGTTTAAATTAAACCCAATTGCCAATTCTATTTCTTTTAAATAATTAAATTGTTTTGAGTCCATGGACCAAGCCCGCCTCCTATTGGGTCTTGATCTGTTAACCCAAACTCAAATTCTATTGTTGACCAGATCCTACATTTAATCCCTAAACTTCTCCTGTAACCCCCCAATTAATATTCCTAATTTGCATTTCATTGACTCCGTAACCCCCTCCCCTATAATCACTCCACTCCATGATTTTATATTATTATAATATACCCCTCTCTATCTCCCTCTCTTCTTCTCTGTTAAAACCAAACAAACAAAACCAAACCAACGAAACCAAACAAACCCAACAACTCTTTCTCCTTCTTCCTCCCGCTCAAACCCATCCGTTCCCCCTCGTCAACCACCACCGCTGCTCCAATCCACCACGACCACCATCCCCCCAGAACCACCCTCTCCTCGTCAACACATCCACCATCGAACCCAACCTCCGAGACCTATTTTTGCCATTTTCGACCTTCTTCAACCTCACACCCCGAGCTCCGCCATTGCCAGTGCCCTCACCTACTCCCCTCATCCTCGACCTCACCTCCTCCGAAACCCACCACCATCTCTAACCACCGCCAACACCGCGAACCATCCTCCGAATCTTCCCCTGTTTCGGAGTGAAAATAGAGCTCCCCCCGACCTCTGCCATTTTCGCTATCGCGTCGCCTCCCGACCTCAGCGCCGCCGCCGCCTGCCCACTTCGCATCCGCCGGTAGCCTCGCGCACCATCGCCGTTGTCCCCTCATCCGCGTGCTGTCTCTCTCTCTCTGGCGCGTTCGGGGAAGAAGGCGAGACGGGAGTGGTTGTCGTTGCTGTTCGGTGTTTGTGATTGAGGGATTTGAAGTTTGCTGTTCCCTGTTTGGCCTCCGATCCGGTGTGGAAGAAGATCACGGATTGGACCATTCTGGTGTGTGGTGTTTGGCGCGTAGCGGATCTGGAGATCCTGTTCGCTGTTTTGTTGCCGATCCGGTGTAAGGAGCAAATCTGATTGGTTGTTTTTTTGCCGTTTCGTGTTCTGGGAACATCTAATCTGATATTGCTGATTGCTGTTTGGATCTGATCCCGGTGTGGGGTTCGCTCTAGTTGCTGACTTTATTGCTTGGATTTCTTGCACATATTTTCGCGCGTGATTATCGTCAAAAAGACAAATATCTCTTGTACACTTTTATTGTTCTAGTACAAGCCATTTGTAAAAATACCGCAAGTCTAATTTTTTTTGACTCCAATTCGCATTCATAAGTCGAATCGATACCCATTTCCATTTCTAATCCTTCGATCCTGTATTCACATGTGATCGTGAATACTTTGCCATCCTACGCATGACACGAACACAAAAATAAATACAAATATATGTAATTTTAGAGATTATACATACTGGTGAATGACTATTTTACCCTTGTTAATAGTTTAAGTGTTTATATTATCCCGTAATTTCTGATTTAGTTTTATACTTGTAATTAGTCACTTATAGTTGCAATGTTATTTTAGATGACCATAAAATATTATGGACCCATATATGAAATAATAAAATAGACCCATATATGTATTAATAAATTATACCCAATTATGACATTAAACTACATGTTTCACATCTCCTTAGAACATATTGCACGCCATATTCCTGGTTGTTCCCTGTCCATATCTTGACCTTGTCCTCATTGCATTATGATTGTGTTAACAAAATTAATAAAAGTAACAAGCCGGGGTATAAGGAAAAGATTTAAGTAGTGGAAAATATAGAAGAGCGTACTCGGACGGGAGCTCGTGGTTTCCCGACGCAAATTGCAAATTACAAGTTGCAAGTTTGCAAATGATATGTTTATATGTTTCACGTTACATGTTTACACTATGTTTGACTCGATATGTTTCACGTTATATGTTTGCACGTATCTCGATACAAGATACCATTGATATGTTTTTCCTGAGTACGTGACCTATAAAACCCACCACTAAATCTAAACGAAATTGTATTGACTGTAGCAACCATGTAGTAAAAGGATGGATGCATGAAGTGCTACCTAGATAGAATCAAACATTAGACATAAGATTAACACGTGCATTTGCATGATCCAACTATATGTTACATGTTTATGTTGACTCGATACTTGTTTACTTGATTACTTGTTTTATATGTCACCTGTTCCATATTGCTTTGTTCATATCCTGTTTACATGTTGTATTTTTGTTTCTATTTCATGACTATCGATTCCTTACTCTTTCCTGTTTTTCTTTTGTTTTATTTTTGTTCCTGTTTCCCTTAGCTTGTACCCCTTGCGGCCCGTAACTTGTATTAACGGGTCTTCTTGTTTCCCTTTTCTTTTCTTCTTGTTATAATATACTTGCAGGCCCTAATGGAGAGTTACCAGAAGGTGTCGCTGACCAAGTGTTCTAGTTTTATTAATATCATGTTATCTTAGTTGTGTTTTACTTCATTAAACTCTTTAATGTAATCCGGGTTTGTTTGACCCGTAACTATTGTATTTTCCAGTCGTTGGTTATTTTTATGGACTATGTCATGAACTTTCATTATCATAATGTGATTTATATGCCTGCGTTGATTGTTTTATTATCTTGTTGTTAAGTTTACTTGTACAGCTTATGAATGGTGTGTTCGCACCATTCGCTGGGCCTTAGTCTCACGCCCGTATTTCCTCATTTTGGGAAGCGGGGCGTGACATTTTGCAAAATATCCCTTTTGAATATATCTTTACATATATAAATCTTTATACTTGGAAATTAGAATAACCAATTCAATTGAGATCTAAAATCAAAAATAACCAATTGATATGAATAACCAATTGATATGTCCGGCACTGTTTTCAAACCCAGAAAAACGAATTTTGTAATTGTTTGCCTCTAAGTGGCAATTTTGCAAAAAGACCATTCTTTAACAAATTTGTGAAATAACCCAAATATATTAGAATAAAAAGTAAACTATTTACCTCTGAGTTGACTAGCCATCATGCTCAGCCCAGAAAACCAAAAATATGGAGTTTTTACTGCAAGTGGTAATTTTGCATATAAGCCCATCTTTTGTAATATTTGCAAATATGCCAAATAAATATCAGAAAAATCCAGAAAATTCATAAATAATACCTACTAATAAATATTAGGCTTCCCCAAAATAATTTCTGACTTTGAGTTTCCCAAGAAAATATTTGCACATGTAAAAAGATAAGTTTCAGAAAAATATTTATTAAATCACCAAAAATCATTTTAATTCATTTATTAATCTCAAAAACATTATTTAAAAATCTAGGGTGTTATATCACTCCCTCCTTAGAATAGTTCTGTCCTTAGAACTACTACTAATAGAAAACAATCGATATAAGCAAAAGAAAGAATGCAATCACCTAAATGGAAATATAGTTTAAGGAATTCAATTACACAAGCGAATACAATTTATTCGAAATAATACAATCATACAAAAAGCTCAGGAAAATCCTTCTGCATGCAATCCTCCGGCTCCCAAGTAGATTCCTCAAACTGCTGGTTCCTTCACAATACCTTGACCAAAGGTATCACCTTATTCCTCAACACCTTCTCCCTACAATCAACAATCTCTATAGGTTGCTCCTTGTAACTCAAGTTTAGCTGTAGACCTTTAGGCACTTCCACCAACTGATGATTCTGGTCCGGCACATACTTCTTCAACATCGACCCATGGAACACATCATGCACCTGTGCCAATTCCTCCGGTAGCTCCAACTTATATGTCGTCTTACCAATCCATCTCAAAATCCTGTATTGCCCAATGTATCTTGGCGCCAACTTTCCTCCCTTTCCAAACTTGATCACTCCTTTAGTCGGAGACACCTTAAGAAAAACTACATCCCCAACCTCAAACTCCAAATCCCTTCATCGAGTGTCTGCATAACTCTTCTGCCGACTCTGAGCCTCGACCAACCTCTTACGAATCATCGCGATTTTCTCTGATGTCTACTGCAAAATCTCAGGCCCAAACAACTGCCTCTTACCAACTTCATACCAACAAACGGGTGTCCTACACTTCCTCCCATACAGAGCTTCATACGGAGCCATCCTGATACTCGCAAGGTAACTGTTGTTATAAGCAAACTCAACCAATACCAAGTACCTCTCCTAACTGCCCCCAAAATCCATAACACAAGCCCTCAGCATATCCTCCAATACCCGATTCACCCTTTCAGTCTGACCATCGGTCTGCAGATGAAAAGTGGTACTGAAATCGTTTCTGGAACCCAAAGCTACTTGCAAACTCTTATAAAACCTCGATGTGAACATCGCATCCCTGTCGGAAACAATCGACACATGAATTCCATGAAGTCTCACATTCTCATCAATGTACAGCTCTGCCAATTTTTCCAACGACCAAGTAATCTTCATAGACAGAAAGTGAGCTGACTTAGTCAAATGGTCCACAATAAGCCAAATCAAGTCATTGCCCTTCGGACTCCTTGGTAACCTGTGATGACAACCATATTGATATTCTCCCACTTCCATTTCGGAATAGGCAATAGCTGTAACAAACCTCCAGGCCTCTGATTCTCTGCTTTGATCTCCCGACTCTCCATAATCTGCTCTCTCAAAGAAGGCTGCAACCTCAACTGAGCCAAAGATGCTCCCAAACCCTGCAGTACAACCTCGATACTTGCCTAATCAAACTTCGCTGCCAACTTGCTCTGAGTAGTAATCAAACTCGACAAACTGCTCTTCCAACAAAACCCATCGACCGCCACATTCGCCTTTCCTGGATGATACTTGATCTCAGGACGAATGTCTTCCAACACTTCCAACCACCTTATCTGCGGAAAATTTAGATCCTTCAGCTGATAAATATACTTTAGGGTCTTGTGGTTGGTATACATATTGACCTTCTCTCCATATACATAATGCCTCCACTGCTTCAAGGCAAAGACAATAGCTACCAACTCCAAATTATGCGTCGGATAGTTCTTCTCATGCAGACGCAACTGCCTCGAACCATATGCAATAACCTTCCCTTCTTGCATCAAGACGCACCCCAAACCTATGAGGTACACATCACTGAAGATGTCATAGTCCTTCCCAGCTTGTGGCAAAGCTAAGATAGGTGTCGTCGTCAACCTCTCCTTTACCTCAAGAAAACTCATCTCACTTATCAGTCCAAGTGAATGCCACATTCTTCCGAGTGAACCCTGTCAAAAGAACTGCGATCTGTGCATAGCCCTGAATGAATCTCATGTAGTATCCAGCCAAACCTAAGAAACTTCTGAATTCCTTCACTGTATTTGGCCTGGGCCAATTCTTCACTGTTTCAACCTTCTGAGGATCGGTGGCCACCCCCTACTTAGAAAGGATATGACCAAGGAAAGCTACCTCAAACTTTCCAAACTCACACTTCGACAGCTTGGCGTACAAGTTATGCTCTTGTAACTTCTTCAATACCTCTGTCAAGTGCTTAGAGTGCTCTTCCTCCGACTTCGAATATAACAGAATATCATCAATGAATACCACCACGAAGGAATTAATAAACGGTCGCAAAATCCTATACATCATATCCATGAACACTGCCGGCACATTCGTCACTCCGAATGGCATTACCAAAAATTCATAGAGTACATGACAAATTCTGAAAGCCGTTTTACTCACATCTTCCTCCTTAACTAGAACTTGATGATACCTTGACCGCAGATCAATCTTCAAAAATACAGTTGCTTCCCGAAGCCTATCAAACAGATCATCAATTCGTGGAAGCGGATACTTATTCTGAATAGTCACCCTGTTCAACTCCAGGTAGTCAATGCATATCCTTATTGATCCATCCTTCTTTTTCACTAATAACACTGGTGCTCCCTACGATGAAGAACTCGGCCTGATGAATCCCTGATACCAACCTCCTTGTAGCTCAAACTTAGCTGTAGACCTGTGATGCTTCGAAGCTTCTTTCCTTAACATTTCGGTCTCCTCTAAAGGAACATCAGGCACCACGAGCCCTGCACACAAGTATTTGTTTAAAATATCAACAGTGAAAGAAATGATTGAAATTTGAAATGGTAAATAGTCAATTGAAAAGCACTTAAAGGAATAAGATATTAATCGTGCTATAATACAGTAAAACAGTAACAATGGGGGAGAAAGCATTTATTTTAGTTTCCAGGTGGTGGAAACCCTTGCTGGTCTTGCATCTCGATGTTGATTCGGCTTGTTCAGAGAGGAAAGGTTGCCCACTTCGCCAATCCACTGAGGCTGATAGAGTGACCTCACCCCCTAAAGTATAGTAACGAAGGTCGGTTGGTTGAGCTACGGAAGATAGAGAGTGGATCATCATCATCCCTTTCTAAAAAATGGAAAGAAAGCTCAGAAAGAGGTCCCTACTCATCAGGAGGGAAAGCGCTTTCATGATCCTCTTTTCTTTCATCTACGCTTTGTTTTAGATAGTATTATATATATAATACTATAGAATAAGACCTCTATCAAGCAACTCATTATTTTAGTTCTGGTTGGCTATCAATTGGCCAGGTGGACTTGGACTGAAACAAAGAGGCAATGACCAGCTGAGAGTCGCCCTCACGTTGAGCCTGAGCTCTGTCATCAAGATAGACTACTTGGAATGGTTCTCTTTCGATAGAGTCAAGCCGGGAAAGAACGACAGGCAATCGGTAGTTTCAGAATGAACGGTAGGATTCATAGGGGATGTTTTGTCTTCAAGAAGAAGCAATAAGAAAAAAGAAGAAGAGGATTTCATTCCATCTGCATAGGAGAACGAGAACATCGGGAAGATCCCATTCATTCTTGGCTGGCATAGGGTGAGATTCGCAGCTCTAGAACTTCCCAAATGCTTTGAGGCCCCTGACTATCTGCGTTCCCATGTTAAACATGAACTCATCATCCTGTTCAACATTGGGAAGGAGCATAACCTGCCCCAGCACGAAGCTATGAAATAAAGACAAACAATAACTCGAACTAAGACTAAGACAATATTCCAATGAAAGAAAGTTCGTTGCTACCATTATTTAGTTAAGCCCAACAAGCAACGCCAGATATATTAGTTCGAGTTAGCACAAGATATTGGAATAGGTCTTGCTCCTTCTACTCAAGCTCCTACTACAGCTCAACAAGCTCTTGAAATAGCTGAAGCTAACTTGAGTAAAGCTCAGGGTAAGAGACAAGCAATTGAGGCGAATCTAGCTCTCAGACGAGCTAGGACACGAGTAGAGGCTGTGAATGTTATTTCCTACTAGTCAAATACATCAAAATAATCAAAAGAAAGAAACGTGAAAGAGGCTTGGAGGCAGATGAAAACCAAAATCGGTGGTTCTCGCGGCCCTGTGCCCAAAGCGGGGTGGGGACAAGCTGCTCTACTTAGCTATGTCGCGGCTTCTTAGTCAAATGTTTGATTCATTCTTTTGTTCCTCCTCATACGGCTTACGCAGTGATCGGAATAGAGAGATTGAATGAAGGGCAACTGAAGGTAGCCGATACTCAAACGGGGGAAGAACAAAGTTATTCTATCGTGATTTTTCGTAGAATAATAAGCAAAACAACTCTACCCTATCTTTCATGCAAGACGTGCAGTGTTGTCCTCTCTGTCAAAGTTAGCAACTACCGTATATTCTTCATTCTCATCTGTCTAAATACAAGACCCTTTCAGTCTAATGCTAAACAAAATGGAGAATGCTTACTAGCTATTACGAGGAACCGTGTTTCACATTATGCATCATACACTTCTCTTGAACTGACTCCTTCCAATATTGCAAGTTAACTAGTTGAAAAGTGGTTAAGCAAAATATTTATTAGACATAACCATCTAAGGTTGACAAATAGTAAAGAAAACAAAGTAGAGCATTGACTTGAACAATAAACTGAAATGAGTACAAGAACAAACCTGTGGAAGCAGATATCAAACATAAAGAAAGATTTTATCCAGTTGAGATGTAAAATTACCATGTACCCCAGCTTCTTTTACAGTCAACATGAACTTCTCAACACCACGCTTCAAAATTGGGTTGTAATATGAAAATAATGCAATTGGAGAAGATAACTGAGGTATAACCTGCAGTATAGAGTAGCTTGTTAGCATATCACTGTAATCTCAAAATAAACCTCAACTTATGATACTTCTACATACTGGTTGTTTCAAATACAATTTTGAAGTGTCGTACTAATTTCATTATATAAGCACTAGATTCATATTGCATGCTCTAATGTGTGCAGATGAAGAAACTGTCGTAACTTGGTTAGTGAAGAAGAAACCCTTCAGATTTGAACACTCAACAAACATGAATTTCTTGGAAGTTGTAAATCCTTAAAAGATTATAGAATGGGATAGGGGATTCAAATATAAAGCCAGGATTTTAGAGAACAAATTAAATTCAAATATAGGCAGGTTTTTGTTATATAAAAATTGCTGTAAATGATGATTATGATTCAATGGAAGTCAGAACCATATGTCTACACATCCTTTTGTTGGTATCATACTATCACAGTAGAGCCAAGAAGACCAAGAACATTGGGATAATAAAAATTCCTTATGTTTACTACACTGGAAATATATTAGCATCGTGACATCCTCAAGATGCCTTGTCTCGACAAAGATCATAAAAAAACACAATGAACGTCCATACATTAGACGAGACAGAGTTTGACACATTGATCATTTGGGAAATGGCTAAAAATTAAAATCATAGTAACCAGATTTCATCGTCCTGATAAGAATTGGTACAAGATATACTCATAAAGATACAAGAAGGTAGCATCTAGAAAATACCGTGAAAAGGAGGAGGGAGATGGTGACTTGAGAGGTTGACGACCAGGAAGACGACGAGGTCAACGAAGGCGGACAAGCGCGAGCGGGCGACGGGCTAGGGTTAGGTTTCAGGTCAGCAGGGGGAGAGAGAGGGAGAGGGGGAGCTTCATGCGGTGGTGAAGGAGAGAGAAGGTGCGACGAGCATCGCCGGAGGCGTGGGACGACAACGGCGGCTGCGGGTAGGGTTTTCGATCGCAAAGCGCACGAAATAGAGAGAGGGAGAAGGAAAATGGAATTGGGGTTGTGGATTTGAGAGAGAGTGAGAGATGGGGATGGGGATGGGGACGGGGACGGGGACGGGTCGACGACGAGTGGGGCGGCGAAGGTGGCTGCGAACGGCGGCAGTGAGCGGGAAAGGAGGAACTTTTTACCAAACTATCCCACTTTTTGTAAGTATGTACGAAACTGTCCCTGTTAATAATTTAATACCAAAAAATCTCTGTCGCTAACAGAGTTAGCACGCCTAGTAATTTTCTTATTGCTAACTCAGTTAGCGTGTTGCAGGGGATACAACTTTTCCCCTCTAGTTTGGGTGTGCGAAAAAACTCACCCAATATAGACACGCTGCGTGTTTAAACCACTCGCGCTAATGGGGTTAGCGTTCGTAGATGAGACAGTATGGAGCACTACCTCAAAGAGGGGTGTGGGTAAAAAATCACTAAGTATAGACATGTTAACCCCGTTAGCACGCTTCTTTATACCAGGCGCGCTAACCGGGTTAGCGTGTGTCGATTGGGATCATATTAAATAACACACATGCTATCTCACTCTCATCTCATTTCTTCTCTCTCCCAAAAATCTAACGTGCGATTTTGAACCCAACCCCCAAACCCTAGCCTTCGAATTCGGCCTCTACCCATCCCAATCTTCCAAATATTTTCTAAAATCTCCTTTTCACTGTCGAAAATCTCACCTTAACCAACAAATTTCCCAAATTATTGGTGAACCCATAAACCCTTAATCCCAAAATTTCCACAATAGCAGAGGATAGGATCTGCAGCGGCGTACTCGACTTTGGACCTTCAACCTCACATTCGTTTGTAAGTGTTCATAACTTACGGCAAATAATTTTTAGTGATTTTGGGTGAAGGGTTGGATTTTAGGTTCATTTTTGGGTTAATTGCATTATAAATATATTAAATTTGGGTGTAATTTTGGATTCATTTTGTTTTGTACTTTATAAATATATGAAACTTAGGGTTAAATTTGCATTAGTAGATTTAGGGTTTGGTTTGCATTGATAATTTGTGTTTGCATTAGTTCAATTTTGGATTTAGGATTAGTACATTTAGGATTTAGTTTGCATTAGTAGATGTAGGATTAGTTCGCATTAGTAGATTTAGGATTAGTTTGCTTTAGTAGATTTAGGATTTTGATTTAGGGTTTGGGTTGCATTAGCTCAATTTGTACGTGGTTGATTTTGGTTGTAACATGTAGGGCATGGACAATGGGTTGATTTTGGTTGTAACATGTAGGGCACGGACAATGGGTTGATTTTGGTTGTAACATGTTGATTTTGGTTGTAAATTAGACATTGTTAATTGTGTAATTAATTTATAGCGATTTGAAGGTAAATTAGTTAACATATATCATCAAACATGTAGGATTATTATTGATATAACATATGGCACGGACAATGGGTAATCCCAAAGAAGAGAGTAGTAGTAGGCCTCCAACAACCCGAAAAGGTCCACGGACATGTCATGGAAAACCTCCAAAAAATACGAACCGTGGTGAACAGAGACGTACCAATATAAGATGATTTGACATTAATTTCATACGTTCAATTTTAACATCAACAAAATTATATATTTGTATGTTGAATTTCAATTTTTTTTTGGTGTAAGGATGAGGTTGGTCCTTCTTCTTCTCGGGCCAATCAAATGGACCCATCTCCTCCTCCAAATCAATATCGACCTTCTTCTCCACCTAGTCAGCCGGGCCTATCTTCTTCCTCATATATTCCTCTGGTGGTTCCCGGTCCGATCGACCGAAAGCTATTGACTTTACAAGGTCAGCATCGCTCTAAAGACGTTTGGGAAGAAAATTCTCCGGAGTGTAGTTTTAGGGGGCACGACACGTTAGAGATGCATCCCCGTATACATGCGATATTACAGCATTGTGGGTTGTACGACATAGGATTGATGAGCTCCATTAAGGCGGACCGACCATTATTAACATCCCTTCTCGAGAGATGGCGTCCCGAGATGCATAGTTTTCACTTGTCGGTCCGCGAGATGACAGTGACACTGCAAGATGTTGCTGTAATAACGGGTCTGCCAATTGATGGACAGGTCGTAACTGGCACAATAGACTTTGAACCGGAGTTCATTGTCCATGAGTATCTCGGTGTAGAGGTGGATCGATCGGCCCTTGTAAGCAAATCACTGAGACTGAAATGGTTGAAGGACACATTCTCCGGTACGTTGACAAATAACTCCACGGAGTTGCAAGTACATTGTTACTGCCTAGGCGTACAAAATGACACTGTTCAGAGGTGTGATTGTAGCGCTCCGAATTTCCAATATGATATCTCAGAAATATGTGGCACAGTTCCCAGCATCAACTTCAATTATAATAGTAAACATAGCCAAATATACAGATAAATTTTTCTTTTAACCTTTATTACATTATTTCGTTATAAAATACAGCGGAAAGACAAACACCTTGAATTACAATCTTTCCTTTACAACACATTCTTTTACAATTTACATAAGCTCTTTTAAAATTTTAGCATAAGCATCCAAATCCCAAGCTATAAGTACCTACCTGTAAAATATGAGGCTAGAGATAACCCTAATCCTCAAAACTACAGGAGTCAGCCATAACGGTGTGAGTGACATAAAAAAAGAAAACAGTTATAAATAAAACATGAGACATAGAGTCATAAAAAATATGTATAAACAGTAAGAATAAATGAAATGAGAAATAACAATAAGTAAAGCATGAAAACATCAAGGAATATAAGATAGTAAACAGTAGAGCATGAAAACAACAAGTGAATCTAGCCTAAGTGTCAAGCGTAGGAAAAACAGGAAAACACAAGCATAAAACCAAGTCAAGAAACATCAATGCTATATGCTGACTCTCTAATGCATACTTGTCGGATTCTATGCATTTCATACTACATAAGTCCGGTGCAAGCCCTTAACGTTCTCCACTTATAGCGTTAGATCCCTCGTTATGCAACTAATCCTACTACGGCGATGGAAAACAAGATCCAGAATACTCCGCGAATAGGCACCACAGCCCTCAACGCGCAAGCATCATGTAAGAATAGCTCAAAAACCGGAGAATCACCTCCCAACCGTGTACGCCACGAATAGGCTTACAAGGCCCTTAACGTGCAGATACACCAGGTACATTTCGTAAATAAGCATGCCGACCTTCGACACGTGAATGCACCCTACATGCTCCGTGAATAGGCCTGTAGACCATCGACACGCGAACATACAAATGTCCTCTCGAGACAGAACAACAAACAGCCCTGGAACGCACCCGTTGGACTAACAGACCAGAGCATATACTCACGTTTCCCAAGTTCCATCACAACTCTGCTAGTGCCTGTCCTTAGGTTGGTTATTATTAAAAACACAAAACTTCTCATCTCTCGAGTTAGTATATCCTGCCGGACTTAATTCCACAAAACAAACCCAAGACCTCGCAGGTCTAAATCCACAAATCTCATCTGCTGGTTCATAGGACCCCTACTCAACTCCTAGAGATTCACAACTCATCCATAAAAGCCAAAACTTTCAATGAAACTCACAAATCTATCGTCAAAACGATTATATGAAGAAACTTCTTAAATCGATAAAATCCAAATCTTATATAAAATTCCAGAATCCATATAAATATTAAATCTATTAAATAAATGAAAATCCCATTTTTATGCTGTAATATATCACAAAACATCAATTCCTTTGAAAACGCGTATAACTCAAATAAGTTCCAAAAGAATACATTTAAAGCTCCAAAATAAATCTCTGTAAAACCTTTTTAATCTGTAGCAAAACATCTTTAAAAAAAATGTAATATTGAAGGAACAATCGATCAAAAGAAGTATCAGAAAACTCAAGAAAACATCAGTCAGATCAGTAGCAGTCGACTTCATAGGGTAGTCAGCCGACTGTCCCGCGCAAAACCCAAACTCAAGAAAAACATCAAGCAGCGCAGTGACAGTCGACCGCATACTGTAGCCAGTCGACTGTCCCGCGAAAAAATTCGAAGACTCGAGAAAACCACAATCAGAGCAGCAGCAGTCGACTGTGTAATCTGGACAGTCGACTGTCCCGCAGGAAAATCCAACACTTAAAGAAAACATTAATTCAGAGCAGAGACAGTCGACTGTATAAGGTAGTTAGTCGACTGTCCTGCAGAAAAATTAGAGACTCAAGAAAATACTTCAGCCAGGACCCTGACAGTCGACTGTCGACATTGGTCGGTCGACTGTCAGACCTCCAGACTGCAGTTTAAGGGTTGTGCATGGTTTAACCGATACACGATTCCATTTTGTAAAAATCAAAAATTTGAAGAACTAATTTCCTGAGATAATTAATTGTAACTTGTATAACATATAGGAGTTATTAAAACACATCAAAACATATCAAGATCTTGAAATAGGAGTTTTACCCAAAAATCTTTAAAACAACATCTTATATACATATATGTTCGAATACAAATTGTAACATCAGTTTAGACTTCAGAAATCCATCAATAAGAGTAGTGAAGAGTTTAAAACAATCTCAGAACCAAAACAATTGAAATCCAATTAAGACTTCATCAAAACACACGAAAACCCAATTTCTTTGAAAACAACGAAATAAGATATATGTACACATGTTTGTGTGCCAAGAAAACTTCAAAACTCATCAATTAGAAATAGTGAAATATTTAGATTTAATCTCAGTACTAAAACCAATCATATCCAATTGAAAACTTCTCAAAATTTCACAAAATCACGAAATCTCCAAATTGATCATAATGCATAGATCCAAATCTAAACCTCTTTTACTCAAAACTCCCAGAATTAATTCTTAGACCCAATAGCCATTAAACTCATCCACAATCATTCACAATAATTTTTCCATGCATATGAGCAATTATAACAATCGCTAATAAAGTTTCTACTCAACGAAAAGCCCCCAAATAGAGTAATGCATTTATACACAGGTAAAGGTAATCTTTTTATCCACTTTATGCAATATTATCATACAACACTTCTCAACAAGTCAAAACAGCAAGTATGTGAAGGAAAACAACCTACTCATGATTTCTATTCAGTTCTTTAACAATCTCAAGTCAACAAATTAGGGTTTCAATTATCAATAATGTAGTTTCATGAAAGGATTCACTTTTAATTCATCTACGCATCAAAACTTCACATATCATCATACAAACTCCTAGAATGCTTTCTAATCGATAGATCATCACATACAACATACATAAAACAAAACAAAATAAAATATGTCACTCACCTTGTTGAAGTGATTAAACGAAGATAATAAAGCAATACGAAAAATCTTTCCTTCGCAAGATATCCAAGATCTTATCTTTAAAACTCCAAGAAATAATAATAATAAAATCCTTTGTGTTGTGCAGCAAAATACGGTTGCACTCCACCTTTTAAATATGCCGGAATATAGGTTTTTAGGGTTTTGAACACATTTGCAAAAATACTTCTTTTAAACACATCTTTACATATATAGATCCATATACTTGGAAACTTGATAAAACCAATTTATTTGAGATTTAAAAAAAAACCATCATAAAGTCAGCCGGCACTGTTTAAAAATCCCAGAAAACGAATTTTCACTTTTACCCATCAAAATGACAATTTTGCAAAAAGATCCTCTTTTATCGAAACTTGTAAAATAAATCAAATTTATCAAAACAAAAAGTAAAATTTTTAACCGTGAGTTGACTAGGCATTTTACCCAGCCCAAAAATCTGAAAATTTGGAGTTTTCACTCCCATTGGCAATTTTGCACAAAAGTCCTTCTTTTTGTAATTTTGCAAATAGGTCCAATAATTATCGAAAAAATCTAGAAAAATCAAAAATAATCTCAAATAATAAATAATGAGTTTCCCCAAAATAATTTTTGATTTTGAACTTTCCAAGAAAACATTTGCACGCGTTTTGCACGTGTAAGAAGATAAATTTTCAGAAAAATATTTATTAAATCTCCAAAAATCATTTTAATTCATTTATAAATATTAAAATCAATATTAAAAAATACGGGGTACTACAGTGATCTTCCCAAATTCCACCGGAGATTTCGTTCCGTTAATGTACCTACCACTAATTGCCGATCTTGGTGGAGTTGGGGGGTATAGTTGGGAATGTGCTGCATTGGCCACGTTATATCGAGCCTTATGAAATTGCTCTCTTAGTGCCAAGCAGATGAATGGACCAATGTTGATGCTACAGGTTTGGAGTTGGGAACGACTGCACATTGGCCGACCCGTTGTGGCAAAGCAATCACCAAAGTAGGCGAATCTTCCCGGGGACGAGAACATGAGGCCACCTTAAGGTGTGTATTGGACGGGTTCATTGACATGGAAGGCTAGCCCTAATAGATGTCTTTCATATTATCGGGACGAGCTTGACCACTTGGCAGGCGATTGTGTTAAGTGGCAACCATATACCGAGGCACGTTTAGTGAGATTACCTCCAGTTTGTATCTTGGCTCAACATCTGTGGTTGACAAAAGCACCGCTTATCCACTTTGGTACAGTTGAGGCCTATTTTCCAGATAGAGTACTTCTTCAATTTGGGTTGCCTGGTATAAAGAGGCACGCTGACGGGATTAGCGTGTCTATACTTAGTGATTTTTTACCCACACCCCTCTTTGAGGTAGTGTCCCATACTGTCCCATCTACGAACGCTAACCCCGTTAGCGCGAGTGGTTTAAACACGCACGCTAATGGAGTTAGCGTGTCTATATTGGGTGAGTTTTTTTGCACACCCAAACTAGAGGGAAAAAGTTGTATCCCCTGCAACATGCTAACTGAGTTAGCGCAAAGAAAATTACTAGGCACGCTAACTCAGTTAGCAACAGGAATTTTTTGGTATTAAATTTTCAAGCATGGATAGTTTCGTACATACTTACAAAAAGTGAGATAGTTTGGTAAAAAATTCGGAAAGGAGAGGGAAAATTGGCGGAAAGTAGAGAATTTAGGGGGGGGGCTATTATTAACAACATGTCCCCAGGCATTTTTAAAAAGTGTCGAGGTTTCTTCGTACGCTGCTGGCGCTATTAAAAAATGTCGGGAAATGTCCCGGCGAAACACCCCAAACTAGGGTTGGCAAACGGGTCGACCGGGCCGGGTCGGGTCGAACCCGTCCGGGTTGGAACCCAACTAGGGCGAGTTTGGGTCGGGTCTGAGTGGCAACCGGGCCGGACCGGGCTTGGTCGGAATTGCAAAAACTCGATCCGCCCAACCCGCGAACCCATTCGGGTCCAACCCGGGTCGGGTCGGGTCGGGACGCAGGGTTGACCCGTCTATTATTATTATTATTATTATTACTTTAAAAATGTAATTTTAATAATAATAAAAAATGTAATAATAAGAATAATAAGAATCAAAGAGTGAAATTGCCAAAAAAAAATTGTATATATTACTAATATGATTTCAACTTATACAAGTTTCCCAATTTGTAATAAAAAACAAAAATTTTCTACAAATTTGTTTTATACAATAACAAATTTCTTCGATACAATTTTAATTTTCTTCAATTGTCCTAATTTTTTATAACAAACAAATATTTTATACAATTTTTTATACATTTACAATTTTCTTCAATTTATTGGTCGTCAATTTATTGTTGTTGTTGTTGGTCTTCAATTCTTCATGTTGGTTTCTATTGTTGTTGTTGTTGTTCTTCTGGCAAGTTGCTTCCATTTGTACACATATCGAACCCTTTTCCTTGAGTCCTATGTTCGGCCTTCATCCAGTCTTCCGTACAGACGAGCATCTCCAGCGATTGGGGCTTCAAGCGATTCTTGTAATCGGTTAGAACCCTGCCTTGTAGAAAATGCACTTTCTGAAGTAACTGTAGAGATAGGAGGAGTTAGTAAATCTTTAGCCATATCTTTAACAATACTATAAGTATGTTCATGGTCTTTCCACCATTGTAAAATATCAAGTGTAGAAGTAAAACTTTCAAAATCTTGTTGATTATACCAATATAATTCATCTCTACTACTATAATGGAAGAAGGCCTTAGTGTAATTTGTCCATCTACCAACCCGTGCAATGCACGTACAATTAAAATCCCCAATATAAACCCTTGAAACCCGTAAACTGTCCGTGCAAATTAGTTTCCCTCTCCACATCTCTCAAAACCCAAACGCCTCATTTCTCTCTCTCTCTCTCTCCCGATAATTCCTAATCCTTCTTTTCATCTCTTGCTTCGTCTCGATTCTCATCTTTCCTCACTCGCACTGCCGCTGCTGCCCTAACCCTAATCTCTATCAACTTCTATATCACAGCTTAACCCATCCTTAATCTCAATTACCTCCTCTCTCGCTCGCGTGAACCCCAACCCTAACTTCGATTTATCAATTTAAGGTATTTTCTGCTCCTTTTGTTTTAATTTCAATAAACTCTATTTCTATTGCAAGTTTGACGTATTAGTAGTAAGGCTATTATCTTTTGGGGTTTTTGTATTTAGATAAAATAATTGTAGATTTATTGAAAATAATATTGGGGATGATGATTATTGTGTATGGATTTACATTGTTGCTGTAAACAGTGAGGAATGAATGTGAACAATATTGTTATATAGGAATTGGTTGCTGGTTTTTTGAATGATTTAAGTAATAATTAGCTTCTAAGGGGATGTAGATGTTGGAAGATAACTTCTGTTATTTGGAAAGATGTAGATTTGAGTTTAGAAGAATAAAATGGAAAAGATAAAACAATTTATATTGAACTTTTTAGCTCATCAATATATCTATCTATCTATTTTCTATCTATCTATATTATAATGGGAGAGTGGGAGTTGTAAGGTTGTAAATCTATTATTAAGATGTGCTTTGCACGTGCAAATCAAAGTTTTTACTTTAATTTTTTTAATTAGTACGTGCATCGAACGTGCAGATTACTAGTTTGGTTGATTAGTCCTAGGTTTTATTGATTGGAGTTGTGCAGGTAAATTAAATGTGACATCATCTAATTTATTCTTACCCTTACCTCTAGAAGTAGCAGAAGAACTAACTAAAGTTGTAGTACTACTAGATGAAAAACTTCTATCATAAAAATCATACAAGTTATTTAATGTCGCTTCAAATTTAGCTAAAAATGTTTCCAAATCAATTTCCAAATCATCTTCCCTAAGTAAATTAAAAAACATTTCAATCAAAATCTTCGTACCTTCTAATTTGATACGAGGATCCATCACAATAGCAATACAATACAACATAGGAGGAGGATTAAAATACTTCAAAAAATTGATGAATGAAGGTTTCACAATATGACCAATAAAAGCATCATCGATCATTTTTTTTAAAGTTTGCATCATAGTAACTATTGAAATAAAAATGCTACTAGAAGTAGATCCATAAGATTTTGAAAATTTGAAAGTTGCGGTTTTAAAAGGTTCTAAAAAATTTAACAAAGATTCAGCATAAAACCAAGCTTGGGGAGTCATTTCAAAATTTGGCATATTTTTACCACAAAAAAATCACTTTATACATTCTTTATATTCAGTAACAACATATAGCAAATTAAAAATAGAGTTCCATTGGTGTGTAACATCATTTGGAAATTTTCTAAAATGTACATTTTTAAGTCTACACCAAACTTTCCATTCTTGAAATATAGGGCTACTTAATGCAATATAATGTACACAATTTGTAATGTTTACTATATATGGTTCGGCTATTTTTAATGAATCTTGAACACATAAATTAAAATATGACATGCATATCTAACATGAAAAATAATTTCAGAAGGAGGGTTTAATGCGGTTTTTAATATACTAATTGATGCATTGTTGTTAGATGCATTATCAAAACTTATACACATAATTTTATTACGAATATGAAAAACATCACAAATTTCTAAAATATGATTTTTAATTTTTTTACCACTATGGATATAGGGCAACGCGGTAAGTAATATGATCATTTTTTGAATAATCCAATCATTGTCGATCCAATGACAAGTTATTCCTATCATTGGAATATTGTTGTAACCTGCCAATAATCGGAAGTTAAAGAAACTCTACAAGTTAAACTCCATAAAATGGCAATCAAAGCTTCTCTCATTTTATTGTACATTTTAAAACAGTCAAACTTCAAAGTATTCCTAGGGATTCTTTTAAAATGCGGGTTCAATGCGGTTTGATTAAAAGTTTCTAAGTCGCTACTTTCGGAATAGGAAAATGGTAACTCTTCCTTAATTACTAGTCGGACCATTTTCCGACGAACAAGTTCGGGATCATAAGGGTGGTTATCAACTAGACCGGTCCTAGGGTGGATTTTTTTGTTGGCCGGGTAAGTCTACAAGAAGTTTCTTGTGTACATTTTGGATGTGTCGTTTTATTGTACATATCCCCTCACCCTTCTTCCATTTCTATGCTTTCGAACAAGTTTTACAAATTTTTATACCTACACCCGGATTTTCTTCGTCGAGAACATAATCATAAAATTTGTGCCAATCACTAGTTTCCTCTCTAGTTTTCCTACTACTACCCGGTTATGTTGTTTCGGTTGCTTGTGTTTGTTGTTCTTCTTCTATGTCTATATCTCCCACAAACACATCGTGTGTACCAATGTATTCGGTCATAGGGTACTCTTCGGTGGGCTCATTTTGTGGGACAACAAGAGGACTACGAGAAGTGTCGGTGGAATCTTGTCCACTTTGTCTACGGCCGCTACCTCGTGATCTAGACATGTTGATATAGTAGTGTATGTGAAAAAATTAAATACAATCTAGGTGAGATAAGTTTTTTTTTAAATCTAGAAAATAATAGGAGGGTTGTGAGAGAAAAGATCAAAAAATCAATAAACAAATATGATACAATAAACTTACACTACAAAAAAAATATCAAGACAATAAGAGGGTTGTGAAATTTTAATACCTTACTTCGCAGATACTCGTATATAGAATGACAGCGAAAATAAAAGTAAAAATAGAAGTAGAAATCCGGACACGTATATAGAAAGAAAGAGAGCTTCTTTGTTGGATCCTTGGAGGAGTTGAAGAAATGAAGTAGACGTAATTGAATGTTGAACTCGATACGATCGTAATTTGTCGCTTCTATGTTGCTAGCTTCTTTGTTGACAAAATTTCAAAGAATTGAGATTGAATTGAGTAGTAGTAGTAGAGAGAGTATAATAAGGTGTGAAATCTTTAGAGTGGTTTAAGGGGTATTTATAGGGGAAAAAGAAAAAAAAAACCAAAAAACAACTAAAATAGTCGTTGGCTGTTTTTTTCGCCGTTGGACCCGCGGGTCGAACGGTTTGAAACCCAAGGGACGACCCGCGGGTTGGTGGCGGGTTCACCGGTTTGACGGCGGGTTGGGTACTTTCTCACTTGAATTAACTGAACCAATCAATCATTTTTATTCCCATCTCACATGTCCACCTCTTAATGTGGACTCTACCATCTAGGGTTTTCACGCCTTGTGGCACAAAGACCGTATTAAACAAACAAATTTAAGAAACTATATAAATAATAAATTAATAATAACAAATGAAGAAGAAGAAAAATCATAATATAAAAACAAATTTAAAAACTCCAAAATTACTAAAATATTTTTTACCAACACAATAAATCATCTTCACTCCCATCTTGCATGCTCGCCGCATAATTCAGACTTCGACTATTAGGATTTGTGCGGCAAAAAACGTGAAAACTATCTTAATTTTTTCTTTAAATGAGGATAATAGATATACATAAAATTAACAATTAATAAATAAATAAATCATAATAGAAATAAACTTCTATGTTTTAAGAATTACATAGATACTAAATTACTTAATTGAATTAGCAAAACACCCATTAATCTAACCACATTTACTCCAAACTTAAAGGCAGAGCTAAAAAGCATAATAGAAATTAACAATTATAAAAAAATTAGAACAAAATTCAGAAACCGAATCAATCGATCTCTGATCCTGCATGTTCACTACATAAAACCCCGAAGAACATCTTAAAATACAAAAATTAATGAACCCAACAGATCATAATAATAATAACTTCTAAGAACTACACAACAACTAAACTACTCATTTCAATTAGCACCAAAACCCAATAATCTAACAACATTTACTCCAAACTTTAAAGCAGAGCTAAAAATCAACCATTCCACAATCATCAGATCCAACTAAAAACAAAAACCACAACAAATGACTGATAATTTAAAACCCTACAAAAATTCCTCTTTTTAACCCAAAACGCCAAAAGTATGTGAGATTTTAGGGGTTTCAACCATAAAGGACGAAGCTTTCAGGACTAATTGATGATAAAAGCAATTACCCTTACAAAATTGATACTAAAATTGATGAAATTAAAGATAAATTACCATATAAAAATGGTGATAAATTACCTCAAAATACTGTAAACATTTCTACTCTCAAAATACTGTAAACAAAATCTGAAACATGATAATACCTAACAAATAGTGCTGTCATAATTTCCAACGATCATTAACAATAATCACAACTGCAAAGCATCTCACCTCATCCATGGTGAAGTCAAAATAATACCCCATCGGCCTCTCAATCATATGCCTCTCATGAACCATATGATGCACCTCCGCAAAAGCTTGGAATCCAGCGTACACAAATCCAATTACATTCACACTCAAACAATACCTAAAACAGTTATTAAAAAGAACAATTAACTATTTTGCAACAACCCCCTTTATAGAAACCTAATTTACAAATCAAGAACACAGAAACTCCTCATCTGTACTCATTATATTGAATCGAAAGTACAACCCTTGTTCTTGTCCGCCGCTATAACTGAAAACGACATCAAGCAGAGAATCGCCGACGAAACCCTATCTATGATGGCCGCCTTTTTTAGGGTTGCGGCGATATCAAGCAGACCTATCCAAGTACCATAATATAAGCTTATTTTTCATTTTAAATTTTTGTGTAACTACTAATTACTAACTACATCTGGATTTTTGAAGAGTAATGGATTTTTCATTCAAAATCAAGAAGTGCCTTCATTCAAAACCATTACATTCTGTGTGTGGATTGTATTAAAATGGGTGGTTTGTGTCAAAACCATTACATTCAAAATCATTCAAACAGTGTTCTCAAACTTATTTTTCATTCAAAACCATTACGTTTCCAAAAGTGTCTAAATCACGAAGCATTTTCTGAAAGAAAAAAGAAAAGGAAATTTCATCGAACTCCAAACCTAATTTTCATGTGTTACTTCCCAAACACCTATAAAATTAAGTATACCAGAGATGTAGAGACGAAATCGGTGGTCAGGATCAACTCAAGCTGTGGTCGACACGTTGAAATCGGTGATGGTGAGGGGTTTGGTAGTTGGATGGGGTCGTAGTGGAGTGGCATAGGGGTTGGCACTGGTGGTCACTGATTGCAAATAGGGAGGAGGTCGGGGCTTTCGTCTGGCTGGCGAGGGATCTGATGTGTTGGCGACTGGAGGTGGGGAGCGCTGTGTGGTGACAGGATCTAGAACGGCAGGAGGGCGGCGCTCAAAAGGCGCCGGAGGTGGTCGGGGAAGAAGAACAGTAGACGGGAAGAGAGAAAGGGAGACAGTGGGAGAGAGCGGGGAGAGAGAGAGGTAAGAGAGAGGGAGACAGTGAGAGAGAGAGACAGAGTGAGTGAGAAAAAGAGATAGACGGAGTGAGAAAGAGAGATAGAAGGTGGGGTATTTTGGGAAAGTGAGAGGGAGTGTGTGTGGGTTTTGAAATTTTGGGGTTTAAAATTTTGGGCGGGAAAATATATTTTGCGAGAATCAATCTGGACCATTGATTTTGGGGGAGATTGAAGGAGAGCCACTTGATAGCTTTCTTTGTAATTTATTATATAGATGTAATAATTTTTGTATATATGATCAAGTGTTTGCTATTGGTTTTGATAACGCCTCCTATTAATACAAAGGCAATTGATAGTTTGAAAATTACTTTAGATCCTATAGAACCCGAAATTTTTCATGTTAGTTGTGTTTGTTACATTTTAAATCTTTGTGCGTAAGATGCACTAAAATATGGAAATGATAAACTTGATGCAATGAGAGATTGTGTTCATTATATTACATTAAGTGGTCCAATTTATCAAGCTTTTCATGATTGGTGTAAACTTAGGGGAATTGTATGTAAACGTTTTCCTATAGATGTTAGACATTGTTGGAATTCTACCTTTGATTTAGGTGTTGTTCTTCATTATCGTTTTAATTTTAGAGTTTTTTGTGTCGTAATGGGTATGCAAAATTTTATATTAGATGATGATTTTTGGTTTTTTTCCGATAGTTTGTATAAATTTTTAGAACATTTTAATGGTGCTACTTTGCAATTTTCAAAAACATATACATCTACATCTAGTAGTATTTTACTTGAAATTGTCACTATGATGACAACAATTAAAAATTTGCAAAATGACCCTTTTATTGGAGATATGGTTAATGGGGCATATATAAATTTTTGAAATATTTTCATCCACTTCCTATATTATATTGTGTAGCTAGTGTAATGAATCCTATGATTAAATTATATGGCACAAAAAAATTAATTGAAATTTTTTACACTTATGCCCCACACGATGCAATACTAGATATTGATTATGTTGCTTTTACTCGTAAATTTGAGAATATTTTGACTAGGTTATATGATTCTTATGATAGGCTTTATTCATCTAACACTACACAAACACAAACACAAAATGTTGATTCTTTTTCTTCTTCTTCCTCCATATTAGCAAAAGGAAAGAGTCATGCTAGTAGTAGTGTTTTAAATCTTATTGAATCAAAAAAACCAAGAACCAATTCACCAAATGAGTTGAATTGGTATAATGCACAAAGTACAGTTGAAGATGTAGTAGATGTGTTACAGTTTTGGAAGAGTAATGAAGCAATTTTTAATAATCTTTCTCGTCTGGCTAGAGAGATTTGCTAACAACAACGGTGTCAACCGTTGCATCGGAAAGTGCTTTTTCTCTTGGTGGCAGGATAATGAGCCCGAACAAGAACCGATTGACAGCCAAAAATTTGTAGATGCTAGTATGCGCCGAAGATTGGATGAAAGCAGAAGAGATGACCCAAGACTTACTTGAAGCACAAGCTAGATCAACAAGTAGCGATGAATGAACAATTACATTTAGTCAATTTACATTAAAATGATGGACAATATATTGTAATTAATTGGAAAATTTAGGGTGATGAGATTCTATATTTAGGTTAAGTAGAAGTGCACGACAATAGTCCAATGCCTTCTCTTCAATCTCAATAGAGGCCATCTCGATATTTAAATTCAAGTAATTCTCTTGTTTTGTAATTTGATCTAATTTGTATGAAATTTTATTCAAGTACTTCATTTTATTTAAGAATTTCAAATTTATTAAATGAATTTAATACTTGGTTCTTCGCAATTGTTATGAAATTACAATTTAAGACTTGATCTTTAATATATTACAAAAAAATCCCCCAAAATACCGGTCCGGCCCGCGAACTGGCCCGAACCGGCTCGGCCCCCACCCTTGGGGCCCGGGGCCAGGCCCGGGCCAAGGTTTTCAACCATGAGCTCGGTCCGGCCTGGCCCACATAGTCTTCGAGCCCAGCCTGGGTAGGCCCAGGACCGGGCAAAGCTCGGGCCCGGACCGGCCCGAGTGGCCCGAATGCCATCCCTAGTTTTTTCAACAAAGAGGTGAAAATTTTCGATCGTATCAAATTGTGTTGATTCAACTCTCAACTACATCTACTTCAACTCCTCCAAAAAAGAATCTCTCTCTCTCTCTCTCTCTCTCTCTCTCTCTCTCTCTCTCTCTTTTCAATGACTACCGGACTTCGTGACTACGTCTACTACATTTCTCAATCGACTACATCTACTACTTTTATTTTCTCTCTCATTTCTATATATGATTATCCGCGAACTACGGTTTCAAAATTTTAAAAGTCTCCAATTGTCTTGATTTTTGTTGTAGTTCTAAATTTTTGTATCATATTTGTTTGTTGGTTTTTCACTTTTCTTTCCCAACCCTCCGATTTTTTTTAGATTTTATATTTTAACATATACCTCCTAGATTATTTTGTATATTTCACATACGCTTGGAAAAAGGGTGAGAGAACATGTACAATTAAGCGACACATTTTAAATGTACACAAAGAATTAGTACAAGACCAACAAGGCCAACAAAAAATTAACCGTAGGACCGGACAAATAGATAGCCAACCCTATGATCCCGAACTTGTTCGTCGGAAAATGGTCCGACAAGTTATTAGAGATGAGCTACCTTTTTCCTATTCTGAGAGTAGGAATGTAGAGTCTTTCAACCAAAATGCACTAAATCCACATTTTAGAAGAATTTCGAGAAACACACTAAAGTCCGATTGTTTTAAACTTTACAATGAAATGAGAGATGATTTAATTGCACTCTTGTATTCTTTAACTTGTAGAGTAACGTTAACTTCCGATTGTTGGAAAGGTTGTAACGATATTCCAATGATTGACTTAACTTGTCATTAGATAGATAGTGATTGGATGATTCAAAAGAGAATCCTCTCACTTGCCACCTTGCCGTATCCCCATAGTGGACTAGTATTGTAACACGTATTTTAGAAGTTTATGATTTATATCATAGTCGTGATAAAAAGTTTACAATTAGTTTTGATAGTGCATCTAGCAACAATGCTTCGATTAGTACATTAAAAACACAATTAGCTCCTTCATATAATAAATTTGTTCATGTTAGACGTGCGGGTCATATTTTAAATTTATGTGTACAAGATGCGTTGAAAGCAATCGATTCATATATAATTGCAATTAAAATTTGTGTACATTTTATTATATTGAGTGATCCTACGCTTCAAGAATTTAAAGAATGGTGTAAAGCTAAGAGAATAATTTTAGAAAATTTTCTAAAGATGTCAAACATCAATGGAACTCTACTTTTGATTTACTAAATATTGTTACTCAATACAATGATATTATAAATCATTTTTGTCTTGCAAAAAATATGGAAAATTTTCAAAGGATTCCTCAATCATGGTATTTTGCCGAATCATTATTACGATTTTTGGAACTTTTTAAAACCGCAACTGTGAAATTTTCTACGTCTTATGATTATACTTTTAGTAGTATTTTTATTTCAATCATTACTATGATGCAAAATTTTCAAAAAATAATTTCGGACGAATACATTAGCCATATTGTTGTTTCCGCTTATACAAAAATTTTGAAGTATTTCAATCCTCCTTCTATGTTGTATTGTATTGCAACTGTGATGAATACTCGTATCAAATTAGCAGGTACGAGAAGTTTGATTGAAATATTTTTTACTTTACTTGGAGATGATTATGAATATGATTGTAATGAATTTTTAGCTAGCTTTGAATCGACATTGAATAACTTGTATGATTATTATGATAGAACTTTTGCATCTAGTAGTACAACTAGTATAGTTAATTCTTCCTCTTTTACTTCCAGAGATAAGGGTAAGAGTATATTAGAAGATGCCACTTTTAATTTACTTGCTCGTATTCAATCAAAAAAATATAGGACTAATACACCTAATAAATTAAATTGTTATAATCAACAAGATAGTGAGAGTTCTAGTACTAAGACTGAAGTGCTATAATGGTGGAAAGAATATGAAAATCTTTTTCCAATTCTTTAACATATAGCTTGAGATCTACTAACTTCTCATGTCTCCACAGTTGCTTCAGAAAGTACTTTTTCTACAAGTGGTAGAGTTCTAACAGATTACAAGGCTTGACGCCGGATTCGTTGGAGATTCTCGTGTGCACTAAAGATTGGATGAAGGCTGAAGACAGGACTCAAGGAAGAGCAGTATCTACACCAACATGTGGCAGCAACTCGCCTGAAGTCCAACAACAAGACTGAGGAATTTAGGGCGATGAGATCGTAGGTTTAGGTTAAGTAAATGTGCACGACAGTAGTCCAATGCCGTCTCTTCAATCTAACTAACTCTAGGCTATATCGAACTCTAGATTGTTCTCTTAAACATGTAATTGCATGAATTTATATTTTTTTAAATAGAATTTGTATTTAAAAAAAAGTAGTAAAAATTTCATAGAAGTTGAAATGAATAATATATATAATTTTGTTTAATTTCTAATCTCTTATACTTGTTGTACAATTTTTTTAAGGTAAAAAGAGAGAGGAAAAAATAAAATAAAATAAACCGGGCTAACCCATTGACCCGCTCGGCCCGACCCAGGTTCAACCCGAATGTGCCCGGAACGGGTTGGGCCAAGCCCGTCCCGGAGGACCTGTCACGCCCTGCTTCCCGAAAATACGGAATGCAAGCACGTGACATTAGCCCATCGAATGACTTGCGTCATCCATAAGCTGTTATCGATTCAACCCAACAATATAACAAGAAATCAATACAACCACGCATGCAATAAAAGAATAATCACATGGATAACAATACTTGAAATTTAAGCATGAAATAACCAAATATAATAACACCAACATTTGGAATCAACGATAACAATATTCGGCTCAAAAGCCCACAATACAATGAAATAACAATAGTTCAATAATTAAGTCTCCATAATAAAGCAATAATTTATTAACGGTGATGCTATCAATTCTTTCACCATTGTTATTCTCCTAATCCATCAGGCAATTCTCCTTCATTACCTATAAGTTGTTCATCTAAAAAGAGAGAATAATATGTCTTTAGAGCAAGTCGTGGATGGCAAGTAGAGAAAATAATGAAATAATGGCAATAACGATATAACAATGAATTCAATAAAACAATAGGATCGATAGCAATGAACAACTAGCAAAATGGTAACGATGCAATGTGCAATAACGATGATCAATAACAATAACAATAAACGATATCAATAACGGTAACAATAACGATAATACTCTATAGGTTGTGTACTCTATAGGTGCGTACTCGGCAACGGTAAACACGATTAACCTTTCGGTGTACGATACGATTTTGGCAATGATACAGTACACGATAGATTGGGTTGCTGCCGCAAGCCACAATCAATCGATAAGACACTAGCCGAACATTATTTAGGGAACACGAGTCCCTCCTCCGAGTACAGTCTCTACATTGTTCACTACTCAAATCACCCTTGAACCCCAGCTTGTTAACAATTCTTTATTCAATCAACATGCAATAATGGTTGGCAATATTACGATACTAATAGGGAACAATAGGGACAATACTATTAATGGGAAAACGATAAGACGATTAATAAGGGACACTAGAAGGATGACAATGCAATACTAAGATCATGCAATGCAATATACATACTTCTATTCGTGCAATACAATGATATAGGCATAGTTATTTTAAGAAAATCTGGAGAACACAATTCTAGACAGCAGGGGGTTACTGTACTAAAAATGAATTCCCGCTGCTACAAAACAAAAAATGTGGGTCCGTCAAATGTTATAGAAACTGGACTCCGGCCCGGTTCCAACGCATATTTAAAGTCCAAAATCCGACAATAGTAGCTAGGTTAATTACAGTGTTCTTTACAGGTTACAAATTCTAGCTGGTTATCGATGTTAACTAGTTACAGTTATAAAAGTAGTAAATATTCATTTAAATAATCAGAAAAAATAATTCTCATGACCCTAAGCATGTTTACTATCAATCTGGAAATTATCATGACAATATTTGATCATTAGTTCATGTATTTAATCTGTTTAACATGGTATATTTATAGATCTGAAAATAAAATACAGCAGTAGTAAAATTATCATAAATTGTGCAATATAAGTTAGAATTCGATAATTCTTGATGTTCTGGAAACTAGACACATGAGGCTACATTTCATATTCAGAAAGTTATTGATTTTGATGACAGTATTTAGGTCGAAATAGCATGACAATGTTCAGGTGGACAGTAAATTTTAGGGATCTCAATATATTTTTCATGAATAAAATAATTGAAATCTTATAAACGATGAGTTAGGGGTTGACAACATAAATCACAGCAAGTTACGTCTATGTGAGCATGGTATTAAGATGTATATTGTCCACAATCTTATTAATCACAATCATCCAATACACCAACATCAATCATATGAACAACCAACACTAGCATACATTCTGCAATAGTTGTGTAACTTCATGACATGAATTACAATAAAAATCCATATTCATATATTCAATAATTAACTACATGGAAGCATGCAAGATCTCAATAAATCGGAGCCAAAAAGACGGCACAAAGTCAAGACTACTACTTGGATTTACTCGTGTAAATCTGTAATACCCCAACGATAGATAACAATAGACGATATACGGTAATCAATATAAATCTACTTGAGGAATTCAATCAATATTCTCAAATGCGATACAATAAAAATTCGAGAGGAAATGACTTGCCTTTAATAACGACGTTAGATCCAAAATATTGAGAATAACAGGTTTAGGATCTTGGGGGCGACACGTGCACTTTACGTGCAAAAGAGACAATAGCAACTCAGCAAGCTCGACAACAACAGCGAATATATGTGCGGTGCACGTAATAGAAGACAGCAGCAACTCAGCAATCAAACAGAAAGAGTGCACAATAGCGAACACCAAGCTCGACAGAACAACAATGGCGGCTGTAATGGCAGCAACGGCTACGGTGGAAGCACTTCGGCACTGGCTTCGACGGCGGGAGGCGCTCAGGTGATGTGCTGTGATTGGAGGCGCACTAGTGGCAGGGCTTGCGGAGGTACAGTTGAGGTCTGGTCAGTCGATGGGGACGGGGACAAGGTCTAGCTGGGGGGGAGGGGTGCTGACGGAGGCAGCCGACGAGGAGCAGTCGAGGGTGGAGAGGTGAAGTCGTTGTTTCAATGGCGGGATGGAGATGGGTTGCGGTGAGGAGGTGGAGCGACGAGGGCAGGGGAGGAGGTCGGAGGGTTGCGAGGGGATGGCGAGGGCGACGGTGGGTTCGAGGATGGGGAAGACGATGAGGTGAGATCGGGATGAGGGCGGAGACAAGGGTTGCACAGTAGAGGGTTGGGGGTTGGTCGGGGTTTGAACAGTAGAAGGTGGAGGGGAGATGAAAGATTAGGTTTTGTTGGATTTGAAGAAGAGAGAGAGATATTAATTTGTTATGATTAATTAAGGGGTTAGTTGGAGATAGGAGGAGATCACGGGACATGTGAGTATGAGTGACCAGGAGTAAAAAGAGGGGATTGATCTGTTAGTGGAGATATGGAGTGATTTTGGTTTAGTGGGTTAGAGGGTAGGATCCAATAAGAGTACGTTTATAGGGTTTTGGGTATAATATGGATCAAATAGAAGGACAATTATAAACCCAACGAGATGAAAGATAAATCCATGAAATTAAATTTGAATCAGGAACATAAGAAATATGATTCAAATAATCAAATTGAGATCAAAGATAGTTCATGAATAATATTAGAGTTAATACTATTCGATACAATAGATGAAACAAAACGAAATGTTATTGAATTACAAAAGAGATTACAATGGAGATTATTGATAAAAGGAATAAATGAAAACGGGAGTTACAATCCTTCCCACCTTACAATAAAATTTCGTTCCCGAAATTTATTCAAATGGCAATAGGATAACCCCGAAGAAAGAAAAAAAAGAATCACACAAAAAGATGGGGAAACCTCTTCTGGATCTCATTCTCAAGCTCCCAAGTCAACTCACCAGGCAAGTGAGGATTCCAAGCAACCCGAACCAACCTGATGACTTTATTCTTCAAAATCTTCTCTCGTCGGTCCAAGATCTAAACTGGACGGATCTCACAGGACAAGTCGGGTTGAATGGACAACTCAGAGTAGTTGATAACATGACTGTCATCCCTGGTATACTTCCTGAGTTGGGAGACATGAAAGACATCATGCACTCCAGATCGAGCCGGCGGCAACGCGAGTCTATAGGCCACCTTGCCTACTCGCTCCACAACATCAAACGACCCAACAAACCGAGGGCTTAGCTTGCCCCTGCCTCCAAACCAGATAACTCCCTTCCATGGTGATACATTAAGGAACACGTGATCACCCACTTGGAACTCTAATGGTCTCCTATGAACATCTGCCCATTTCCTTTGTCTGTCTTGAGCTTCCTGTAGGTGTTTCCTGATCTGGGCCACTGCATTAACAGTCTTCGTGATCAGCTCAGACCCCAAAATCTTCATCTCACCAATATCATCCCAGCACACTGGCGATCTACACTTCTGACCATACAAGGCTTCATACGTAGCTACCTTAAGACTTGCTTGGTAGCTATTGTTGTACAAAAACTCTACTAAGTGTAGATGATCTTCCCAAGATCCTCCAAACTGCAAAACACAGGACTTAAACATATCTTCCAATGTCTGAATCGTCCTCTCCGATCGCCCATCTGTCTACGGATGGAACACAGTACTGTAGTTCAGCTTGCTCCTAAAACTGGCTTGAAGACTCTCCCAGAACTGCGATCAGAATCTAGTGTCTCTGTCTGATACAATGCTGATAGGGACCCCATGTAATTTGACAATATTTTGCATGCACTTCTCTAGAAGGCTCTCTGTAGACTGGCCCACTCTAAAGGGAATAAAATGAGCACTCTTAGTTAACCGATCCACAATGACCCAGATGGCATTGTGACCCTTGGGACTCCTCGACAGGGCAGTCGCAAAATCCATCGTGATGTTCTCCCATTTCCACTCCGAAATAGGAAGAGGTTCAAGAAGTCTAGCAGTACTTTGATGTTATGCCTCCACCTGCTGGTAGATCAAACACTGTGAAACATATCTCGCCACTGCTCGCTTCATACCATGCCACCAAAAATGCAACTTCAGATCCGGATACATCTTTGTACCACCGGGATGAATAGAATATGGCGAACAATGAGCTTCTTCGAGTAACTTCTGCCTGGCTTCCCCCTCCGGAACACATAGACGGGTCCTAAAGTGGAGAGATCCATCCTCATGAATAATTGTGTCAGTCCTCGAACATGCTTTGACTTCAGCTCGAAACTCCTGCAACTACTCATCACTTGATTGTGCTTCCTTAATCTGTTCCACCAATGATGACTGCAGCTGAAGCATCATACAACTCTGCTCGGTACTTGGCAAAATCACTTCCAACACCAACCTTCTCAATTCTTCGAAAAGCTCCTTCAGCTCAGTAAGAACCATAACAACCGATCTTCTGCTCAGAGCATCAGGTACCAAGTTAATCTTACCAGGATGGTAATGCAAACTAATATCGAAGTCTGCCACCAGTTCCAACCATTGCCTCTTCTTAAGGTATTCAGTCACAGCATAAGTAATACCGAGCCAGTCCATACCCAAAATCACATCAAAACCAGAATTGCTGATGACAATCAGATCGGCTATAAAATCAATGCCTCTAATAACCAAAGGACTCTGCTCACAGATCTGAAAGCACACAATGGTACCTCCACCTGTAGTGATGTTCCAAGCTGTTGACATCTCACTACAGACCAAACGGTGCAAGCCGACAAAGCAGGAGGAAAAAAAAAGAATGAGTTGCCCCGGAATCAAAGAGGACATGGGCGGAAAATGAGTGAACAAGAATAATGCCTAGCAAGAAGTCGAAGATGAGAACACAATATGCAGAAAGCAAAAATGCAAGAAACAGACACGGATGGAAGAATAACATTATAGAGCAACAGGATAAAATAACAAGATAGCAAGAAAATCAAAATAAAACACAACTAAAGATATACCTGCAACAAGGCCCAAAGCAGTCTCAGCATCGTCTACAGTCAGGTTGTAGGACTGACCACAACCTCCAGAAGGACCTTCCTGAGGAGCGGCTCTCCTCTGACCGAAAACCTGCCTCTGAATGGGAGTGGTGGTCTGCCCTGACCACGAGCAAGCACTCCCAGCAGAGCGAAACCTCCAACTGGTGCAAGGGGTCTGGCCCTGGAGCAATCACGAACCATGTGGTCATCACTTCCACACACAAGGCACTGGCAGTTGGCTATCCAGCAATCCTTACGCATATGACCAACCTTGTGACAGTAATCAAAAACTTGACTATACCTCTGAGCGGCAGGTGGGTATGGTAGTGCTCTTTAAGGAGGGGTCAGGACCGGCCTCCGGATAGGCCCTCCAGACGGCCTAGTAGCAACAGGGTGTGGAACGGACTGCTGAATGGCACGCTTCCGCCTACTAGTCTGCTCATGTCTTCTGGCAGCCTTCAGGATGTCAGCATAAAATTAGATTTGCAGGGCAGTAAGGCGATCCTGAATCTCAATATCCAAGCCCAACAAGAAACGTCGACCCCTATCTTCATCATTCGCCACCAAGGAAGTGGCAAAGCGACTCAGTTTGGTGAATTTCGCAGCATACTCGTCTACGGTCTGACTCCCCTGGGTCAAAACAGTGTTTTAGTTAAATGTTGATATATTATGAAATAACAACGAAAATTTCATAAATAAACACTATCTGACGAACCTGAGTTAGCGCGAAAAATTGCTGCTCCATTTCAATCCTGGTGACATCTGGAAAGAACATCGTGAGAAAGCTCTCTCTGAAGATGGCCCAGGTGATGGGGCATCCTAGCCGTTCCATCTCAGCTCGCCACCAGATGTGGGCAAGGTCAACAAGTTGGATGCTCACGACATCCACACGATCAACATCTGCTATCCGTGCTGCAGTCAACAGCTACTCAGTCCTGATAAGCCATTGCTCGGCTTCAAGCGGACCTTCAGTGCCCGAGAATTTTTCTGGGTGTAGCCTCACGAAATCCGCCACATTGCCAGATCTCGGTGGCAGCAACCCAGGCACAGGTACAACGGGCTCCCTGATGCAGCTTCCAAAGCCACCCTCATCAATTCATTATGTTCCCGCTGCATCCGCATCATTAGTTCATTATGCTCATGCTGCATTTGCATCATTTGTGCAACAGTGGGCTCTTCCAACTGATCATCCTCAGTTCGGGAGGACTAAGCACACTTTCTGGCCATGGTCTGCAATAAGAATCAAACGGTTAGCATCAATATCATAAGTTGGTTATCAATTATCCATGTGATTCACGCGTTGTACATACTTTGAGTCAAACCGGTTAAAGCCAAATCTGACTAATATATCAGTCAAAGCCAAACTTCCATACGTTAGTCATGTCTGACTGATATATCATCCAAACCTGGTTCTGATACTACTAAAAACCTTGTCACACCCTGCTTACCAAAAATACAAAATACAAGCACGTGACATTGGCCCAGTGAATGACTTGCATCATCCATAAGTTGTTATCGATTCAACTCAACTATATAACAAGAAAGCAATACAACCACACATGCAATAAAAGAATAATCACATGGATAACAATACTTGGAATTTAAGCATGAAATAACCAAATATAATAACAATCCAACATCTGGAATCAACGATAATAATATTCAGGTCAAAAGCCCACAATACAATGAAATAACAATAGTTCAATAATTAAGTATCCATAATAAAGCAATAATTTATTAACGGTGATGCTATCAATCCTTTCACCATTGTTGTTCTCCTAATCCATTAGGTAATTCTCCTTGATTACTTGTAAGCTGTTCATCTAAAAAGAGAGAATAATATGTCCTCAGAGCAAGTCATGGACAGCAAGTACAGAAAACAGAGAAAAAATGGCAATAACGATATAACAATGAATTCAATAAAACAGTAGGATCGATAGTAATGAACAACTAGCAAAATGGTAACGATGCAATGTGTGAAATAAAAATAACAATAAACGATATCAATAACGGTAACAATAACGATAACACTTTTTAATAACGATGACAATATGCAATGATGATGCGATGATGATCTTAAGTCTATTATTCATTTTTTAGTCCTAACTAATGCACGTACTATTGCGTCCCATTCCACAGGTTCGATGCATACAAACACTTTCGTTTAGACCTAAGTGGCGCACTCTATAGGTCGTGCACTTGGCAACAATAAACACTATTCACCTTTCGGTGTACGTTACGGTCTACGGCAACGATACGGTACACGATAGATTGGGTTGCTACCGCAAGCCACAATCAATCGATAAGAAACTAGCCAGAACATTATTTAGGGAACACGGGCCCCTCCTCCGAGTACAGTCTCTACATTGTTCACTACTCTAATCACCCTTGAACCCCTGCTTGTTAACAATTCTTTATTCAATCAACATGCAATAATGGTTGGCAATATTACGATACAAATAAGGAACAATAGGGACAGTACTATTAATGGGGAAACGATAAGATGATTAATAAGGGACACTAAAAGGATAACAATGCAACACTAAGATCATGCAATGCAATATACATACATCAATTCGTGCAATACAATGATATATACATAATTATTTTAAGAAAATCTGGAGAACACAATTCTGGACTGCAAGGGTTACTGTACTAAAAGTGAATTTCCCGCTGCTACAGAACAGTAAATGTGGATCCGTCAGAAGTTCTAGAAACTAGAATCCCACCCGGTTCCAACGCATTTTTAAAATCCAAAATCTGATAAAAGTAGCTAGGTTAATTACAGTGTTCTTTACAGATTACAAATTTTTGCTGGTTATTGATGTTAAATAGTTACAGTTATAAAAGCAATAAATATTCATTTTAAAAATCAGGAAAAATAATTTTCATGACCCTAAGCATGTTAAATATCAATCTGAAAATTATCATGGCAATATTTGATCATTAGTTCATCTATTTATTCTACTTAACATGGTATATTTATAAATCTGAAAAATAAAATGTAGCAGTAGTAAAATTATCATAAATTGTGCAATATAAGTCAGAATTCAATAATTCTTGATGTTCTAGAAACTAGAAACATGAGGCTATATTTCATATTCAGAAAGTTATTGATTTTGATGACAGTATTTAGGTCGAAATAGCATGACAATGTTCAGGTTGACAGTAAATTTCAGAGTCTCAATATATTTTTTAGGAATAAAATAATTGAAATCTTATAAACGATGAGTTAGGGGTTGACAACATAATTCACAGCAAGGTACGTGTATGTGAGCATGGTATTATGATGTATATTTTCCACAATCTTACTGATATGGCTAAAAACAGGGTTTAATCGGGGCCGTTCAAATCAGGTACGGATCTTGAAGCCCGAGGGTACCCCGGTAATTTCCCTACAAAAGGGACCAAAATGGTTATTGGGTCTTCTCCCCAGAAACCCAATAACCCAGGAGCGGATCCACTAACAAGAGGGTGCGGGTTCTAACCCGCTGCCCACCTAATCCAGCAAGATAAAGTCAGGATCCCTGATCAATCTTGATCAACGGTCCTGATACATGTCAATCTTCTCACTAGGATTTAGGGATTAAATTCCTTATCTGATTACAAGAATATACCTTATCAGATTACATTCCTAATCTGTTTATAAGGAGATTATTCTATATCAGGCCACGGGGATTACATCCCTAAACTGTTCTCTAAGACGCCTATAAATACCCCCCATCCATCTCCATTAAGAGGTAATCAATCTTTCACCAGTTTTTGCGCTCGTTCATAGTCTTCCTAGATTACTGACTTGAGCGTCGGAGGGTGCGTCGCCGGGAACAACCCCGGTGTCTCGCACTTTTTGCAGGTCTACGGCGGGATCGACGACCGAAGCCCTACGGAACAGGTATACAGGTTTACTATTCAGTTTCCCTAAGGATCCACAAATTCATCCGTTTGCCCCCACACCAAATTTAGCGGCAACAGATTGGCGCCGTCTGTGGGAAACTAACGAATAGAGACCTCTCCTCTTTCCGGTAAACAGGTCTTCTCCAGCCATGCCGCCTCGCAAAGTTAGGTCAAGAGGGTCTAATCGAGTACCCAACCCTGACCAGCAAGAAGTCCTTCCTGATCCCGCTCAGCAACAAGGGCAACTTCCTCCTACCATGGAAGAGCCGCTCCAACGGAACCTTCCACCTCCCGATCCAAAGGGTCCTAACCCTCAGAAACAGCCTCTTCACCAAGAGAACCTCTCCATCCACAATGCCTCCAGTGCCTCTATGGCCTCCCATCATCCCCGAGCCTCTAGTCGCCACAATGTCCCCCCCAAACGCCCGGAGGATGATGACCTCCGTCGTCATCTGGATGAAAAGCGGGCTCGGGAGGAAGCCTCCCGCCAGCAAGAGCGATCTCCTCGTCGCCGAGAGTACAGGAGGTCCCCCATCCGAAGAGGGAGGAAGGACTCCCCCGATCATTACCGAAGGAGGCACTCTCCCGCAGGTCGGCAACAGCCTAGGAACAATGAGGCACCAATCACCCGTGCCGAGTTCCAGCAGTTCCAAGCGACCGTCCTGCAGGCCCTCAACCTCCGTCAGAATCCTATTGAGCCGAAGCTCCCGTCCCCTCCTCCGGTCCGAAGCCCTCGCCGACGGTCTCCCTCTCCTCGACCCGCTCCTACCAACTCCCGGCGTACCCCAAGTCCTCGCCGTTCTCGAAGCTACCATCGGCACAGCCCTCGCTCCCCCTCATACGAAGACGAGTCCCGTGGCCCGGCAGATTACCGTTGGAGGGATGACACCATGAACCGCCGCCTTAACGAGGTGGAAAAACTCCTGGGTCAGATAAACCGAGAAGAGGAGCTCAGGGGGAAGACCCTACGTCCTAGCCGACCCCCATTCTCCCGGACCATAGTGGATGCCCCTGTGCCGTTCGGTTTCAAACCTCCCCAGTTCGAGAGTTACACTGGAGAGACCGATCCAGTTGATCACATCGAAAGCTTTAAAACCTTGATGCTCCTCCATCAGGCCTCCGATGCCCTCCTCTGCAAAACTTTCCCTGCAACTCTAAAAGGACCAGCTCGAGAATGGTACTCTCGTCTTGCCCCAGCCTCAATATTTTCCTTCGAGCAGTTTGAGACCCTGTTCATCACCCATTTTGTTAGTAGTCGAAGGGCTGAGAAGACCAGCATCTCCCTATTACACCTCCACCAGAAGAAGGGGGAAAAATTAAGAGACTACGTGAAAAGATTCACGGCCGAGGCTAGATCCATAGCATCCCTTGACCAGTCGGTCGCTACGGTGGCATTCCAGTCCAATGTCCTCAATTCCAGCCTCCGCTCCTCCCTCGCCAAGAAACCACCACATGACTTTTCTGACCTTCTCCTCCGCACTGAAAAGTACATCCGAGCCGAAGAGGCCGAGCAACAACCCAACTGGGAAGGGACTGCCTCCGGGTTTAAGAGAAAAGGGGCAGAAGAAGTAGGAGCGAAGAAGCTCCAGAAGGATAATACCGGCCAGCACCGACCACCCCCTAGATTTGAAAAGTTCACTCCCCTCACCACTAACATCTCCGCCATCTTCATGGAGGTCGAAAAAGAAGGGGTCTTGCCTCCAGCTCTAAAGATGAACACCCCCGCCAAAAGAAGAGATAAAGAGAAATCGTGCCGCTATCACCGGGACCATGGGCATGACACCAACGACTGCCGTGCTCTGAGAAACGAGATCGAAGCCCTTATCCAGAGAGGGCAGCTGATGAAGTTTGTAAAAAAGGACCGAGCAGAACTTCCTCCCCAGCCTCGGGGGGCTAACAAGCGCCCAGAGCGAGAAGAGACGCCAGACTTCGAGGAAGAGAGAGTCCTCCACCTCATCCATGGGGGTCCAATGGGGGGCTCCTCGAACTCCTCTCGGAAAGCTTTTATACGAGAAGTCAACTCGGTCCGAACCACACCTCCCCCCAAAGGCCTCGGAGTGCCCGTCACCTTCTCTGACGAAGATCTCGAGGGTGTCCGCACCCCTCATTGCGACGCACTCGTCATCAGTCTCCACATGGCCAATTTCAAGGTGGAGAGGATCTTAGTAGATAACGGCAGTTCCGTCAATATTCTTTTCCTCGACGCCTTTAAGGGCCTAAAGCTCTCGCGGGACCGACTCCAGCCCGCCGGCTACACGCTCCATGGGTTCACAGGAGTGCCGGTGACTATTGAAGGGGTGATTACCCTCGATGTCACAGCTGGCAAAACTCCCACTACCCGCACGGAGTCGATGGATTTTATGGTCGTAGATGTCCCAGCAGCCTACAATGTCATTCTGGGTCGACCCGGTCTAGCCGCCCTCGAAGCAGTCCCTTCTGCCTATCATCTCAAAATGAAATTCCCCACTCGGGCCGGAGTGGGAGAAGTAAGGGGCAATCAGGAACAGGCCCGCAAGTGTTATATGACCTCTACCCTCGGACCCGTCCTCTCTTTAGAGACACTGGAAATTCCCCAAGATGCAGCCCGGCCGACTTCTGAGCCGGTGGACGAATTGGAAGAAGTACTCTTCTCCGAGCAAGAGCCGGCCCACAAGTTCTTCGTTAGCAAGACCCTCCCATCCGCCCTATACTCAGATATTGTAAAATGCATCCGAGCCAACCAAGACCTCTTCGCATGGTCAGCTGCAGACATGCCCGGTATCTCCGAAGAACTCTTGGTCCACCGCCTCAGCGTTGATCCGGGGTCCAAACCGGTTCAGCAGAAAGGCGCAAGTTTGCCCCCGAGCGTCAGCTCGCTATCAAAGAGGAGGTAGACAAATTGTTGAAGGCCCGATTCATACAGGAAGTAAATTATCCTGAGTGGTTGTCAAACGTAGTAATGGTGAAGAAATCCAACGGGACGTGGAGAATCTGTATCGATTTCACCGACCTCAACAAGGCCTGCCCCAAAGATCCCTTCCCTCTGCCAAGCATCGACACTCTGATTGACGCAACCTCGGGACATGAGCTCCTCAGCTTCATGGACGCTTTCTCGGGTTACAATCAGATAAGAATGTTCCCCCCGGATATCCCGAAGACATCTTTTGTGACCGACCAAGGCCTTTATTGCTACAGAGTCATGCCATTCGGCCTAAAGAATGCCGGGGCGACATACCAATGCCTCGTCAACAAGGTTTTCCAGGCCCAGATCGGCCGGAACATGGAAGTGTACGTTGACGACATGCTTGTGAAAAGCGTCCGAGGCGTTGATCATGTGTCCGACCTCCAAGAAGCATTTGATGTTTTGAGAAAGCATAATATGAGACTCAACCCGAACAAGTGTGCATTCGGCGTCTCATCAGGTAAGTTCCTCAGCTTCATGGTTAGCCAACGAGGAATAGAAGCAAACCCAGAGAAAATCAAGGCCATACTGGACATGGCCCCTCCTAGAAATGTTAAAGAAGTTCAGAGGCTGACTGGTCGCCTCGCCGCCATAGGGCGCTTTCTGTCGAAGTCCGGGGAGAAGTGCCTCCCGTTCTTTAAAGCCCTCAGGAGGGCTAAAGGATTCGAGTGGGGGCAGCAGCAACAAGACTCCTTCGACCAACTTAAAGCCTACCTCGTCAATCCACCTCTTCTCAGTAAACCGATACCTGGCGAACCACTCTACCTCTACTTGGCAGCTTCCGAACAGACGCTTAGTGCGGTTTTAGTCAGAGAAGAAGAAAGGGCTCAGAAGCCCATTTACTACGTCAGCAAGGTGCTTCGGGACGCCGAGCTCCGGTACCCGAAGATTGAGAAAATGGCTTATGCCCTGGTAATGGCTGCGAGAAAGCTTCGACCCTACTTTCAGTCCCATTCGATGGTCGTCCTTACCGACCAGCCGCTGAAACAGATCCTTCACAAACCCGAGACTTCCGGTCACCTCATGAAGTGGTCAATCGAGCTGAGCCAACACGATATAACTTATCAGCCTCGGACCGCGATCAAGGCGCAGGCTCTGGCCGAATTCATAGTTGAGACTACAATCCCCGAGTCTAGCCAAGCAGCAAAGGGACCCCTCGTCTGGTCGGTCTACGTCGACGGGTCCTCTTGTAACGAGGGAAGCGGGGCAGGAGTCATCCTGACAGGCCCAGATGACTTCATCCTCCAATACTCCCTCCGTATAAATTTCAAAGCCTCGAACAACGAGGCCGAATACGAAGCACTAATAGCCGGACTTCGAATGGCCCGAAATGCTGGGGCACAACGGCTACAGATCTTCAGCGACTCCCAGTTGGTCGTCAACCAGGTCCTTGGCGAGTATGAAGCCCGCGATGACAGAATGGTTAAATACTTGGCCAAAGTAAAGAGCCTCATGGCGCTGTTTGACGAGGCTCTCATCCAAAGGATCCCCCGAGAAGAAAATGCTCAGGCCGACGCCTTATCCAAGTTAGCCTCCTCTTCCCTTCAAGGTCTGGAACAAACCGTATTGATAGAAGTCCTCCTGAAGCCGAGCATAGAGGACGAAGCACCAGACTCCGTTGAGATATTACCCGTCCTCCTCGAAGACAACTGGATGAAGCCCATTGTCGAATTCTTAAAGGACGACTCCTCCCTGAAGATCCGAGGGAAGCACGAAGAGTCAGGACCCGAGCCGAGTGTTTTACTATAATCGAGGGCATCTTATATAAACGCTCCTTCACCCAGGTGGATGGTCGACCCTACCTAAGGTGCCTTTCCCCCAGGCAAGCCGACTATGCGATGCAAGAGCTCCACGAGGGCGTCGGCGGGGCCCATTCTGGCTCCAGAGCCCTGGCGCGCAAAGTGTTGAACTACGGGTATTACTGGCCCACTCTCCTACGGGACGCCGAACGACACGTTCGGCAATGCAGCTCCTGTCAAAAGTATTCCGACATTCGACGCCTCCCACAAACACCGCTCGCCTCCCTATCAAGTCCGATCCCCTTCGCTATGTGGGGGATGGATTTACTAGGGCCGTTTCCACCAGCCACCGGACAGCTAAAATTCCTAGTCGTGGCGGTCGACTACTTCTCTAAATGGATAGAAGCCGAGCCCTTGGCTACGATCACCGAGCACAGGGTCGTTCAATTCTTCTGGAAAAATGTGATTTGCCGGCTCGGCGTTCCCCGAGTCATAATCATGGATAATGGGACACAGTTTACTGGAGCCGCCTTCCGAGCTCTGTGTGAGGACCTCTCCATACAACACCGATTCTCCTCCGTCTCCCACCCTCAGTCGAACGGCCAGGCCGAGAATGCCAACCGACAGATTCTTTCAGGCATCAAGAAGAGATTGGACAAGTGTTCCAAAGGACTGTGGGTCGATCAGCTGCCGAATGTGCTCTGGAATCACCGTACCACCAAGCGGACCCCAACAGGCGAGAGCCCATTTAATCTCACCTATGGGACCGAGGCCATCATCCCCCTGGAAGTCGGGATACCCTCTCCTCGTCTGGTAGCTTATGAAGAAGAGCAGAACGCTAGAGAGCTCAGAGCAAGCTTGGATCTGATAGATGAAATCAGAGAGAGAGCGGCCATACGCCAGCAAGCTTACCGAAGGAGGATCGAGCTAGCATACAACAAGAGGGTCCGCCCAACGGATCTCAAAGAAGGGTATCTCGTCCTCTGAAAATTGGCCATCTCGTTCTCCGGACAGAAAAGCAAGCTGGCCCCGAATTGGGAGGGACCGTACAAAATCTCAAAAGTAATCTGCCCCGGCGCGTACAAGCTAGAAGATCTCGAGGGCAGAGAAATTCCCAGGACTTGGAATGCCGACCATCTTTTGAAATACCAAGAGAAGGCATCTACGCCTCTCTAAGTAACTCGAGATGTCGAAACATTCCCTTCCTTTTACTAGTAGTGATTTTTCTTTTTATTTCTTCATTGTAATAACGGCTAGCAACTTTAGAAGCAGCCGATCATTAGATATTAATAAATAAAGTCTTTCATGTTTACTACCATCACGTCTCTCTACTTCTAACTCTTTAATCTGACAATGGTTCTGGAGTCCAACACTTGGCTCGATTCTACTTTGCAAGTTCGCTCCTAAGCGAACAAGAAGTAGTTCGCCATTCGGAATTGCTCCCACAGCCGTTGAATGGTACGGAGTCCAACACTTGGTTCGATTTCACTTTGCAAGTTCGCTACTAAGCAAGCTAGAAGTGATTCGCCATTCGGAATTGCTCCTACGCCTCCTGAATTAACAATGGTTCTGGAGTCCAACACTTGGCTCGATTCTACTTTGCGAGTTCGCTCCTAAGCGAACAAGAAGTAGTTCGCCATTCGGAATTGCTCCCACAGCCGTTGAATGGTACGGAGTCCAACACTTGGTTCGATTTCACTTTGCAAGTTCGCTACTAAGCAAGCTAGAAGTGATTCGCCATTCGGAATTGCTCCTACGCCTCCTGAATTAACAATGGTTCCGGAGTCCAACACTTGGCTCGATTCTACTTTGCGAGTTCGCTCCTAAGCGAACAAGAAGTAGTTCGCCATTCGGAATTGCTCCCACAGCCGTTGAATGGTACGGAGTCCAACGCTTGGTTCGATTTCACTTTGCAAGTTCGCTACTAAGCAAGCTAGAAGTGATTCGCCATTCGGAATTGCTCCTATGCCTCCTGAATTAACAATGGTTCCGGAGTCCAACACTTGGCTCGATTCTACTTTGCGAGTTCGCTCCTAAGCGAACAAGAAGTAGTTCGCCATTCGGAATTGCTCCCACAGCCGTTGAATGGTACGGAGTCCAACGCTTGGTTCGATTTCACTTTGCAAGTTCGCTACTAAGCAAGCTAGAAGTGATTCGCCATTCGAAATTGCTCCTACGCCTCCTGAATTAACAATGGTTCCGGAGTCCAACACTTGGCTCGATTCTACTTTGCGAGTTCGCTCCTAAGCGAACAAGAAGTAGTTCGCCATTCGGAATTGCTCCCACAGCCGTTGGATGGTACGGAGTCCAACACTTGGTTCGATTCCACTTTGCAAGTTCGCTACTAAGCGAGCTAGAAGTGATTCGCTATTCGGAATTGCTCCTACGCCTCCTGAATTAACAATGGTTCCGGAGTCCAACACTTGGTTCGATTCTACTTTGCAAGTTCGCTCCTAAGCGACCTAGAAGTAGTTCGCCATACGGGACTGCTCCCGCGGGCGTCGAAGGGTGCGGACTCCTACACTTAAATGCCGAGCGTTCTTGACACCGACCGTCCTACGGGCGTGAGTTCGGCAGACAAGATTTCCAAAAATCTCTAAGTCGGAAGCCTCGGCACCAGCTGCCGAGCGTTCCTGACACCGACCGTATTACGGGCGTGAGTTTGGCACCAGCTCCGAGCGTTCTTGCCACCGACCGTATTACAGGGCACAAGTTTGGCAGACAAGATTTCCAAAAATCTCTAAGTCGGAAGCCTCGGCACCAGCTGCCGAGCGTTCCTGACACCGACCGTATTACGGGCGTGAGTTCGGCACCAGCTCCGAGCGTTCTTGCCACCGACCGTATTGCGGGCACAAGTTCGGCAGACAAGATTTCCCAAAAAATCTCTAAGTCTCAAACCTCGGTTCCACAACACCACGACTAGAGCAAAAATTGGGCAACTACGATACGGCGACGACTAAATCGATTCCAAATTAAAAGCAACCCTTACATACATCAAGATTACAAGGTACTAAAGATTACAAGGAGCTGAAAAGCGAAAACTACAAGACACTGAACTCGGAGACATCAACGCCTTCGAGGCGCAGGGATGCTCCTCTTCAAGGACACTTGAGGTCGACGACATTTGCCACCGGAACCCGATCCCAGGCCAGCAAGTTGGGACGTGTCCTCGGCACTGCTTCTGGCAGCTACGCCGACGGATGCGCTGCTCGACGAAATGGCCACTGAACTCTGCGCGTCCCCCGGGCTCGGATGACCGAGGCCCGCACGGGTCGCCATCTCGTAAAAAGTGATGCCACGCTCGCTCTCCGCTCGGGTACATGAAGTGCTCCTCACATTAATTGGCCCCGAACGCGGTTTGAGGCGAGCTACTTCTGCTTCCAGTTCGGAGATCCGACCCCTCAATGAGCCATCTTGCGCCTCGACCGCGAAGCAGGCCGGTACTGCCGAGCTCGGAACGCCTACGTGGCTCGCGATGAGATGACGAAGATGAGTGACTTCGATGCTCCTGTCAACAGTGGCTCTCTTCAACACATCGACTTCGGCCGCCAATTCATCCCGTTCAGCTGTAAGCTTGACCACCTTAGTCGTCAGCTCCTCTCCTTCCGTCCGAAGCTCAGTCTCCACGTTTTGCAAATGCTGAATCTCCGAAAGCAGATCGTCCCTCTCCGCCGTTACCTTTGACAATGTGTGGCGAAAGCACTTGGTCCGAAGACTGCTGGTAAAGGCTGCCGGCGAACCTTCGTCCTTACCCGAGGGGGTCATCTCGGCAATCCTGCCCTCCAGACGCCGAATGTCGCTGTCCCGCTGCCCTAAGATGAGCTGAAGCTGGCTTCGTTCGCTTTCGGCTCGGCGCAATCCCAGCTCGACTTCGTAAAGTCGCTCTCTACACCTCGCCAGACTTAGCCTCGTCGCCCCGAGGCCCGCCTCGGCGCGAACCTTGTCATCCGACCCTGTACGCTCGACCCCTTGGGCTACCACAACGAGCTGAAAAGAAACGCAAACAAGCAGCAAAAATTCAGGCATTGTCTAAGTCCAAGACTTCGGGGTTTTCTTTGAAACAAATGCTCGAGCACTCAACAATCAACGGACGAAGACACTAAATCGAGCCCAAAAAGTTATGTTCTTCATTCATTTCAAAAAAGGTAGCGGTGGCCAGTCCGCTATTAGGCATTACACGTCAAAAGAAAAAAAAAGGAGAAGAAACAACAAAACGAAGTCAGGGCCCGACCTCTTTCCCGGGGCGGCGAGTGGGGGTCGGGGACGCCGCTTCTGAAGGGGCCGCCGTCGCCAAGGGGGTTACCACCGACCCCTGAGCTCCGACGGGGGGATCGGCCAAAGGTTCGTCGTCGCCCCTCTCCTCCTCCTCTTCTTCTTCTTCCCCCTCCGATTCGGGGTCGAAGCCTTCAACGTGCCCTGGGAACAACCTCCAACCCGAGCAGTCCACGTTGGGGTAGGCCTCCGTCACCCGGGCGATAGCGTCGGCGAAGGCCTTGGCCATATTTTGGGCGAGGTAGCTTTGCGCCTTCTCCATGGTCGCATCCTCCGCCTGCTTCACCGCCGCCGCTTTGGCCTTGGCCGCCTCCGCCAACTGCCTGGCCGCCTCCTCCTTCTGCTGAAGAAGTTGGTCCTCCAGCGTCTTGACCCTGTCCTCGAGGTAGGCTACCCTCGCCGACTTCGCCTCGAATTTCAGCTCAAGCTTGTCAAGCTCGTTCCTAATCTGAACCTTCTCCCTCCGAGCCTGGTCGTTCTCCTTCTTCATCTCCTTCTCCTGGGCCGCTAGCCTCTCGGTGAGGTGCCCGAAGTGGACAACGATCTACGATCAGAAGACAAGGAATTCATAAAAATTATAACTTAAGAAGTTCGGCATAAAAAGGGGGAGGATAGATCCAACACTCACCGACACCGCCGAGCGCGCTATCTCGATGACGTCGTCTCCCTCCCGTCCGGCCTCCATGGCCGCCCGATCCTTCGGCGTGGCGAGGTGCATGATGGCCTCCATACTCGCCAAGGAATTGCCGAGGAACCCGTCGTGTTTCCGAACCTGCCAGTCCGGGACGTGAATCCTTTTGTGAGCCTCGGTCAGAAGCTCCTCGGCCGCCTTCGTCAGCGGCGGCGTCGCCATAGTGAGGGCCACGGCGATGGGAAATTCACCAGCCCTGGTCGACGACGAGGCGACGCCGCCCTCGGCAACGGGGCTCTCCAGGATCTCTACCTCTTCGGCCACCTCGGTGACCTTCGGAGCCTTTGCCGCAGACAGCTTGGAGACCACCCTCTTCCTCTTCTTCGGCGCCTTGTTGGCGAGGCCTGCCCTCAGCGCCAACACTGCCTGATAATCCATAGACTCTGCACCATAAGACAAGTTGGTTAGTTCGGAACAAACCATGAAGAATGAAGCACAAGAAGTAAAGCAACGATAATAAATAAAGGAAGTCGCGTACTGGGATTGGCATGAACGAGCCCTCCCCTGAACAGGACGTCCTCGGTCAGATCCTTCCAGTCAAGCTTTGGCCGACCCAGGAGTACCCGTACAGCCTCCTCCTCTTCGGGCCGAAGTGTCGGTAGTGCCTTCACCTTCTTCGGCACACCCTCCACCCAGCTAACGGGAATAGGCCAGGCCTCCGGACTACGTACCAGAAGGTACTTCTCGCACTAGTACTTGATGGAATCAGGGCACACGACGAGCCGACCTCCGTGCCTCGGAGTCAAATAGAATCGGTACGCCGACCTGTTCCCCTGATGAGGCTGGTAGATGGTCCGAAGCACGTTCAGCTCCGGCTGAATCCCTGCGGCTTGGCAGTGAAGTACGAAGCCGTTTATCACTCTCCATGCGTTCGGCATAAGTTGGATGGGGCTGACCCCAACCCATCTTAATACAGCAACCGCGAACGGATGGAGAGGCAGCCGAGCCCCAGCTATGAAGGCGTCGACCGGCCAGCAACACACGGTCACCGACAGTGGCGAGTTGGCCCTAATGCCGGGACCCGGCAATATGAGCTCGTACTCCTCCGGGATCTGAAAGCAGTCCCGGATCACTCCGAAGTCCTCTTCGCGAAGGATCGACGCTGTCTCGTCAGCCTCTGTCATCTCCCTCGCCGGATTCTCCTCGAATGTCCGGGCCCTCCCGTACACGATGCGTTCGGCTTCCTCCTCCGGAAGTTCCCGAACTCTGTGAAGCCCGGTCAGCGGCCCTGGTAGTCTGCCAAACTCCGGCATGCGCTTCGGCTCCACCACGATAGAGTCCTTGCCGAACACCTCCTCGCTTGTATGAGGTCGGCTGGAGGTCGGAGCTTCGGTGACTTCAAGGGAGGGCTCGGATGAAGAAGAGGAGACGGAGACAGACATGTTTAGAAACTAAAAATATAAGTTACCTTAACGGAGATGTCGTCGGAAAGCTTGCCGGAAAAATGTCAGCGATCACCTGGAGCTCTAGCAATCTCAGACAAACACAACAGAGCGAAGAGTTGAAAGGTGAAAAATGAAGAGGGGGTGGGGGTTTTATAGAGAGCCAGCGCGTCAATCGAGGATAATGGGCTTTTACCACAGGCCCACCTCCACAAAACGACAAAAGGCGACTCCAATCGTCGCCTTGGTTGCCACGCCTGGACTGAACGGCTCATTAATGACAGTCACGTCACGACTGTCAGAAACGTCAGAGGAAGCCCAGGAGACGCAGCATTAATGAACGTCACGTCTGTCAGAAACCCAGGCGCCGTCACATCCGTCGGAACCGTCGAATCTCAAGCCTCGGCACCGAATGCCGAGCATTCTTGACATCGACCGCCTCACGGTCGTGAGTTCGGCTGACTCCCGAAACTTTTTCAAGAAGAGCAAAAACTCTTTCAACTTCCCCTGCTTTGTAGAAATCTCCAAGTCTCGAGCCTCGGCACCAGCTCCGAGCGTTCCTGCCACCGACCGTATTACGGGCTTGAGTTCGGCACCCGCTCTGAGCGTTCTTGCCACCGACCGTATTACGGGCTTGAGTTCGGCAGACAAGATTTCCAAAAAATCTCTAAGTCTGAAGCCTCGGCACCAGCTCTGAGCATTCCTGCCACCGACCGTATTACGGGCTTGAGTTCGGCAGACAAGATTTCCAAAAAATCCCCGAGCCTGAAGCCTCGGCACCAGCTCCGAGCGTTCCTGCCACCAACCGTATTACGGGCGTGAGTTCGGCACCCGCTCCGGGCATTCCTGCCACCGACCGTATTACGGGCTTGCGTTCGGCAGACAAGATTTCCAAAAAATCTCTAAGTCTGAAGCCTCGGCACCAGCTCCGAGCGTTCCTGCCACCGACCGTATTACGGGCTTGAGTTCGGCAGTCAATATCTCCAAAAAATTTCCAAGTCTGAAGCCTCGGCAGCAGCTCCGAGCGTTCTTGCCACCGACCGTATTACGGGCATGAGTTCGGCACCCGCTCCGAGCGTTCCTGCCACCGACCGTATTACGGGCGTGAGTTCGGCACCCGCGCCGAGCGTTCCTGCCACCGATCGTATTACGGGCTTGAGTTCTGCAGACAAGATTTCCAAAAAATCTCCAAGTCTGAAGCCTCGGCACCAGCTCCGAGCATTCTTGCCTAAGGTCAGCACTGACCGCCAAACGCCCTTGGTCCTGACCCCCGTACGAGGGAAATCTGGCCCTCGAACTTCGACGAGCCCCCTATCCAGACTCGCGACCACGCCGAGGTCCCTCTTCCCGTCGGAAAAAATCGCTGAACCAATCTCCGACCTCGGCGTTCCGGTCGCCGAGCTCTGGGAGGGATCGGAGTCGTGACGCTGGGAAGACGCGACCCTCAAAAGAGGGAAGCGACCGTGCCGTTCACACAAGAGCGCCGCCCGATCATAAGGAATTACCTCACTGCCCCTCTCTAGATTCAAGATCCCATATTCGGACTCCGAACCAACTCCACTAGCCACTAAGACAGACAGACTACTCCTTAAAGTCTGATCACACTCAGTCTTTAGGAGTGGGGGGCTCGTGATATGGCTAAAAATAGGGTTTAATCGGGGCCGTTCAAATCAGGTACGGATCTTGAAGCCCGAGGGTACCCCGGTAATTTCCCTACAAAAGGGTCCAAAATGGTTATTGGGTCTTCTCCCCAGAAACCCAATAACCCAGGAGCGGATCCACTAACAAGAGGGTGCGGGTTCTAACCCGCTGCCCACCTAATCCAGCAAGATAAAGTCAGGATTCCTGATCAATCTTGATCAACGGTCCTGATACATGTCAATCTTCTCACTAGGATTTAGGGATTAAATTCCTTATCTGATTACAAGAATATACCTTATCAGATTACATTCCTAATCTGTTTACAAGGAGATTATTCTATATCAGGCCACGGGGATTACATCCCTAAACTGTTCTCTAAGACGCCTATAAATACCCCCCATCCATCTCCATTAAGAGGTAATCAATCTTTCACCAGTTTTTGCGCTCATTCATAGTCTTCCTAGATTACTGACTTGAGCGTCGGAGGGTGCGTCGCCGGGAACAATCCCGGTGTCTCGCACTTTTTGCAGGTCTACGGCGGGATCGATGACCGAAGCCCTACGGAACAGGTATACAGGTTTACTTTTCAGTTTCCCTAAGGATCCACAAATTCATCTGTTTGCCCCCACACCAAATTTAGCGGCAACACTTACTAATCACAATCAACCAATACACCAACATCAATCATATGAACAACCAACACTAGCATACGTTCTATAATAGTTGTGTAACGTCATGACATGAATTACAATAACAATCCCTATTCATATATTCAATAATTAACTATATGAATGCATGCAAGATCTCACTAAATCAGAGGCAAAAAGATGGCACAAAGTCAAGACTACTACTTGGATTTTCTCATGTAAATCTGTAGTACCCCAACGATAGGTAACAATAGATGATATACGGTAAACAATATAGATCTACTTGCTGTATTCAATCAATATTCTCGAATGCAATACAATAACAATTCGAGGGCAAATGACTTGCCTTTAACAACGACGTTAGATCCGAAATATTGAGAATAACGGGATTAGGATCCCGGGGGCAGAACGTGCACTCTACGTGCGAAAGAGACAGTAGAAACTCCGCAAGCTTGACAACAATAGCGAATATACGTACGGTGCACATAATAGCAGACAGCAGCAATTCAGCAATCAAACAGCTAGAGTGCACAACAGCAAACACCAAGCTCGACAGAACAGCAACGGCAGCAGCAATGGTAGCAACGGCTGCGGGGGAAGCACTCTGGCGCTGGCTTCGACGGCGGGAGGCGCGTTAGTGGCAGGGCTTGGGGAGGTACAATCGAGGTGTGGTAAGTTGATGGGGACAGGGACTGGCGGGGGGGTGCTGATGGAGGCAGACGATGAGGAGCAATCAAGGGTAGAGAGGTGATGGCGATGGTTCAATGGTAGGATGGAGATGGGTTGCGATGGGGAGGTGGAGCGACGAGGGCAGGGGAGGAGGTCGGAGGGTCGCGAGGGCCTAGCGAGGGTGACGGTGGGTTCGAAGATGGGGAAGACGATGAGGCAAGGTCGGGATGAGGGCGAAGACAGGGGTTGCACACAGTAAAGGGTTGGGGCTTGGTCGGGGTTTGAACAGTAGATGGTGAAGGGGAGATGTAAGGTTAGGTTTTGCTGGATTTGAAGAAGAGGGGGAGATATTAATTCATTATGATTAATTAATGGGTTAGTTGGAGATAGGAGGATATCATGGTACACGTGAGTATGAGTAACCAGGAGTAAAAAGAGGGGATTGATCTATTAGTGTCGATATGGAGTGATTTTGGGTTAGTGGGTTAGAGGGTAGGATCCAATAAGAGTAGGTTTATAGGGTTTTGGGTACAATATGGATCAAATAGAAAGACAATTATAAACCCAACGAGATAAAAGACAAATCCATGAAATTAAATTTGTATCGGGAACTTAAGAAATAAGATTCAAATAATCCAATTGAGATCAAAGATAGTTCATGAATAATATTAGAGTTAATACTGTTTGATACAATAAATGAAACAAAATAAAATGTTATTGAATTACAAAAGAGATTACAATGAAGATCAATGATAAAAGGAAAAAATGAAAGCGGGAGTTAGAGGATCCGATTGCTATCACAACCCTTAATTGAATGCAAAATGTATCTATGCAGTTAGTGCCAATAGCGGCATATGAAGAAGAAGAAAATTTACATGTCCCGCTATTGGCAACAATGACATTAAAATAACATATGTCATTATTGCCAATAGCGTTCTATGCTGACATGTCCAAAGTAAGCTAGTTTGGTAATGGAGGTTGAGCTTGTCTTGGTGGTGGTGGCGAAGGTTGAGCTGGTCTTGGTGGTGGTGGTGGAGGTTGAGCTTGTGGTGGTGGTGGAGCTAGAGAGCGTTGAGTTGTTGTCTGTATCCTACTTCTTCAAGTGGCAACAGACATAGGTTAAGGATTTCTCATGCAAATTCCTTAATGTCCTTGGAAGTCTTTAACACAAGAGCACATTTTAGCACAATATCCCATGAATTATCAATCGAAAACAACATTTAAATATACTCATGTTAAACAAAAATATATGATTACCTAACTTGTTAACTTGTGAATCTTAACAATCGAATTACTAACCAATATTCGATACGACGATGCCTTGGGCTGATACATCGATTGCGAACTAGAATGTCCGGTTGTGGTTCGTCCTCGTGTCTTGAGATCGGTATTTGGATCCCCGCTGATGTGGTGGTTCGTGGAGATACATATAAACGCGTAACACGACAGTACCACGTCATGTACGCTACTTGCTCCGACTCATCGTATGGTATGAGACCTTCAAGCACAAAATCATATTTTCTCTTATTTCCACATGGCCATATGAGATCGATGGTGATCAGCCCAATCAATATTCGGCATTTGTCCCTGACCTGTGATGTTGTCTAGTCGTCGATCGTACATGTGGTTTTTAGAGATTCTTTGTTGCACGCCGAACTGTTGGAGGATCTATTCGGATAGTATAACTCCTTGATATTGAAGTTCATAAGTGGAGCTCTCAGCAACCACAGTTGCACGTTAGCCGTGCAGAAGGGAGGTAGCCTTTCAAGCCTATCAGGGGTGTACAGATCCCAGTTGACGTACTCTTCCAGCAGTTGATCAAGCTCATCTTTGTAGTATGTCAACACTCCACATAGGTTATCTCTCCACGTGTGGCAACAGGTCCAGTAAACCCCTAGAGGAGCCCTCGTTAAAGGGTTCTCATCAACTACCCTCCAATTCTATGAAAGAACCGTTATTCGGGGACGGCCGAAGTGTATACGTTCCCAACAGAAAATCTATAACAACCCTGTCGGTACTTTCATCTATACGGACCCCATCGCATAGTTACACAATGCACGATAAAGGAAAGTCAATGTCGCACTTCCCCAACTATAACAACCAGCTTTGTATAGATTGACTATCAATGGTAGATACATTAGATGGACGACATCAATAGAAGAGTTTGGAAAGATAACACCTCCGAGCTTACTCATGAGGTACGTCGAAGTGTAACATTAAAGTTGGAAGTCGGTTGGGTTATCTCCCAATGTATTGTTGAACTCTAAATATAGCCACGAATGTCGAATTGATTCTTCGACGAACACACCTTTGTTGTCCTTATCAACGTCTTTCCCAAAATAGTCTCTAACCAATGCAACTTTATTAAACGCCAGGTTTTCGGTCACGACAACCCCATCTACCGAAAGACCAGATATAACCGCTACATCCTAGAGTGTCCCTCCATCACTCCACAAGAGCTGTAAGTAATGAATGGTCGCATTTTACAAACATCAACATTGGCATTCCGTGGAAACTAGCATTGACCAAATAGTTGCATATAAGGGGGTTCATATGCAATGTCGTGTGTAACTGGAAACTCATAGCCTTCATTTCTTCTTTCACACTGACTGAGACATGTGCTTTTCTTGCAAGTAGAGTAGTGTTGGGTCTAATGGACCTAGACCTCCATGTGCGACAAAGGCAATGCACCTACTACCCGCGAAGTAGATGGTTAGTCAGCATCCTACAAAAATGTATAAATTCTTGTTATTATATAAACAATATTAGACATTAAGATCCAGGGCTAAAAATAATAACTGTTTCGATGGTGGTTGGCCTCTACCACTGCCCGACAGCTGTGACGATCCACTCGGTCGAACCTTTTCTCTGTCAACATTAATAAAGCATTTCTCATTAACAAAATTAGAGATTTAAGAGTACACAACTCATATCAATATCGACAACATCTCAATACACTACTTATATGCATTCATACATACACATAAATCTTCTAAATTTTGAAAAATAGACTAATTCTCATATATAAAAAATTCGACTTTTGACTACTCGTATCAATACACTACTCATATCAATATCCTACTTATATCAATTTCGAGAACATCTTAATACACATAAAATTATAGCAATTCTTGTATAAAATAAATTCCATGCATTGGGAATACATTACTCGTATCATACTACTACTATTATCAATCTCCACAACATCTGAATATACTACATATATACTTGCATACATACATATAAATCTCAATACACAAAGTGAATATTTTAAAACAAATTAATGATTTTGGATTACCTAGCACAATACGAAGTTTAACGGTGTAGATGTTGTCAGTGCTGAATGGGAAAGTTGCAAGATAAGCTCCGATATTTGCTCGGCAATTCCGAATTCAATGTAAGCTGTAGAAGATTTGGCGCCGAAATCCAAGTGGACGGAGATAGGAGGGAATCGAAGTGTATGAGAATTAGGGCGTACGGATCAGTATTTTGTGACCCTTTTGGAATATATGAAAGAGGACAGATTGAAGGATATTAGTCGGATTTGTGCTTTAGGATTTTAGGATTTTGGGTTCGGGAGTGGAGGGAGAGAGAGAAAGATAAAGTTAAAGGGGAAGGAGAAGAAGGGGCCACTATTTATTTGGATATATTATTGTAACACCCCGAATTCCAAAATACAACTGAATTCGAGTTCCACAGGATCTTTACACTTCTTTCGTACAATTTTACAAGGAAATAAAAACTTATCATTCATCAAAGTTACATTTCACTTGTACATTATCACAGCGGAAGCAATATTACAATCAATTTACATGAAATAACATTTAAATCAATCCTGCGCAGCATGTATACTTCAATTGTCAAGCATCTTTACCCTGCATATAAAACTGTGGGCGCTTCAGTTCATTCAACAGACGAAATATTATATACGGCCATCCTCTCTATGCCGGAAACAGTATAATGATTCTCATTTCTTAGCAAACCACAAACTTGTCACAAACAGAACTAAAGGGACAATCCTATTGATGTCGTGTTGTGAATGTGCACTTAATCCTTAACGCAATTATTTATATTATATGACACTAATGCGCACTTGTTCAGAGTCTATGCAGCCCATACTACATATAACCGAGGGCAAGCCCTTAACCGTTCTTCATCTTGTAAAGTTCAATCCCTCGCCATGACTTAATCTACTACTGTAACGACAGTAAGTATGCTAAATATTTTCTGACCTACGAACTCATGTCTAGGCGCCATGGAGGGATTCCCAACACACTGACACATGACTTATCATGCAGGCATCCTATGGTAATTCAGCTCCTACAGTAGACATGACACCACCCGCAGTCGTCAAACACCCTACGAGCATCGCCACCAGAACGGTACTCTGGAGCAGTATCCACACCCTATCATGACTCATCATGGGACATCCTGTGAATACTCTCACGCCGCCAATCCAATAGCCCTCATAGTCAATGTTTTTCTCTTACTTTCATCACATCTTTATTATGTATCTAATCCTTAATTTAATTGAATCATGAATAAAATCAATCTCTTAGAATGTAGCACTTCCACTATACCGGTCTTATTCATTTAATTTCACATGACCCAACCTTGGTCTTCTCATTTCAAAATATCATTTTCTCACTTCTTTCATTGCCGGTATAAGGCTTGGCTATACCCTAATTCTCAATTTCAACTATTAATTACAATGTCATACTCATAACATCTTTTCATGATTAATCATAATTCATATTTCCAAAAGCATAGTATTCATGTATTCATATCTTTCCTAATTCATCACAATCAATAATTCAATTTCACGTGCAATCCATATGCAAGGGTCAATTTCAATTAATAATCACCAATAATTTTGTGTGTTCCACACATCTATTATTCACAAATCAAATCTTACAACAAACGCATTTTCTTTTATAATTCCATTTAATCATACGAGTTACAACTTTTCAAAATTCATCTTTTATACCTAAAAATTTTCATTTATTTTCCTTTGTTTAAAAAAAATAATTTAAATTCAAAAATGAGTCATTTCTTGCAAAACTCCAATTTCTTATTCACACTTCACCAAAAGTTGTATAAATATTTCCTAATAAGTTCCAATAATTTTTCAGAATTTAATCCATAATTTTCTGATTTTTATTCTATTTTAAAAGTCCATTTTATTTCAAAAATCCCAAAAAAAAAATATTTTTTCTAAACTCCAAACCCACCAAGATTCAAACCAGCGAACAGCGGTGAGGCAGACAGCGCACAAGACCAAAGCGCCACAGCTGCAAGGCAATTTAATTAGGGATTAAAAGCCTTATGTTTTTGTTCTCGGTGATTTGGAATTTTTACCAAAAAAAATAAAATAGAACCGTGGTATCGAACCCGAGACCTCCGATACTGTAGCGACCCAAATCTCTTCCTACCAGTTGGTCTAAGTGAACATATCGATTTGATAATAAATAAAATAGGTTTTGACTCAACTCTCTGTTCAAAACTAAATTTCAAAATTTTCAAAACGAATTTGTCTCTTTTTCTCCTCTTTTGAAAACAATAATGTCCAGAATAAACCTACATTTATTTTAACCATAACCAGTATATTCAAAGCTATTTTTCCCTATTTTAAAACATGTATTTAGCCTTAGATTGCATATTATGAATACTATTTCGACACTTGAAAACTGTTACATAATTGTTCATAATCAAAGATGATTTTTGCACAAAATTTAATACAATGATGTTTGCTTACTAAAATATTTTTTTAGCACAAAATTAACTTTATAAGTGAGTAAAGACTTCCACTTCTTTTTTTATTATTAATTAATCTACACATGATACATTTAATTATTCGTATGCAAAAAGACATTCTTTTTCATTTATTCAAATCTTCCACATGATAAATATCACAATAGGGAAATTCATTACATCTATTAACAAACAATTCGATCAATTCAATTTTAACACACTATTCTACTTTGGCATTTTTAATCAATAAGCATGGTTCAATTTCTTACTAGCAAATGTCACATAATTGTAATTTAACATAATCAACATGCATTCTAATGTTTATAACAATGAGAAACATACACTTTTACTCATAGGCAATAACTCTAGTAATCAATCAACACACATTTGCTAATTAACAATTTTCTTCTAATTAGACAAGCATGTATTTCATTTCAACTAGTAGCTTATAATAATAATTCAATTTCATTTTTTTAGCATGATTTTCTAGTCTAGAAGTCATGAGAAACACCCACATTTTGAAGAAAACCAATTAAGAAAATCCCCTAGAGCCTCCTAGATTTCGAGCGAGTGCCTTCTCCTCCTAGATTGCAATGCACGAACTCTTCTCCTTGCTTCTTGCTCCTTGCTAAAAATCGAGAGCACCAATGTAGGGATGGCCGGCCTCTAATTGGTGTGTACACACATACACTCACACTCACACACTAATATGTATACATCTCCTATATAATGTCTCCTTTTAATATTTGCTTTAGTGTAGAATACAAGTATGAAGGGGGGTATTTATACTATTTTTAGAGTAGATTGGAGGGCTAGGATTTGTTGGATAGTTGTAGAATGGAGGGCTAGAATAGGGGAGAAAGTTGTAGCTACCACCCACACACAAATAAACTACCCATGCACACAAACCCAGTCTCCCATCACCCATGCACAAACCGGCCACCATAATAGTGTGCATTGCACACTACGTGCATCGCACGTGCCACCTAGTACCCGTATTTAGAAGTTTGTATAATTTAATTAATCAAAATGTTCACCATTTGTCTCTACATGACAAGTGTGACCATTTAATTGATTTATTAAATTGGTGGGCTTCACAATTAGTGGACTTAGGCTTGTGGACCAAGAAAACAAATTAATAATTAATTAAAGTGGACTAAAACAAATAAATAGTGTTTTAGGCTTTAAAAATAGGCTTTTAGAAAAAATAAAGGAAAATAATTGTTCATACTAAAATGAGATCTTATATATAAAATAAATAAATAATATTCACATGAAATTTGCACCACAAGTGAAAAACAATATTTTTATAAAAAATAAAATTTTAGGATATTACAACACTCCCTTCTTAGAATAGATCCGTCCCCATAAATACAATTAAAGAGTGAGAAAACAAAATACAATAAGAAAATACAATCAAGCAAAGAGCTCAGGATGATCCTTCATCATCCTCTCCTCAGATTCCCAAGTAGCCTCTTCAACCAACTGGCTCCAGACTACCTTGACCATCGGTATCGTCTTATTCCTCAAGACTTTCTCCTGACGATCAACAATCTCAACTGGAAGCTCAATGTAACTCAGATCTAACTGCAAATCCTTTGTCACTTCGGACAAATGATGACTTGGATCTGGAATGTAGCCTCTCAGCATAGACACATGAAAGACATTGTGCACCTGAGACAACTTTTCCGGTAACTCAAGCCAGTAAGCAGTTTTCCCGATCCTTTTCAATATCTTATACGGGCCTATGAACCTCGGGGCTAACTTTCCACCCTTACCGAAACGGATCACACCTTTGCTGGGCGATACCTTCAGAAAGACAAAGTCACCAACCTCAAACTCAAGGTCCCTTCTCCGGTTGTCTGCATAGCTCTTCTGCCTACTCTGAGCTTCCACCAACCTCTCCTTGATAAGATCAATCTTTTCAGAGGTTTGCTGCACAATATCAGGCCCAAACATCTGACGCTCCCCAACTTCGAACCAACAGACAGGCGTTCTGCACTTCCTACCATATAGAGCTTCGTACGGTGCCATCCCAATGCTAGTCTGAAAACTGTTGTTGTAGGAAAACTCCACCAAAGGTAAATGCCTTTTCCAACTGCCTCCAAAGTCTAGCACACAGCACCGAAGCATGTCCTCAAGAATACGGTTGACTCTCTCGGTCTGCCCATCGGTCTGGGGATGAAAAGTAGTGCTGAAATCTGTCTTGGTACCCAAAGCTGTCTGAAGACTCCTCCAGAAATGCAAAGTAAACTGCGCATCTCGATCAGACACAATGGTTAGCGGAACACCATGAAGCCTGACGATCTCACCAACATACAGCTCAGCCAACTTGTTCATCGAAGCAGTAAGTTTCATCGCCAAGAAGTGAGCGGATTTGGTTAGTCGATAGACTATGACCCAAATCGCATCATTGCCTTTAGGACTCTTAGGCAAACCCATGATGAAATCCATACTGATGTTATCCCACTTCCATTCCGGAGTAGGTAACGGTTGTAATAGACCTCCGGGTTTCTGATTCTCGGCTTTGACTTGTTGACAAATCTCACACCTCGACACAAATTCAGCCACATCCCGCTTCAAACCTGACCACCAGAAATGTTTTTTAATGTCTTTATACATCTTGGTACTCCCAGGATGTACTGACAAAAGAGTAGCATGTGCCTCCTGAAGAATACTTTCTTTCAAGTCCAACTGATCCGGAATACACAGCCTCTCTCCAAACCACAGCACTTCATCCCTGATTTGAAATCCGAGCAACTTACCAGCACCAACCTGCTCCTTCATCTTCTGAATATCTGCATCTTCCTTCTGACTTGCAATAATCCTTTCATTCAGCATCGGTTGAAGCCTCAACTGGGTTAAAGATGATCTCAAGCCCTACAGAACGACTTCAATACTAGCCCGGTCCAACTCCTCTGCCAGCTGCCTTTGATTTGTAATCAAACTTGTCAGACTGCTCTTGCGGCTAAGTGCATCAGCAACAACATTAGCCTTCCCAGGATGATACTTAATCTCCGGACGAATGTCCTCAAGTACCTACAACCATCTCCTTTGCCTCAGGTTCAGATCCTTCTGCTGATAGATGTACTTCAAGATTTTATGGTTTGTGTACATGTTCAGCTTCTCACCAAACACATAATGCCTCCATTGCTTTAAGGCGAAGATAATCGCAGCCAACTCTAGATCATGAGTCGGATAATTCTTCTCATGCAGTCTTAGTTGCCTAGACCCATAAGCGATTACTTTTCCTTCTTGCATTAAGACACAACCAAGCCCTCGATGTGAAGCATGGCTATAGACATCATACTCAACACCTGCCCTAGGCAAAGCCAAAATGGGTGCAGTAGTCACCCTCTCTTTCAACTCCTGAAAGCTTGCCTCGCACTGTTAGGTCCACTTGAAGTTCACATTCTTCTTTGTCAGACCAGTGAGCGGTACGGCTATCTGAGCGTAGCCCTGGATAAACCTCATGTAATATCCAGTTAACCCAAGAAAACTCCTGATTTCCTTCACTGTAGTAGGCCTTGCCCAATCTCTCACTGCCTCTATCTTCTGAGGATCAGTTGCCACTCCTTTCTTAGAAAGGATGTGACCTAGGAATGCCACTTCAGATTTCCAGAAATTATACTTGGACAACTTGGCATACAACTCATGCTCCTGAAGCCTCCTTAAAACTGCTGCCAGATGCTCCGTGTGCTCCTCCTCCGACTTAGAGTACACGAGAATATCGTCGATAAACACCACGACAAAAGAATCAATGAACGGCCTCAGAACTCTGTTCATCATGTCCATAAAGATTGCAAGCGCATTCGTCACTCCAAACGGCATAACTAAGAATTCGTAATGCCCTTGTCGAGTTCTGAATGTAGTCTTATGCACGTCTTCAGCTTTTACTCGAACTTGATGGTGTCCCGATCGAAGATCTATTTTGGAGAAAACAACTGCTCCTTGTAGACAATCGAACAAGTCATCAATTCATGGAATCGGATATTTGTTCTGAACAGTGACCTTATTTAGCTCTCGGTAATCGATGCACATTCTCATCGAACCATCCTTCTTCTTTACCAAAAGCACTGGTGCTCCCCAAGGCGACGCACTCGGTTGAATAAAGCCCTTCTCCAATAGTTCTTCAATCTTCCGTTTGATCTCATCCTGCTCCATAGTTGCCATCCTATACGGTGCCTTAGAAATAAGTGCACTCCCTAGCTGAATAGTGATGCTAAACTTCACATCACGATGTGGGGGTAACCCAGGCAAATCTTCCAAGAACACAGTCGGATAATCCCGAACCACAGGAATCTTCTGCACCTCTGCAGGAATCCCTCTCTTCTGGCTGATAGCAGCAACCAAATCTGAACATCCCCTCTTTCCTTTGAAAATGACTTCAGGTCCACCTGGAGCCTTCACTATTACTGTCTTGGTCTTGCACTCGATGTTCGCACTGTACACCGACATCCAATCAATGCCAATGATAACATCGACTCCCAAAACATTCAGCTCGATCAAATCGATCCCAAAAATTCTATTCCCAATCACGATCTCGCAATTAGCATAGTACCGATCAATGGTTAGAGTCTCCCATGACGGAGTAGATACTGCTAAAACCTTGCCTGGAAATATCTTCGGTTCGACTCCCAGAACTTTAGCAAATTTAGGTGATACAAAAGTATGAGAGGACCCAGTATCAAACAAAACAACAGTTTTCTTTCCATTCAAAATAAGTTCTCCTGTTACATAACATACACTCGTCATATAACAGTTCACTAATTAACAGGAAAAGAGACAACAGAAAATATTCCTAAACATCCTCCCTCGTACCAGTGATGACGTGATCCACCTCATCAGCATCAGCTTCAGTCAAGGCAAATACTCGCCCCTGCTGGTACGGCTTCTTCCCGGTCTGCTAAGTTGGCCCATTACGGACGACATTCTGCAGTTTGGGGCAATGAGACTGGTAGTGGCCTGTCTTTTCATAGTTGAAACAAGTCACTGGTGGTCTCGCCCAAGTATTCCCGGGTCTTCTTGCCACTTGAATAGTGTTCGCACTCGTAGGCTTGAACCTTTGAGCCGGTGGCTGTCCCCTGACACTTCCAACAACTGCGGGCCTCTTCCCTGCATTCCAGTTGTTCCTCCGATTTTGAACAGCGTGGAACTGTTCCATGTCCGTCTCCGTGGCTGCCGCTCGTTTGACAAGCTTGTCAAACCTCCTGATACCGAGGGGTATCATCCTGGATCTCAAACTTGGCCTTAACCCATGCTCAAACTTACGAGCCTTCTTTGCCTCATCCATCACCAATTCGGGAGCATACCTTGAGAGCTGAGTGAATCTGGTCTCATACTCCCTAACCGACATGCCACCCTGCTGCATCGACAGAAAATCCATGGCCTTCTTCTCCTGGACGTCTGAGGGAAAATAATGACTGCGGAATTCCTCCAAGAATTCCTTCCAGCCAAGAACCAAGCCTCCCATCGTCCGCTTCATCGACTGCCACCACACAGCCGCATCCTTCTCGAATTGCAGAGTCGCCAACTTCACCTTGCTGCCTTCCGGGGTCTCCAAGACTTCGAAGATAGTCTCTACCTGCCGGATCCAATTGTCAGCCGTGTCAGGGTCTGACTTTCCCTCAAACACAGGTGGTTTCATCTGTTTGAATGATTCCATGAGTTTGATTGCTTTGGGTACTGGATTCGCAGGTACCCTTCCCTGATTCTGATTCATGGCAACAGCATTGAGTGTCTGATAGATCCTCGCCAGCTCTGTTTCCAATTCCAGACCTTCACTATTTTGAGCTTGCCTTCCAGCCATATTCTGATACAAAAAATCCATTAAATTCGAAGTATAAAACATGAAATTTTAAGTCAACATTCCCATCTCATTGAATTTCAATCTTTATACATTCGAATTTAAAACATTTCTGATATCAAAATGAAAGCAGTAAATGATACAATGGTCTAACTCCTACGGTTTCTATTGGCTTCACGAAGCTCTCCCCGTAGTTCCTCAACTTTCTCCTTCAGTACATCGGTCATGTTCTTCCTTTTCTCGAGTTCCCAAACACGATGACTGAGAACTGCAAAATCATCCTTGCGCTTCGCCAACTGAGCCTCTAGTAGCCCGACTCTCTCTCTCAGAGTCTCGATCTGCCTCTGAAGAGACACAATGAGATTACCCGGAACTGGTTCCTCTTTGTCAGAAGAATCATCAGATGAATCCGGAGGTGGGTGATCTCTCGGGACTCAGGCCATTCCTCTTCCATTTCTTCGGGATCTTCCTCGTCTGAATCAGCTTGCCCAAGGTAGTAATCTTCCTCAATAATATGCCAATTGTCATCTCCAGCGGGGTCGAAGTGGTCCGCCATGTTAAAGATAGAGAGGAAGAAGCATAAATCATAGAGCAACACAAATGTAAGTGACTTACATTTAAATCTCTAGAATCAACACACACTCTAATGTGCACTTCTAGGGTGTCGTTCCTTATAAATTTGTACTACTTAGAAGCGTGCTCTCATACCATTCTGTAACACCCCGAATTTCAAAATACAACTGAACTCGAGTTCCACAGGATCTTTACACTTCTTTCGTACAATTTTATAAGGTAAAAAAAACTTTTCTTTCATCAGAGTTACATTACACTTGTACATTATTACAGCAGAAGCAATATTACATTCAATTTAAATGAAATAACATTTAAATCAATCCCGCGCAGCATGTATCCTTCAATTGTCAAGTATCTTTACCCTGCATATAAAACTGTGGGCGCGTCAGTTCATTCAACTGACAAAATATTATACACGGCCATCCTCTCTAAACCGGAAACAATATAATGATTCTCATTTCTTAGCAAACCACAAACTTGTCACAAACAGAACTAAAGGGACTAACCTATTGATGTCGTGTTGTGAATGTGCACTTAATCCTTAATGCAATTATTTATATTATATGACACTATTGCGTACTTGTTCAAAGTCTATGCAGCCCATACTACATAGGTTCAAGGGAAAGCCCTTAACCGTTCTTCATCTTGTAGGGTTCAATCCCTCGCCATGACTTAATCTACTACTGTAACTACGATAAGTATCCTAGATGTTTTCTGACCTACGAACTCATGTCTAGGCGCCCTGGAGGGATTCCCAACGCACTGACATATGACTCATCATGCAGGCATCCTATGGCAATTCAGCTCCTACAGTAGACATGACACCACCCGCAGTCGTCAAACACCATACGAGCGTCGCCACCGGAACGGTACTCTGGAGCAGTATCCACACCCTATCATGACTCATCATGGGACATCCTGTGAATACTCTCATGCCGCCAATCCAATAGCCCTCATAGTCAATGTTTTTCTCTTACTTTCATCACATCTTTATTATGTATCTAATCCTATTTTTAATTGAATCATGAATAAAATCATTCTCTTAGAATGTAGCACTTCCACTATACCGGTCTTATTCATTAAATTTCACATGACCTAACCATGGTCTTCTCATTTCAAAATATCATTTTTTTCATTTCTTTCATTGCCGGTATAAGGCTTGGCTATACCCTAATTTTCAATTTCAACTCATAATTACAATGTCAGACTCATAAGATCTTTTCATGATTAATCATAATTCATATTTCCAAAAGCATAGTATTCATGTATTCATATCTTTCATAATTCATCACAATCAATAATTTAATTTCACGTGCAATCCATATGCAAGGGTCAATTTCAATTAACAATCACCAATAATTTGGGTGTTCCACATATCTATTATTCACAAATCAAATCTTACTACAAATGCATTTTCTTTTATAATTCCATTTAATCATACGAGTTACAACTTTTCAAAATTCACCTTTTATACCCAAAAATTTTCATTTATTTTCCTTTGTTTAAAAAAAATAATTTAATTTCAAAAATGAGTCATTTCTTGCAAAACTCCAATTTCTTATTCACACTTCACCAAAAGTTGTATAAATATTTCCTAATAAGTTCCAATAACTTTTCAGAATTTAATCCATAATTTTCTGATTTTTATTCTATTTTAAAAGTCCATTTTTATTTCAAAAATCCCAAAAAAAAATATTTTTTCTAAACTCCAAACCCACCAAGATTCAAACCAGCGACCAGTGGTGAGGCAAACAGCGCACAAGACCAAAGTGTCACAGCCGCAAGGCGATTTAATTAGGGATTAAAATCCTTATGTTTCTGTTCTCGGCGATTAGGATTTTTTACCAAAAAAAATAAAACAGAGCCGCGGTATCGAACCCAAGACCTCCGATACTGTAGCGACCCAAATCTCTTCCGACCAGTTGGTCTAAGTGAACATATCGATTTGATAATAAATAAAATAGGTTTTGACTCAACTCTCTGTTCAAAACTAAATTTCAAAATTTTCAAAACGAATTTATCTCTTTTTCTCCTCTTTTGAAAACAATAATGTCCAGAATAAATCTACATTTATTTTAACCATAACCAGTATATTCAAAGCTATTTTTCCCTCTTTTAAAACATGTATTTAGCCTTAGATTGCATATTATGAACACTATTTCGACATTTGAAAACTATTACATAATTGTTCACAATTAAAGATGATTTTTGCACAAAATTCAATACAATGATGTTTGCTTACTAAAATATTTTTTTAGCACAAAATTAACTTTATAAGTGAGTAAAGACTTCCACTTCTTTTTTTATTATTAATTAATCTACACATGATACATTTAATTATTCGTATGCAAAAAGACATTCTTTTTCATTTATTCAAATCTTCCACATGATAAATATCACAATAGGGAAATTCATTACATCTATTAACAAACAATTCGATCAATTCAATTTTAACACACTATTCTACTTTGGCATTTTTAATTAATAAGCATGGTTCAATTTCTTACTAGCAAATGTCACATAATTGTAATTTAACATAATCAACATGCATTCTAATGTTTATAACAATGAGAAACATACACTTTTACTCATAGGCAATAACTCTAGTAATCAATCAACACACATTTGCTAATTCACAATCTTCTTCTAATTAGACAAGCATGTATTTCATTTCAACTAGTAGCTTATAATAATAATTCAATTTCATTTTTTTAGCATGATTTTCTAGTCTAGAAGTCATGAGAAACACCCACATTTTGAAGAAAACCAATTAAGAAAATCCCGTAGAGCCTCCTAGATTGCGAGCGAGTGCCTTCTCCTCCTAGATTGCAATGCACGAACTCTTCTCCTTGCTCCTTGCCAAAAATCGAGAGCACCAATGTAGGGATGGCCGGCTTCCAATGGGGGTGTACACACATACACTCACACTCACACACTAATATGTATATATCTCCTATATAATGTCTCCTTTTAATATTTGCTTTAGTGTAGAATACAAGTATGAAGGCGGATATTTATACTATTTTTAGAGTAGATTGGAGGGCTAGGATTTGCTGGATAGTTGTAGAATGGAGGGCTAGAATAGGAGAGGATGTTGTAGCAACCACCCATACACAAATAAACTACCCATGCACACAAACCCACTCTCCCATCACCCATGCACAAACCGGCCACCATAATAGTGTGCATTGCACACTACGTGCATCGCACGTGCCACCTAGTACCCGTATTTAGAAGTTTGTACAATTAATTAATCAAAATGTTCACTATTTGTCTCTACATGACAGGTGTGACCATTTAATTGATTTATTAAATTGGTGGGCTTCACAATTAGTGGGCTTAGGCTTGTGGGCCAAGACAACAAATTAATAATTCTTTAAAGTGGGCTAAAACAAATAAATAGTGTTTTAGGCTTTAGAAATAGGCTTTTAGAAAAAATAAAGGAAAATAATTGTTCATACTAAAATGAGATCTTATATATAAAATAAATAAATAATATACACATGAAATTTGCACCACATGTGAAAAACAATATTTTTATAAAAAATAAAATTTTAGGATATTACAATTATACTATTGTCGCTATTGCCAATAGCGACATCAGCTTAAGGTTGTCGTTATTGGGAATAGTGGCATCACTAATAAGATGTTTCCACGCTTAGAGCTTTTTCTCAAGTCAAAAAGTTCCTAATTAGTGATGGCCTCTGGGCCGGGTTGACCCGCGACCCGCCCTCTTAAACCCGGTCCACAATTAGGCACCTCGGGTCCGAGTTGAACATGCGAGGTAATCCGGGTTGCCAAATTTGTAAACCCAACCCACTCAACCCGACCCGCAAACCCGTTGACCAGGTCAAGCCAGCGTGCAACCCGCCCGCTCGACCTGTGAGTTTGGACCCGAACGGGTCAAATGTTCAACTCGCGGGTCGAACGGTCAGAAATAGACGAACGACTGGTTTTTTTTTTTCTTTTTTTTGGGGGGGGGGGGAGGGGGTTCCCTATAAATACCCACTTAATTCAATCTAAAAATTTCCACACCTTACACTCTTACTCTATCTACTACTACTCAATTCAATCTGAATTTAATCAAGTTTTTTCAACAAAGAAGCAAGGAACAAATAAGTGAAAATTTTCGATCGTATCGAATTGTGTTGATTCAACTCTCAACTATGTCTAGTTCAACTCCTCTAACAAAGAATCTCTCTTTTTCTCTTTCAACCACTACCGGACTTTGTGACTACGTCTATTATATTTCTCAATCGACTACGTCTACTTCTACTTTTATTTTCTTTCATTTCTATATAAGATTATCTATGAAGTACAGTATCAAAATTTCACAAACCTCCCATTGTCTTGATTTTTATTGTAGTTCTAATTTTTTGTATCATATTTGTTTGTTGGTTTTTCACTTTCTCTCTCCCAACCCTCCTATTATTTTTTAACATATACAACTTAGATTGTTTTGTATTATTTCACATACACTAGTAAAACACTATAAATCATTTTTCTTTCACATACACTATTACCATGTCTAGATCACGAGATAGCGGCCATAGCCAAAATGGACAAGATTCCACCGGTACTTCACGTCGGCCTCCAATAGTCCCAGATGTGAATTTATACCGAATCCTCAGGTTGGATCTCACGATGTCCCTCCGTACGACATAGAAGAAAAAATGCATAACGTTGACACACAAACACAACAAACCGGACACACTACTAGTAGAAAAACTAGGGAGAAAATAAGTGATTGGCATAGATTTTATGACTATATCCCCGATGAGAATAATCTGGGTGTAGGACATAAGATTTGTGTACATTGTGACAAGAGTTACAAATGAAAAAAGGATAAGGGAACAGATACAATTAAATGACACATTTTAAATTTACATAAAGAATTAGTACAAGACCAACAAGGACAACAAAAAATCAACCCTGGGACAAGACAAATAGATAGCCAACTCTATGATTCCAAACTTGTTCGTCAGGAAATGGTCCGACTAATTATTAAGAATGAACTACCTTTTTTCTCTTCCGAGAGTATGAATGTAAAGTCTTTTAACCAAAATGCACTAAATCCACATTTTAGAAGAATTCCTAGAAACACACTAAAGTCTGGTTGTTTTAAACTTTACAACGAAATGAGAGACGTTTTAATTGCACTATTGTATTCTTGAACCCTTAGAGTATCGTTAACTTCCGGCATAAGATTTGTATACATTGTGACAAGAGTTACAAATGAAAAAAGGGTAAGAAAACAGGTACAATTAAACGACACATTTTAAATGTACACAAAGAATTAGTACAAGACCAACAGGGCCAACAAAAAATTAACCCTAGGATAAGACAAATAGATAGCCCACCCTATGATCCCAAACTTGTTCATCGGGAAGTAGCCCGACTAGTTATTAAGGATGAACTACCTTTTTTCTATTCCGATAGTAGGAATGTAGAGTCTTTTAACCAAAATGCACTAAATCCACATTTTAGAAGAATTTCTAGAAACACACTAAAGTCTGATTTTTTTAAACTTTACAACGAAATGAGGGACGTATTAATTGCACTATTGTATTCTTTAACTTCTAGAGTATCGTTAACTTCCGATTTTTGAAAGGTTGCAACGATATTCTGATGATGGGCTTAACTTGTCATTGAATAGATAGTGATTGGAAGATTCAAAAGAGAATCATCTCACTTGCCACTTTGTTGTATCCGTATGTGGACTAGTAATTGCAACACGTATTTTAGAAGTTTGTGATTTATATTATATTCGTGATAAAAAATTTACTATTAATTTTGATAATGCATCTGTTACCACTGATTCTGGTGTGGGGGTAAACAGATGAAATTTGTGAGTTCGTGGAAAAACCTGAATAGCGGATCCAAGCCTGCTGATTCCTGCCGCTCACCTGCAAGGAAGTGCGATCCACCGGGGTTGATTCCGGCGACGCACCCTCCGACACTCTTGTCAGAACCAGTGATGATTAAGAAAGAGCTTAAGTTAGAAAAAGAGTGATTACCTGGTCACAGTGGTAGGTAGGAGGTATTTATAGTCGCCATGGGAGTCTGATTAGGGACCTGATTTCCTGTGAAACCGTTAGGAGTAAAATCCTCATAATTAGTTTAGGAAACTGATTCCTGATTCCCGGGGAGAGGATAACTGCAAATCAGGCCGGTTGATTTAGTCAAATCAGTGACCCTGATCTCCTCTTGCTAGTCTGGGTTTATCTTGGGTCGGGACCCGTACCCAGCTGGAGTGGATCCGTTTTGCAGGTTATTGGATCTGTGAAGGGGAGATCCAGTGCCCGCTTATGGTCCATCTATATGCGAAATTACCGTTTTACCCCTGAGCTTCAAGATTCGTTTCCAATCTGGACGGTTCCGATTTAACCCTATTTTTAGCCATATCACGAGCCCCCCACTCCTAAAGACTGAGTGTGATCAGCCTTTGAGGAGTAGTTTAACTGTTTCAGTGGCTAGTGGAGTTGTATCGGAGTCCGAATGGAGGGTTTTGAATCTCGAAGGGGGTAGTGAGGTGATTTTTGAAACAGTAAGCTGTTTCGAAGCCTTGTTGAATATTCGACGGTTTTTATCTATTTTTTCGGATTATTTATTTAATTTTGCGATGTGTTAACCAGTCGTTCGGGGGCCTTAACAGTACATTCTAGGCAATAATTGTTCGTTCAGGGGCTCAAAAATATTCTCCTGAATTTATAATTATTTTCTAGAATTTTTAGTTAATTTTTCCGAATTTTTAGCAATTTTTTCGCAATTTTTAAATAAATAAAACGATTAAATAAAAAAAATTAATTTTTAATACCTATTTATGGCGTGGCTTGATCTGGGCCCTTGATCTCGCGCGAGCGCGAATATCTGAAAGATCTGGCGGTTGTAGTCGCTCGGCAGCCATTTTCTCACTTTTGGAGCTCGGATGGGCAATTACTCGGTTAGCCGACCGGGGATATAAGGGTTCGGCTGTCCGAGCGACGTGGCGCAATCTGAGCCGTTGGATGGTGGCGCGAATCTTGAGACGGGCACCGTTCCCAAGAAAATGCTATCTTGTCGTCTAGCGCACGTGGCACGATCTGGACCGTCCATCATCAGAAGTGCGAATTTCTGGAAGATCCAACGGTCGTGGTCGCTCGGCGGCTTTTTTCTCTGTTTCGGAGCTCGGATGGGTACTTGCTCGGTTGGCCGACCGGAGGTGTAAGGGTTCGGCTGTCCGACCGACGTGGGGCAATCTGAGCCGTTGGATGGTGGCGCGAATCTTGAGACGGGCACCATTCCCAAGAAAACGCTATCTTGTCGTCTAGCGCACGTAGCCCGATCTGGACCGTCCATCATCAGAAGCGCGAATTTCTGGAAGATCCAACGGTCGTGGTCGCTCGGCGGCTTTTTTCTCTGTTTTGGAGCTCGGATGGGCACTTGCTCGGTTGGCCGACCGGAGGTTCTGAGGGTTCGGCTGTCCGAGCGGCATGGCGCAATCTGAGCCGTTAGATGATGGCACGAATCTCGAGACGGGACCAGTTTCCAAGAAAATGCTATCTTTTCGTTTAGCGACGTTGGCAAGATCTGGGCCGTCTGATCGAGATCTTACACGAACGTCGAGGAGAAAGTGAATTTTCTCCGTTTTAGGGCTCGGATGGGCACTTGCTCGGTTAGCCGACCAGAGGTCTGAGGGTTCGGCTGTTCGAGCGACGTGGCACGATCTAAGCTGTTGGATGATGACACGAATCTCGAAACGGTTCAGTTCCCAAGAGCATTAACGACGCCTCAGGATTTGTGTGGCGTTCCACCTTCCCGGGGTCATTAAGAGTGGTGTCCTCTAATTAATGCGTGGCGTTTCAGCTCCTAGGCGTGACCGCTGGGCTCCGGTCGCTTGGCCTCCCGAGGGTCATAATGGCTGGTCCTTGGGGGGAGGTTATAAATACCCCACTCCTCTTGTAGTTTCAGTCACAGCAATGTTGATTTTTAATCATCGGAGGTGTCTGCCTTGGGCAGATGCCTGTTTTTTGAAAAATTTTAACCCTGAGAGCGTCGGAGGGGTGGTCACTCTTCCGCCGTGATCTTCTCCTGATTCTGATGGCCCCAGTGCGGATGTCAGGGTCAGGAGGGATCAGGGTAGAAGTGTTGACGACCGGAGTCCGGACCCGGGGGACAAGGTGCTTCGGAAGGATGGGTGGTCATTCTTCCGCCATGGTCTTCTCCTGATTCTGACGGCCCCGATGTGGGTGTCAGGGTCAGGGGAGATCAGGGCAGAAGAGGTGACGACCGAAGTCCGGACCCGGGGGACAAGTTGCTTCGGAAGGATGGGTCTCCTCCGATCTCTGTCTTCCTTCCGGGCTGACGGCTTCTGATGGTTGTCAGCCCGAAGGAGCTAGAGATGGGAGGTGTGCCGATCCGCTTTTTGACCGGGCCCCACGCGATGGTGGTTTTTCTCCAACCCTTGAACGATTCGTGGTTTCGGCTTCCGAGGTCGTAAGCCTCGAGTTGCTCACGGGTGAGAGGGGAATCGACCGAGTCCTAGGGCCCGGGGGGCTCGCCGAGGGCGGTGCCTTAAAACTTTTAATCCAAATTTTCTCTCGCTTCCTGGGACAGATGCGGGGTGTCCGGGTCCGCAGTGCTTCATCCGGGCGACGTGGCGCGATCTGACCCGTTGGATGGTGGTGCGAATCTCGAGACGGGCCTAGTTCCCAAGAAAACGTTATCTTGTCGTTTAGCGACGCTGGCAAGATCTGGGCCGTCTGATCGAGATCTTACACGAATGTTGAGGAGAAAGTGAATTTTTTCCGTTTTGGGGCTCGAATGGGCACTTGCTCGGTTAGCCGACCGGGCCCTTTGATGTTGGGGTCGGATCACACGTCGCTCGGATTTTGATCCCGTGTGTGCTGAGCTACTTGACTTGTATCGAAACGTTTTGTCTTTTGGCCAACAGTTGATGCTCGGTCACAAAGTCATTTTGGGCTTTCGTAACGTTTCAATAGCAGGCCAAGAGTCGCGCCCTTACGTTAGTAAGCCCAAGAGACTTTTTCTTTTACTATAAATCTTCACTCCCTCACCCCAAACGTCATTATTAACTTTTACTTTCTCTTTCAAGTTTTTACTTTTCACCATCGAAGTTTTTAGCTCCTGGGTGGTGCTGCTAGCTGTCGCGGCAAGGCGTTTCCTTGCTCCGGCGAATTTTTCCGATCGTAACAGTCACTTCAAGGTCAGTCTCTCTCCTTTCTCTTTAGAAAAAAAATGGTTAAGATTACTTCTTCGGATGAGACCCCCGCCTCGGACCTAGTCGTTAGCCGAGCGGGTAAAGGAAAGGAGGTGGTAGAGCCGACCGAGCAGACCGTTGTTCGGCCGAGCAAGAGTGGTGAGGTTGCTGAGCCACCCCAGGAGGTTGTGGCGAAGTCCCAGAAGGGTAAAGGAGTGGTCACGATCATTGAGTAGCCAAAGACGGCAGGGGAGTTCGGTCGGCAGCCTATCGTTCTGTCGAGCGTGGGGGGTGTTCGGAGCTACTCCGAAGAGATGCTGGAGAAGGTGACCCAGGGCACTGCCAAGTCGGTAGAGGAGAACGAGCCGAGAGAGTTGTCCGAGGTGGACCAGATCATTTCGTCTCTTATGGAGGCTGATCTGCATCGGATCCGGACCGGATTCCAGATCCCTGCCGAGTACGGGCTACTTCTCCCTGGACCGAGATTCCGAGCCTGCACGTCGTCTTCGGCTAACGCGTGCATTTTTCCCCTCGACTCCTTGGCCGCCGGGCTTCGTTTTCCACTTCATCCATTCATCGTCGAGGTTCTTAATTGGTACGGTTTGTGCCCTGCCCAGCTGATGCCGAACACTTGGAGGCACGTCTTGGCATTTGTTCTTCAGTGTCAAGAGATCGGCGCCGAGCCAAGCATGTTTCTCCTTCGGAGCCTCTACCGCCCTTGCCAGCCGAACAGGAACGAGCAGAGGTTCTACCTTTCGCCGCGGATAGGCGTGAAGTTGATCGAGAACCCGGACTCGATCAAAGCATTGGAAGGAGAAGTATTTCATTGTCCGAGCTCCCGCACCCTGGGCAATTCCGATAGCTTGGTCGAGGGAAGGCCTGCCCAAGCGAGCGAAAAAGGAGCCGGTGCTGAGAGACAGAAGTCCTCAAGAAACTCCTCGGCCTACCGACGCTAAGTTGGAAAGATATCACCGAGGAGGCTTTGTTCCGAGGGGGTCTCAGTTCGATCGACCCCAGTACGCTTCTGGTATTTTTACTTTTTGCTTGAAGTTCATGAAAATTTTTCTAAGTTTTTTCATTCGGTTTATGTAGAGTCTTCTAAGATGGACTATAGGGCGTTGATGGCGAAGGCCAAGGTGGCTAGGGAGCAGGAGACGAGAAAGAAGAGACCCTCAACAGGGCCTCAGGGCGGCCGAGCGCTGAAGATACCTTCGGTCCCGAAGACCGCAGACCTGCAGGGGGTCGTTGTTCCGGATGCCGATCCCGAGCAGGAGAAGGTCGCTGCCTCCGATCCTCCTGTCTCGGATGCGCCGATTCCAGCGGCGAAGGCAGATGCTCCCGGCTCGTCGAGCGGAGCGTTTAACATGAGCAAGGTGTTATCCCTCCAAGTTTTGCCCCTCACTGCCGAAGCAGAGAAGATTCTGACCGAGGGGCACAAACAGATCTTCGTCCCCGACTGGCAAGTGATGAAGGTCGATAGTTTTTTGGGCGACGGCAACATTTGTATGCAGGCGGTGAAGTACCTGCCAACCCCAAAGGACCGAGCGGTCCTTAAGTCCAGGGAGGTCGGGGACGCCACAATGCAGATTGCTCAGAACACGATGTCGGTAAGTGGACCGAACACTTTCTTCTTGAAGCATTTTTCCCGAAATTTTCTAAGTCTCTAGGTCCGGACCTTAACGGTTTGTTCTCTTTTCAGACCCTCTGCCACTTCAACTTCTTGCTCGAAGAGTTCGCGAGCAAAGAACAAGAGCTGACGGCGCAGTACGACCGGGAGAGGTCGGAGCGCGCAAAAGCAGTGAAGCTGCTCGATGCTGAGCAACTCCTCTCGGCAAAACGCGAAGCCGAAGTGGCAGGGTTGGAGGCGCAGCTGGCCGATGCCGTTCAGCGATCGAAGGACGAGGCAGCCAAGCTCGAGGCCTCAGAGAAGAAGAATGCCGAGCTGAAGGAGGAGCTAGCCAAGGTTCGGTCGGAGGCGGAGAAAGCTCGAAAGAAGACCGAGAAGATCATGGCCAAGCACCGGTCAAAGGTGGCGAAGGCGAAGAGGGCTGTCCAGGACGAGGTCATGAAGCACATGTTTAAGAACATGGAGGACGCATATGGCCGAGCCCTGCTTCATATCGCCGCTCGGAACCCGGGGTTCGACACATCTTCCTACCACTTCTATGACCCCGTGGAGAGGGAGGAGGAGCTTCCCCCGGCAATGCTCAGCCCCGAGGGACAGGCCGACGGTGTCGAAGGCACGGCCGGGACGGAGGCCGAGGGTGAGGGGGAGGACGACTCCGAGGACGAGGACGAGGACGAGGTCAAGGGCGAGGACAAGGCCGAGGGGTCGACAGACCCGAGCGACAAAAAGTTCGACCCCTGACTTGGTTGCGTCTTTGGTCTCTTTTTTTTTGTAAGGCCTGACCGCGGACTGGCCACCACTTTTGTAACGCTTTTTGAGTTCTGAATGAAAACGCTTTTTATTTGGCCAAAAATTTTCCAAGTGTTAGTCTCCGGATTTTGTGTTTGATTAGTCGTTTAATTTCTCCAAGTGTTGGGCATCGGATTTATCTCTGCTTTTCAGGTGAAGTTTGGTCCGATCACGGAGGTTTCGTACCTTCATAAGGAGCTGACCAAAACAAAGCGAGAGCTTTCCCATAGCCGAGAGAGGCGGTTTTATATGTTCTTGAAGCTGGAGGAGATAAAGGTAGCTGCGAGGGGGTATTATCGCGAGTTGAAGCAACTACGGAAGCAACCCCAAGCTCCTTGTCCCGAAGGTGAGACTGAGCGGCTTCGTAGGGAGCTTTCCGTCGTCGAGAAAAAGAATAACGAGCTCTTGGCCTAGATCCGTCACTTGGAGTTAACGGAGAAAGAACACTCGGCGGAAGAAGAGAAGCTAGCTTCCGAGTTGGAGAAAGTGTCATCCGAGCGCCAAAAGTTGTTGGCCGAGGTCGACAAGCTTAGGAGGATTACGATAGACAGGGGGATCGAGGTCACCCATTATCGACGACTCGCGACCGATAGCACCAATGTCTCGGGCTTGTCAAGACCTCCTCGTTTGAAGATGTCGGCAAAGGATGATGCTCTGAGAGATAGGATTATCGAGTTGGAGAAAGAGGTCGCGTCGCTCAAGCCTCTGCCTGAGAGGGCCAACGTTCGTAGTACGTCGTGTACTCGTGAAGAGTGCGAGAGAGGGATTACCTTCTACGAACTTGCGACTCGTTTGCCTGCGGCGAGGTGGAGTCCTGCTGACGCTCAGAGTAGTGTAGCTGTCTCGTCTAGCGGTGCCTCGGTCGGCGTCACAGTTGGAGTTAGCGGCGAAGGGGGATCTCGCTTTGCTGGTTTGGAATCGAGCTCGGAGGTTAGGCGTCGCCGCCCCCGCGTTTCCTTGAACCGAAGCGTACCCCTTCCGAAGAGGCACTAAACAAGTTGTCTTATGTTTCTTTAAGCTATTGTAAAACTCTGTTGTAGCGTCGGTCTTGTTGTATGTAGAGTTACTTTATTTGAATAAAAGTCTGAAAGTTTGTTTTGAAAATTCTTGAAGTGTTGGACTTCGGCAATGTTTGAAATTTTGTTGTTCGTCTCTTCCTCTTTTCAGCTTGAGGTGGTAGCTCAAGACGCCAACCCCAATCGCTCGGATGACCACGCTCGAACCGAGGGGTGACGAGGTTGCGCTCGGCGAGGTGTCGAGAGCGGCTCTATGAAGTCGAGCTGGGATTGCACCGAGCCGAAAGCGAGCGGGGCCACCTTCAACTCATCCTAGGTCAGCGAGATGCCGAGATCCGGCGTATGGAGAGCAGGATCGCCGAGATGACCCCTACAGGAGAGGACGAAGATTCGCTGACCGCCTTTAGCAACGACCTTCGGATCCAATGCGTTCGGCATAATTTGTCGAAAATAATAGCCGAAAGGGACAATCTGCTCTCTGAGATCCGTCACTTGCAGACTGTAGAGGCAGAGCTTCGGACGGAGGAAGGGGAACTGTCGGCCGAGGTTGCAAAACTGACGACCGAACGGGACGTTGATGATTTTTCTTTTAAAAACCAAGTGTAGTGGGTCGGCATTGTAACTTTTGTTCTTTAAGGCCTTGTAACCTTGTTGTATGGAAGAGTCGTTTTGTACTGTGTCCCAATTATTAATAACATTTCTTTCTCGAACTAGCACATCCTTTGTAGCTCTGCGTAGTTGTTTCGTTTGTGGCTGTGTTCATCGCGCCGAGGTCTCCGAGCCGGCCCCTCTCTCGTTCGCGGTTCGACGCCGTGGCAAGATCTGAACCGTTGGATGGTTGTACGAATCTCGAGGTGGCTCAGTTCCCAAGAAAATGCTATCTTGTCGTTTAGCGACGCTGGCAAGATCTGGGCCGCCTGATCGAGATCTGACATGAATGTTGAGGGAAAAGTGACTTTTCTCTGTTTTTGGGCTCGGATGGGCACTTGCTCGGTTAGCCGACCGGTGGTCTAGGAGCTCGGCTGTTTGAGCGACGTGGCGCGCTCCGAGCCTGCCTCTTGCTCATTCGCTGTTCGGCGACAAGGGCGTTCGGCCAGTGGTGTCGAGCAGCGCTTCGGTCTCCCCCTTCTTGCGAAGTTGAAAGATGAGTCGAGCCTTACCCGATGGTGGGCTCGCCGATCATCGTGAGAGTTCAACGGTCGTGGGAGCAATTCCGAATGGCGACCCACTCCTAGCCCGCTGAGAAGCGAGCCTGCGGAATAGAATCGAACCAAGTGTTGGACTCCGGAACCATCGTTAGAGTTCAACGGTCGTGGGAGCAATTCCGAATGGCGACCCACTCCTAGCCCACTGAGAAGCGAGCCTGCGGAGTAGAATCGAACCATGTGTTGGACTCCGGAACCATCGTTAGAGTTCAACGGTCGTAGGAGCAATTCCGAATGGCGACCCACTCCTAACCCGCTGAGAAGCAAGCCTGCGGAGTAGAATCGAACCAAGTGTTGGACTCCGGAACCATCGTTAGAGTTCAACGGTCGTGGGAGCAATTCCGAATGGCGACCCACTCCTAGCCCGCTGAGAAGCGAGCTTGCGGAGTAGAATCGAACCAAGTGTTGGACTCCGGAACCATCGTTAGAGTTCAACGATTGTGGGAGCAATTCCGAGCGGCGAACTACTTCTGGCTCGCTTAAGAGCGAGCTTGCGAAGTAGAGTCGGGCCGGGTATTGGACTCCGAACTATTGATTGAGTTCAACGATTGTGGGAGCAATTCCGAGCGGCGAACTACTTCTGGCTCGCTTAAGAGCGAGCTTGCGAAGTAGAGTCGAGCCGGGTATTGGACTCCGAACCATTGATTGAATAAAGAATAAAGGCGGAGAGACACAAGCAACTTTATAACTACGAAAAAGCATTCTTTATTGATAATTGATGGCGAGCCATTTTTACATATGACAACTTAAGAGAGAAATTACAAGTTAGAGGAGAGGAATGGTTCGACACCCTATAATACTCAGAGAGCCTATAATACTCAGAGAGGCGCCGGGGCGCTTTCTTGGTATTTTAAAAGGTGGTCGGCATTCCAGGGCCTCGGAATCTCCCTGCCCTCGAGGTCTTCCAGACGATAAGCTCCGGGCCGAACTACCTTTGTGATCTTGTAAGGTCCTTCCCAATTCGGGGCTAGTTTGCTCTTCTGACTGGGGAAGGAGATGGCTAGTTTTTTGAGGACTAAGTCCCCCTCCTTGAGATCGGTGGGTCGGACTCTCTTGTTGTACGCCAATTCGATCCTCCTCCGGTAGTTCTGTTGGCGGATCGATGCCCTTTCTCTCAGTTTGTCCACCAGGTCTAGGTTCGCCCGGAGGTCTCTGGCATTCTGTTCCTCTTTGTAGGCTGCGAGGCGAGGAGAAGGTATCCCGACTTCGAGAGGTATCACTGCCTCGGACCCATAGGTGAGGTTGAACGGGGACTCTCCTGTCGGGGTCCGTTTGTTGGTGCGGTAGTTCCACAGCACGTTGGGGAGTTGGTCGACCCATAAGCCTTTGGAACATTTGTCCAATCTCTTCTTGATACCAGAGAGGATCTGCCGGTTAGCGTTCTCTGCCTGGCCATTCGACTGTGGGTGGGAGACGGAGGAGAAGCGCTGTTGGATGGCAAGGTCTTCACATAGAGCTCGGAACGCGGCCCCTGTAAACTGAGTACCGTTGTCTGTTACGAGGACACGGGGGACGCCGAATCGGCAGATGACGCTCTTCCAGAAGAATTGAAGCACCTTGTTCTCGGTGATAGTGGCAAGGGGCTCGGCCTCAATCCACTTCGAGAAATAGTCGATGGCCACGACCAGGAACTTGAACTGGCCCGGAGTTGGAGGGAATGGCCCTAGTAAATCCATCCCCCACATTGCGAAGGGGATAGGACTTGATAGGGAGGCGAGGTTGGCTTGGGGGCGACGAATGTTGGAATGTCTCTGACAAGAGCCACATTGCCGAACGTGTCGCTCGGCGTCTTGGAGGAGAGTCGGCCAGAAGTATCCGTAATTCAGAGCTTTTCGAGCCAAAGACCTAGACCCTGAATATGCTCCGCCGATGCCTTCGTGGAGCTCCTGTAAGGCGTAGTCGGCCTGTTCCGGGGAAAGGCACCTCAGGTACAGTCTGCCATCAATCTGCGAGAAGGAGTGCTTGTACAAGATCCCCTCGATCAGGACGTACCACTCGGCCCTGGTTCTTACTCGGCGTGCTTCCTTGGGGTCCTCGGGGAGGAGTCCGTCCCTTAAGAATTCCACTAACGGCTTCATCCAATTATCTTGTAGTAGGACCGGCAATGACTCCACTGAGTCGAGGGTCTCGTCTTCTATGCTCGGTTTCAAAAGGACCTCGATCAAGATGGTCTGCTCGAGACCTTGGAGGGAGGATGAGGCCAACTTGGAGAGGGCATCGGCTTGTGAATTCTCTTCTTGAGGGACTCGTTTGATGAGTGCCTCTTCGAACTGGGCCATGAGGGTTCGGACTTTGGCGAGGTACTTCGCCATCCGTTTGTCTTGTGCCGCGTAATCGCCCAAGACTTGGTTCACAACCAGCTGAGAGTCACTATGGATTCGGAGGCGCTGCGCCCCGGCACTTCGGGCAAGTCCGAGGCCCGCGATTAGTGCCTCATACTTTGCTTCGTTGTTTGAGGCTTTGAAATTCATGTGGAGGGCATACTGGAGGACGAAGTCATCTGGACCCGTCAGGATGATACCGGTGCCGCTTCCCTCGTTGCAAGAGGAACCATCCACAAAAACCGTCCAAATAGGGGGTCTGTTCGGGACATGGCTGACCACGGGAATGGTGGTTTCGACGATGAAGTCCGCGAGGGCTTGAGCTTTGATCGCAGTCCGAGGCTGGTAGGAGATGTCGTGTTGACTCAGCTCGATGGACCATTTCATAAGCCGGCCTGAGGTCTCCGGCTTGTGGAGGACCAGCTTCAGCAGTTGGTCGGTGAGGACCACAACCGAGTGAGACTGAAAGTATGGGCGGAGCTTCCTTGCCGCCATAACCAGGGCGTAGGCCATCTTTTCTACCTTCGGGTAGCGGAGCTCGGCGTCTCGAAGTACCTTGCTCACATAGTAAATGGGCTTCTGAGCCCGGTCTTCTTCCCTCACCAAAACGGCACTTAGGGTCTGCTCGGAAGCAGCTAAGTAGATGAAGATGGTTTCCCCTGGAATGGGCTTGCTGAGCAGGGGAGGATTGACCAAGTAGGCTTTCAGCTGTTTGAATGACTCCTATTGCAGTTCGCCCCACCCGAAACCCTTGGCCCCCCTGAGAGCCTTGAAGAAGGGGAGGCACTTTTCCCCAGACTTCGAAAGGAATCGCCCAATAGCGGCGAGGCGACCCGTAAGCCTCTGCACTTCCTTGACGTTCCGGGGCGGGGCCATGTCCAGTATAGCCTTAATTTTTTCAGGATTTGCTTCGATCCCTCGCTGGCTGACCATGAAGCCAAGGAACTTTCCTGACAAGACCCCGAATGCACACTTGTTCGGATTAAGCCTCATGTTGTGCCTTCTCAGTACGCCGAATGCCTCCTGTAGGTCGGCCACGTGGTCGGTACCTCGGACGCTCTTCACGAGCATGTCATCGACGTTTACTTCCATATTGCGGCCTATCTGGCTTTGGAAGACTTTATTGACGAGGACCTGGTAGGTGGCTCCAGCATTCTTCAATCTGAATGGCATAACTCTATAACAGTAGAGGCCCTGGTCGGTAATGAAGGAAGTCTTCGGAATGTCTGGGGGGAACATTCGGATCTGGTTATAGCCGGAGAAGGCGTCCATAAAGCTGAGGAGCTCATGGCCCGAGGTGGCATCAATGAGGGTGTCGATATTCGAGAGAGGGAACGGATCCTTCGGACACGCCTTATTCAAGTCTGTGAAGTCGATGCATATCCTCCAGGAACCATTGGACTTCTTAACCATGACGACATTGGAGAGCCACTCGGGGTAGTTCACCTCCTGTATGAACCGAGCTTTTAGGAGCTTGTCCACCTCCTCCTTGATGGCTTGTTGTCGCTCGGGAGCGAATTTACGCCTCTTCTGCTGAACCGGTCTGCACCCCGGTTCGACGCTGAGGCGGTGCACTAGAAGCTCCTCGGAAATCCCGGGCATATCCGCGACGGACCAAGCAAATAGGTCACGGTTCTCCCGGATGCACTGCACCAAGTCGGAACATAGGGCAGTCGGCAAGGACTTGCTGATGAGGAACTTTCGACTCGGGTCCTCGTCCGAGAAGAGCACTTCTTCCAATTCGTCCGCCGGCTCGGACGTGGGTCGGACGTTCGGCTCGGGGATCTCTAAAGTCTCGAGGGAGAGCACCGGACCCCCAGTGGAAGTAATATAGCACTTCCGAGCCATCTCTTGGCTGCCCCTGACTTCTCCCACTCCCTTCCGGGTGGGGAACTTCATCTTGAGGTGGTACGCTGAAGGAACGGCTTCCAAGGCAGCTAGGCCAGGCCGGCCCAAGATGACATTGTATGCAGCCGGGACATCGACGATAATAAAGTCCATCGGCTCTGTCCGGGTGGTAGGGGTCTTCCCAGCAGTTACGTCCAGGGTGATAACCCCTTCGACAGTTACTGGTACCCCCGTGAACTCGTGGAGCGTGTAGCCGGCCGGTTTGAGGCGGTCCCAAGATAGTTGCAGCCCTCGGAAGGCCGAGAGGAAGAGGATGTTCACGGAGCTCCCGTTGTCTACCAGGATCCTCTGCACTTTGAAGTTCGCCATGCGGAGGTCGATAACAAGTGCGTCGCAGTGGGGAGTTCGGACCCCCTCGAGGTCTTCATCAGAGAAAGTTACTGGGATGCCGAGGCCTTTGGGGGGAGGGGCGCCGTGAACTGAGTTGACCTCTCGGACAAAGGCCTTCCGAGAGGAGTTGGAAGAGCCCCCCATTGGACCCCCGTGGATAAGGTGCAGAACACGTTCCTCCTCGAACTCGGGGGTTTCATCTCGTCGCTCGGAGCGCTTGTTAGCCCCCCGAGGCGGAGGAGTGGTGCGATCTCCCCGATCATTTGCCTTCACAAACTTAGCCAACTGCCCCCTCTGGATGAGGGCCTCTATTTCGTTTTTCAGCGCCCGGCAATCGTTGGTGTCGTGGCCATGATCCCGGTGGTAACGGAACCACTTCTCCTTGTTCCTCCTCTTGGCCGGGGTGTTCATCCTCGGAGCGGGAGGTATAACTCCCTCCTTCTCGACTTCCATCAGGATGGTGGAGACGTTGGTAGTGAGAGGGGTAAATTTCTCGAACCTGGGAGGAGGACGGCGCTGACCGCTATTATCCTTCTGTAGCTTCTTGGCCCCTTCCTTTTCCGTTGTCTTTCTCTTCGACCCGGAAGCGGATCCTCCGAAGCCCGGGAAGCACTCGGCTTCCTCCGCCTGAATATATTTCTCGCACCTAAGGAGAAGGTCGACGAAGTTATGCGGGGGCTTTTTGGCGAGGGATGACCGAAGGTTAGAGTTGAGGACGTTGGATTGGAATGCGACGGTCGCCACAGACTGGTCGAGGGAGGCGATGGACCTGACCTCCGCGGTAAATCTCCTCACATAGTCCCTCAACTTCTCTCCCCTCTCCTGTCGGAGGTGGAGTAGAGAGAGGCTGGTCTTCTCCGTTCGTCTGCTACTCACAAAGTGAGTTATGAAGAGCGTTTCGAACTGCTCAAACGAGAAGATGGAAGAGGGAGCGAGCCGGGAGTACCATTCCCGCGCCGAACCCTTGAGAGTGGCGGGGAAGGTTTTGCAAAGCATGGCATCGGAAGCTTGGTGGATTAGCATCAAGGTCTTGAAGCTCTCGACATGATCAACAGGGTCCGACTCCCCTGAGTACGTTTCAAACTGCAGAGGCTTGAAACCCCTCGGGATGGGAGCCTCCATGATAGTCCGAGAGAAGGGGGTCTACTGGGGCGGACGGTCCTTCCTCTCGACTCATCTTCCTTGTCCATTCGACCGATGTGCCTCTCCATCTCGTGGAGACGACGGTAGAGGGCATCGTCCCTCCAGTGGTAGTCGAAAGATCCCCTGGACTCGTCTTCATAGGAAGGGGAGTGGGGACTACGGCGGCGAGGACTATGAGGGTGTTGCTGGTGACTAGGAGCCGGGGGAGGACTTATGGATCGGTGGCGAGGACTCGGGACCCGTGGGGGTGTTGGAACCCTTTGGGCATTGTTGTTGTTGTGGCGAAGGTTGAGGGCTTGCAACACCGTTGCCTGGAATTGTTGGAACTCGGCACGAGTGATGGGTGCCTCATCGTTCCTCGGATGATGCCTACCAGTAGGGGAATGTGGCCTCCTCTTACGACGCTCGGGAGATTCCCCCCGTCCTCTTCGCTCCGGAGACCTCCTGCCATCTCGACGATGAGGAGATCGCTCGCCTTGATGTTGGCGGGAGACTCCCTCTCGGGCCCGCTTCTCATCTAGGCGGTTGCGCAGGTCCTCATCCTTCTGCCGATTTAGAACGGTGTTACGGAGGTCGGAAGCTCGGGAATTATGGGAGGCCATAGAATCCGAGGAGGCATTGTGTACTGACACATGGTCTGGGTGGAGAGGTAGCTTCTGCCTCCGCTGGTTCTGACCAGCAGGACCATTAGGGGGTTGTTGATTCAGAAGAGGGGGCTGGCCCTGTTGGAAATGGTCTTGGACCGGGGGAGGAAGTTGTTCGGGCTGCGGAGCAGGATGTACGGGGACTTCCTCTTGTTGATCGGTGGGGTTAGGTCCACGGTTGGACCCCCTAGACCTGACCTTTCTGGGAGGCATGGTTGGAGAAGAGCTAGTCGACAGGAAGAGGAGAGGCTGCTATTCGTATGGTTTCCCACAGACGGCGCCAATCTGTTACCGCTGATTCTGGTGTGGGGGTAAACAGATGAAATTTGTGAGTTCGTGGAAAAACCTGAATAGCGGATCCAAACCTGCTGATTCCTGCCGCTCACCTGCAAGGAAGTGCGATACACCGGGGTTGATTCCAGCGACGCACCCTCCGACGCTCTTGTCAGTAACCAGTGATGATTAAGAAAGAGCTTAAGTTGGAAAAAGAGTGATTACCTGGTCACAGTGGTAGGTAGGAGGTATTTATAGTCGCCATGGGAGTCTGATTAGGGACCTGATTTTCTGTGAAACCGTTAGGAGTAAAATCCTCATAATTAGTTTAGGAAACTGATCCCTGATTCCCGATGAGAGGATAACTGCAAATCAGGCCCGTTGATTTAGTCAAATCAGTGACCCTGATCTCCTCTTGCTGGTCTGGGTTTGTCTTGGGTCGGGACCCGTACCCAGCTGGAGTGGATCCGTTTTGCGGGTTATTGGATCTATGAAGGGGAGATCCAGTGCCCGCTTAGGGTCCATCTTTATGCGAAATTACCGTTTTACCCCTGAGCTTCAAATTCGTTCCCAATCTGGACGGTTCCGATTTAACCCTTTTTTAGCCATATCAGCATCTAACAACAACGCTTCGATTAGTACATTAAAAACACAATTAACTCCTCTATGTAATGAAATTTTTCAGGTTAGATTTGCGTGTCATATTTTAAATTTATGTATACAAGATGCATTGAAAGTAGCCGATTCATATATAATTGTAATTAGAAATTGTTTACATTTAATTGCTTTGAGTGATCATATGCTTCAAGAATTTAATGAATGGTGTAAAGCTAGGGAAATACATTTTAGAAAATTTCTTAAAGATGTTAAATACTAATGGAACTCTACTTTCGATTTACTAAATGTTGTTACCCAATACAAAGATATTATAAACGATTTTTTTCTTGCAAAAAATATGAAAAATTTTCAAATGACTCCCTAATCATGGTATTTTACTGAATCTTTATTACGATTTTTGGAACATTTTAAATCTGCAACTGTGAAGTTTTCTACATCTTATAATTCTACTTCTAGTGGTATTATTATTTCAATCAGTGCTATGATGCAAACTTTTCAAGAAATAATTTCGGACGAATACATTAGCCATAGTGTTGTTCCCTCTTATACAAAAATTTTAAAGTATTTTAATCATCCTCCTATGTTGTATTGTATTATTACTGTTATGGATCTTCGTATCAAATTAGCGGGTATGTGAATTTTGATTGAAATATTTTTTACTTTACCTTGAGATGATTTTGAATATGATTGTACGGAATTTTTAGCAAGCTTTGAATCGACATTGAAAAACTTGTGTGATTATTATGATAGAAGTTTTGAATCTAGTACTACAACTAGTATAGTTACTTCTTCTTCTACTACTTTTAGAGGTAAGGGTAAGAGTATATTAGAATATCCCACTTTTAATTTACTTACTCGTATTCAATCAAAAAAACCTAGGACTAATGCACCTAATGAATTAAATTGGTATAATCAACAAGATAGTGAAAGTTCTAGTACTAAGATTGAAGTGCTACAATGGTGGAAAGAATATGAAAATCTTTTTCCTATTCCTTCACATATGGCTAAAAATCTATTAACTCCTCCTGTTTCCACAGTTTCTTCCGAAAGCGCTTTTTCAACAAGTGACAGAGTTCTAACAGATTACAGGAATCGCTTGAAGCCGGATTAGATGGAGATGCTCATGTGTACTGAAGATTGGATGAAGACTGAAGACAGGACTCAAGGAAAAGCGTCATCTACATCAACAAGTGAAAGCAACTCGCCTAAAGTCCAACAACAAGATTAGGAAATTTAGGGCAATGAGATCCTAGGTTTAGGTTAAGTAGAGGTGCACGACAGTAGTTCAATGCCATCTCTTCATTCTTACTCTAGGCTATCTCGAACTCTAGATTGTCCTCTTAAACATGTAATTGAAGAAATTTGTATATATATTTTTAACAGTATTTGTATGCAAAAAAAGTTTAAATTTTTTAATAGAACTTGAAATGAATAATATATACAATTTTGTTTAATTCTTAATCTCTTATACATGTTGTACATTTTTTTTAAGGTTAAAAGAGAGGAAAAAAAGTAAAAATAAAATAAACCGGGCCAACCTGTTAACCCGCCCGACCCGACCCAGGTTCAACCCGAATGTGTTCACGGGTCAACCAGGTCGGTTTTTTCATTTCCCAACCCGGCCCGTCCCGGCCCGGTGGACCCGATTGCCATCACTACTTCTAATTGAATGTGAAATGTATCTATGCAGTTAGTGCCAATAGCGGCATATGAAAGGAAAATAATTTAGAGGTGCCACTATTGGCAACAACGGCATTACAATAACATATGCCGTTATTGCTAATAGTGTTTTATGCTGACGTGTCCAAAAGTAAGTCAGTTTGGTAAATGTTTTTGAAAGTAGGTTAGTTTGGTCATTATTTTTAAAAAGTGGGTCGGTACGGAAAATTTTGATTAATCTTTGGTCATATTGACCAATGATTGCTTTTTATATGTTTATTTCATTGTTTTGAATGTGAAAATAGAAACTTTATATTAATTAATTTATTAGAACTAGTAATTTTCACGTGCAATGTAAGCCTTAATAAATATATTTTTATTAACAGTAAAAACTTCAATGTAGTCTAGTTTTAAATCTAATACTTCTTTTATATTAGATTAGATATGCACGGGCAATACACGGATTTGTTTGTCTACAAATGTTTCTATTAATTGAATTTAATTTGAACGTATATTGCACGGCTTTGCTCAGTTACAAAATTAAGGTTTGTTTGTTTACAAACCCAACTCTTCTATTAAAATAGTAGATATTGTAATTCTTTTCATAAGAATTTTGCTATTACTATGAAAGGAATAACGAAATTGGATTGTCCGCAACCCAAATCCAAATTCAAAACTTTAATGGGTTTGGATCTCAAATGTATCCTTCAATTTTCAGTGAATTTGGATGTCGGTCAACCAGATGTTCTATTTATTACTTTCTCTTTTAATGTTCTAAGCATGCCAAAACATCAAAATATATACAACAGGCTCACTATACTCCATCTTTTCCCTTAAAAATTTTATAATAAAAAAAAAATCCCACGGGGTTCAACAAAAGATTATAATACAGAAAACATCTCAACTTTTTGCGTTGAACCAAGCATATATGATAGCGACTTAACAAAAAAGATCAGAAGAACCCTTGAATTATTTTCCTTTATATACAACAATAGCCATATATTCATGGCTATGAAAGGTTCAAAAACCCTTCTTATGTTCATGTACTAGTACAAACCTTCGTAACCTGATTCTTCCTACTCCAAGTCCAAGAATCGGCAGGCGAGTTAGGCAGTGGTGGCAACACCAAAGCTCTTCGGAATAGGCCGAAAGGCCATCCCTCGCAGTGGCAGAACTCCTCCCATATAGACATAGTACGGACATCCTTCCAGTGGCCTCCAACCTCCTTTTCATCACTCGAACAACGTGAGAAGCAGCTCTTCACCGAATAGAAAACCTCACTCTCAATATCTTTATAATCTCCTTCATCTTCATCTTCATCTTCATCTTCATATTCATCGTCACCCTTGCTTCTCTCTGCATTAGGGGTAATCATTAGCTTCCCAGATGTCGGAGAAAGTACCCAATGAAGGCTATCCGAGAACAAGTAGTCCTTCGGTTTTGCTTTCAATATAATCACCTGAAAAAGGAAAGCATAAAGAAAGAAAGAAAGATAAATAACAAGAAACCGATATTATATTGAAAAGCATACTAGTAGTAATAGATGGAGAACATGCATGCTTGTCATCAGGGTCGATATCGGAAAGGGTTTCCTCTTCATGAATTAACTTGCAACTGGCTTCGTCTTCTTCATGAACAGAGGAAAGCATGTTGGTTTTATGAACTCAAATTAAGAAGTGGAGGATATATGGGGGAAACGAAGTGTTAGAGGTTTCAACTTGTATATAGATTAAAAGGTGAGATATATAGATGGGCATGACAAAGGCTTGGCAACTTATACATAACTTTGAATTAGAGTTTAAGCACTTTGGGGTAAAGATGAAGTAAGGATGAAAAGTGAAATTTAAGTGCAAGGCTTGATCAACTAATGCTATCTATGTCCCTAATTGGTTTGTGCCAAAAGTGGACTTTACCCCTGTACTTACCAAATTCATAAATCATGGATATTAGAACACTGGTAACAAATGTTTTTATTTTGGTGGGTAACAAATAAATAAATTTCTTAGCTATAGGAATTCGAAAATGAGTTGAAGAAACAGTGACATACAGAGGCACAATCTCAGTCTTGATTTTATCCCTCTTCTTTTTTCCCTAATATCTTCCACTCGTAAAATGAGTTGAAGGAATACTGGAAAAGCACGAACGTCGCATATATTAGTGGATATCGGTGGAAGACAAGAAATGCTACCTACTCGTGATTCAACACCATCAAACCTTTAAAGTATTCCCATGATAAAGACAGGGTTGGGAAGTAATGCTTCATGGTATGTATGTAATATTTATTCATTACCAATTTTTGTTTCATCACAAAGGCCTGTAGAAATCTTGTTAGAAGTAGTTTTCAGAATCTTTGTACTTTAAGCTAAACTTAATCCACAACATTATACCTACTTCATACTTAGGAGGATTTTATTTTAAGATAGTTTGGATTTTGGAATTTTTAGGCTACAAAATATGGTGGACTCTGCTTGCAGCCATATCTGGTTGATTGAAATTCATAATAAATACACGGAATACAAAAAATTTTGTTGTCGACACTATCTGCAAGTAAATCAAGCACCTTGGAAATGGTATTGCTAGTAATCCATGTAATGTGGTTGATGCTCATATTTATATGCATGCATATTTGTAAGTATATATGTATGTGGGGAATTGTATCCACCAAATACAAGAATTTATAGAATAACATTTACAGGTTGTAAGCAAGAAGATATATATATAGAGAGAGAAATCTTCGGTTGCTCACTACTTCTGCATCATCCTTTGGAGTTAGTAAGTATGACAATACAGATAGGGCCGGCCCTGAGTAACCAAGGGCCCGAGACGAAAGACCCAAATAATTATTTTTGGAGACCCTAATAACAATATAACTTTTTTACGCACAAAATATGTGTCTATATTTATAAGGAAAATACAAATTTGGGGCCCCTAAAATTGTAAAAAATTCGGGGGCCTGATGCGGCCACCTTACCTGCCTCAAGATAGGGGCCGGCCCTGAGACTATACATATATCAAAGAACAACAATACAAGTAGTACAAAATAAAACTAAAATTTAAAAATACCACTGATATGCATTCCTTATGCCATGGAATAAAAACATTTAAATCAAACCGGAAGAAAGCGGTGCTAATCTGAACTAGATACAAAAAATATAATTTAAAACTAAGGTGTAAATTAGAAGAAAAATTCAGATTAAAAGCATTTAAAATGTGCTTCTTATGCATGCCAGGCAATAAACGAAAGTTGTTTCTTTCTGCTTATTTGTTGAGGCATGAGCTACATACTAGGCTGGGCCTGACTTCCCGGGTCGCAAGGCGAAAGGCCCAAACAATTATTTTTATAGGCCCCAATTACAATATAATTCTTTTATGTGCAAAATATATGCCTATATTTATAAGAGGAATATAGATTGGGGGCCGCTAAAAATGCAAAAAATTTGGGGGCCTGAGGCAGCCGCTTCACCTACCTTAAGGTCGGGGCCGGCCCTGGCTACATACTTCACATATATCAAAGAAGCCGAACATAAATTTGAAGGAAAACCCTCACCAGTACTCCCAGTAGACTTATCCAAGAAGCTAATCCACCGAGTGAAATGGATAAGATGTTCATGATCCATCTCAAGCTTTCTTCAACCATGGAGATGAAAGGAAGAGCAGTGGCTTTCTACAAATACGAAGAAATAAAACCATCACAAAATAGACAACAATTTCGAATGATACTTGCAATTTATAATTCAAGATTGCCAATGTTCATCAAATTAGCAAGGGATCATGGGTACAAAATTCAGTTTTGTGAGAAGTATATTGATCATTCATGAGAATTAAAGTTTGGAGCATTATAAGCCGAAACAATAGTAGTGAATATACAAAAGGTTGATTTATGATAATGGTAAAAATCGCAGTGCATCAGGGACGTACGATTCCAGCACATATCTCAAAGCTTCTACAGGCAGATTAGTCATAACGGGCCTCTTTAACAGGTTCGGACCTTCTCCAGGCTCATCTAGCAAGACATGGGCCGCTTTCAAGCCCATTAAAAGTGACATGTTAGACCCACTAAGAGAGACCCAGTCCATAAGGGCTGTTAGTCAAATCTCTTATCCCCAAACAAGGGAGTTTATCTCTTGAGAGGGAGATTCAAGTAGGAAATAAGGAATTTATATCGGTCTAATGGATTCATATCGATCTCCTAAATTGTTTCTCTGGCCTATAAATATCCTCCCCCTCCTCTATCAGAAGGTAGTTCTCAAACTCTCTCTCTTTCTAATTCTGACTTGAGCGTCGGAGGGTCGGTCGCCGGGGCATCTCGGTGTTTCAGGCTTTTTGCAGGTCCATCGGCTGCATTAGCAACCGTCAAATTTAGATCACAGTGTTCAATCAACGATCCAGATCCATTTTCTGGAGCTTTAACCACTTTTTACGGCAATGATCAAATATCAGATCTTTAGTAGTTTCCATCAAATATACACTCACTATTTGTTTGCTCCTATGCCAAAAAGGCAACAGATTAGCGCCGTCTGTAGAAAACTGCAAAAACCAAACTTACCACCATGCCACCAAGACTAAGAGGCAGAGCTGCGTCCTCAAGTCGTCGCACCAATTCTCTTCGTGACCATATTGAGAGTTTTTAAACTCTGATGATGGTTAACAATGCCACCGACGCGCTGATGTGCCGAACATTCCCTGCAACTTAGGGAATGGTACTCCCGCCTCACTCCAGAGTCAGTATTCTCCTTCGACCAGCTCGGGGAACTCTTCATAATGCACTTCGTTCCTAGCCACAAGGCTGAAAAAACAAGTGCCTCCATGTTGGAACTGAAACGGAGAACTGCTGAAAGACTTTGTCAAATGCTTCACAGCTAAAGAAAAGTCTATCTCTTCTCTAAACTCATCACTAGCGGTTGCCTCCTTCCACCACAATATCACTAACAAAGACTTGAAATTCTCCCTCGTGAAGAAGCCTCCTAAAGATTACACTGAGTTTCTAGTAAGGAGTGACAAATATATCAGAGTCGATGAAGCTCTTTATCCTCAAGGCAAAAACGAGTCACCTTCCAGGAATGAACGGAAGAATGAAAGTGAGGAAGGACCCAGGAAATTTCAGAAAAACAACGACGATTAACGTCGCCCACCTCCAGCACCACGCTTCAACAAGTTCACTCCTCTCAATGCAAGCGTATCATCCATCCTCATAAAAGTTGAGAAGGACAGAATTATACGTCCTCCGCCCAAGATGTCCACATTTAGCAAGAGAAGAGACAAAAATAAGTGGGGTGCATTTCACAGAGATCATAGACACACTACTGACAACTGTCGAGCCCTCAAAGATGAACTTGAAGGTCTGATTCATCGGGGCTATCTCTCTCAATTTGTCTAACAAAATAACAACGTTGAAATACCTCCAGCACGGGGAGGGGGGGAGGGGGGGCTAATAAGCATCAAGAGAGGCCCTCCGAATCACGAGACTAAACATATGGCCATTCTCCAATCCATTCCTGGAGGCCCGATGGGGGGAAGATTCTAACACCTCCCACAAAGCCTTTTTCAGGGAAATCAACTCAGTACATAACATCCCACCTGCCAAGAGCACTGGAGTCCCGATATCTTTCTCCGACAAAGACTTAGAAGGTGTCCAAACACCTCATTGCGACGCATTGGTCATAAACCTTTACATGGTGAATCATGAGGTACGCTGCATCCTGGTGGACAACGACAACTCAGTAAACATCCTTATTCATGAACACTTTCAACGACCTCAAGCTCTCGTGGGACCGACTCAAGCCAGTCGGCTATACACTCCGCGGATTCTCTGGTGTTCCCGTTCAAGTAGAAGGAATCATCACACTTGATGTGACAGCTGGAAAAGCACCCGCTATTCGTACAGAAGCACTGGACTTCATGGTGGTAGATATCAAAGCTGCACACATAGGCGAACCTAAAGATCCCTTATTCATTATGCAAAACAATGGGATGCTTGCTCCAAAACAGGCAAGTTCAGGCAAGGTCTATCATGTTATTCACCTGACGACTCATCAACTTGAAGACCTGGGAAGTAAGGAAATATCAGGAAGGACTTGGAAAGTGGAACACCTCATGAACTTTAACAAGGGCGCTTAATGCCCACCTCCTCTATATACTTTCTATATTCTCTAAATAAAGGTCAACCACTAGAACACCCATTTAGTTTTATTTTTCAATAAACGCCGCTTTTGCTATCGGTTTCTACATGTAATAAAGGTCGGCCACTAGAGTAGCCACTTAGTTTTGTTTTTCAATAAACTTCAGTATTATTTTTTGCAGAATTATTGTACAACTATACGGATGCATACAATGAGTTAAACACCAAGCCTATTCCTAAAGATGGCACCAAAAACTCATTAAAAGCTACTTATAATACGGGTTCAGAGTCCATACCCATGACTTCAAGTACTATAGCAATTTTCAACAAAGTAAGTTCAGAGTTCAACTCATCATTCAATCTGCTCCTGCAACCTGTTAACACATAAACTAACAAGTTCGGAATCCATATCCATGACTCGGAGTTACTTTAGCAACCAACAACCAAGTACGTTAAGAGTTCAACTCGTCATTCGATCTGTTCCTGAAACTAGTTAAAATTTCTTAAACATAGATTAGAGGTCCAAAATCGAGGATTGTAGTTACTCCAATAAAACTTGCGAATGCAACATTTGGAGTTCAACTCGCCACTCGATGTGACTCTCACAATTTGTTGGAGAACCCACATAACAAGTTCAACAATTTGTTCTTCGCTCGAGTCCTTCCAACAATCCCTTACCAACATGTAATACACTAGGCACCTAATACCGGCCTAGTGTTGCCTCTACAAACTTGCTGGGCGCAAACGGCAAGTTCTACGTTCAACTCCGTATTGAAGTTGTCTCTACAAAACTTGTTGGGCGCAAATAGTAAGTTCAACGTTCAATACCAACTTCATCTTAGATTTGTCTCCATAAACTTGTCGGGAACAAACAGCAAGCGCTACAACCAACTCTGTCTCAGAGTTGTCTCTGCAAACCTGCTGGGCGCAACAGCAGGTTCAAACGTTCAACTCCGTTACATAGTTTTAGAAAAACTTGCTGGGCATAAACAGCAGGTTCAAACGTTCAACTTCGTTACAGAGTTCTTTCCAAACCTGCTGGGATCAAACGGCAGGTTTAACATCAACTCCGTTTGAGAGTTGTCTCTCCACGAACTTGCTGGGTACGAACGGAAAGTTCGAACGACCAACTCTATCTCAGAGTTTTCTTTCCAAACTTGATAGTACAAACAGCAAGTTCAAACGCAATTCCATCCAAGAGTTGCCTCTACAAACTTGCTTGGCGCAAACGACAAGTTCAAAGTCCTCAACCGTCATGAAATTCATATCAACGTGATGGGCACGAACAACATGCTCTACGACCTACTCCGCCACAAAGTTGTCTATCCAAACTTGCCGGAATCAAACGAAAGGCTCTACGTCCGACTCTGTCTTAGAGTTGTCCTATATACTTGTCGGGCGCAAAAGTTCAAGCGTTCAACTCCATCCCAGAGTTGCCTTAACAAACTTGCTGGGATCAAACAGCAAGTCAGCTACAACTCTTCTAGGTCAGCTACAAAAATCTCATCCAATGATCAAATCACTCTGCTCCTAGATCGATGAAAAACTCGTCCAATGATGAAACCCTTGGTCGACAAAAGAGTGATTCACCAAAATAAGCGACGAGATGTTTGATCAACAAGTACAATAAGCAATGACTCATCAAAAGGGATTCAAAACTTGAACTCAACTAGAGCTTCTTGGTCGACAGCCTAAAACTCCAACCCGAACTTCACCAAAGGATTCGAAAACATCAAAGGCTCCACATGAAAGCTTCAAAACGGAAGGAGACCGAACGTCAAAAATCTAGTATGGCCAAGCTAGTCTACCTCGGCTACAGAGAGGAACTCTGAATGTTGATCAAGTTCAAAAATGAGCTGCTAACCTGAAGCTCCAAATGGCACCCGAATCCAAATTGCAAAGAGTTCCACCTTCAATATTTTTGACTTCCAAAAATCCAACAGCAAAAGGAACGGGATTTTAGTGTTTAAACCACTTCAGTTGGTATCAGAGTGGGTAAACGTGTTCGGTACCCGACCCATAATCCAAAACCCAATAGGCAGTGGCTTTCGGGTGGGAGTCCAATAACCATGGCTGCAAAAACCCAATATCCACAACCCGACTTCTATACTCTCTTCTTCAAAACTTAAACCCCAAAACCTGAGTTCAAAACACAACTCCAAAATCCAATATCAAGCCAACTGCAACTTCGACAACACTCCAAGCCCTGACCAACAGCTCCAAGATCAATCAAGGCATCATCATCATCAACTCAAGCTAGAACACCAGGAGCTCGACCAAGGGATGCTCGAACTCAACCTCGAAGTTTCGAAGCCAACACAAAAACCCAAATTTAAAACAAAGTTCCATAGCTCGATTGTAACTCAAAGCTCTATAGCTCGATGAGAATATAGCTCGACTGGATGAGTAGCTCGACGACAACTTGACTCATAGCTTGACGGAAAGGTTTCATAGATAGACAAAGATCTACATAGCTCGACGACAGCCAGAGCTCGACCAAACTTCAACACAGAGCATCGTCGTAGCTCACCTAAAGCTCCATAGCTTGATGATGAGATAGCTCCATTGCTTGACGAAATAGCTTTATTAGTCGATGATTTATTAGTCGATGAGATAACTCCATAGCTCGACCATAACTCGTTCCATAGCTCGACAAATAAGCTTGACCCCATAGCTCGACGACAACAGTGAGCTCATAGCTCAACCGAACGACTGCTCGCCTAAAGCCCCACAGCTCGACATCGAGATAGCTCCATAGGTCAACGAAATTGCTCCATAGCTCGACCACAACTCGTTCCATAGTTTGACAGAGAAGCTCAACCCCATAGCTTGACGACGACAGCGAGCTCATAGCTTGACCGAACGACAACTTGCCTAAAGCGCCATAGCTCGACGACGACACCTGTAGCTCGACGATAAGGAGGAGCTCATAGCTCGACCCCAACTCCATAGCTCGACCATAGCTCGAAGCTCCATAGCTCGGCCAAGGGAGAACGGCCATAGCTCGACCAAAGCGTCGGTCGACCTAGAGGGCTTTGAAAGCAGGCACTGACCATCTGATCATCCAGAAAATTGCACTCCAGCACGATCGATGCTCGAGATTGCGCCACGCCATCTCCATCGCTCCGCTCTCCCTTTTCGCCGCCCGATCCCACTTTGCGAGCGAGCCTCGCGTTGATGAGCGCTCCAGATCGTGCCACATCGCCAATAGTCATAACAATCAGATCTCAGCCTCTAATTCAACTCACCAGGCTTGTCCATAGCTGATCAACACTGTAGATCGCGTCAAAAATTGTGCCAATGTTTGATTATTCATTAAAAATTTCATAAGTTTATTTTAAATTCGAAAATTTAATTAGAAATCCAAAAATAATTATATAATTCGGAAAATTAATTAAAATTTCTGAAAAATTATATAAATTTGGGTTTATTAATTAAAAAAATTTGGGAAAATCCGAAAAAATATGAAAAATTCCAGAAAAATTAAGGAAAATATTTGCTGCCTTCAGAAGCTTCTGATCAGTTCTAAGTATCCCTAATACACCCTGAAAGCTAAGATTGTGTTCCAGAATCCAAAAATAAAATGAACTACTCCTCGAAAGCCAAGAAAATTATCATCCGGGAGTGGAAGGCTTATGATAATGATAAAAATTGCAGCAAATGAGGGTCATACAATTCCAACACATATCTCAAAGCTTCTACAGGTAGATTAGTCATAACAGACCTCTTTAACATGTTCAGACCTTCTACAGGCTCATCTAGCAAGACATTGGCCACTTTCAAGCCCTTTAAAAGGGACATATTAAGCCCACTAAGAGAGACTCAGCCAATAAGGGTTGTTAGTCAAATCTCTTAGCTCCAAACAAGAGAGTTTATCTCTCGAGGGGGAGATTCATGTAGGAGATAAGGAAATCATATTGATCTAATGGATTCATATCGATCTCCTAGACTCTTTCTCTGACCTATAAATACCCTCCTCCTCCTCAGTCAGAAGGTAATTTGCAATTTCTCTCTCAAACACTCTCTCTCTCTCTCTCTCTCTCTCTCTCTCTCTCTTTCTAGTTCTGACTTGAGCGTCAGAGAGTTCGTCGTCGGTGCCATCCCGGTGTTTCAGGCTTTTTTGCAGGTCTATCGACTGTATCAGTAACCGTCGGATTCAGATCACGGTATTCAATCAACGATCAATATCCACTCTCAGAAGCTCTAAGAACTTTTTACAGCAACGATAAAATGTCAGATCTTTAGTAGTTTTCATTAAATATAAACTCATTATATGTTTGCTCCCACACCAAAATAAGCAACCACAATTTAGATCAACAAATCGGCCTACACTTCTCTGACCAGTTACAGGGAAAGACCGTCTACTCCGAAATCGTCCAATAAATATCATTCTGAACAATTGTTATATCTTACTTGCATAAGAACACCCTAAATAAAACGAATTCTGAACTATTTAAAGGGAAATACACATGTGACCTGACAGCTAATGCTAGTATGCCATACCAAAGAGTTCATAAGAGGAAAATTTCATATTAAACCAAAACTAATTTCTACCTGCAGATCCATTATGAACCTACAGTGACACAATACATCAGAAATATGCAATGAATTAGATCGAACTGTCTGATCTTTAAAGTGGTTAGATTGATTATACCTTTAGGTCCACCAACAAATGTCTAATACTTTAGAAGTGATTGCAAAAAAGGATCCTCGATCATGTCCACCTTATAGGGTTGGCAGGATCAATTCCTCACTACTCCTCACTACGTAGATCCCTTCTGTATTGTAGACTGCTTATTGCAAACTAAGATTTAGTATATATCTACCGACAGAAGTGCTATATATATCCCAACATCGAACGGTTTCATCTCAAAGTATAATTAAGTCTCATCCTCAAGTTAAATACTAGCCCCTAAAATCTGATCTTATCTTTAACACGAGAAATGACGAAGTTGACATGTATATATCATGTGATAATTACAAATAAAGAAAAATCTTGGTTATCTTGGAGATTTTTCTACAAGAAAGGTATACATCGGTGATAAATATCTCTGGAACAGTTTGAAAATGAGATACATTTTTTTTTTTTTTTATATAACACGGATAGAGTTGTAAGACTCCAACCAAAAATATATATATAAAAAATAAGTAGCTACAGCGAAGAATTTTACAAGAAGTAAAATTACACAAACAAGAATAAAATAATACAAGTAAGGCCAGGAACAACAAACAAAGGAGATCTTTGCATAAGCCGAAGACCATCAGAACAGCAAAGGGATCGACCCCCCCCCCCCCCCCCCCCCCCCCCCCCCCCCCCCCCCCGCGAAAACCCAAAAATAGCTGAAAACGAAGTGGTAGCACCCAAAGGCCCAAGGTAACCGAACGAGCTGCACCTAAAAGCAGCATTGCCAGCTAAACTCCCGGCCATCACTGGCCACCAGCGTCGCTAATAGCGCACCCAGCGCAGCACTCCCCCAGAGATAAAGAAAATCCCGCAACAAACGAAGCTACAAAGACAAAGGAACCAGCTACAAAACATGTCGACGGCTAAACGCAGCCTGCAAGCATTAGGAGAGAGAGCACAGGCCAAAGAAACCACATGCAATAGAACAGAGAAAAACCCACCAGAGAGCCAGAGACACACAGAATTAGAAGCGGGTATAACCCCAAATACACCAACTGCCAGGAGTTAACAGAGCTCCAAAAAAACAGAACGCAACCACACCATCCAGATAACGGGATCAAAACTAAAAACGTCTAAGTATATGAGAGCAGAGTCGCTCAAGAGCAAAGGAAGTAATCACAGTCGGAAGCTAAAAAGGACAACTTCAACATTGCTAAGTTAACGCAACAAACAAGATAAAGAACATATACAGTAAGCAGTAAAGAAAGTCAAGCACACTAAGACGAGCAGATAACAGAAAAGAGAATGGCACAACAACTGCCTAGCCCAAAAAGCAAACAAACCCCACGGCTGACCACAGCCAGCAGAAGCAGCGGTGCATAAGGCTAAAATCCCCACGGGGACAGCCCAAAAATCAAAATACCAAGGGACATGACGTCTAGGAACCTCAGCCCTGCAAGAAGAATCAACAGACAAAGCCAATTAGGGGAAATTAAAAAGTCGGATGACTAATAGTATAGTGAAAAGAACGTAAATTACAAGCAGCCCCATCTAATCGATGAAGACTAAAACTCTAAACTTTGTGAAGAGGAAGAAAAGAGGACCAGTGCTTAACGAGAAAAATAAACTCATCAATAATAGTTTCCACCGGTTTTGTGGACCGATTAAAAATGCGGTTGTTTCTTTCCTTCCAAATGACCCAGATAAGAGCATCCACAGTCGTTCGATGTAAAAAATGGCAAAATGCATATTTTTTCCATCCAATTCGATGAGCATCCACAGTCGTCGAATGGCAAAAAAAATGCATAAAGTCGTTAAAAAAGAAACAGACGAAACATCATGTTTCGTCTGCAATTAAAAAAAATACGGGACGAAACATGATGTTTCGTCCCAAAAAGGGGGAAAAAAGGAAGTTTTTTTTGCAAAAAAAATTTGCAAAAACAAATTTTAAAAATAGTTTGTAAATAATATTTGCAAAATAAATTTAAAAATTTGCAAAAACAATTAAAAATATTACAAAAAGTTCCAAAAAAATCACTGTAGCTGGACGAAGCATGGTGCTTCGTCCGGATTTTCCGGAAGTTTTTTTTGTAAAAAAAAATTGCAAAAAGAATTTTTTAAAAAAATTGTAAATTTTTTTTGCAAAAACAATTTAAAAATTTGCAAAATCAATTTAGATAATTGCAAAAAAATTTTGAAATTTACAAAATTAATTTTTAAAATTAATTTTTTTTTTAAAATTGGATTGAGACGAAGCATGATGTTTCGTCTCACATTGGGACGAAACATCATGTTCATTCCCATGCTTAAATTCGTTTAACGGTTATTTTATTTGTTTTTTTTTTTTTACTTCGGACGAAACATCATGTTTCGTCCGATCAATTAAAATAATAATTAAATAATCCAATGTTTCGTCTGCTATAATATGCATTTTGGCATATGGAATGCTATTCGCCCCTTTCTACTGTAGCGATTTTGCCAAAAAATTGTAAAATAGCAGACGACTGTGTGAGCTACAGTAAAAAAAAATGGAAAAAATTGCAAATAAGCAAACGACTGTGGATGCTCTAATGGCCATAGTCGAGAGAAACCAAGACTTGCGAAATGTCTTGGTAACTGACTGGATTTTCCAAATATCAAGAAACAAAGAAGGGGGAGAGGGAACCTGGCAGGCCAATAGACAGATTTGCCATAAAGGCTTAGTAAAATCGAAGAGTAAAAAGAGATGATCGATGTCTTCAAAACTATGATGACACAACGAGCAAAACTGGCCAATAGCAAGATTCCTCTTATTGAGAACCTCAACAGTAAGAAGTCTGTTATTTATAGCTAGCCAAGATAGAATTTTAGCCTTCAACGGAGCAGCGCAGCTCCAAATGCAATTCGCGGAAGGGGAGTTGACACCTCCGTGGTTGATGAAGCTATAAAAGGATTTAACCGAAAAAGAACCAGAGCTGGTCCAATGCCAAATGAAATCTTCTTTAGGATGCCATGCATAACTATTTAAAAGTGTGATAAGGTGCAAGAAATCTGGCACAAGCGAAGGGGGTAAAACGCTAGAGAATGGAATAATCCACTCTCTGATGTTATCATGTGTCGAAAGGTAGTCCGACACAGTGGCAGCAGGCTTGAGAGCAATAAGAAAGAGAGCTGGATAAGACGAAGCAAGCTTTTGGTTGCCAATCCAAAGATCACTCCAAAACTTAGTCTTAGAGCCATCGGCACAAACATGAGAGATACTGCAGCGAAAGGGGTCTACCACCTTCCACACTCCTTTCTAGAACGATGATGCTCTAGATGAGAGAGAGGGACGAAACTCCCAAACCTGCTGACGGCGGAAGCATTTATTCAAAATCAGGCGAGCCCAGGGTAATTGGTCCTTTATAAGCATTCTCCATAACCATTTAGCCAATAAAGCTAGATTTTGGTTTCTAAGATTTAGGACACCCAAGCCTCTGGCTGCCTTGGAGGTGCAGATCTTCTTCCAGTTACAAAGTAGAGAGCCTGCTTTATAAACATTGGAACCCAACCAGAAGAAGTTCCTTCTTATCTGGTCAATACGGTTGATAACCTAAGAGGGCACATAGAAGAAAGACATCATATATAAAGGAATAAAGGAGAGGACCACATTAATGAGGATCAATCTACCGCCTCGAGAAAGATTCCTTCCAGTCCACACGTTAAGTCTAGACTCAACTTTATCAATCATCGGAAGCCAGTCTGATTTCTGCAGTTTGCCCCACCTCAAAGGGAGCCCAAGGTACTTAACAGGGAATGCAACAGCATTGCAGTTAAAGAATTGAGCAATCTCGAATTGACGGTTGTTAGAACTGCCTAACCAAAGGACGGACGATTTATGGAAATTAATTGACAAACCTGACACATTTTTAAAGATATAGAGAAGGAGTTTAAGGTTCCGAAGGGTACACCCATTGGGTTTGGCAAAGATGATGGTGTCATCGGAGTATTGAAGGTTGGGGACCCCACAGAAGTTGTGGGATCCACAAGCCCTTTGATGACATTAGCGTCCTAGACATTCTTAAGCATATTACTGAATACATCTGCAACAAGAGTGAAGAGGGGAGAAGAAATAGGATCTCCTTGTCGGAGTACTCGCTTACACTTGAATTTTTTTCCCCTCCGAACCATTGATGAGAATGGAAGAAGTGCCAGCAAAGAGGCTGGACTTGATCCAAGCAATCCACTTCGGCTCGAAACCACGATGGAGAAGAATATCAAAAAGAAAATCCCAACTCAAATTGTCATACGCCTTTTCAAAATCTAATTTTAACATAATCCCCTCAGCGTTAGATTAATAGCAATCAGAGATGATTTCTTGGGCTGAAGCCACACTATCAAGAATGAATCGGTCTTTAATATAGCCCGATTGGGCGGGATCAATAAGAGGGGAAATGGCAAGGCTAAGGCGATTAGACAACACTTTCATAATGATCTTGAAAGTGGTATTAAGGAGGCTAATAGGCCGAAAATTGGCAACAGAATTCGCACCGATAATTTTGGGGATGAGGACTATGTGAGCATAGTTAATACGATCAAAGGAGAAGGATCCTTGATGAAGATCCGTGAACATAGCAAGGAGGTCATCTTTAAGAAGATCCCAAAATTTTTGGAAGAAGAAGGAAGGAAAGCCATTTGGGCCGGGGGCCGACTCGCTTTTTAAAGAGAAAATAGTCGATTTAATCTCTTCCTGGGAAAAGGGGCTCTCCAAGCTAGACAAATCATGAGATTCCTAATCATAAAGCTGCATCCAGTCAAGAAGAATGGAGCGAGGCTGAGAGGAGCCAAGCAGTTTTTTATAAAACAAAAGAAAAGTAGCATGTAGGTCAGAATTCAAGGTAAGCTCAGTACCATCGTTAATAATGGATGAGATACGATTGCAACGCTGGCGATGTGACGCAAAATTGATAAAGAAGGTGGTGTTACCATCACCCTCCTTGAGCCAGCGGACTTTGGCCCACTGCGACCATTTGATATGGTCATTGTGAAGAATGGTGGAAAAATCTCTCTTACACGAGGATCTTTCGTTACGAAGATAGTAAGAGATTAGGCCAAGCTCTTCAAGCTTGTCGATGGATTCAATAGTAGAGAGAAAGAATTGCTTAAGGTCATTGGCGGAAGCAAATCTTTCTATGCACCAAATCTTACAACGATATTTTATAGCGTGAAGCTTAAGCAGGATACGGCCTAGACCGTGGGACCCCGTAACAGAGGAGAGGCATTCGGAGATAAGGTTCAAGAACACTTGGTCTTGTTACCAGAATTTTTCAAACCGGAATTTGAACGGTTTAGAGAAGTTGTAGTTAGAATGAAGCGCAATGGAAACGTGGTCAGACGAAGGGTTAGGCAAAGCATAGGTGAAGGATTGGTGAAAAAATGAAATCCACTAATTAGAAACAAGGAACCGATCAAGTTTGGCCATCGTCGGGGAGAAGACGCATATTAGACCAAGTGAATGATCTGCCATTAAGCGGGACATCGGATATGTTAAGCAATCTAATGTATTCATTAAAGTGGTAGGAATCAAGGTTCAAAGAGACGTTCCCAGATCTTTCATGGGAAAATCTAGTAACATTAAAATCACCGCAAAATATCTAGAGCCCATGCATATTATTTTGGAAGGAAGGAAATTCATTCCAGAAAAGATAGCATCGATCGGCTGTAGACGGCCCGTAAACCTGAAACTACAGTGAGTCTACAGTTGAATTCATGCCAGTAGAGAGACACAACCAGAAAGAAGGTTAAATGTTGTACCGAGATCAACGAGAAGTGGGAATCCTTAAAGCCAAATAGGATACCGCCTCGCGTATCAATAGCGTTACGGGGAATCCAGCTAGTGATAATTGAACCACCGATGGCATGAAGGAGGGTAGGGAAAGTAGAATCCAATTTAGATTCCTGGATGGAAATCATGTCACAGTGTGAAGAAGAAATTAGATGAAGAAGAGCTTGTTGCTTAGAAGGGCAATGTAAGCCCCTAATATTCCATGATAGACTAATCATAAAAAGAATAGGTCTCAGAAGCTCTCGAAATTTAACAGTTATGAATAGACTCAAATTCGGTGAAATGACTAGCGTTAACAGCAAACCCCATACTTACCGCAAGCGCAAGCATGTCAGGGTTCTAAAAGGAGTCAAAGTGAACTTGATAGACTGATCCAAAGGAAGAAAGATTGGAATCTTGAAGGGTAGGGGGAGGGATTTCCAAGTTACGAATTTTGGCAGCTAGAGAAGCCTTCGACTCAAACGATAGGTGGTTATTATATTTCGCTCGAATACGAGCACTGGATCGAATGATGCGCGGCTTAGAATTTAGCTTTGGGAAAAGAATAGGACTGATGGGCTCACTAGGGGCTCTGACATAATCATCCTGAGCATGAACAGCCTGACCATAGAGTCCACTAGAATGAGATGCGTCATCACAGAGGAAGGACGGAGAGTTAATAATCGGGAGTGGAAAGTGCTCATCCAAATCAGGCACAGCCTGATAAACAAAAGAAGAATGGGCCAGCAGAAGAAAAAGAGGAGGAGCAGATTTAATAAGGGGTGGAAAATAGTTTACCTCCTATCTATGACATAGAGGAGATCGCACACTAATGAGCGAATAGGGTGAACGCCATATTATGTTATCGTGACGAAACGAAGCAAGACTAAGCGAAAACTTAGCGAGGGGAAAAATGCAGAACTTTAAACTAAAATCACAATGGAAATAAGAAGAGATAACAGATATGTGAAGAAATGAAAAATCAAAAGTAACATTAAAAATGGTTACCTTATGGAGTGGAGAAGGGTTAGCCAACTCTACCGCTTCCTCGGCTAGAAGATCGTCTTGGAGAATCCAAGCATCCGATTTCGAGGAAGGAGTGGTAGCTGATATTTGAAGAGCTTGGGCAGCTAAAGGCGTCGCAGCTGACGAAGCATGGACCCCTTTAATGTAGTTGTCCCAATCTGCCGAATAGTTGGGATTTACATCCCAAACAGACCATTTGGAGTCAGGGATAGTCTCATGCTTCTCAGACTTAGTAATAGGTTTACTATCATCAACATGAGGAACCAAGGGGCGAATTGCCTTCGAAGCAGGCGAAGGTGGGATAGAGGCGTGTTGACCAACTGATCGCCCAGAGGAGGGGGTCTGCTACTTCACAGCAGAGGAGGAGGAGAGATCGGGGTTGAACCAAACTAAAATCGGTGCCTTCGAAGGAGAAGTTTTGGGGATGGGGGAAGAAGTGGTACTTTTATGGTGAAACGAGAATTGCTTTCTAGCCTGAAGTTTATGACTGCTCTGGGGAAGTGAAATTAGACTGCTCTTGGAGTAAGCCGAAGAAAAGGCTGGATTAGAAGATGCACCCGCAGCAAACTGTAAAGAAGGAGCCTCAACAGCTAGCGGGGCAAAGGGAGGACCTGAAATAGCAGGAGCTGGAGCAGAAGACACAGAAGGAGTGTCATGGTTGACGGAGTCAATGGAGAAGGAATTGATGGCCATTAAGTCTTCAAGGACTTTGAGAGATGGGCAATTGATAACTACGTCTCCATTAAAGCACGCGTTCACTGCCCACGTCCAATCGGAGACATTACAAGTATTACAGAGGAACGAATCCAAAGAATAATTCGAGATGGATCTGCCACTAAACGAAATAGCCCCATAACAATCAAACTTATTTATTTTGGCAGTCAAATCCGGAGAAGGAACATAAACAACAGTCACTTGCGACTGAGCTGATGGAGGAGAAATAGAGGATTGAACAGTATTAGAAATGGGAAATGTAGGGGGCATGGAAGTACCAAGGTTAGAGGCGATCGGAGGAGAGGGAGGGATCCCCGCCGAAATGCGTTGAGACGCGGGAGGGTGTGTGGGAGATGTGATGCAGCCGATAATTTGGCTTTTTTATGAACATGGGCTTCCGGAATCCTAGCTTGAAGAGAGGGAAGGTCCAAAGCTGCAATCACTTGATCGGAGATAGGGACCCCCAACGAAAGACCCAATAGCTATTGAAGAGTAAAGCATCGATTTTGAGAGTGCCCCGATTTGAGACAAAAAAAACATTTCATATTGAAGGAGCAGAATGCTTTAAAGTGACCCGATTGAAGACACTGAAAGCAACGGAGGGAACGGCGAGCACTAGAAGTATAAGAAGGAGATAGTGGAGAATGTGAAGGGGCATAAGAGTAGAAAGAGCGGGAATGGGAAGCATTGAGCCCTAGAAGTTTCGTTGAAATGGGTCGAACAGCAGGAAAGCCGAAGGGGGGCTTAGAGAGTTTATTTTTTGCCTTTTTTTTAACTACCTCGGTCCATGAAGGGCCCATGTTGTGGTCCAAAGACTAAACAGAAAAATAGAGAAGAAAAGAAGACAGTGAGCAAACTAGTACTATAGAAATCAAAGCGTCGAGAAAAGATACTCCCCGCCAATGGAGAAAGAACAAGCCGAAAGAGGACAGCCACAGAAAAGAAGATGTCTCACCAAAACCAACCAACACTGACACGCAAGTGCCACAAAAAAAGCCCAAAAAAGAACAACTAAATAAAGGAAATAACAAGGAAAGAACCACCGAAACAAATTGACAAAAGTAAAAATCACCGTCACTAAAAAAACCCCCGGGAAAGGGAGAAACAAATATCAAACTAGAACTTACAGTGCAGTAGCTTCAATAGGGTCTAACCAAGGAAAGCCTCAGAGGAACCTAGAGGAGGGACTTTGAGAGCGGCCCAAGAACTAGTGATGCTTCCTGGAGGTTGAAGCCCGACCAGAGAGAAAGAAGGCCTCATGAGGAGCCGCCCTTGCTGAGCGGGAGGACTCCAGAGAGGCGATGAGGAGGATCACCTCAAACGCTGCCCGCAGGGGCAATATAGGGAGCTTAGGGGTGGTAGGCAGCCAGAGGAGCGGTAGGAAGGGCAGACAAGAGAAAATCCGCCAGAGGGGGAAAAGGGGAGATGGGTGTGAAGATTGAGGATTGATCTACACTTTTAATTAATGGAGAGGGGGGTGAGAGAGAGCACTGCGATCGGATCTGGAAGTGGAAACTAGGGTGGGTGGTTTTTTTCTCTAGTTGTCTTTTTCAAATTGAAAATGAAATACTTTAGATAAAATAATAAAACAATATCTAGCTAGCCTTAGGACAATCTTTGATAAATCTCTTTTATTGGAGCACTAGGTTTGCCCATTGACACGTGCCTACGGCACATCTTCGAAACGGTGCACCTAGTTTGATTATATAAAATAGTTTTGGAGGTCCAGTAAATTAATATAAGTAGCAAACATATTATATGAGAAAACAGTATATCTACCTTTAAGCTCAACTATCGCCTTCTTGATCATTAGCTTGAACTTACCTGGAATGCATATAGTTTGTTAGAAACATAGCATAGAGTTTTTTTTAACTTCAGCATCAATTTTAGATGCTTATAATAGTTATGCAAGGACATTATCATATAGGTTTTATAGAGCTTACTTTAATTCCATAACCATTATGAGCATATCTAAATATAATGGTAACGCAAGTGCATGTGTGAAGGTATCTACAATATCAATAATCTAAATATTTGTTTGTCTGAGACTCAGTTTGCAATTGAAATACCTCTTATTATTATTTCAACCAAAATGAAATACACGAAGTTCTTAAAACTCTAATCCAAGCTAATCATTTCTTTTATCTCCACTTTGTCTCCCCCATTGCACCTTTATAAAAAAAAATCAAAATGGATAAATAACAAATTTACTTTAGTTGTCTTTCTTGAGTGGAGAGTTTTCACCCTTCATTGGTAAACTCCAGTCATCCCAATCCTATATATCCAAACATACACTAAAAGTTCTTATATGTTATGTTATCAATGGTTTCTAACAACCAGTGAAGGGAACACTTCACGATAGTATTTTCTCTTGTAGTAAAGAAACTAATGTTGCATATTTACCAAGTTATTTTAGGTTGCTAGTCAGCTTACGTGTCCTGCTATGGTTTGGAAGCCAAAATTGAGGCAACCAAATAACCCATCTCTCACTTGCGTACACCATAAATCAAAACCAATAAAAAACTCATCAAATAAATCACCAAATTAAAATATTTTAAACCCAAATATAAAACAATCGTACTTCTCTAAACTTAAATCCCATGCACACATAAGATTCGAGTCAGCAAAAAACTGAGTAATCCCCTGCACAAAAAAAATTAAAAATTAGAATGAGAATTTGGTTAATGAGATGAAATTAGAGTCGTCGCATCGCATATAAAGGCTCTCCATTCTGTGGAGAGGAGTCGCTGATACAGAGTCGCTTGATATTCGCGCTCGATTTGGTGAAGGGGAGTCACAGATACGGAATCAACAGCGGATCAGATATCGACGACGACCTCTTGATTGGGGTTCGACATTGGATTTGGATTTGGATTTGCTTTGAGATTTTCAAATTTTCAAATTTTCAAATTTTTTAATTTAAAATTTTTTGACTTTTTTTATTTTTACTATTTTAGTTTTTAATATTTTTTTTTCAAAATTTTTAAAATTTCTAAAATTTCAAATATTTTAAAAAAATTTAAATTATTTAAAAATTTAAAATTTTTAAATATTTTTAAATATTTATTATTTTTATTTTTTAAAAAAAATTATATATTTTTTAAGTTTTTTGACTTTTTTGAATTATTTTTAAAGTTTTTAAATTAATTTTTTTTAGTTTTTTAGTTTTTAAATTTTTATTTTCTTAATTTTTTGAATAGAAGATATAGAGAAAGAGAGAGAAAGTGAGAGAAATAATTAAATAAATAAATGAGTTGTTTTGGGGGGGGGGGGGGGGGGGTTGAGTTTGAGTTTTTTGGGAAAACTTTTTGGGAAAAAATGTGTTTTGTAATGTTAGATCTGGGTCTTTGATTTTGGGGGGATTGAAGGAGAGCCACTTGATAGCTTTCTTTGTGTTTTATTATATAGATTATATCTTTGCATTTTAAACTATCTAAACATTCAGGAGAACAGAATCATTACAAATATTTCCCTTGGAAATGACATAACAAAGTTTTGCAGTTGAAAGTGACTTAATTATGAACAGTTGCAATCCCAAATTTCCAACGAGAAAAAAGAAACAGTATACAAAATATAATAAAAACTGAAACTGCAATAAATATTAGGTATAATATATTATGCCTTTTTTTTAAAGAATAAAGGTGACCGCGTTACCGATTCATTAATGATGAATTAACAAAATAAAGTAGGACTAATTACAAAGTTCTATACTACTACTACATCCACCACTCATCAAAAGGTACAGATACAAATAAGACTCCTATTCTACCTGCCCCCTCCTCCGTGCGTACTCTATTCTTCGTATTCGTTTGACTTGCCCAAGCATGAATGGATGCAAAAATTTTGTGCATCATGACTGAAAATCTGCTGTTATGATTATCAAAGCATAACTCGTTACAATCTAGCCATAGAACTCAAATGGTAGCAGCAGCAAAGATATTTCAAGCTTCTTTGAGCTCCATCCTGACTACCCTAATTCTCCACTGACCCCAAATCTCCAATGTCGAACTCGGACACTCCAATATCCTAAGCACACCACTTCCCAAGCTAACCTTGCCCTAGGGCAAGTGAATAAAATGTGATTAGTGTCCTCATCTTATACCGGGCATCTCGAGCACCTAACATCCACCTGATGTTTCGTTCGCGAATGTTGACTTTTGAAAGAATGGCATCGTTCGCAACAAGCCGAAAGAAAGCTTTCACTTTCATTGGTGCACCGGTTATCCAGATTGAACTGGCTTCCTCGCTTCTAAACCATCCATCATTTAGCCACTTGTACATGGATAACACCGTGAATGTATCATTAAGCTCTAAATTCCAACATCTTTCATCGTATGCTCCGTTAAGGTATTGACCTTCAGTCCCAATGAAGTCCTTCAGTATCTACAGCTGAAGAATACATTTCTGAGTTGGCTGATCACATAATATATTATGCTGTTATTTACAAGATGCACCCGGAACTGAGATAGCCTTTTATATTACAGAAGGGATATGCAGAATTATTCACCAGAGATGATGACATTCATTCCCATCTCAAGTGATACCGTCACAATACAGCTAATAACTCTAAAGGCAAGAACTCGACCAGGGAAAGAGTAGAAATAGTTCAATGTCATCTAGAGAATGAACACACAAAATCTGCATATGTTGGAAGGTAGGGACCCACACAAAAAAGTACTGGATCCCTTTCCAAGCTTTTTTTCAGTCATGAGATAGCAAGGAAACAGCCTAACCATTCTGCAAATAGAAATGCACAAGGTCGTCACTCGTCAATATATACAGACACCAGCAAATCTATAGGACTTCTCTGTAATATATATTGACCAGGTTCGGATTATTTTTAAGATAACTATTTGCTAGCTTCATGAGTATGGATTGCTATCGAACTAGTACAAACTAAAAGGACCTACCGGCTAATCATCGTTGGTAAAAGAAACTAGAAATTATAGTTTAACAGATTTCATGACAAGGAGACAAATTATTACAACGAATGACTTGGCATTCAGAACAGTGCAAGAAATGATTTTTATTACATTAATAAACAAATGATCGTAATGATCACTTCCTCCACAAATTATTACATAAGAAACAAACAGGGAAAAAGATATGGAGATGACAACACTATGACCATTCACCCGTGATTTTCATGTTATCGTATTTCTATATATAAAAAATCAAGTTACTCATCTAGGGCAATATGATTATACAGAAATAAATTTATTTATTTTTTCATTTTATTAATAGAGAAATTTTTGGTTTATTCACAAATACTGATATTGTACATCAATAGTGTCCATACTGCATAGTAATTAAGTCTATGCACAAAGAATATATTCACAGTTTATAATAGAACTGGACATTCTATTTGACAGACTGTAGCACAACAAGTGAGAGTGTCGACTCGAACTTGTCGTGCTAGTTCGTTTAATACGAACTGATAGAACAAAGAAGGATTACACTTGTAAATAACCACAAGACAATGTTATCGTTAAAGCCAATATAAACATGACCTCTAAATCCTGAACATATAGTGAACTCATTTTTTTAATATCGCGTATTTTGATAAATCAAAGAGTGAGGCCTTCTAGACTAATACCTCGATGTATTGGATGTGTCTTATTAGAAATATGGGAACATATATTTGCAATACGGAATCATATCTCTAAAAGAGAATATATTCCCTTGTTCAATTAATGAATGTTTTAATCTGACAGTAAAATTCCATGGGTATATTTTACAGAAAAAATATTTTATTATATACAATTTTTTGTTAAAAAAAAAATAAATAAATTTTAGAATCATTGTCAGATTGTATCAAAGGTTAAATGTGAAAACAATATTTAAGTTACAAATTGACCCATGGAGGTGGTATCACGAATTCAAGGGTGCATTTGTGAATATCGGTAAATGAGGAGTGTCTTGTAGAACTATATTGTGATAGAGGTCTAATAATAATTTAGATTTTAGTTAGGGAGCAAAATACAAATACATAGTGAACAAGGGTTGTCACGATCAACGGCGGGATCTTAGACTTCGTCGGAGTTATATGCAGAAGAGGTCGTCACTGAGAGTCACCATGGGTTCAGTTACTTCATTGTTATTTCTTTCTAACTTTTTTTCTGTTTGAGTCTGTGTCAGTTTGTACCGGTGTTTTACGTGCATTGGGCACGTTATTTGAATGGTTTTGTAGCGGGAAGTGGGCAGGAGGCGTTAAAAGTACGCTAAGCACATGTCTTTGTATTTTCTGTCCTGTAGCGTAACCGCCTTCGATCCCCTATAACTACTGAGTTGTAATTGTTTCCAAAATATAAATAAAAATCAAGTAATTTTCCTCCCCAAATCCTCTAGTCTTCAACCCTAGATCCATTGAGCTTACAGCCATGGCACGACCTCGGAACAACCGCAATCAGCCCCCTGACAATGTGGTATCAGAGCATGATAATTTCGATGACGATGGTCGCAACGAAGGGAGCACGACGCTTGAGGGAGAGGTGGCGAATCTGATGAGCCAAATGGCGGAGGCACAGCTCCAGACCAACTACCTCACAGAGAGAGTAGAGTCCATCTCTGCGAGTATTGGGGAGAGATTCTCGACGATTGAGTCAAGAATGGAGTCGATGATGGCACTGATGCAGCAAGGCCAATCACGCCCTTTGAACCCTCCTCTGCTCCCAAATCAAGCTCATTCTCCTTTGTACAGGGAGGTAACTGTCTCTAACTCTAACCCATTGCATTCTACAAATCATGGCGAGGGAGGGAATGTGATAGAACCCCATTCAAGGTAGAATTTCCTATGTTTCATGAAGGAGACCCGACGGAGTGGATTTGTGGAGTAAAACAGTTCTTAGAGTTCTAAGAAATTCCTGAGAATCAGAACCTGAAGTATGCCTCACTCAGCTTACGGGGGAGGGCTGCGCAATGGTTTCGAAGGCATTTGAAACCAAGAATACATGAAGTAACTTGGTCGGTATTTTTTGAAGAATTATTAACCAGGTTTGGACCTACGGAGTTCCAAGACTGTGATGGGATATTATCCAAGCTACAACAGAAAGGGGATATCGAAATATATATCTAAGAATCTGATCGAATCTCCAACTTTGTAGAGGCTTGGACAGAGGCACATTATCTGAGTACTTTCATGAGTGGCCTTAAAGATGAAATACGCTAGGATGTGAAGTCACAGTGACCAAAAAAATGTGAACAAAGCCATTGGGTTGGCTCGGGGATACGAGGAGAAGATAACATGTTTGAAAAGGAATTTCAGGAACTCATTCGTAGCCAAAACTTTTGTGCCACCTGCTAAGCTCAGTAATTAGCCAAGTTCCTTTAGTCACCCCACCAACACTCTATCAGTAACTCCCATCCTACTTCTACAACAACATCGAATTTTGTACGTAAATGCTTGAGTATTCAGGAGATGAGGGAAAGGAGGACTAGGGGCCTATATTTTAACTATGATGAAAGGTATACCCAAGGGCATATCTGCAAAACACAGAAATTGTACTTCTTAGAAGGTTTGGAAGAGGAGGAAGGTGAGGAGGCTGTCTTTGAAGCAGCACAGGTCGAAGAAAATCCCCAACAGTTGTGCAGGTACCAGTTCAAATTCCATTGCACCCAGAAATCTCTTATCATGCACTTGTTGGCAGTCAAGTTTACCTCCAGACCAGGAAAGTAAAAGGGAGAATAGGTGGGAAGGAAGTTAACATCCTCATCGACTCTGGTTCTGCACACAACTACCTCGATCCTCAAACTGCACTCAGGGCCAATCTAACTATATATCATGAAGGAGCCTCGATATAAGGTTACGGTGGCTAATGGGCAATGTATGTACAGCGAAGGCAAAGTATCCGGTGTGAATTTTGTTTTACAAGGTGTGGATCTGCAAGTTGAGCTCTTGTTCTTGCCCCTTGGACCTGCACAGATGGTTTTAGGTACGCATTGGTTAAGGTCTCTATGCCCCGTAACCATGGACTTTGCGCTAATGACTATGGAGTTTAAAGTTGCAGGAAATCTAAAGAAATTGCAAGGTATTATCAACTCTCAAATGTAGCTTATGGAAGCACAGGAATTAGCTAAACTGAACCACTACATCTGCCAAGCTTATATGATACAAATCCAAGAAACTGTGGGGGAAGAGGAGGGGGCCAGTTGTCTGTCACAAATGCATACCGAAGCTACGGACCTGCAACAGGTCCTACAGGAATTTCCTGAAGTGTTCACTGAAACTCTAGCACTTCCACCTCAGAGAACCATCGATCACCATATTCCTATAGTCGAAGGGTCTAACCTGTATGTATATGACCTTAGAAGCACCCCCATTATCACAAGAGTGAAATTGAAAGGCAAGTAGAAGAAATGCTGTCATCCGGTTTCATACGACCTAGCAACATCCGTTATGCCTCGCGGGTAATTTTAGTTAAGAAACCATATGGCAGTTGTGCCTCTGCGTCGATTACAGGGCCCTCAACAATCAAACTATCAAGGGTAAATTCCCAATTTCTCTCATAAACGGGCCCTTTGATGAGTTAAATGGGGCTAAATTCTTCTCCAAGATCAACTTAAGATCAAGGTATCATCAAATAAGAGTATGAGACACCTACATATCCAAGACAGCTTCCGCACTCACCATGACCACTTTGAGTTTGTTTTCATGCCCTTTGGGCTCACAAACACCCCGACAACCTTCCAATGCCTAAAGAATGAAATTTTCAAAGAATACCTTCGCAAGTTTATATTGGTTTTCTTCGATGCCATACTGATCTACAACTCTTCTTGGGAGAGCCACCTCCTCCATATCTCAACTGCCTTAACTGTGTTGAGGAAGCACCAGTTGGTTGCGAAGGCAAGTAAGTGCACATTTGGCCAGAGGGTAGTTGGTTTTTTGGGTCATATCATCAGTGAAGATAGCATTGCAGTCGACTCTAACAAAATCAAAGCTATAGAAGACTGGCCTGAGCCACAAACGGTTAAAGAACTTCGAGGATTCGTGGGTTTAACTTGTTACTATCGGAGATTTGTGAAGAATTATGGAGGTATCGCCGCTCCTCTCACTTAACTCCTGAAAAAGAATGCCTTCAAATGGACCTCCGCAGCAACAACCGCTTTCAATGCTCTTAAGAAAGCCATAACCACTACTCGTGTTTTGAAGGCCCCTGACTTTACCAAACCATCTGTGTTGGAGACCAATGCATTGCAGGCTAGAATTGGTTGGTGCTTATGCAAGAGTCTCACCCCATCGCCTTCATGAGTAAAAGGTTTAAAAGGGAAACTGTTGGTACTCTCAACATACGAAAAGCAAGTTTTCGCAATTTTGCAAGCCGCAAAACAATAGAGACAATATCTGTTGGGTAGTATGTTTATCATAAGAACAGACCAAAGGAGTATCAAGTACATCCGGGATCAGCGAATCAATACAGAAATTCAAGAAAAGTGGCTCTGGAAATTATTGGGGTATACCTTCACTATGAAGTATAAGCAGGGTATTGACAATTCGGCAGCTGATGGCTTGTCGAGGAGAGAAGGAGAGGGGGACACTTGCTGTGAGATCACCTTTGTAGTGCCAGAATGGTTGGAAGGCATCAAGCGGATGGTCTTGGAAGATCTCTATTTCGCGACATTGCAAGGAAAGCTGCAGAGGGGACAGTTGGATCAAAGATTTTACAAGAAGGTAGGGGGAGTTTGGTATTATAAAGAGAGGATATTACTTAGCCCTCACGTAAATGTGAAGAACTTGATATTCTTCGACCATCACTCATCCAACTTGGGGGGACACTCTGGGTTTCATAAAACCCTGCAGAGAATCAAAAGAGACTTCAAATGGGAAGGTATGAATAAGGATATTAAGCAGTGGATTAAGGAGTGTTTGGTGTGTCAAAAGAGCAAGAATGAAACTCTACACCCTTCAGGCCTGCTACACCCTCTCCCCATCCCCGATCGTATTTGGGAGGATATTTCGATGGACTTTATAACCAAAAGTAACGGCAGAAGTGTTATAATGGTGGTCGTAGATTGCCTAACTAAGTATTCCCACTTCATAGGGGTCTCACACCCATACACTGCACAATCTATAGGTCAAGTGTTCATTGACAACATCTACAAACTGCACGGCATGCCGAGGATTATTGTGAGTGACCAAGATCCCATTTTCATTAGCAGATTTTGGAAGGAGTTCTTCAAAACTCAAAACTGCAAACTAAACCACACAATAGCTTACCACCCCCAAAGTAATGGCCAAACCGAAATTGTAAACAAGGCATTGAATTGTATCTGTGTTGTTCTTGCAGCCAAAAACCTGCAGATTGGATGAAGTGGTTAGCGTGGGTTGAATTTTGGTTCAACGCCAACTGGCATGCATCCAAAGGGGTAACACCATTCGAAGGGGTATATGGCAGGCCACCACCATCACTGCTTCACTATGTTCGTGGGACTAAAAGCATGTCAACGCTGGAGGAAGATTTAATTTCTAGAGACTCCATTCTGAAGCTGCTAAAGGACAACATATCCCTGGCTCAGAACTGCATGAAATACTTTGCAGATAAAAAGTGCATAGAGAGGGAATTCGAGGTGGGAGATCTGGTTCTGTTGAAGATCCAACCAGACAAACAAAGCTCTCTTCGAAACTCCACTCCTCAAAAACTAGCTTCAAAGTTTTTTGGACCCTATAGAGTTATAGAAAAGGTGGGTAAAGTGGCATATCGCCTACAACTTCCTAAAGGGGCACTAATCCACCCAGTCTTCCATGTTTCGAAACTTCAGAAATGCTACGGCGATCATAGACCAAATATATTCTCTAAATTTCCAAACTGGTGGGTAGAAGAAGACGCTCAAGAGACTCTGAAGGTAGTACTTGATAGAAGAGTGTTCAAAAAGAAAAATCAAGTGGGGATCGAATTACTGATCAAGTGGAAATACACAGGAGTGGAGAATGCTTCATGGGTAGACATCCACGTTGTTCGTCGCAGGTTTCCAAATTTTGAACTTGGGGCAAGTTCATTTTTAAGGGGGGAGGAGCTGTCGAGATCAACAGCGGGATCTTAGACTTCGTCGAAGTTATCTGCAGGAGAGGTCGTCACTGAGAGTCACCATGGGTTCAGTTACTTCATCGTTATTTCTTTCTGTTTTTTTCTGTTTGAGTCTGTGTCAGTTTGTACCGGTGTTTTACGTGCGTTGCGCTCGTTATTTGAATGGTTTTGTAGCGGGAATAGGGCGGGAGACGTTAAAAGTGCGCTAAGCACGTGTCTTTGTATTTTCAGTCCTGTAGCGTAACCGCCTTCGATCCCCTATAAATACTGAGTTGTAATCGTTTCCAAAATATCAATAAAAATCAAGTAATTTTCTTCCCCAAATCCTCCAGTCTTCAACCCTAGATCCATTGAGCTCACAGCCATGGCGCGACCTCGGAACAACTGCAATCAGACCCCTGACAAGGGTAAAACCTTGTGAACTCTTTTGTGCCTCCCACCAGGATATAGAAGAAAATGAGAGGAAGAACTAAAGTTTGAATTGAAGGAGAAAAAGAAACAAGAAATCAAAGCTTAAAGGTAAAATTTATTGATTTATGTTCTTATTATTTTATTTCTGATTAGATTAGATATTAGATCATTGTAATCTTGGAAATATGACAACGAATTCCCAACAGTGGTATCAGAGCCACTTTGATCTAATTTTAATCAATCATCATATCGATTCTTATTAGTTTTAACTTTTTTTTTTAATTAAAAATTGATCAACCCATCCAAAGAACAAGAAGTGTCGATCTAAAAAAAAAATTAAAAATTGATCATCCCTTCCGAACAAAACAAAAGAATCTGAATATGACTTCATGATGCTGAATATTTGCAAGTGTACAAAATCGCACAAGTAATATAGATAGATGAGTAGAGTGTCGAACCCACAGGGACTAGATATTTTACTGAGTACCGATATCGCTAGATTAATCACTATTTGGAAGATCGAATTTAATAAATAATAAAACAACTAAATTACTTTAATATAATTAAATCTAACTAAATTGGTGAAGAGGGAGAGGGCTGTGAAACTATGAAGCTCTTGTACTTTGTTTAATGGTAAAATTAGTTCTAGGGCTCTTGGTTCACCTCATTTATCACACACACAAATTATAATTCCTTATAAATAAAAATATTATCTTTCCCAATTGTAAACCAAAATCCTAAATATATTAACCACTCTATCAACGTAGTCTAAAAATTATTCTCAACTAATTCTTCGCCTATCCATCAAATCATTAATTGAAAATTTGGATTTCTTAACGGTCACGTTCTCTAATATATGGTGTTAATCTTTATTAATCACAAATAACCTGTTCGGTCTCTTTATGATTTGAAAAATCATACAAATGTCTATCCACCATGTTGTACGCATAAATAATAAAAATTAAAACACAACCAGGAAAAATAGAGTAATAATAAGGAATTAAAATTTGTGTTCTACAAAACTCGACTACACCTTAGCCTCTAGAACAATAAATTTAGTTCATATTTGTTTGGGATTGCATCAAAAAATATAGAGAAGGAAAGGTACAAAAAGAAATACAAAAATTAATTCAAACCTAGTCCTTTCTCTATTCTCTGTCTCAAAAACCGAACCCCAAAAACTGTCAGCCGTCGAGTCAACTGATCGCTGTCATGTCGCCCGTCACGTCAACCGAGTCAAATCGCCGCCTGTCAGTGCCTGTCTGCGTCGGCTGTCGCGTCGTGTAGGTCCCGCGCCAGCTGTCGGCCTGTCATGTCGCCAGCTGTGTCGGTGGGTCCCAGCTGCTGTCTACTGCTTCTTCGTTTCAACCTCTCATGCCAAAAAGAAGATGCAGTCACTGAGTCAGTGCGTCAGGATGCTTTGGATTGCGTGCGCCAGGAGATCTCTCTCTCTGTTTCTCTTTTCTTTTTTTTTATTTTGTTTTAATTGTTGAAGAATGAGCCGTCACCTCTTGAATTGTACCCTCTCCCTTTGGTTTGTATTTATAGAGACGGGAAGAGAGTTAGGGTTTGCACTTTTTGCAGAATAGTTCTTCTTCTTTTGTTTATTTTCCTCCTTATTTGATCTGAAATTTATTTCTTTCTCTTTGTTTCTTTTCTTCCTTTTCTACCAACCACGTGCTTCTGCGTACACAAAATAATACCAGAAATTAGGATTTTTAAATAAAATAAAATTAATTAGTTTAAAATGAATTAACTAACTATAAATCATATTAGCGTATAAAAATCCTTTTAAAATTATTTGTCGCACTTTTAACTCAACAAAACAATAAAAATTGATAAATCTATTATTTTACTCTGTTTGTTGATTTTTTCCACAAATCTTTACTTTTTGCATCAAAAATATTATTTCTTCAAAAATTATTAATTAAATGAAATCTTATAGAAATATGATGAATTATAGACAATATCAGCGAAAACAAGCCATTTTAATAGGTAAATGAGTACAAATATTTGTATATAAATTAGACACATCAAATACCCCCAAACTTAAGATTTTGCTTGTCCTCGAGCAAAAAGTAGAATCATGAACAAGGGAATAATAATAGTAGACTCAACCCATCACACCAAAAATTCTTATCATGCAAGCATCAAAATTGCAATTAAAAATATAAACAATTGCAAATAAAGTAAACCTAAGCATACCCACTTTCTCCAGTGCAATTATTTATTCATAACTCCCAACCCAATCGCATTTGCCATGCAATTAATGTAATTATATTATACAACAACTCAATCTGTGATTATCCCTTCTCTCTACTACAAACCGAGTAGCAAACTAGAGTTTTTTTATTTTTTTTTTATTTTTTTTTTTAGTCTCTTCTTTAAGTCGTCACTTGCCTTTTGACGCGAATGCAAAACATTTGTGACGAATTCATCCGGTTACTCAACAAGTCACAAACTTAAAGTGCTTTGTATACTCATATTTCAAGTTGCCGTTTTACGTAAAAGTAAACATTTGTGATGAATACCCCTAGTTACTAAGCAACTCAAAACATTGGAGTAGATTGACTTTATTCTTTTTTTTGTTTTTTTTGTTTTTTTTTATTTTTATTATTACTCTATTTACTTAAACTCTGTTTAGGACTAGATCAAAGAGGATAATCACAAAAAAAAGCATCACATTTGTCTTTAATGTATAATAGCATGACTCACGCAATTTTGTAAGGAATTTTGAAACTCAATAATTCTAAAGTAAATAAGTATGCTTAATATTGCTTTATAAAAAAAATTGTTTATCCCAAATTTTTTTTTCCAATGCTTATCACAATAAAGAACTCAAAAGTGTAAAGGTAAGCCTAATTATAATCCTTTGTTTTGTTTTTCTTTTCAAAAATAAAAATAAAAATGAATTTTGTAAACCTTCTCCCCAAACTTAAATATCACATTGTCCTCAATGGGAAAGGAAAAAGAAAAACAAAAAGAATGCAAAAAGTTCAGAATTTCTCCCCTGATTCGTCTTTAAATTTCTGCACGCGCGACGTTCAGTATTTTGGCGATATCTGGAGCTGTAGATGTCGAAATGGGCTGATTTTTCTTTTGCTGGAAAGCTAAGACAATTGTCTACAACTTCTCTTTGAATCACTTTTCCAGATTCTGACTCCAAACTGCTCAAAAACAGCCATCAATGAATGTGTTCAAAACAGCTCCGCCTGGCGACTTTCAAAATTTATGCAGTCCTACAAGATAAAATCAAAATTCAAAATAAAATAAAATAAACTAAAAGGTAAATTAAAACTAAATGCAATAAAATAAAATATGGGTTGCCTCCCAAGAAGCGCTAAGTTTTAAGTCTTCAGCCAGACATGGAGGTGATATGGTTAAGTAACGCCAAGATCCAACAACATTAAAACATCCTTTCTAATTTTTCTCTTCTTGTCTGGATTTGGTTCAAGCTCCAATTTGAGGTGTTTCCTTTTAGATGATGATGTCTTTGATTCCCCCACCTCTTTGAATTTATGCTGCAAAAATGAATAAATAGAAGGTTCAGCATCCAAATACATGACATGTTCAAAAATATTTTCTTTCTGAGTTTCAAAAGTTTCTGAATTTATTGGACATACTTTGATTGGTGATTTTTCAAATTTAGCCTTATGTTTCTCGTCCACAATTAAATCAGTTTCACTTACATGAATAGATGACTGTTCTTCAGGAGGAAAATTTATGGAATTAAAAACATTAAAAGTTACTTGCTCATGCTGAATTTGTTCCTCCACAATTTGTTCAATCTCACTCTGTTTTTCAACCACATTCTGTTCGCCATTTTTTTCTTGTGATTGCTCAATTGTCCTCCCGCTTCCTAATGTTATAGCCTCGACATGCTCCTTGGGATTGACAACTGTATTGTGTGGTAATGTTCCTGCATTTTTTCCGTTCATAATATTTGAAAATTGACTAATTTGTACCTCAAGATTGTGAATGGAAGCCGAAGTTGAATTTGCAACATTTTGGATTGTCAAATCTGTCTTTTGGATGTATTGTTCTACCCTTTGCATGTAGTGCTCAAACATATCTTCAAGCGTCAGCTTCTTTTCTTGCTGTGGAAAAATTTGAGGTGGTATAACTGCTCCTTGATTGTAGTTCCATAGATAATTGGGGGTGTTTCTCCTTTCTTGATTGTATGTGTTTGCATAATGATTGTTTTGTATTTGAAAGTTTGACACAAAATTTTCATGTACGGCATTTGATGGAGCAAAAGGGTTCCCCACTTGACAATCTGAACTTGAATGATTTCCTGTACAAAGATCACAAATCATATTAGATTGAAAAACATTAAAATTCATATTTTCTACTTGTTTAGATAAAATATCATTTTTTGCATTCAAAGTAGAAAAAGGATCAAGTTCAAAAACTCCAGCCACTTTTCTTGGCATCGTTCTCTCTGAAGACCACTGGTAATGATTTGATGCCATCTCCTCTAAAATCTCATAGGCTGCTTCATAAGTTCTGCTCATGAGTACACCACCAGCTGCTGCGTCAACCATAGATCTATGTATAACTCCCAAACTATTATAGAATGTTTGCATTTGCAGCCATTTCAGTAGTTCATGATTAGGACACTTTCTTAATAACTCTTTGTACCTTTCCCATGTATCATACAAAGACTCGGTCTCAAATTGAGTAAATGTGCAAATATCATTTCTTAGCCTTGCGGTCTTTGCTGCTGGAAAATACTTGGCTAGAAACTTTTGTGCAAGTCCCTCCCAAGTAGTAATACTACCGGGTGGTAGATAATGTAGCCAAGCCTTCGCCTTATCTCGTAGGGAAAAAGAAAAGAGTCTCATTCTAATTGCATCGTCTGATACACCGTTGTGCTTGAAAGTGTCACAAATTTCTAAAAAATCTGCAATGTGAGCATAAGGATCCTCGTGTGGTAGTCCCCAAAATTGAACAGTCTGTTGAATCATTAGAATCATCGCCGGTTTAATTTTAAAATCGTTAGCTTCAATAATCGGCTTCTTTATGCTTGACTCATAAATCGAGGGCATAGCATAGTCTCTCAAAGGCCTATTTTCATCGTTCGCCATGATAATGCATTGTATGTCCTGAAATGTAAGTATCGAAAAAGAAAAAGAAAAAAATAGAAAAACTAAGAAAAATAAAATAAAAAAAGTAAAAGTTAGTAAAAAGAAAATAAAGATGTAAAATAATAATAAAATAAAAATAATTACAAAAAATCCAAACTAGCAATAATCTAGCAATTTTCAATAAAAGAATAACCAGTCCCCGGCAGCGGCGCCAAAAACTTGGTTTTGAATATTTGCAAGTGTACAAATTCGCACAAGTAATATAGATAGGTGAGTAGAGTGTCGAACCCACAGGGACTAGATATTTCACTGAGTACCGATATCGCTAGATTAATCACTATTTGGAAGATCGAATTTAATAAATAATAAAACAACTAAATTACTTTAATCTAATTAAATCTAACTAAATTGGTGAAGAGGGAGAGGGCTGTGAAACTATGAAGCTCTTGTACTTTGTTTAATGGTAAAATTAGTTCTAGGGCTCTTGGTTCACCTTGTTTATCACACACACAAATTATAATTCCTTATAAATAAAAATATTATCTTTCCCAATTGTAAACCAAAATCCTATAGATATTAACCACTCTATCAACGTAGTCTAAAAATTATTCTCAACTAATTCTTCGCCTATCCATCAAATCATTAATTGAAAATTTGGATTTCTTAATAGTCACGTCCTCCAATATACGGTGTTAATCTTTATTAATCACAAATAACCTGTTCGGTCTCTTTATGATTTGAAAAATCATACAAATGTCTATCCACCATGTTGTACGCATAAATAATAAAAATTAAAACACAACCAGGAAAAATAGAGTAATAATAAGGAATTAAAATTTGTGTTCTACAAAACTCGGCTACACCTTAGCCTCTAGAACAATAAATTTAGTTCATATTTGTTTGGGATTGCATCAAAAAATATAGAGAAGGAAAGGTACAAAAAGAAATACAAAAATTAATTCAAACCAGTCCTTTCTCTATTCTCTGTCTCAAAAACCGGACCCCAAAAACTGTCAGCCGTCGCGTCAACTGATCGCTGTCATGTCGCCCGTCACGTCAACCGAGTCAAATCGCCGCCTGTCAGTGCCTGTCTGCGTCGGCTGTCGCGTCGTGTAGGTCCCGCGCCAGCTGTCGGCCTGTCACGTCGCCAGCTGTGTCGGTGGGTCCCAGCTGCTGTCTACTGCTTCTTCGTTTCAACCTCTCATGCCAAAAAGAAGACGCAGTCGCCGAGTCAGCGCGTCAGGATGCTTTGGATTGCGTGCGCCAGGAGATCTCTCTCTCTGTTTCTCTTTTCTTTTTTTTTATTTTGTTTTAATTGTTGAAGAATGACCCGTCACATCTTGAATTGTACCCTCTCCCTTTGGTTTGTATTTATAGAGACGGGAAGAGAGTTAGGGTTTGCACTTTTTGCAGAATAGTCCTTCTTCTTTTGTTTATTTTCCTCCTTATTTGATCTGAAATTTCTTTCTTTCTCTTTCTTTCTTTTCTTCCTTTTCTGCCAACCACGTGCTTCGGCGTACACAAAATAATACCAGAAATTAGGATTTTTAAATAAAATAAAATTAATTAGTTTAAAATGAATTAACTAACTATAAATCATATTAGCGTATAAAAATCCTTTTAAAATTATTTGTCGCACTTTTAACTCAACAAAACAATAAAAATTGATAAATCTATTATTTTACTTTGTTTGTTGATTTTTTCCACAAATCTTTACTTTTTGCATGAAAAATATTATTTCTTCAAAAATTATTAATTAAATGAAATCTTATAGAAATATGATGAATTATAGACAATATCAGCGAAAACAAGCCATTTTAATAGGTAAATGAGTACAAATATTTGTATATAAATTAGACACATCACTTCATGAAAGGGACATAATATTGATTGATTCATTTTTTTTATGAAGATGATGTTAATGATATCAACAAATTTAGATGGATTCAATTTTTGATCTAATTTAGATGGATTCAATGCTTAAATTATTAAATCATGTGAATTAGATCACTGTTTAATTTGGATGTATTCATCCGACGCTATCTTCGAGCTTTGGGCTTTCTGATTTTTTGTATTTATGATTCTTCTTTTTTGGATCTAAATTGTTTTCAATTTTATTTTTTTATTATTAACTATAACAATAATCTAGATCTCATTTTTTTAATATAAGTTTAGATCTAATAATTATTTTTGATTGTTAGATTTTTTGTACTTGATAATTTGAGATCTTAGATGATATTGGTAGAAACAGTTATAATTATAGGATTGTACAATTTTGTTTTCCACTGCCTTGCATTATTATATTGCCTATGGATGTATGTGTATGTTTGTGAGAACCACCCATGGCAAGAACTTGTTATTTTTTATTTTGTTGTTCATTGATGTAAACCTCCTTATGTTGAGGTAGTTTTGTTATTCATTGATGTAAACCTCCTTATGTTGAGGTAGTTTTATTGAAATTTAATGTAAGCCTCCTTATGTTGAGGTAGTTTAAATTTTGTAAATATCGATGGAGCAAAGACAAAGCAAAGACGGAGGACATGAAGACTAGATCTCTAGGTTCTCTATTGTAGGGATACATCTAAATATTGTTCTGGCCATGTGTTTGGTTGGGGAATGAATGCATTTATATTTGTTGCAATTTTTGTTTTAAATTGCATTGAATATTAATTGAGCTAAAACAGATATGTCCTTTAATTTCCTCATATAAAAATATCGAGTGGGAGAGGGTTCTTAATGAAACCCACGACCTTCCATTATCTTTTCACAATAGTATTGAAACGGTACTTCGTCTTCCTTTGTGAAGCTCCCTAACGAAGGGTACTTAACAGGGACTATAAGTGTGAATTTCTTTAAGTCAGAATATGAATTGGTAGCATGAAAAGGGATTCTCCCATCGAGTACTTAATTCATGCTATCAATTTTAGATTCTTGATAATGGTGCACACTCGACCAATAAATAATGGTAAACTCCCCACAGATGTTTATCATTCAGTATTGGAGGTCAAAGAAATCGGATGTTAATTTGACATATCGTGTCTAAGATAATTAATGGGTTTCCCATTAGTTAGTGGGAGCAAATTTTCCCAATGAAAATTTGTAATCATAGGACTAGTCATCCGATTTATTTTTTTTCTATAAGTTTATGGTTAGAGGAAACTCATATTAATTATGATGAGAATTTAAAATTTTTTGTTTAAACCATTTTTGCTCTAGTTCTTGTATTATTTTAAATTATTTCAGATGTCTTCCAGCATGAACCCACCATTTATGATTCTTAAAGACAATAAGTTAGAAGGACCTAATTATGTTGACTCGAAACGCAATCTTGACATTATCCTTACCTCTCAAAATTATAAATTTGTACTTCTAGAAAAGAAACCAGATGAGCCCACAGATGAAACTTCCCAGGAAGATTTTGATTATCATGAAGCATGGGTTAAGGCTGATGACTTGGCCAAATGTTATATTATGGCGTCCATGTCAAATGTACTTCAACACCAACACAAGGAAATGTTGCATGCTTTAGATATGATAACAAGCTTAAAAGAGATGTTTACTAGTCAATCGCGAGCTATAAGGCAAGTTGCGATAAAAGCGATAATGAATGCTGAGATGGCTGAGGGTACCCCTGTTCGTGAGCATGTCTTGAAAATGTTGGGGTTCCTTAATGAACTTCAGATTCTTGGTGCAATAATCGATAAGGAAACCCAAGTTGACATGATCCTTCAGATGCTACCACACTTATTCAATCAGTTCATGCTCAATTACAATATGAGCAAAATGAATCTGTTCCTTTCCGAAGTGATGAATGAGTTGATTGCGGCTGAAGGTATCGTTAAGCCAAAGAGTAGTGTTTTTATTGGTGAAACTTCTTCTATCAAACTGAAAGGTAAGATAGGAAAGAAGAAGCAAGTCAAAATTTTTCACTGCGGTAATTTACCAAACCAACAAAGCTTGTGAATCAGGAGAATAAATCAAAGGAAAAAAAATTCCACTGCGGTATCAAAGGGCATTGGAAAAGGAATTGTGTGAAGTATCTGGCAAAGAAAAAAGCAAACTCAGGTATGCCTGAATCACTAGTTGTTGAAAAATATTTTGTGGAAAAGTCTATAGACACTTGGTGTTTTGACTTAGGAGCCACTGACCATGTTTGTAATTCTATGCAGGGGTTCAAGACAACAAGTGAACTAAGTGAAGGTGAAGTTGACATTTATCTAGGATCGCAACATCGAGTTAAAGCAATAGTAGTAGGATCAGTTGATTTGCAGTTTAGTGATGGAAGATCTTTAGTTTTGAATAATGTTCTTTATGTTCCAGATATGAGGAGAGATTTAATTTCAGTTAAATCCATATGGAAACATGGATATTCTACTTTATTTGAGGACAAAGTCATAGTTCGTAAGAATGGCAAGTTTATTTGTTCTGGTATAATAAAAGATGAATTATATTTGCTTCGTACTATTTCTTCCAAATTGCATATTAATGAAACCAATGCCTTATCTAGTACTATATCAAACAAAAGAAAAACACATTCTAGTAATTCTAAGGCTTTTTGGTACTTATGTCTAGAACATAACAACCCTGATAGGATTGACAAATAGGTGAAAAGTGGACCTTTGGGTCCCTTGGCAGAGGAGCCTATGCCAGTTTGTGAATCTTGTTTGCAAGAAAAAATGACTAGAAGACCGTATTCTGGAAAAAGAAATAGAGCCAAAGAATCTTTAGAATTTGTACACACAGATGTATGCGGACCATAAACACTAGTGCAAGGGGAGGCTATGAGTATTTTGTGACTTTTCACAGATGATTACTCAAGATATGGCTATGTATACCTAATGCGTCACAAGTCCGAAACTTTTGAGAAATTCAAGTAGTTTAAGACAAAAAGTGAAAAGCAACTAGGTAAACACTTGAAGATTCTTTGATCAGATCGAGGAGGAAAGTACCTCTCTAGTGAGTTTCAGAATTATCTTACGCAGTGTGGGATTGTACTACAATTATCTGCACCTAATTGTCCCCAACAGAATGGTGTGGCTGAGAGGAGGAATAACACTTTACTTGATATGGTTAGATCTATGATGAGTTACGCTACATTACGTATATCTTTTTGGAGATATGCCCTACTTACAGCAGCTTATCTTTTGAACTTGGTTCCATCTAAGGCTATTGAAAGCACACCTACTCAGTTATGAAGTGGGAGACAACCAAGTATACAACATTTGCGTATATGGGGTTGTACTGCATATGTGCAGAAGCAACAACCAGTAAAGCTGGAAACAAGATCAGAAGCTTGTCTGTTCATTGGGTATCCAAAAGGAACTCGTGGAGGCATGTTCTATAGTCTTAGTGAACAGAAGTATTTGTTTCAACACATGCTGTTAATCTAGAGGAAGACTATGTGATGAAACATATTTCACGAAGTGACTTGATTTTGCATGAGTTGTCAGAAAATCCGACACCAAATCCTGATAATATAGATGCAAATTTACCTGATACTACTTTAGTTACCACAGAAAATTCTAATATTGCACTGGTACTTCGTCGTAGTGGGAGAGAAACCAGACTACCTAGCAGATACATGCTTTTGGGAAAAGCCTCCGGGCCCATCCCTGATGAGCATGACTCAGATCCCAGACACTACAAAGAGGCACTTAAAGACGTTGACTCAGAATCCTGGCAAAAGGCCATGAAATCAGAAATGGAGTCTATGTACTCTAACAAAGTCTGGAATCTTTTAGAACCACTAGCAAATATTAAACCTATTAGATGCAAGTGGGTATACAAGAGAAAGAGAAGAGTAGATGGGAAGGTTGAAACCTTCAAAGCACGATTAGTGGTAAATGGTTTTAATCAAAAGGAAGGCACTGATTATGAAGAAACCTTTTCGCCAGTGGCTATGTTGAAACCTATTCGAACTCTCTTATCCATTGCAGCTCATTTCGATTATGAAATTTGGCAAATGGATGTCAAGACCCCAGTCTTGAATGGGCGTCTTGAAGAAGAGATTTACATGTCTCAACCAGATGGTTTCATAGTTAAGGGCGAAGAGGATAAAGTGTGCAAGTTGGATAGATCCATTTATGGACTAAAACAAGCATCCAGGAGTTGGAACATGTGCTTTGATCAAAAGATAAAGTCCTATTGGTTTCGATCAAAATGAAGATGAACATTGTGTGTACAAAAAGATTGTGGGCAAAATAATGGTATTTTTAATTCTTTATGTTGATGACATTCTGCTCATTGGATGATGTAGGAGTCATGACAACGATCAAAATTTGGTTGTCAAAACAGTTTGATATGAAGGACTTGGGAGAAGCCAAATATATTCTTAGCATTGAGCTCTTTCAAGATCGCTAGAAAAGAAAAATTGGACTTTCCCAAGCTGCGTATATAGATAAGATACTGGTTTGTTTTGGCATGCAAAATTCCAATAAAGGTTTTTTACCTTTTAGACATGGAATACCTCTTTCCAAGGAACAGTGTCCAAAAACAGGTGAGGGAAGAGAGAAAATGAGATCAGTTCCATATACATTAGCAGTAGGAAGTCTCATGTATGCTATGTTTTATACGACCTGACATCTGTTACGCAGTTGGCATGGTCAACATGTATCAATCAGATCCAGACTTCCAACATTGGTTAGCTGTTAAACACATATGGAAGTACCTCAATGCTACAAAAGATTATGTGTTAGTATACAGCAGTTCTGAATTGTCACCAAGAGGTTACACCGATTCTGATTTCCAATCAGACAAAGATGCTAGTAAGTCTACTTTTGGATATGTTTTCACCTTGGGTGGAGGGGCCATCAGTTGGAGGAGTGTGAAGCAATTTTGTATTGCTGATTCCACTATGGAAGCTGAGTATGTGGCTGCGTCTGAAGCAGCTAAAGAAGCAGTATGGATCAGAAAGTTTCTTTTAGATCATGGAGTTGTACCATTGGCATTGTCACCTATGATTTTATATTGTGACAATACTGGTGCAATTGCACAATCCAAGGAACCAAGAAACCACAAGAAGGCAAAACACATTAAGCAGAAGTATCACATTATCAGAGATTTTGTCAACAGTGGAGAAATTGCTATAACTAAGAAACCAACAATTATTAACCCTCGCAGATCCTTTTACAAAGACATTGCGCAAAAGAGTTTTGAGTCTCATCTGGACAGCGTGGGTCTTAAGAGGGATCAAATTACTATTTTTCGAGTGATTATTAGTATGCCTTTAAAGTTTATCTTTAAACTGTGAGTGCAAGTGGGAGTTGTAGGGTTATATGATTAGACAGAAATAAATTTATTTATTTTTCATTTTATTAATAGAGCAATTTTTGGTTTATTCACACATATTGATATTGTGCATCAACAATGTCCATGCTACCTAATAATTAAGTCTATGCACAAAGAATATATTCATAGTCTATAATAGAACTGGGCATTCTATTTGGCAGACTGTAGCACAACAAGTGAGAGGGTCGACTCGAACTTGTTGAACTAGTTCGTTTAATACGAATTGATGGAACAAAGAATGATTACACTTGTAAATAACTACAAGACAGTATTATCGTTAAAGGCAATATAAACATGACCTCTAAATCCTGAGCATATGGTGAACTCGTTTTTTTAATATTGCGCATTTTGATAAATCAAAGAGTGGGGCCTTCTAGACCAATACCTCGATGCATTGGATGTGTCTTATTAGAAATATGGGAACATGTATTTGCAATATGGAATCCTATCTCTAAAAGAGAAAATATTCCCTTATTCATTTAACGAAGGTTATAATCTAAAAGTAAGATCCCATTCGTATATTTTACAGAAAAAATATTTTATTATATACAATTTTTTTGTAAAAAATAATAATAAATTTTAGAGTTATTGTCAGATTTTCAGATTGTATAAAAGGTTAAATGTGAAAATAAGGTTTAAGTTACAAATTGACTCATGGAGGTGGTATCACAAATTTCAATGGTGCGTTTGTGAATATCGGTAAAGAAGGGATGTCTTATAGAACTATATTGTGACAGTGGTCTAATAATAATTTAGATTTGAGTTGGGAGCAAAATACAAATATATAGTGGACAGTATTGTAATTTTATCTCAACTAGGATTTTCTAAAGTTTCTAACCCTAGGCTTTCATCTCCTCTATAAATATAAGAACAAGGGTAAAACCTTGTGAACTCTCTTGTGCCTCCCACCATGATATAGAAGAAAATGAGATGAAGAACTAGAGTTAGAATTGAAGGAAAAAAAGAAACAAGAAATCAAAGCTTGAAGGTAAAATTTATTGATTTCTGTTCTTATTATTTTATTTGTGATTAAATTAGATATTAGATAATTGTGATCTTGAAAATAGGATAGAACGAATTCCCAACAGATCCTTGATCATGCTTCAAGTTGTTGCAAAATGAACGTTGTTCCAAAATAGAACACATTGGACCAAACAATGCATGAGCAAGAAATTACACATGAGTCAACGACATAAAACATGATGAAAGATGTGGATGATCTATTATAGATCCCATTCAGTGATTATAATCTATATAATAAAACGCAAAGAAAGCTATCAAGTGGCTCTCCTTCAATAGGGTTGAAATCAATGGTCCAGATCTAACCTCACAAAACATATTTTTCCCATCCAAAAGTTCTCCCCCAAAACTCAAATTCAAACCCACCCAAAACAACTCCTTTATTTATTTATTTATATATATATATCTCTCTCTCTCATTCTCTCTCCATTTACTCAGAAATTTATATTTTCAGATTTCGGGTTTGTAAATTTTTAGATTTTGTATGCATTTTTTTATTACTCATGTTACATTAAAAATAACAAATATCTCTTCAACATTTAAATTTCATTATTTTCCACACTCAAAGTTCTAAGAAGTTGGATTTTACACCCCCATTTATAACTATTTTTCAACATATACTAATAGAAATATGGACTTTTATTTACAACTAATTATTGTTTTACTATTAAAACTTGAGCTACATAATTGTTGTTTTACTATTTACAAGACTTTCATATGCTATATCATTTCGAAGACGTGCCGTAGGCACGTGCCCACCGGCAAATCTAGTCATTCTATATATGTTAAAGCTTCATCATATAGATATGACATTCCCTTTTCTCTTTTTAGTTTAAGAAGCTCAGGGGATAAATATCTGGTACAATGGTTGGTCTTTATCCGTAAATTAGCCATCATAAATCAAGAATCTGATCGACTTGCATGCACAAAGAGATGCCGTGATACATGCGGCAACCCAGTCCCCCACTTTTCCAATGAGTAATGCTTTATCCACTACCAATTTCACTACTATTTTCTTCACTACCTTAGGTGGCATACTCCTATTGGAGAGTTCTCCCCGCATACTCTATCTTCCTCTACCTATTGGAGTCTGCCACTTAAGGTAGTGAAGTGAAATGTAGTGAAATTGGTAGTGGATGTAGCATTACTCCTTTTCCAATAGTGGATGGCCCAATAGACAAGGGCACAGTTCTATACAGGGTAGAGATCACGTGAATAGCATTGGCATAAATACCCGAAATCCGGATCCGACCCGATCCCGGCATTGGACCGGAACTGACCCAGCCTATCCGAGTCCAGGTTCTAAAATGGGACCCGTTGCACTTTCGTGTCCGGGTCCGGGTCCGCTCAAAAGAGACCCGACCCGGACCCAGACTCGGACCTGTTAAAAAAAATCCCAAAATCAAAATCAAAATAAATATTCTATCCTCATCCATCCTCTCCTTCCTCTTCAATTCTAAATCTTCCTCATTCAAACCCAAAACACATGTCTTTTTCTTCTCTTCTCTATTCTAAACTCTCCGCTCGCCGCTCACACTCCCGAACGGGTAGGAATATTTTAATAGGATCCGGACCCGGAACCGGACCTCCGGGTCCGGGTCCGGGTCCAATTTTTGGACCCGTAGGGGACTGGATCCGGATCCGGGTAGTGAAGGACCCGACCCGACCCGACCCGACCCGATACCAATGCTACATGTGAAGCTCTAGGTGTACATTCAAGATGGCGTATTAACGAGTAGGGCCTCTGACCTCTGCCATAGCTTCAAATTATTCCCACCACACTACTGTGCGGGCTACGAACAACGGAAACATTGTACTAGGCACAAAGGTAGCTTTCTATAAGGCGGACAAGGGGTAATAGTGGCATTCGGGCTAAAACTAGTATTCTATCTATAAAGAGATTGGTGTATTAGGAGAAACACTGGGAATAGTCTGAATGTAATGAGAGTTTGTGGGTTCTCTGTAGAAACCCTTACCAATAAATTCTCATTATTAGCTTCATTTCCTTTCTCTTTGACCTCATACATCGTCAAGATTTTCCGAAAATTTTAGGCAAAGTTTTTTTTTCTTTCTAGAAGTGGAAAAAAGAAGAAGGAAAAAAAAAAACTTTAACCTCTAATGTTCACAAAGTTTGTTCTACAAGAAAACCAAAAAACTATTGACCTCTAAATTTAAAGATATTGTAAGAAAGTCTTTGCCCAGTTGATTTCATATATTGGCAAAGATTGTTAAAAGCTTTGACCTATTATATTGCCAAAGTTTGTTGACTACAAATGAACAAGAAAAACTTGCTCTTATGTTGGCGAAGTTAGTTCTCTGCAAGTAGACAAATACTTTTACATCTTATGTTTGCAAAGTTTGTTCCCTACAAGTGAAATAAAAATTTGACCTCCTATGTTGGAAAAATTGACTCTCTACAAATGGCCTAAAAACTTTGACCACTTATATTCAAGAGTAATGCTGCATCCACTACCAATTTCACTACATTTCTCTTCACTACCTTAGGTGGCACGCTCTAAGATCCTTTTTCAAACCTGCTCCCATTCGTGTCAAGAGATAGATAAATAGACACATCCAGTTGTACTGATCGGGGGGCACTCGTAGTGACTGAGGGGGTCGAAGACCAAGAAGTGAGTTATTTATACGAAGCATTCTTCTTATGGCTAGATCCAATCTCCTGGTCCCTGCAGAAAGGAAAAAGAATTTCACGTTCTTCCTTTCGGGAAGGGAGGATTAAGAAAATCATATTGATTGTTGCTTTCTCCAGACCTCCGGGAAAAGCATGAAAAAAAAAGGCTCGAATTGTACGATCCATCCGTCACCCTAGAATGAAAGGGGTGATCTCGTAGTTCTTGGTCTATGAAGTTGCGTTGTGAGGTGCTCCATTTTCCCATTGAGGTCGAACCTAAACCTATGCTTGAGAGATAGCTGTCCATACACTGATAAGGGATGTATGGATTCTCGAGAAGAGAGGAGCTGTGATGGTCCCCCCCGGACTGTCTGGATCCCACGAGTGAATAATAAGTTAGATATACATTGGATCTCACTTGAATTGTCCCATCTATCCTCTTGAGGAGAAGTTTGGTTTCAAACTCCGATTCCAACAGGAGTACGCCATGCTAATGTGCCTTGGATGATCCACATCTCCGGGGTCAGGCGCTGATGAGCACATTGACTATCCATGTGGCTGAGAGCCCTCACAGCCTAGGCACAGCGACGCAATTATCAGGGGCACACTCTACCACTGAGCTAATAGCCCTTCTTGCGGGCCTCCTACTGGGAGGCCTACTATGCCAAAAGCGAGAGAAACCCCATCCATCTCGTTCCCTTTTGCGCCCCATATCCCTCCCGTGTGGTGACATATGGATGTAAAAACTGAGATCCTATCAACTTGTTCTGACCTAGGATAATAAGCTCATGAGCTTGGTCTTACTTCACCGTCGGGAAACAAAAAAAGACTTCCTAGTTCAGACGTAGCTCGCTTCTTTTTGGGTGTGAAGTAGCGTCAAACCAAAATACCCAACAATCATTAGCATTAGCTCTCCCTGAAAAGGAGGTGATCTTGGAGTGTGCCACCTAAGGTAGTGAAGAGAAATGTAGTGAAATTGGTAGTAGATGTAGCATTGCTCGGCAAAGTTTGTTCTCCAAAAGTGAACAAAAATCTTTGACCACTTATATATACAAAGTTTGTCCTCTACAAGTCAGTGAACTAAAAACTTGACCTCTTATATTGTCAAAGTTTGTTGTCTACAAAAGAAACTCTAGCCTCTCAAATTTACAAAGACCGGCACCGAAAGAAAAAAAAAATCCACATAAATTGGCAAAGTTTGCTAAAAATCTTTTGCCGCTTAGAGCATCCACAGTCATTTGCTATATTTGCCAAATTCCCATATTTTGAGAATCGAACGTCTGCAGTCGTTTGCTATTTTGTCATATTTTAGCAAAATCGCTACAGTCGTTTCTCAAATTTGAGAAACGAAATGACGATTCTCAAATTATAAGTGACTGTTGTACCGTTCCATGGTTTTTTTTTAATGGGATCAGACGAAACAAGTGACTTTTTTTTTAAAATGATCGGACGGTACATGTTGTATTGTCTGGAAAAAAATTTTGAAAAAAATCAAACAAGACATGTTGTCCCGTCTTAAGCTAAAAGTAGCTTGGGTGGGACAACATGTGCCGTCCAGCTCAAACCTCATCTTTAGCCAATTTAATCTTCGGGTTAATGTATTAATTAGGTAGATTAGTATATATTTTAATATTTAATTTATTTAATTTACCTATTTTAATATCTAATCGTTAGTTATGAACTTCAACTTTATGAAAAAAGAAGGGAAAAAAAGGACGGAACAAGATGTTCCGTCCGACCTCATTTTTTAAATATTTCTTTCTCAAATTATAGCAAATCACGACTGCAGCAAATTGCTCTTTTTGCTCTATACTATTTTGCTATATTGCTAAAATAGCAAAAACGATTGTGGTTGCTCGTATAATATTGGCAAAGTTTGCCAAACACTTTAACCTCTTAAGTACCAAAGTTCTTCTCTTCAATTTGAAAAAAAAAAAAAATGGATCTCTTATGTTGGCAAAGTTAGTTCTCTACCAATGAACTAAAAACTTTAATCTCTTATATTGGAAATTTTTGTTATCTATGAGGGAACTGATAAGTTTGATCACTTAGAGCATCCACATTCGTTTACTATTTTTGCCAAATTGTCATTTTATGAGAATTGAATGTCTGCAGTTGTTTGCTATTTTGCCATATTTTGGCAAAATTGCTACAGTCGCTTCTCAAATCTGAGAAGCGAAATGAATATTCTCAAAATATAGGGGACGGAACATGTTGTTCCGTCTCAATTTTTTTTTTTAAACCCATCGGACGAAACAAATTGTTTCGTCCCGAATTTTTAATAATTTTTTATATAAAAAAAATATCAGACGAAACATGTTGTTCCGTCTCAATAAAAAAAATTTAAAAGAAATGGAAGGGACGGGCCGGGCATGTTGTCCCGTCCGATCTCAAAATTGGACAAACGGGACAACATGTCCCGTTTGAAGAACAACCTATCACTTTCACCCTATTAACTCACTAATTAACACTCTAATCACTATTAGTAAGTATTTAATATATATTTAGTACTATTTTAATCAATAATTAATTAACTAATTACTATTTTATTAATAAAAAGATACCTTTTTGGACGGAACAATATGTTCCGTCTGATTAAAAAAATAATTCTTTCTTAAAATTTGAGAAACGAACCACTATAACGAACGTCGCTTTTGCTATCTGTTATTTCTCATTTTGCCATATATTATAGAAAACAACTGTGGATGCTCTTATATAGGCAAACTTTGTTCTTTATAAGAGGACTAGAAAACTTTGACCTCTCAGAGATTTAGAAATAGAGAATACGGGAACTAGGATGTCATTCTAGCTAATTTAGTTAGGGAGACAACATAAAATTCATTCTCGACTCTCTAAAAGAAAAATCCACGTTGTTGGAGATCATGTAGATAACAAAAATTATTTGCGTACAAAATTTCAAATGAACTTGACAAATTTTAATCACTCATCATGTGAACTAAAAATAAAGTCATCCAAGACCCTTTATGAAATGTCAAATTTTTTGTCACACGATAAACGGTATGATAAACGGTTGATACTCGTCAAATTCTTACAAGATTTTGTACACACATACTTTCTAAAATGCACCACATCTATCTATTATTTTGCAAAATTTTGCTCTATACAAGACAACCAAAAAACATTGGTCTGTCAACTACTTGATCACCATTGGTTATTCCCTAGACCATAAACTGCTCGATCTCCATTGGTTATTCCCTTGAGTATTGGTATTGAGGAAATAATAGCCCGATTTTTCGTGGCTACAGTTGTGAATAAGCCCAGCATTTATGTTGAAACATCCGACACACTGATTAGCAAAATTACTCCTTATAGCCCTGTTCATATACCCTAAGAAGAAATTTTCCCCAAACTATCCCACTTTTTGTAAGTTTTTTCCAAACTACCCTATTTTTAAAAAAAATTTCTAAACCGTCCCTATTCGCTTTTTAAAAAGCGAGTTTGGGTAAATCTCCATCGCTTTTTCAGAAAGCGAGTGTTAGGCTTAGTTTTGCTCTTGCCCACACTCGCTTTCTCAAAAAGCGAGGGAATTTGTTGATTCGGTCTTTTTAGCCCCCACGCTCGAAATCATATCTCACTTTCTCTTTCACTCTCTATCTTCCTCCTCCTCTTCTTCCTCCTCCTTTCATGCTCTTACTTTCTCTTTCACTCTCTATCTTCTTCCTCCTTCTCTTTCACACTCGAAGTCAGATCTCACTAGACTCGCTTTCTGAGTAGATTGTTTTCTCAGAAAGCGACTGTGGAGTAGATTGTTTTCCAGAGATCAGCTTGATCTCTGGAAAACATTCTACTCAACAGTCACTTTCTGAGAAAGCGATGTCGTTTCACCAAGACTCGCTTCCTCAGAAAGCGAGTCTTAGGTCTGCACACTCAGGCTCAACACTCGCTTTCTCAGAAAGCGAGGAGCTCTATATTAGAGTCGCTTTTTGAAAAAGCGAGTGTAGGCTTAAAAAATGACATCTTCATTTTTGCTTACAATACTCTTCAACCAAATCATACATAACTAATTCTCAACACGCAACAATCACAGTCATACATAACAAATGAAGATTAACGCTTCTTCAAAATTAAACTCATACGAATTAGTACTGATATGGCTAAAAATGGGATTAAATCGGGACCATTCGAATCGGACACAAATCTTGAAGCTTAGGGGTAAAACGGTAATTTCACCTACAAACGGGTCTAAAATGGGGACTGGGTCTTTCTTCAAAGCCCAATAACCTATAAACAGATCTGTCTTACTGGGTACGGGTCCCAATCCGTTACAAACCAGTTCAGAAGGATAAAGAAGAATTCAGATTCATAATTATCCCTAAGAAGTGATCTTAACCGCTTCTATCCCTTCACACCGGGAAGTAAAGATATGTTGTTATCTCGAAACGGATTCCTAAGGCGACTATAAAAACCCCTCTTCCCCCCCATAAGAAGGTAATCAATACTTTTTCAATTAAAGCTCTTTTATAATCATTCAGATTACTGACAAGAGCATCGGAGGGTGCGTCGCCGGGATCCATCCCGGTGTATCGCACTTTTTGCAGGTCAACGGCAGCGGAAAGAAACTGGTCAACAATTTGGTGAAGGTCAACAGGTCAACAGGTTTGCCTAATTCGTTTTCTCAAGAATCCACAAATTCTATCTATTGCCCCCACACCGAAATCAGCGGCAACAGATTGGCGCCATCTGTGGGAAATGAAAAAGCAACCCGACCTAACTTCATCAGCGAGACTAGTTTCAAGCCATGCATCCAAAAGAAAAGGGAAAGGCAGCGGTCTCCAGCCGAAGAACCACTTCTCTTCCTCCTCCCCCTCCTCCAGCTCAAGGTGCTCCTCCTCAACAGGCCCCTCCAGGGTCTCGAGGGGCTGCCCAGGGGGGCTCCCGTCAGAGTCGTCCGAAGCAACATCCTCCTCAGGACCATGTCGTGGGTCCCAATCCTTTAGTTGAATCTATGGCTTCTCAAAGTCCTCCCGCGGGATCTTCGTCAAGTGATTGTCGACCGCCAAAATGGGGTCGACCTCCGAACTTGCCTGAATGGATGGCGAGCCCTTGAGGGAGTCCATCAACCAAAGCACCCAGGGGCCTCAAGAGTCTGGACCCCCCGCCGATCGAGGACCAGAAGATCCCCTCCCCCGAGGAGGCGAAAAGAGTCCCCTCAGCGTCATCGGTGGAGAACTCATTCTCTAGTAAGCCGAGCCACACATAGGGACCACCAAGCTGGAGAGGCACCAGTCACAAGGGCGGAGCTCCAAGATTTTCAAGAGGCCATTCTGCGGGCCCTCAACGCTGCTCCCAACCACGAGCAACGGGCACCTAGTCCTGAACCTGCCTCAAGCCACCTTCACACTCCCAGTCCTCGTATATCTCTAAGCTACCATCGCCGCAGCCCCAGTCCACCCTCGTACGAAGATGAGTCTCGGGGCTCGGCAAGATATGATCGAAGAGAAGACTCGGTCTAGCGCCGTCTCCACGAGATGGAGAGGCGCCTCGGCCAAATTGACAGGGAAGAAGAGCAATGGGCGATAAACTTCCGCCCGAGCAGGCTTCCATTCTCCCGAGCCATCATGGCAGCCCCCATCCCAGAAAACTTCAAGCCGCCTCACTTCGAGTCGTATACCGAGGAGTCGGACCCCGCGGATCACATAGAGAGTTTTAAAACTCTCATGATGATCCGCCAGGCTTCAGATGCCCTCCTCTGCAAGATCTTTCCTGCCACGCTGAAGGGGCCTGCGAGAGAATGGTACTCTCGACTCGCCCCGGCCTCCATCTCCTCATTCGATCAGTTCGAAGGGCTCTTCCTTACTCATTTCGTGAGTAGCCGCCGGGCCGAGAAAACAAGTGTATCTCTGGTGACCCTCAACCAAAGAAAGGGTGAATGCCTAAGGGATTACTGTTCGACATTTCACCACCGAAGCCCGGTCCATTCCCTCCCTCAACCAATCAGTGGCCTCTGCCGCATTCCAGCGCAACGTCACTAATGCCAACCTCAGGGCATCCCTTGCCAAGAAGCCTCCTCGAAACTTCTCTGAACTCCTGCTTAGGAGTGAGAAGTACATTCGAGTGGAAAAGGCTCTCAACTCCCCTACTCTTGAGGAATCATCTCCCAGGAACAAACGAAAGAATATGAGCGAAGAGGGGCCCCAAAAATCCCAGAGGGACGACAATGGCCAACGCCGCTCGGCTCCTCGATTTGAGAAGTTCACCCCCCTCAATGCTAATATATCAATAGTTCTTATAAAGGTGGACAGGGAAGGGCTACTCCGCGCTCCCCCTAGAATGAATACCCCTAACAAGAAGAGGAACAAGGATAAGTGGTGCCGCTTTCACAGGGACCACAGCCATGACACGGATGATTGTCGGGCTCTCAAGAAGGAGATCGAAGAACTCATACAGCGGGGACACCTGACCAAGTTCGTCCAAAAAGATGGGGTCGAGCTTCCCCCCTGAGGAGCCTGCAAACGAACAGAGAGCCCCGCCGAGCTTCAAGACTTAGAACCTAGGGACGTCTTCCACCTCATCCAAGGAGGTCCAATGGGGGGAGAACCAAACTCCTCCCAAGAGACCTTCACCTTATCGTAGAAGTAGGATCTCGGTTTTCAATAAGGCCGATGCTTGTAACACGGCCAAGAAGCATGTAATAATGCTCGCCCTATTCAAGTGGCCACTTAGTTTATCTCAATAAAACTTAGCATTTTTTCGTTGAAAATTATTGCTCTTACTTCATCTCTATCTCTCCGAGTCACATCTACGACTCGTTGAATGGTGAGTTCAGAGTCCAGCTTCTCCAACATGGCTGCTCTCACACCTTACTAAGCTCAAAAAATGAGTTTGGAGTCAAACACTTGGTTCAACGATACTTTAGCCGCTTGCAAACAAGCAAGGGCGGGGCAGCTCACCATTCGGAATTGCTCCTACAACTCGTTAACCCTCTCTTTTAAACGACGAGTTCGGAGTCCAACACTTGGCTCGACTCTGCTTCGACTACTTGCTCATAAGCGAGTAAGAAGTGATTCGCCATTCGGAACTGCTGCCACAACCGTTGATTCTCTCTTTTAAACGACGAGTTTGGAGTCTAACACTTGGCTCGACTCTGCTTCGACTACTTGCTCATAAGCGAGTAAGAAGTGGTTTGCTATTCGGAACTGCTCCCACAACCGTTGATCCTCTCTTTTAAATGACGAGTTCGGAGTCCAACACTTGGCTCGACTCTGCTTCGACTACTTGCTCATAAGCGAGTAAGAAGTGGTTCGTCATTCAGAACTGCTCCCACAACCGTTGATTCTCTCACTTAAACAACAAGTTCGGAGCTCAACTCTCCCCTAGAGTTGCTCCTCAAACTTGTCTCCCAAATGGCTCTCTCCTAGAGCTAAGCCCTTCGTCCCACTCGCCTCCCAAGTGGGCCTCTTCTAAGATAGCTCGGAGCTCAAAACTCTCCCCTAGAGTTGCTCCTCAAACTCGTCTCCAAAATGGCTCTCTCCTAGAGCCAAGCTCTTCGCTCCGCTCACCTTCAAAGCGGACCTCTTCTCAACGAGTTCGGAGCACAACTCTCTCCTAGAGTTGCTCCTCAAACTCATCTCCCAAGATGGCTCTCTTCTAGAGCCAAGCTCTTCGCTCTGCTCGCCTCCAAAGCGAACCTCTTCTAAGTGAGTTCGTAGCTCAAAACTCTCCCCTAGAGTTGCTCCTTAAACTCGTCTCCCAAATTGCTCTCTCATAGAGCCAAACTCTTCGCTCTGCTCGCCTCCAAAGTGGACCTCTTCTAAGTGAGTTTGTACCTCAAAACTCTCCCCTAGAGTTGCTCCTTAAACTCGTCTCCCAAATGGCTCTCTCCTAGAGCCAAGCTCTTTTAAGCGAGTTCGGAGCATAACTCTCTCCTAGAGTTGCTCCTTAAACTTGTCTCCCAATTGGCCCTCTCCTAGAGCCAAACCCTTCGTCCCACTCGGCTCCCGAGTGGGCCTCTTCTAAGCGAGTTCGGAGCTCAAAACTCTCCCCTAGAGTTGCTCCTTGCACTCACCTCCAAGAATGGATCTTTCCATGGCTCTTACAAGGATCTTCCTAGCCCATCTTCTTCGCCCCTAGGAGTGGAGCTCTTTTTCGAAGATTCTGAAGACCAAAACACTCCTCAAGACAAAGATGTTGCGGGACTATTTTGACCATGAAGAAGGGTTATTCTTAAACCCATTTCTGAGGAGAACTTGTAGAAATCCGAGTTAGCTTCAAAACGAGGGGTCGCACGCCCCGATCGGACCTCCGTAGCACCGGAAAAGTGGACTGCAACACAGCTGCACCGAGCTACCAAGGTGCCCATTCGGAGAAAGATGCCCCCGAGCCACAGCATCGAGCTACCGAGCTACAACGCCGAGCTACCGGGGCACCGACCTCCATATTGGAGAAAAATGCCTCCGAGCTCCTTGGACAGTCAGATCGTCCAGATGTTCGCGCAAGTGGCTGATGAATGGCTCAGATTTTGCCATGTGTCCACAAAACGACAAGATCACGTTTTCTCGTGATCTGGGCCTCTTACCTTGTTATTCGCGCCATGATCATGATCAACTGTCCAGATGGAGCCACGTCGCTCGGATCTAAAATCCGAGCTACTAAGTTACCGAACTGCAAAATGGCAAAAATTTTTACATCAAAATTTGTGCTCAATCGTGATCAACGGTTCGGATTCGCTGAACAAACAACAGCCACCAAAACAAGAAGAGGAGAGTTAGGGGTTAACGGGTCGGGTTGGAACCCGTTCGGACCCAAACCCAAACTGAACCAACCCCTCCCACGTCACCTTCTTCTTCTCTGAGTTCCCGCCAAAACTAGAAAAGAGAAAAACCCAATGTCTCCTCCCAAAAGCCACGATGTCGACCACTCCATCTCCTTCATCGAGCCGTCTCGAAGCTCCAATTCACCAAGCTCCAACCACCATCAAGCACCGGTGCCCCCCTCCATCAGCAAGAGCTTTGTCGAGCTCGCCTCCCTCTCCATCGAGCAATGAAGCTGAGCTCCTCCATTTGGTTTTGTCGAGTTCCAGTGGAGAGCTCCCATTCTCCGACATCGAGCTCCATCAAGCCATCGCCAAAACTTCAGAGCTCCGAGCACGAACCTCCTCACCATCCGAGCTCCTCGCCCCCTCCTCCGTTGTCGAGCTCACTTCGATGAGCTCCGCCATGGCCGAGCTCCACTTCGCCGAGCTCCAACCTCAGACTTTGCCGAGTTCCAACTTTAGTCTTCACCGAGCTCCGAAGATCTCCTCTCCATTGCTGACCTCCTTTGTCGAGTTCCCCTCGAGCTCTATGTTCGACGAACTCTGCCATGGTCTCGCCGAACCCAACACTGCGAGCTCACCTCCACCATCTCCGAGCTCTTCTCTGCACACCCTCCTCATCGAACTCCTTCCTCGACGAACCCACGGAAGAGCTCCACTCCCCCGTCCTCGTCGAGCTCGTTCACCGAAGCCACCGTCCAAGCTCGTCCCACTGTTGAGCTTACCTAATTCCATCAACAAGCTGTCGTCGAGCCATCCTACAGTCGAGCTCTGCCACTTCCTCGTCGAGCTCCGATGTCTCCCTCGTCGAACCCCTAGCTCCTCCCTTATCGAGCTCTTCGCCAACCTCCTCGACGAACCGCTCATCACCACGTCAAGCTCCATCCCCTGTCCCGAGCTCCTCCTCCTCGAGCTCTAGTGACGCCCTCGTTGTATGACTCCGCATATGAGCCGGAGTCGGAGGTATGGTCGGGGTCGAAGGCGTAGATGATCGAGCTTCTCGCACCGTCGAGGTGGCGCCGAAGGAAGGAGATGAAGAAGACGTAGGAGAGGGAGGAGGGAGGAGAGCGGGAGAGAGACGAAGCAGAGAAAAAAAATTGCCACGTGGTGTCACCTCCAATGTTCGGCCAGATCCGAGGACGGGTGCCGAGCTACCGAGGCACCGACCTCCACATATGGAGAAAAACTCTACCGAGCCACACGATCCGTCAGATCGTCTCAAAATTCGCACCGCGACATGATCGACGTCCAGAAACGCGCCACATGTTCAGAGAATGATCCGCTTTGCGATGCGCACCGTCTGATCATGATCAACGTCCTGAAATGTGCCATGTGTCCAGGTAATATTTAATTAATTAATTTATTTATTTATTTGAATTAATTTTTAAAAAAAATTCGAAAAATTAATTAAAAATCGAAAAAATTAATTAAAAAATTCTAAAAATAATTATTAATTCGAAAAATTATTTTAAAATTCTGAAAATAATAATTATTAAATTAGAATGGTTAATTAAAATTTTCGATAATTAATTATTTAATTCAAAAAATGAATAAAAAATTCAAAAAATGAGGAAAAATTCAGAAAAATCTGAAAAAATCACCAAAAATCCAAAAATTTAATAGAATCTTTTTGGGCATTTTACAAGCTCAGAATAACACCGTTACACCTCGAGCAAGATCCGAACTCCCTTAAGAACTCCGATAAAATCCCGTACGACATTAGGACAACAAATTACTCCTCAAAGACTGTAGAACTCAGTCTCCAGGAGTGGAGGGCTCGTGAAATGGCTAAAAATGGTATTAAATTGGGACCGTTCGAACTAGACACGAATCTTAAAATTCAGGGGCAAAACGGTAATTTTACCAACAAACGGGTCTGAAATGGGGACTGGGTCTTTCTTTAAAGCCCAATAACCTATAAACGGATCTGTCTTATTGGGTACGGGTCCCAACCCGTTACAAACCAGTTCAGAAGGATAAAGAAGAATTCAGATTCATAATTATCCCTAAGAAGTGATCTTAACCGCTTCCATCCATTCACACCGGGAAGTAGAGATATGTTCTTATCTCGAAATGGATCCCTAAGGCGGCTATAAAACCCTCTCTCCCCCCACCATAAGAAGGTAATCAATACTTTTCAATTAAAGCTATTTTATAATCATTCAGATTACTGACAAGAGCGTCGGAGGATGCATCGCCGGGATCCATCCCGGTGTATCACACTTTTTGCAGGTCAACGACAGCGGCAAGAAACTGGTCAACAATTTGGTGAAGGTCAACAGGTTAACAGATTTTTCTAATTCATTTTCTCAAGAATCCACAAATTCTATCTATTACCCCCACACCGAAATTAGCGGCAACAAGTACAAAGTCCAAATTACATAGTACAATTACAAATATATTACAATTAAATATTTTGAGATCCTCTATTAATACATCACCGCTTATTGTGTCCATGCAACCCACATTTCGAACATTTCATTTCCGTACCCCTGCTAAACCTATCTCTCACATCCATGTCATTGCGAATTCTCGTAGATCTAGGTCTGCCTTTTCTTGAATATCGCAAACTAGCATCAGGTATGAGTCGTGGTCCATCAATAGTAGGCCAATATGTTGGATCTAGAGTTTGATGAACGAGGGGAGACCATGTTTGTGCTAATGAAGTAACAAGGTAAAATTTATCAACATAAGGCTTGTGATCGATTGCACGATATGCACAAGCTGCCAATGCATGAGAACATGGAATATGATATAGTTGAAATTTAACAGTTGCTCGAAGGAGGAGGAGGAAGATAGAGGGTGAAAGAGAAAGTGAGATCTGATTTCGAGCAGGGGGGCTAAAAAGACCCAATCAACACTCACTTTTTCAAAAAGTGAGTGTGGGATAAATCCTCTCGCTTTTTGAGAAAGCGAGTGTGGGTAAGAGCAAAACTCAGCCTAACACTCGTTTTCTAAAAAAAGCGATGGGGATTTACCCAAACTCGCTTTTTCAAAAAGCGACTAGAGTGGTTTGGGAATTTTTTTTTTAAAAATAGGGCAGTTTGGGAAAAACTTTCAAAAAGTGGGATAATTTGGGGGAAAATTCCTCTAAGAAGTGGGAGGCTATATGTGGAATTTTTTCCCAAACTGCCCTACTTTTTGAAAGTTTTTCCCAAACTGTCCTACTTTTTTAAAATATTCCCAAAACAACCTGCTAGCTGTCTAAAAAAGCGAGATTGGAAAAAATTCCATCGCTTTTTGAGACAACGAGTGTGAGGCTTTGGTTTTCCTTGACCAAGACTCGGTGTCTCAAAAAATGATGAGGTTTTTTCCAAACTCGCTTTATGAGACAGCGAGTGTGTTGAGAGATTTCCAGAGCCTAAGTTGGCTTCTTGAAAATTTTCAACTCAACAATCGCTTTATGAGAAAGCGACTGTTAAGTTGAGAAATTTTGATTGATTAATTTTTCCCAAGATTCCAAATAATGGTGATGGGAAGCAACTCGAACTTGATTAATATGCGAAAATTAGGTCACCATTGATATGATAATCAGAGGAGGAGGAGGAGGAGGAGGAGGAGGAGGCAATGTGGCTGAGGTTTGGAATGCTCTTGGACTAGCCATCTACGGAGGAGGAGGCAAGGGTCTCACTCTTTGGTTTGTGGGTTACTGGATCAATCCCCATCTTCGTTAGCCTCTTCTTCAAGTGGGTGTTCCAATAGTTCTTTATAAGCATGCAAAGGGGAGTTTGCAGACACAGAATACTTGTATAGGATCTAAGGAGAATCAGATCAGATCAGAACAGATCTAAGTGATTATTATCGAAGCCTTTTTGCCTATAACGACTCATATATGATTTATATCAAAACAAGGATACCAATATCTATATCTACTCTTTGGTTTGTGGGTAATGGAAAGAAAGCAGTATCTAATAAAGTTGGAGCGTTGTAAGGGAATTATCAATTATGTGTCTTGAATTATTTGTGACCAAATTCAATGGTGACCTAATTTTTGCATATTAATCAAGGTGGAGTTGCTTCCCATCACCATTAATTGAAATCTTGTAAAAAAAATAATCAATCATAATTTCTCTTTCCTTTTCCGAAAATTTCTCAACTGAACAGTCGCTTTCTCAGAAAGCAATTGGATTTTGCCTAAACTCAAATGCGAGTTTAGGCAAAATCCAATTGCTTTCTGAGAAATCGACTGTTCAGTTGAGAAATTTCAAGAAGCCAATTTAGGCTTTGAAAATCTCTCAACACACTCGATGTCTCAAAAACCGAGTTTGGAAAAAGTCTCATCGCTTTTTGAGACACCGAGTCTTGGCCAGGGAAAACCAAAGCCTCACACTCACTGTCTCAAAAAGTATTGGGATTTTTTCCAAACTTGCTTTTTGAGACAGCGAGTAGGTCGTTTTGAGAATTTTTTTAAAAAAATAAGGGCAGTTTAGGAAGGAAAAACTTTCAAAAAGTAAGGCAGTTTGGGAAAAAAATCCTATATGTGGTGGGTAAAATTCGTCATTTTTTTTACCTTATATGCCCAATAAATCATTTCTAGGCCGATACAGGTCAAATGTATTATATAGCTTCTTAGAGCATCCACAATGGTTTGCTATATTTGCCAATTTCTCATTTTTTGAGAAAGTTGGTGCTGCAGTGGTTTGCTATTTTGCCATAAAATGGCAAAATAGCTACAGTCGTTTCTTATTTATGAGAAACTAAATTGTGATTCTCAAATTATAAGAGACGAGACATGTTGTTCCGTCCCTATTTTTTTTCATTTTTTTAATGGGATTAGACGAGATATGTTGTTTTGTCTAACAATTTTTTTATATTATAAAATCATAAAAAATACTATTTTTGTTGTACCGTCTGAAAAAAAATCATAAAAAATGCTGGAACGAGACATGTTGTCCCGTTCCAAGCATTTTTTGCTTAGACGGGACATTGTCCCGTCCAGCAAATGGGGAGTTAATTAGGTGTTAGGTGTATAGTTAAGTAGGTTAAGTGTATAGTTAATTAGGTTTTAGTTATATTTTATTATTTAATTTATTTAATTAACTTATTTTAATATCTAATCAATAATTAATTAACTGTAAAAATTAAAAAAAAAATTTTAAAAAAAGGAGGGACGAAACAACATGTCTCGTCTTTCTCAAATTTTAGCAAAATTTTAGTAAACAACCACTGCAGACATATTTCCTATTTTCTATTAATGTGGTTGCCATTTTCTAAAAAACGAGAAACACCATTGTGAATGCTCTTACGGGTCAAAGATTATATGAAGTCTCAATTAGGTCAAAGGAATTGTGGACATAAAATCCAGACCAAGAAGGCTCAGAGTTGTTGGATAAAATCAAACCTCCGAATTTTCAGCCAACTCCTCATCCGAACTCCAACTCCAACTCCCATTTAAATCTGAATTAACAATAGATAAAAGGGTCTGATTCTCCTTAACCGAACCGGAGAAGGATAAAGAAAAATATTTCTACTCCAACTAATGCATAAGACAAGGAGGAAAAACCTCTTAATCGTCTATAAATAGAAGTTGTCTCCTCAAAGGCCAAGTACAGAGAAAAATAATACCCCATAAAAGATCTGACCTGAAGGCCTTTCGCTTGAGACAACTCGAGCGTAGGCTTTTTTGGTGGGTAGCGAATGCGCACCAAGCACCAACTTTTTTCACAAAAAGCCTTTTCCCATACGAACAATACCCACAAAAATTTTCCTTTCTATCAGACTGGCGGCATATCTGTAGAAAAATCTGACTGTTAACCAAAGTCTTTATAGTTGAAGTTAAGGTGGCACCTACGGCCCACAACTCCAAAGGAAATACACGATGCTGGGAGCCCATAAGCCTCTAATTAATGCCAACGTAGGTTTGTGTTGGGCCATAGAAAAGAGGCACCAAACATAGGGAAACAACTCTTAACCCTCGTGCAACTCATGTTCCCTCCAATGACCCTAGCTAGTCACCATAGTCCAAGCAATCCCAGTCATCATAGTGATCCGGCAGAAATTGACGCCATGCCATGCCATGCCAGTCACTAAAAATGAGTTTTGGACTCAATTGGCAGATCAGAGACATGTCAAACATGTTGGAGTTTGTGGATCCAGTACACGATAATGATGAGTTGAAGAAGATAGATGGGAAGGAGAATCGAAGTAGGAGGTACAGATCAAGAGTAGCAAGTGCTACAGCAGAGTTGCGGTCGACCGCACCCCCGACCGCCCAGGCAAGTCGACCGGTCGACCGCGCAGTCGACCGGTCCGTCCTCTAACTCAATTCTGTATCTTGAAGGAAAAACCGGTCGACCGCGCAGTCGACCGACCCGCTCTCTGTTGGATTTCGTGCAATCGAGGGAGAAGACCGGTCGACCGTCAAGACGCTGAATAGATGAACGGCTGAGATTAGAGATGTGGAATCTTATATATATTATATTGTGTACGATTTTAGGGTTAACTGAAACAAAGCCAAGAGAAAAGAGAGATCTACCAGCCGTCATTAAGAGAGCGGGAGATAGAGAGAAACCCTACACCTTGGTGGTGAGTTCTTGAGAGATTTGTAAACCTAATCTTCATATTTCTAGTGAAAATCGCAGGAGTGCCTCTACGCGGGAAAGTAGCCATTGTTTGGGTGAATCCAGATAAAAATCTTGTGTGTTCTTGTGTATTGCTTTTCTTGTTCTTTGTTCTCTTATTTTGATTCTATAGTTCCTGCATCTCGTCGTCGTTGTTGAGTTTATTCCGCAGTTAGAATTCAACAAAGTGGTATCAGAGCTACAAGTTAGTAGTATTGATTGAGATGGGGGACAAGAGTAGAGTCAAGGAGTTCGATGGAACGGATTTCACAATGTGGAAGATCTAAATGATTGCGTATCTCCGACAGAAGGATTTAGATGATCCGTTGTTTGGTGTGAAGCCAGAGGAGGCGGAGGTCGATCCAGTTGCTTTGGCGGCCAGAAATAGGTTGGATCAGAAAGTGCTTGGGCAGATTCAGTTGTCGCTGAGCAGGAAAGGGCTATTTCACATTGAGAAGGCAAAAATCGCAAAGGAGACAATGGAGATATTGACGGATATGTTTGAGAAACCGAATGCAGCGAACCAGATCTTACATCTAAAGAAGTTGGTTAACTTGAAGTTGTCGGAAAGGGGTTCGGTTGTTGAGCACATCAACAATTTTCATATGGTTTACAATCAGATGGAATCATTGGGTTTAAAGTTTGAGGAGATGGCACAATCGTTGTTGTTGCTATCCAGTCTTTCCGACAGTTACGGCACAGTAGAGCAAACTATTACTAGCACTATGACAGTTACGAAATCCCTAAAGGATGTTATAAGCAGCTTCATAAATGAGGATGCAAGGAGGAAGAGACATGGAGAGACTTCGGTGTCATATCCTAGCAATATTGCGTTGTCAGTTGATAACCGTGGTAGAAGTAACAACAGGGGGAGGTCGCAAAGTAGGAATCACAGGTCCAAGTCAAGAACAGGAAATCGCAAAGATGAGTGTTGGTACCGAAAGAAGTCAGGACACAGGAGAGACCAATGCAAAGAGTATAAGAAAGCACAAGCAGGGTCACAAGTAGCCAATGTGGTAAGTATTGAACCCTATCTAGATGAATTGTGTTTTTCTGCTGGATTTAATACTTTGCAAAATGATTGGTGTATAGACTCAGGTACTTCTTATCATTGTACCCCCATGAGAGATATTTTTTAGGATTACAGGACAGGTAATTTTGGTGTAGTTTCAGTTGGTAATGGGCAGATATGTCCAGTTGTGGGTAGAGGCACTAGGAGAGTGAAGGCTCGCAATGGTGGGCAATTGGTCTTGTATGATACAAGACATATTCTGAGCTTGAAGAAAAGCTTGATCTCAACTAGCAAACTAGATAAAGAAGGATTTACAACAACCTTTGGGCATGGAGAATGGAAGGTGACTACAGATGCCAGGTTGGTGGCAAAAGAAAAAAGTGGTGACACGTTGTACTTACTTAAGGGAGGTGATTCAGCTGATATCATTGCTACAGCATCAGTAGGTAGTTCCTCTTCAATTGTATGGCATGTCAGGTTGGGGTATCTTGGTAAAAAGGGTGTCAAGCAGCTTTGTTCTAGAAATCTTCTGTCGGGGCTGAAGAAGGTTGAGATGGATTTTTGTGAGAATTGCGTGATGGGCAAACAGAAGTCATTTAGTTTTCAGTTGGGTGGACATGAGAAGAAGCTTACAAAGCTAGAGTTGGTACATACATATATGTGGGGTCCAGCTCAGGAATTCTCTTATGGTGATAAGAGATACTTCGTTACATTCTTAGATGATGCTACTAGAAAGGTTTGGGTTTATGCAATTCGCGAAAAATCAGAAGTTTTTGAGGCATTCAGAGCTTGGAAGGTCAGGGTTGAGAATGAGACAGGTTGTAAGGTGAAAGCAATCAAGTCAGACAACGGAGGTGAGTACACAAGCAAAGAGTTTGTTAACTATCTGGAAAAGAAAGGTAACAGAGGAATCAAGACTGTTCCTAAGACTCCACAGGAGAATGGTGTAGCAGAAAAAATGAACCGCACGATACTCGAAAGGGCAAGATGCATGAGACTTCATGCGGGTCTTCCGGTCCATCTTTGGGCTGCTACAGTTGATACAGCAGTGTACTTGATTAACCGTTGCCGTCTAGTGCCCTTGATGGGACCATTCCAGAAGAACTATGGTCAGGTAAAACTGCTAATTATTCGCATTTGAAAGTTTATGGTTGTATAACATATGCACTAATTGATAGGGAAGAAAGAAAGAAGATTGACTCTATGTCCAGGAGGTGTGTCTTCATTGGCTACGATGACGATGAGTATAGTTACAGGCTTTGGGATTTTTTTGATAACAAAGTCATTCGCAGAAGGAATGTAGTGTTCAATGAAGAGGTCCTATATAAGGACAGGCACACAGGTCAAGACAGTACAACCAGTTCAGAATCAGATTGGGGTTCACACTCAGACTCAAATTCAGATTCTGAAGGCGTCCCTAGTGGTGGGGGTCCTACAGTGAAGCAGCAGGTACGAGTACCACAGGCAGCACAGGAGGCTCATGGTAAGCCTATTGGGAATGAGCAGGTTATTCAAGATGAATAGGTACAGCCAGAATAGTTCGAAAATCCTGAACCGGTCGGTGAACCGGTATCCATGTTGAGGAGATCGACACGAGAGAGGAGGCCTACCAGGATATTTGATCCAACAGCTAGTGTTGTTCCTGAGCATGTTCTGTACACGGATTCGGGGGAGCCAGAGACTCATAAAGAGGCTTTGAGAGATAAGGCTCGAATTCAGTGGGAGTCAGCCATGAGAGACGAGATGAACTCTTTGGAACAGAACCAAACTTGGGAGTTGACCAAGTTATCCACAGGGAAGCGCGCTCTTATGAACAAATGGGTTTTTAGAGTCAAAGATGAGGCAGATGGCAATAAGAGGTATAAGGTCAGGCTTGTTGTGAAAGGATTCTCTCAAAGGGAAGATGTCGATTATAGTGAGATCTTTGCACCGGTTGTGAAGATGGCTTCTATTTAGGTTCTGCTCAGTGTTGTGGCAGTTGAAAACTTGTACTTACAGTAGTTGAATGTGAAGACAGCATTTCTCCATGGTCATGTCGAAGAAGAGCTGTACATGAGACAACCCACAGGTTTTGAAGCTAAAGAAAAGGAAGACATAGTATGTCGACTGAAGAGGAGTCTTTATGGGCTCAAGCAAGCACCGCGGCAATGGTACTTGAAGTTTGATTGCTTCATGAGAGAAAAATATTTCGATAGATGCGGAACAGATTATTGTGTGTATATTCGTAGATATGAGGACAATGATACAGTTACCGTGGCGTTGTATGTGGACAACATGCTGTTAGCAGGTTCATGTATGGAGAAGAACAAGGAAGTAAAAAAGATGCTAGCTTCGGAGTTTTCAATGAAGGATTTGGGTGAAGCAAAGCAAATCCTCGGCATGAAGATCAGTAGAGACAGGAGTAGCAAGAAGCTTTGGTTATCACAAGTAGACTATGTGAAGAAGGTGTTGAAAAGATTCAATATGGATGGTGCGAGGCCAGCCACTTGTCCCTTGGCTGCTTACTTCAAGTTATCAATGAACTTGTGTCCTAAAACGAAGGTGGAGATGGAGGAATGGCTGCTATTCCTTATGCCTCAGCTGTTGGGAGTTTGATGTATGCGATGGTGTCTACCAGACCAGACATCCCACAAGCAGTGGGAGTTGTCAGCCAGTACATGAAGAATCCAGGTAAACAGCATTGGGATGCAGTAAGGTGGATTCTTAGATATCTAGCAGGTACTTCAGATATCTCTCTTTGTTTTGGGAGAGATTCTTTGCATATACATGGTTATGTAGATGCAGATTTTTTGGGCGATCGTGATGGTTGTAGAAAAACTACAGGGTATTATTTACAGTTGGTGGAACAGCTTTTAGTTGGGCTTCGCAGTTACAAAAGGTTGTAGCGTATTCAACCACGGAGTCAGAGTATATGGCACTTACGAAAGCGACGAAAGACATGTTGTGGATTTCGGAGCTTATAAAACAGTTGGGCAGGAAGCAACCCATAGGTGAACTATGGTGTGACAGTTAAAGTGCAGTTTTCTTGGCGAAAAACTCGGCATATCACTCTAGGACTCGGCACATTCAAATGAGGTATGATTTTGTGAGAATGGCGGTTGAGAAGAAATGGTTGAAGATAACTAAGATTCTTGGTACTAAGAATCCGACGGACATGCTCACTAATGTGGTGGATAGCAAGAAATATCAGTTTTGTTATACCGCTATCGGATTGTTTCCAGGTTAATTGTTGAGGAGACTCGCAGAGGCACAGGCCTAAACTAGGCCAATAGAAGAATGAAGAACAGGTTAGAGACTTCGTGTATATGTCTCCAAGTGGGAGATTGTTGGGGTTTGTGGATCCAATACACGATAATGATGAGTTGAAGAAGAAAGATGGGAAAGAGAGTTGAAGTGGGAGCTACAGGTCAAGAGTAGCAAGTGCTACAGTAGAGTTGCGGTCGACCGCACCCCCGACCGCCCAGGCAAGTCGACCAGTCGACCACGCAGTCGACCGGCCCGTCCTCTGACTCAATTCTGTATCTTGAAGGAAAGACCGATCGACCGCGCAGTCGACCGACCCGCTCTCTGTTGGATTTCGTGCAGTCGAGGGGGAAGACCGGTCGACCGTCAAGATGAACCGGTCGACCGTCCCGACGCTGAATAGATGAACGGCTGAGATTAGAGATGTGGAATCATATATATATTGTATTGTGTACGATTTTAGGGTTAACTGAAACAAAGCCAAGAGAAAAGAGAGATTTATCAGCCGTCATTAAGAGAGAGAGATAGAGAGAAACCCTACACCTTGGTGGTGAGTTCTTGAGAGATTTGTAAACCTAATCTTCATATTTCTAGTGGAAATCGTAGGAGTGCCTCTGCGCGGGAAAGTAGTCATTGTTTGGATGAACCTCGATAAAAATCTTGTGTGTTCTTGTGTGTTATTTTTGCTTGTTCTTTGTTCTCTTGTTTTGATTCTATAGTTCATGTATCTCGTCGTCGTTGTTAAGTTTATTCCGCAGTTAGAATTCAACAAAACATCCTGAGAAGCCTCGCCACCCAAAATATTAAACGAGGTGCATCACGACACACAGATCTAGAGAAATCCCTCAAGGAGCGACTGGCCGGCGTATTGCCATACAGACTCTAGAGACTACCAGACTGGTACCTACTAGTTCTAGATCTCATCAAAGATCAACTTGAGAGACTTATTGTTTCATCGACAAATAAATGAGATGAATGAGAGGGTCGTCGTTAAGCTCAACATATATGATGTGCTCGTCAGGACCACATTCGAAAACCTCCATTCACTCAGATCGATCGGCAAGTATTGGTTGAACCAACTCCATCTAGGTTCAGAAAACTATTTATGAATCAATATGACCGCGATGCGGATCCAGTAGACCACGCCGAAACCCTACAAAACATTGACGATGGTCTATAGAGCCTCAGATGCAAATGATGTATCCAGCGTTTAACTGAGACCTTCAATTAAGAGATCTGTTTGTGAATGCATGGTATTCTCACTTACCACCAAACTCCATCGGCAATTGTGACAAATTTGAAAGGATGCTCCCTCCTTAGCCACTTTGTCAGTAGTCAAAAGAATCGAAAGACGGCGATCTCCCTTGTCGCCCTCAAGTGGAACTCCGGGACTTTCTTCATCAACTAGGGAGATCCCCAACCCAGACAAGTTGGTAGGCAGCCATTGCAACAATGATAAATAATGTGTGACATTGACTCTTGAAGATCTGCTTTGAATAAGAACCCTCCAACCGACCTTCTTGAACTCTTGGAAAGAATCTGGAAATGTAAAAGAAATTTTAGAAGCAGCGAAAAAAGCTACAGAACCATAAAGAAGAGGAAAAGGGAGGGAGGGAAGGCCAACACAAAGTCGCAAAAGCCAATGAGAGCTCCTCCCAGAGATCTGCACTACCCAAGTTTGAAAGTACACAACCTGTTGACACCGACTTAGACCACCATCTTCATGGTGGTGGTTAAAGATCATGATTTGTTGCCTACGACAGGAAAGCTCAAGGCCAATGTTGGTGCCTGCCAACGAAAAGGATAGGAGCAAGCAGAACAGGTACCACCATGACCATGGGCACACCACCGACCAATGTTAGGTCCTGGAGAATGAGATCGATCGAGAAACTCAATCTAAGTTATTTCATGGATGAATCGCAACGTCCTTATCATAAAACTTATGGCTCGAGACAAAATGAGACTGACGCCCGAAGCAGAATTGTCCATGTCATTTCAGGCAGACCGCACCATGGTTGAAGCACCTCGTCCTCTCTTAAAACTAATTCTCACCGAGTCTCATCAATTTGGGGACCAATAAAGAGTCTCAAAGTCGACCAAACCATCTCTTTCACTGATGAAGATCTTGATGCGGGTGGTGACCCTGCAAGCAGATGCGAATGTGATATTTGCAGATTGAGAACTCAAAAGGATCTTGGTTAAGACAATGGAAACTACGTCGCATATCATTCTATGATGTCTTCAAGAGGTTGGGACTCACCTGTGCAACATTGAGACCTGCTAGTTAACAGGGGCGTATCTGAGTTTCAGGGGGGCCTAAGCAAGTTTTAAAATGAGGCTCTTTGTAAGTTTACAAAATAAAAAATGAGAATTATTTAAATACAAACAAACTTTGAGCCTGGAGGACAAACTACTTAAACGAAATCAAATATATATATATATATCCTTCCAAAAAAAAAATTTAATTGATAATGTACACATTTTCCATAAAATGTATCATGGCAAAAAGAAACTCGGACAAACTCTAACAATAAAAACGAAATACATGATCTCAACTATTTTAAAAAGTCTTACTTGCTACATTTAAATCTTTAACATTCCATACAGAATCCATGTTCACCAAAGCAAGCTCATTGTTTGCATCCAAAATTTGCCTACAAAATAAAACACACAAAAAAAATTACTTAAACATGACTCTTCTCACATTTTTAGAAGAAAAATCATTGGTTATGCTTTGATAGTCAAGCTTTCCTATTAGATCATGTTCAATTGATAACATGGCTAACCCATTTAACCTTTCTTGTGACATGGTTGACCGAAGATAAGTTTTGATGAACATTAACTTTGAAAAACTTCTTTCCGCTGATACAACTGTAATTGGTACAGTTAGCAAAATTCTATAAGCTATCCACGCATTAGGAAAACCAATATTGCCATTTCTTTCTTTCATAAAACTTAGCCCTTCAACTGGTCTATTTGCTTCATCTGGTAAGACTTCCTTTAAAATTTTCAACTCTAAAAATAAGTCTCTTCCATCCACATCTGAGACGTCACGTTGTTTCAAAAAGTTTTCAAGATTCAAACAATCACTCTTCAAACTACAATCACTTGCACAATTTAACTTCTTCAAATCAAACAGAAATCCAAATATCTTTTCATATGTTTTAAATTGTTCAAACCTGCTCCTTAGAGAAGAAAGAGCTTGATCAACAATAAATATGAAATAATTAACTTTAAAGGATTCTTCAGCTGATTGTATCACATCATCACTAGGAGTTTCATCAAATTATTTTTTTTCTTTTAACTAACCGTTTTTCATAAAATATTGTCTCAATACCCATTTCATTTGCTATTTCTTTAGCTTCAATCATTGCTTCATCAAAGCCAGTTTCTCTATATTTTTCAAAAAATAAAATGAGCCCATTTAATTCTTCTATGGCAACATCAATATTCATATCTTCACTTTGAAAAATTTTACTCACAGAGTTGATTGCAAATAATAAATTATGCCAAATAATCATGCCAAATAAAAATTCAAAATTCTCCATTTTATTTTTGGCTAATGATGCAGCTTCACTAATTACTTTAGGATCATCATTAGAATTGGCTACATCAATTAAAGCATCTCTTATTTGTAAAGGTTGTTATCTTATAGCTTTAACACTTTCAATACGACTCTCCCAACGTGTTTGTGATAATGGTTTAAGTGTTAGGTCTTTTACATTATCTTTGAAAATTTTCCAACGCTTTGTGGAAGCTGAAAATAAACAACATATGCGTTGGATAATTCCAAAAAAAGATGTAGCTTTAACACAAGAGTTAGCCATATCACAAAGAGCAAGATTAAGACTATGACAACCGCATGGAGTGTAAAAGGCTCTAGAATTAATTTCAAGTAATCTTTTTTGTACACCTTTATGTTTTCCTTTCATATTAGATCCATTATCATATCCTTTTCCTCTAATATTATCAATATTAAGTTGATTACTCTCTAATTCACTTTCAAGCTCCTTAAAAAGGCCAAGACCCGATGTGTCATGCACTTTCAAAAAACCTAAAAAAAAACTCTTCTACTTTTATTGGATTTGAAGAAACATCCACACATCTTACAACTAGTGACATTTGTTCTTCATGGCTTATATCTGGAGTACAATCAAGTATAATGGAAAATTACTTCGTTTCCTTAATTTTCTTCAAAATTATATTTTTAATCTCATTCGCCAACATTTGAATTAATTCATTTTGAATACTAGGACCAAGATAATGATAACTTCTATTAATGCGCCTAAGATGTTCTTGCATTACAGGATCAAACTCACCGATCATTTCAATAAAACTTAAAAAGTTTCCATTATTTCTTTGATAAAGTTTTTCAATGTGTCCACGAAATCCCATATTATTTTTAGCAAGAGTATTCACAAGGGCAATTATCATCACTAATACTTGCCTCCAATGTTCCATTTCTTTGTTACTCTCTTCTTGCACGCTTTTATCAATTGTTTGACTTTTTTTCAATCTAACTTCCAATTCAAGCCATTTACTTAAACAAGCAAGATGATCACTACTAGTTTTATGTTCTTTAAGTCTTTGACCAAGATTTCTCCAATCATTATATCATTCGGAAACCAAATTAGAGACATTTGTTTGTTGCGTAAACAATTTACAACAAAAGCAAAAAAGTTTGTCTAAGGAATTTGAATATACCAACCAAATTCTATCTTGTTTCTCTCCGTTTTGTAATTGTCTAATCTATGAGCAAGAGAAATGTCTATTGAAATCATTTAGAGGAAAGTTGATATCATTAACTCTAATTGGACCTTTTAATACCAATAAGTCTCTAAAATCTTGATTAACAATCCCCCATTTTCCTGGATCATAATTTAAAGGTTCATACTCTTTGTGTACATATTCATTATCTTCAATTTCATTTACCAGTTATTAACTTGGTTACCTTCTTCATTTTCCAAATTTTCAAGTCTATCATTCTTATTATGCTCTTCATTCACTACATATTCAAATTTCTCATCAATTGATTCATTTATATGTTCCTCATCAACCAAACCTTGAGGTTCAACATTTTCACTAGCCAAATTAGTTTGCTTAGTATTTTAAAAAAATTTGTCTATTGCACCTTTTTGAGATTTGGTAAATTCTTCAATTCTTTGTTTTTTTTTCTTTTTTTATGTTCGGAATCATATTTTCTAGGAGGCATACTTAAAATATTAAATTAACAATACAAAATTTAAGTAACAAAGTTAAGGAACAATAGTACCTAATTGTTGTAGCTTCGAAATTTTCCTTTTTCTTGAAATCTTCAATAATTTTCTCCAATTTCAGTCCCAAATCAGGAAATGAATACTCCTTCTCCAAATGATATCTGAAATTATAAAATACAAACACTAAATTAATAATGTAATTATTTCTTTACATAATCTCAACAGTAAAGTAATAACTCAACAGTAAATTAATAACTCAATAGTACAATTAATTTAAATTTTTTAAAAATAATTGCATTAATTTAATAACTCAACTCTAAAGTTATTACTTATTACTAAATAAACTGTTAAACTCTTAACTCATCGAGTGATTAATTTAGTATTTTAGTTACTAATAACAACGCCAAAACCACCACAGATGTCAGATGAACTGATTAATTTAGTATTTTAGTTACTAATAACTTCACCAGGACCACCACGGCACCACCACCAGTGGTGATAACTGAAAATAAAAACAAGAAGAGAAGATGTAGCGAAATAAAAATTACCTAGCACTATCGCTAAGCGAACTCGCACAGTCTGGCAGTCGCAGGTGCCAGGGAGAGATCAGAGATGGCGACGCCGCGACGGGCGATGCGGCATGGCGGCGACGGGAGACGCGCGACGCGGTGATGGGCGATGCAGCAATGGGCGACGCTGCGAGATGGATTCCGATTGAGTAATTTCTGGCTCTGGTAGTTGTCTAGATTAAGAAGATTTCAATAATCAAGAATCAAGATGAAGAACATACTACAGCATAATGAAAAAGATGAAGAGAAAAGTTGGAACTTGGGAGTTGATTGAGATGGAGAGAAATCAGGAGAATCAAAAATGTAAAACGTCCAATAAGGGAAGATGGAGCGACGATTGGGTTGCCTTTCTTTTCTTTTTTTTTTAAATAACAGTGAATAAATATTTTTTTTAAATGGGGCCCAAAGCAGTTGCTTGGGCTGCTTGGGCCCAGATCCGCCTATGCTAGTTACACCATCTATGGTTTCACAGGGCCTCAGTCACTGTTGACGGCTCCATTGTCACATGTCATGGTAGGGAAAGCACTCATTGTACGACCATCTCAATTAACTTTTGGGAGAATTCCTCTTAGGCCCCTGGTAAAAAATTCTCTTCCTGCTAACCCCTTTAACTAGTCAAATTACACTTTTAATGCCTAGGTATTTAAAACCTTCTTGTTTGGCCCTGAGTACATATGTATATACTATTGGTGGAATATAGTAAGGGCTGTACTTTGGAAAAAATAACCCAATTTTACCCTTTAGAAAATTATTATTTTTCCCTCCAAAACCCATTAATTTCCTTCAAAACCTATCTTCTTCCCTCCAAACTCCATCTCCTCCCTCCAAACTCCACCTTTCCCCTCCATTATTCTCCATTGACACAAACTAATTCTATCTCAAGTTTCTTTTTCTTCCTCCATTATTTTCCACAACAAAACCCAAAACTTTCACCAACAACTTAAACTCCCATTTACTTCCATCTACCCCCTTTTGTTTACTTTTCTACTCTTCATTTAGGCCCCACTCAAACAGAAAAAATAGCAAGAAGTTGTTCTTAAAGAATTATTCCAACCAAACTGTATCTTTCCTCTCAAAACAATTCATTTTATTTCAAAATTTACCTTGATTATTGTACATCACTTAATATTGTTGGTGTTTTGTAATTTTTTATTTTCATTTTCTAGTTGGTAGGATGGAGTGGCTCAAAGTTATTGTTGGAGACAAAAAGGGGGATGGTCACGCAATCAATTTGACATTAAGTTACAACTATGCTCAATTATTTAGAGAAGTTGTAGGATTATTCAATGTTGACATTGATATGGTATCGCTATCCTATACTATTTTATCTTAGCCAGACAGAAACTTCATGCTTTTGTTAGATGTTGACTTGAGGAACATGTGCAATATATTCTAAAGATTTACGATAGTATGATCAAGACACAAATGGATATTAGGTTGCCAATTGTTGGTCATGAAGACCATATAACTAACTTAAGGTAATCAAACATAATTTTGGTTTAAGAAAATTTCTTTATCAAATTGATTTTCTTCTAGTGCAAGGCTTAATTGATAATGAAATATTTATTTCCTAGACCAGTTGTTTACCTTCAAACTGTACTACTTTTTTCTCTTAATCAACTACTTAAGACTTAAACCTATTGTTTCTATGTATAATAATCTACTTTATCATTCATAACCAATTATTATGCGAATGTATTACATTTTGTACAGTGTATGTCTGTGTAGAATTTTTTTTTTTTTTTTTTACAAGATTTCATGCTTCGAATCAATTAGTTCCTGGATTGCAATCACAACACGAAAAAAAAAATGATAACATATGTATACTCGCTTGGTGGCGTACATGCATCACGGGTAAAGACCAACAGTTTGACTCTGTTAGAGAATACCGTATATCTCTCATACGTTATGCAGTTGCAAATAAGTTTGTGTACGACTTTTTCAAGATTGAAATGAAACGCGTTATTGTGGTTTTTGAGCGATTGAATCAATGGGGTGTCCTTGGAGGTTGCATGCATCATCAACTACGAAGGATAAAATAATTCTGGAAATGAAGACAATGCATAATGCCACCTTCGATGTACTCTTCTCAAGTTGAACTGTTATGAAATATACTTGTTCTATTCATGTTGAACTCTTTTTGGATAAAACTCTTTCCTTTAAAATTGAACCACTTTCTATTAACTGATAATGTCTATATGAGAATTGAACTATTTCAGAACGGTTTGTACTATTTATGTTTAAATTGAACAACTTTTGAACAATATGTATTGTTTTTGTTTAATTGAACTACTTTCGAACAATATGTACTGTAACACCCCGAATTCCATTTACATGTAATTCATAGTACAACAGGATCTTTTACTTCATTTCGTACAATTTTAAAAGGAAATTAAAACTTTTCTTTTTACACATGATTTGTTTCAGAATTACACAGCGGAAGTTAGAATAAGATACAACATAAAATACAAATACAACTTTAACATCAACAGCTTTAATCTGAATATAATCATCAATCGTCTTTAAGTCCTTGTCATTCCAATTCCTAAATTGAAAATCTGTGGACATATCAGTTGCTTACAACCGATGCAATGTTATAAACAGCGATCTTCTCTATACTGTATTATAACGAAATTTCTTACTTTAACAAACACAAACTTGAACGCATATAAAAGTGTAAAGAGTGACTATCCTAAGCATGTCAGTGTATGATATGACTTAATGCATAATGCAGATGTTATATTACACTGACACTAATGCATACTTGTTCGGATTCTATGCACCTCATCCTACATAAGTCCGAGGGTAAGCACCTACGTACTCCACATTATAGGGTTAGATCGCTCGCCATGCAAAACTACTCGGTAACAAAATCAAGGTTTAGACACACCACCAGTACGGATTCCAACCCTGGAGTCCACCGTCAAGCTTATACGGAAATTCTCGTCGTGCGAACATCCCGTAAGTGCCCCTCTAGCCTCAGTATACGCATATACACTAGAAAATGACCTCCCATCTGCCCAACTATTCATGATCCTGGAGTCCACCGTCAAACCAATCATAGTCTCGGATTTAATTAAGGTTCGTCTCCATCGCAAGCAACCACAATTTCAGAGTCCACCGTCATTCTGAATCTATAGTCTTGGAGTCCACCGCCAGACTATATAGAGACAACCCACTTACATTTGCCCAAGTTTTATTACATCTCCACTTAGTTCCTATCCTTAAATTTAAAAACATGAATAAATACTTCCACCTAGAGCTAGCTTACCCCCTTACCAGACTTACACAAACATACCGAGAATGACAGCCTATATTGGCCACTTTCCAAATAATTTATTCATTTTCAATATTTGTCGGTACCTGGGTCTCACTAAGCCTCTAAAATCAACATCTTTTCATGTTCAACAACTTGGGGTACTCATATCCTTATTATTCATATTTTCGATTTCATGTATTCCTATCTTATCAAAACCTTCATTTATTCTTCTTCATTCATCAAAAGTACAATCTCAAACTATTCATTTTCAAAATACACTTTTTATATTCGACAAAACTTTCTCAATACAAGTTAATTAAGATTAAAACATAATCTCTTTAAAATTCATCATTGAAAATTCATCTCATCATTTTCCTTTGATTTATTTTGAATCAATCTTAACATCTTTAATCATATATATATATTTTTCTTGAGTTCGCTGTCATTTGCAAAAACAGTAAATTCAAAGTCAGAAAACTGTATTTCATGCGATTTGTAAACATCATAGAAAATTATATACTTCACGAAACTTTGCGTTCTTTATATCAAAATAAAGGTATACATGTATACTACAATTTTTTAATTATAATTTTTTTGAAAATACTGTATTTATAATCCTAAATTCTTCGAAATATACAGTAGGGTCGAAATATTGAAATACTATCACTGTATAGTCTTGTAAAATTCAAATAAAATACAATTCTTTATGAAAATTAGATTTCTTGGACTTTACAAAAAGGTTAACACGCATAGTACAAGTTCTTAGTTTTAACTTTTCTCAAATTATTTCATTTACAATGCTGAAATGATCAAAAACCGAAATGAGTAGAGATTTCCAGCAACCAGCCAACTATTAACCAGTTTTGGGTTTAAATTTTATTAAAATAGTAAATGACCTCCAAATCTTATGAAATTTTAAAGGAATATTCCTTACACATACAAGATGCTCCCAAAAAAGTTTTTGTTCTAGACTCCCACTATTTTATTAAACATGATATTCTGATGTGCAACAAAATTCAAAACAGAAACTTTCTTTGTATGATTTAGAAACTGTGTACAAATTCATATCCAATTCATTCAATATACTCATAATATATTACCATGCACCCAAACAACATCATTTCAATTTATCTACATGACAATCCATCAATTAGCATGCATTTCCATTCTAGACATCATCGTCACAAATTAACCATTACTCATATGTATAATCAATTTTATATATCAATTTTCCTACACATGCATGATACTATATTTTAGAAAGTTCAAGAAGTCACACACCTTAGTTGATGAAAGAAAAATGAAAGAAGACTCCTTGGATGTTGCTCCTAACTCCAACAAGAATGAGACTTCATTCTTCAACTAATGGGCTTTTCTTTTAATTAGTGGCTTTTCCTTTTATTAATGAATTTTCTATTGGTCTTTAAGATAATCTTTAGGCCTATGGGTTTTGGTAAAATAAATAATAAACTTGTATCAAATAAAATGAGAATAAAAATATACATCACTTTAGAAAATCTTATGGACTAAAATACATGGAATTTTACGTGTAATACACGTATAAAAACAAATATTCAACAACGAAATTGATTTTATCGATGGAGAAATGTTTATAAATAATCGGAATATAACATGTGAAAAATATTTATTTTGATAATGTTACGGATATTTCATGTAACAGTAAAACAAACGTATTCAACACGTGTATTGAAAGCATGTGCAATGTACGTAAAACACAAGGATTAAAATAAATGTTTGATCTGGCTAAAAATAGGATTTTTGAGAAAACGAAAAACATGTAAATAATTAGAATATGATATTTATATAAAAATACATTATGAATATTACTTGTAACGGTACAAAATATACGTGCGTAACACGCGAGGACAAAATTATCATTACTCAATTTTACGGGATATTACATGTACTCTTATAAGGTGCAAGAAATCACCCTTCGATGGGTGCGAGGAAATTAAGGGGGAGGGAAGGCGCGGAGTAGATGAAGAGAAGATGAATTTCAGTTTTTGATTACAAAAGATGATAAGATAAGGGTAGTTTAGTAAAAAAGTAAATATGATTACAAATTATATATTGTATTCAAATTTATATAAGTTTTATATGTTAAATGGTATACTAGGGACCTAATAGGAAGTTTTCAGACACTTAGGGGCTAAAAGAGTTCTTCGACTAGTCAAAGGGGTTAATAGGAAGAAATTTTTAGCCAGGGGCCCAAGAAGAATCTACCCTTAACTTTTTGGTAGTCTAAGTGCATTCAGCATATAATGCCATCCCCAATTCACCAATCCAGAACATGGTGGGCACAGTTGTGTCCATCCAACATTTCAAGATGAAGTTCATAACTCCCAGTGCAATCGGTAAAGTGAGAGGCGATCAACCATCCTTTCGTAACTGCAACAACAACATAACCAGAGCAGGAAAATGGGAGAAACAAGTACTCCCTTTAGAAATGTTTGACCTAAGGGATGATAAACAGATAAGGCAAGGTCAACAAGTGGAAGAATTGAGCTACTTTCCTCTTAATGAATGAGACTCCTCCATAACAAGGCAATTTGGATAGACACCCTGTAGATATAAGGAACAAGCTTGTAAGCTTCCTTCAAGACCACACTAATATCTTCACATGGTCGGCCTCTGATATAGTCGAGAATAGACGAAACATAACCTCAATGAAACAAAAGACAGAAGGTTTGCAGCATAACACCAAGATGTCATCGATGAGAAGGTTCATAAACTTCTCAAAGTTGGCTTAGACTAGCCCGAGCGGGGTTCAAAAAATGTACATGAAGTTGAATGTAGGTCTACATCAATGATATGTTGCTCAAAAGTTTAAAAGCTTAGGATCACATCAGAGAAGCTGATGCATTTGACATTCTCCGAAAGTACATGAAGTTGAATCCCACCAAATGTGATTTCAATGTACGACAAGAAAAATTTTGAGATTCATGGTAATCCAAAGGGGAATCGAAGCAAACACGAAAAAAAATCCAAGCGGTCCTCAACAAGAAGCCACCAAGAACCTTGAATGAAATGCAACAGCTGAGTTGGTGATTGGTTGCTGTTAAGATAAATCAGAGAGATGAAAACAATACTGATTATTCAATTGAGAAATAACTGAGTACAATATCTCCTATATATAGAAGTGAACCAGATACAAAACTAGCCCAATACCCAATGTGGGACTATAATATCTAACACACCCTCTCAAACTCACGGTGGGTCAAACAACGTGAGTTTGCCCACTAAATATCGAAATCTCTAAACAGTATGAGATTTGGTGAAGAAGTCTGCCATCTGCTGTGACGAGGTAATAGAATGAAGTGAAATGGTCTCTGCTTCAAAGTCCTCATGAACATAATGACAATCATTCGTTATATGCTTCGTTCGCTCATGGAAGACCGAGTTGCTTGCAATGTGTAGTGCACTCTGGTTATCACAATAAAGAGGAGTAGCTCCTGAAAGAGTGACACACATATCTGATAACAGCCAACGAACATGAACAATCTCTCTAGTAGTAGCTGTCATTGCTCTGTACTCAGCTTCGGTCGAAGAACATGCAACAACTGCAAGTTTCTTACTTCGCCATAAGATCAGCGAATCACCAAGAAATAGACAGAAACCTACGGTAGCCCGTTTGGTAGTAGGATCACCTGCCCAATCAGAATCAGAATATGCACTCAGCTCTAGTTTGGATGTAGCAGGCATGAATAATGAGCGAGTAATAGTGCCCCAAAGATATCTGAGAATCCGAAGAAGAGCACCGTAGTGAACTGACGTAGGAGCGGAAATAAACTGACTGACAACACTGACTGCGTGAGCAATATCAGGTCGGGTCATGCATAAGTAGACAAGCTATCCAACAATCTGTATGTATCTAGTGAGATCAGGAAGGAGCTCACCATAAGTGGGACGAAACTTCACATGAAGCTCTAAGGGTGTATCGGCTGATCGACTGTCAGAGAGGCATGCAGCGGAGATAATATCTGATGTGTATTTCTATTGAGAAATGAGTATCCCCCGAGATCCATAAGCAATCTCTAGACCCAGAAAATAACGTAGTATACCAAGGTCTTTCATATGGAACTGCTGGTGAAGGTATTTCTAAGTGGTTGTAATGTCTGCGGAGTCATCCCCAGTAATAATTATATCATCAACATAGAGTAGTAGAAGTACCATCCACTGCGGTGATGACCGCATAAATATAGAATGGTCCTGAGAACTCTGACTAAAACCAGCCTTGGTGATGACAAGGCAAAAACACTCAAACCAGGCTTGAGGGGCCTGCTTCAAACCATATTTAGCCCGATGCAGCCGCCAAACATGACGAGGAAGAGTAGGGAGGCCAGGAGGAGGATCCATATAAACAATCTCAGATAAGGTACCATGAAGAAAAGCATTCTTCACGTCCATCTGGTTTAACGACCACTACCGAATGGCTACAACAGTAAGAAGAGTGTGAACAGTAGTCATCTGTGCAACGGGAGAAAATGTCTCATCATAATCAATAACATGCTCCTGAGTAAATCCTCGACTAGACGAGCCTTGTGCTGCTCAATAGATCCATCAGGTTGATATTTGACCTTGAAGATCCACTTGCAACTAATAGGCTGAACGCCCTCTGGCAAAAGAACAACATCCCAAGTGCCAGTCTGATCAAATGCACTGAATTCCTTTGCAATATCTTTCCTCTACTCGGGATATTGAATTATGTCCTGATAGGTTCTGGGCACGTGTGTAGAGTGTATAGCAGTTAGATATGCATGAAGCTGTAGTGAGTAGGAAGCTAGGATGGCAAAACCAAACTGGTCAGAAGGACCAGTGGCATCAGGTGTATAACGTGCTGGAGGAATACCAAAAGTGGAACGTGTAGACTGATGAAGCGGTGGTGAACTGACAGGGTGTGGGGGTGAGGACGGTGGAGTGGGTGCATGTGTCGGTGGGGAAGTAGGTGGGGTGGGTGCTGGCAGCTATGGGGATGCAGGTGGTGTTACAGTAGGGGAAACAATAGGTGTAAGGACAGCAGGAGATGTAAATGGAGCCAGAGGAGTGGAATCAAAAGGAATGTGGAAAGATGAAGTCGAGGAGCTAGCAAAAACTGGGGAATTGAGAAATCTAGCATCCTCGGGAGGAGTCAGGTAGTAAGGAGAGTCTTCCACAAAGGATACATGTTGAGAAATGCGGACACGACCCGCCGCTTAATCAAAACAACAATAACCTTTGTATTGGAGACCGAGACCTAGGTGAACGCACTTAGCAGCACGTGCGGAGAGCTTCATGTGCTCAGTAGGAGGGAGAAGGATGTAATAGGTGCACCCAAAGTTACGAAGCATACTGTAGTCGGGAGATGAGTGATAAAGAGCCTCATAAGGTATCGTACCAACTAGGGCAGACGAAGGAGTAATGTTAATGAGACTAACAGAGGTCATGACAATTTCAGCCAAGAAAGAACGAGGAGTGAAATAGGAGAGTAAAAGAGCGCGAGCCGTTTTAAGGATGTGACGATACTTGCGTTCAGCTAAACCATTCTGCTCTTAAGTGGAGGGCATGATTGCTGAAAAAGGGTACCGTGAGACTGAAGGATTGATCTCATAGTGGTGGAAGTGTACTCACGAATACCGTCCAATCGAAAATTCTTAATGCACACACCGAATTGAATGAGAATCATAGTCATAAAGAACCGGTAAATATCAGATATCTCAGATCGCTGACGCATATAAAAAATCTATGTATGTCTAGTGAAATCATCAATGAAGGAAACATAATAGAGATAGTCTTTCCACGAAGGTACAGGAGAGGGTTCCCATATGTCAGAATGAACAAGTTGAAAAGAATGAGTGTTTGCGGAGTGCTTTTGTGACTAAAGGGTAGTGCGATATATTAGACCAAATGACAACCCTGATAATTAGATAAATGTTTAAAAGTAAGAGAACTAGGGACACCACTACGAGCTAAAGTCTACGCACTAATATGACCTAAACATTTGTGTCACAGTTCAGCATTAGAGGAAACAATACCGGCAAAACTAGAAGAAGTGTGATGTGCACGAAGAAAATCTAGATGATATAGACGACCCTGACAACTAGCATGTCCAAACTCCTCATCGGTGCATGAATTAGTAATAGAACAATCGAAACAGTCAAAAATAATGACAAGACCACTATCGCACAACACACTAATAGAAATAAGGTTTATGGATAAATGAGGAGCATAAAGAACATATGGTAATGTAAGAGTGAGAGAGCTAATTTTCCATGAGTGTGTAACAAGAAGTGGTGAGCCATCAGCTGTGTGTAGAGGTGGAGAGTGAGAGGAAAATGCAGTGCAGGTGGTGAACATTGTCTAATTACTAGTGGGATGATGTGATGCACCAGAATCTAAATTCTAGAACGAATTCATATCGGGAGTGGCAGAGAATGCAGGAGTAGATGAGCCAGCATTGATAGACTGACCCATGAGCTGTAGTTCCAGCTGAGTGAGACGTTGCTGAAGATTAGCCCAATCAGCAGGAGACGGCAAGGCTAGAGTGACGGGCATGGCCGATGTTGTAAGGGAAGAAGCACTGCGAGGAGGAATAAGACTAATGTTGCGGTGACTGAGAGCACAATGAGGAGGGAGATGCTGCTGGTGTCTGGATCGGGGTAGGGGGCAGGATGGTGCTACCGGTGGTGGAAGTAGAGGTGGGATAGGATGAGAAATGATACTGGGAGAAGGTAGGAGGCCGGAGGCAGACTGAAGGTGGCGCTGCTGCTGTTTGAATCTGGAGGAGGAACGAGATGGGAGGGAGAGGGAACGAGAGGCTGTTGCAGCAGGGAAGTCGGTAGAGGCGGAAATTTGTGGGAGAGACTGAGATTCCATCAAGTAATAGTACCTGTAAATAAATTTTTTTTTTTAATTATTATTTTTAACTTTATTTTTAACAGAAAAAAAAGATGGCATATTGGATTCCGGGTCGGGTATATGGTAATGGGTTTAGAAGAGAAATAGAGAAGTAGGGTTAGGTTTGAGGTGGTAGAGGAGAGGGGCGGCTTGTGACGCAGTGGAGGGGGGGGGGCTAGTGAGTGGTGTTGTTGTGGAAGAGGAGAGGTGGTCAGCGAGGGAGTTTGTCAACGTTGGATTTCGGCGACAGAAGGCGAAGGCGAAGGTGGAAGAGAAGGTGACGGGCGGTGCGATGAGGTGGTGATGGTGATAGGGGATAGCGATGAGGAGTTGGATGTTCGGGGGTGGTTGAGCGATGGTGGAATCGAGGGGTGCTCGGGGGTGGAATCGACTGCAGTGGAGGTCGGGAGGTTTGGGTCGATGATTGGGTTTTGGAGGAGATGAGTAGGGTTTCTGCAGTGGGTTCGGACGAGAGGATTTCGATGAAGAAAGCAAGGGAGATTGGGTTGTTGTTGGTCAATGATGTTGCTGCTGCTGCCTCCCTTTTTTTTGCTGAAAATTTAAGAGAATAAAATTTGTATAATTGGCTCTGATACCATGTTAAGATAAATCAGAGAGATGAAAACAATATTGATTATTGAATTGAGAAATAACTGAGTACAATATCTCTTATATATAGGTGTGAACCAAATACAAAACTAGCCCAATATCCAATGTGGGACTATAATATCTAACAGTTGCATTTGGCAGGATTTCAAAATCATGAGAGAGATGCCTCCCATTTTTCTAGGCAATAAAGGGCGCAAAACAAATCTGAAGAATAAAAGCCCGTAGTTTTCTTCACAATATGGTTGACTCATTATTGGGCTTATAGTTCATTTGATATTCGAATAATAAAAGTTCATAATTGATTACATTATTCAGAAATACTGATGTTTGGCGCTCTCATATGAATTTAGACCTCAATTAGCTTAAAAAGGACGTGATCTCTTTTAACCTCTTAAGGTCAAAATTAGGTGACTGACCTCATTCGTACTAAAAAAATTAAGAAGTCCCACCCTGAAAGCAAGAAGTGTTCAACCTCCTTCCTCTTTGGGACCGAAAAGTATCACTCCTCTCCATCTTGTACAAATCCATTCTGCCATAAGTACCTCCATATTCCGATGAGTAGGATTCAACAATGGACCTAAGTCAGTGACTCAAAAACATCCTTTCCTCAATCTTGATTCACGTAGAAATTAAAAATTAAAGATAATACTAGTGAAATTGGATAGTCTGGACTTCCTGCAAGCATGGGGTATCGAATTTCTCAGTTTAGATAGTGTATAAGTAGTCCTGACAAAACCTCTATAGTGTGTGGGGGGGCTAGGAGAAGTAGAGATACCTATATAAGAGGTCAACAAGAAACAAGTCATCATAAGACAGATAGCTGAGTAGTGTAAAGAAAAGAAGACAAATTCTTTCCTTTTCAATAAGAACATTACGCAAGTAATATATGAAAGACGATGTTTTTATTAAAACATAGGAAAGTATTACAAAAGCAACAACAGCTAATACAAAAAGCTCAAACAAAGAATTTCAATAACCAACAACAAAGAGTAGAAAGGTCAACACGAAGACACTAGATGCCCAACATAATGGCGCACAACACCCTGTTACAAGCACTACAACATATACGGCTTTCTATAGCGAATTTATTATGGCGTTTAAGTGTTAATACCATTGAAACTTGAAAGTGAACAATAACAACATTTCTAAAGAAAATGCCGTCTTTTACTAATTTTAAAATTTACTGTTAGCTACGATAGTGTTTTTGGAATGTTGTACTTTTTACAGCATTTTAAAAAGGCCGTTATATCCGAAAATAAATTGAATAGATAGGGGTAAATTGAAAAATTCCAACTAATCCAATTCCATCTCAAATCCCAACTCCTCCCCTAATCCAAATCCAATACCCTTCGGCTTTCCTCCAGAAACCCTAGTACAAGTCCCCCCAATCATGACGTCCCCACCCCCACACCGTCGACCCCACTTGCGCGTCGCTCGCCACTGGGCCACCGTCGACCCCCCTGTGCTCGTCGAAGTCCAAATCCCCAATCATGTCGTCCCCCTCCCCCGCACCGTCAACCCCCTCGCCACCACTCGGACTGCTCCGCCGTCGACCTCCTGCGCCCGTCAACTTCTCCCCTGCACCCGTCTTCTTGGTTGGTGGTGATTATCTGGTATGTAACATTCTCTCGCAATACTCATATGACCTCCTAGTTTCTCCTAATGAATACACATCCTAACTTCCTTTTGAAGATAAGTGACAAAAGGAATACATTTCTTAGGTCGGTTCCTATTTTTTGTTTGTTTGTTTGTGTGTAAATATATTCTTGCTTAGGTTTCCTGGCATTTACATCTCTCTCAAGATACTATTTCTCTTTGTTCTTTTTGAATATGGTCTAATTTCATTTATGCTAAACATATGCATATTCCTACTACTTGCCAAGATGTAAACTATCATCACGAGTGTCACTTGTATTATATTTAGCTAATTGTATTCCAGAACATCTTTATTATTCTTCAAAGGCGTGTGAAACTTTAGAAGGATTATATTTATAGGGAATTATTTTTGTTCTATCTTCATTTTCCATGTGGAACACCATGAAAAAAGATTGTCCTATTGCAACCAACACGTTGTTCCTCCCAGTTTATTAGTTAAATCAATACATGTACCTTGATTCAAAATACATTATGTCTACAAAGATGACTATGTCTGTATAAGTTGTAATCATCTATGAGAAATATGTTTTAATCACCATTAAGTAATATGATTCAATTGTAGACATAGGACTGGTGTGACCTGAGTGTGTCAACAATTGCAAAATCAAACTTCAACATATAGATGTGTCGATATAAATTCTTCAGTGCGCAAACATATTATGCACATATTTTAGTCTCAACATACACTCTCTTTCTTAGGAAAGTAACATATTGCTGACAAACAGTGGATTGTGTGTGCCAACATACACACACTTCAAAATTAAACATGAGTTTAAAGATGTTTCACATTAGATATTTGTTCCAATGTTCCTCAATTTTAGACTTCAAGTGTCCTGATATGTTTTGGTCTTTTTTGTAAGTGTGAACTGTTACATATTCAGGTAAGTGAAAATAAAAAAAATTAATGAACATTTCCTAGCTTGCGTTCATCGAAGAAGATTTTTTATAAAGTTTTTGCCAAATTAGCATGCCACTATGTAATCAATGGTCAAGTTTATTTTAAATATATCTCCATTATATGCTTTTCTGTGGGGAGAGTATGAAGATAATCATTTGTTATATATCGTCCATTCTTGCTTTGTTGTTCATTCTAACACTATTTGGTAATGAGCGTATAATACATGCTGGTTAGCCAAAAAATATGAGATTGTGACCTTGTTATAGATTGTTACAATATAATCCTATTCATGCAAGTACTCGTCTTCTTTATTTTCCTATTTACTTCCTTAAGAACTTTACCAGGATATACTTGTATCATACATTCTCTTACTGCTTCCCTATCATTATTAATTTTATACATCTGAGGCTTGTCCATTTGTGGTATATGAAATCTTAAAGATGATAGTTGGGTTTAATACATTGAGAATTGGGATTTTAAATTCAATATAGAAGGAAAAGTGAGTTAAAATCCTTTTAATATTCTTGTACGACACTGATAAATGCAATATATCATCTAAATAGATAAATGCTAACGTATTTTATTTCTTTAGCTGTATTCTTGTTGTACAAATATGCTGTTAAGGGAAAGTCTTTTATACTGTATACTATTATGGTCTTAGCAAAGAATATATATAAGTTAGACACTCTTCTTTTCGAGACTAATCTTTATACCTCACTTGGCACCTTATTTTCAATAATATAAATTAATTATGCTGAATCAACTGTATGTTATGTTAGATTCCTTGACTTTATTTGCAACTGCTAAGTAGCTAAAATTCGATTAATTGCACGATTAATCCCCGATTAATCGTTAATCAGAGACTAAGCGATTCTTTTTTTAGCGATTTTCAATATTTCAATAGTTAGCGATTTAATCGGGTATAATCGGCCGATTAGTGGTTAATTGACAGATTTCAGTTGCCGATTAACCGATTAAATTCTCTCCTTTAATTTTAATGATCGTTGAATTATTTTAGCTCAATCAGTTGAAACTCAACTCCAAATTCAAAATCCAAACCCCTTCTGGTCCCAGTGCAAACCCAAACCCGACCTGTCGCCACTCTCTTCTTCTTCCTCGCGTAAACCTAAATCCGATCCACCGTCACTCTGTTCTTCTTCCTCACACAAATCCAAACCAAAATTTATTCTCTTCTTCCTCGAGCAAACCCAAACCTGACCCGCCGTCGCCCCCCAGCATCGTCGCAAACTTAACCCGACACGCATCTACAGCACCTCCTCCCCCTCGTGCTGCTCATGCTGCTGCTCCTCATTATTTTTGTTTGCTAAAATTCTAGTGTCCCGAATTCCGAATATCGGGAACTCGAGACACAACAAGGATCTTTTCCTTCAAACGAGTACATAACACAAAATGTTCACAGGAAATTAAAACTTTTCTGCACTAATTTTACAACAAATTACAACGCAATTTCAATAATGAATTACATCAATATTTACATCAATAATCTCTTTAATGTTCCACGCAGGTCGAGTCCTCAGCTCCTCGATCAGTAATCCTGCAACTGGCAACTGTGGGCACGTCAGTCAAATATAACTGACGCAATGTGGATGCAACCCGCGATCTCCAATCTTAGCAAACAGTATCTAACAAAAAAAGAAAAAAAACGTGAAGTCAAACCACATGTGTCAGTATATGTTATGCCCTAAAGTCTAATGCACAATTCCAAATGCACTCAATGCACTTACTGTAATGCAATTTATTTGAAAATGTATGCATCTCATACTACACTTTTTTCCAAATACAACCTCAATGAAAATATATGCATCCCATACTATATACTTTCCAAGGAGTTCGTAGTCTCCAAATCATAGGGTTCGATCCCTTGCTATGCATCATACTTTTGTACTCTTCCTGCTCCTCACTTGAATCTAGTGACTGATAGAGTTGCAGTGTTGCGGTCTATTCCGCCTTTGCAGGCGTTTGGTGGTCTATCTCCATTCCGTCAGGATCAGTGGTCATTCTCCACCCCGTCCGCCTTGGTAGGCGTCTGATGGTCTTTCTCCATTCTGTCATGGTCGGTGGTCTTTCTCCACTCCTGCCAGGCCGATGATTATTTGGCTTTGCCGGAATCAGTGGTCCTTCTCCACTCCTGCCCTACCAAGTTATCATGAAAATATGGCGAATCAGCAGGGCTCGTACCTGCTCCGCCAAGTTTCGATGGCTGAGAACATAGACGAAAGCTTAAGGGTCCATCACCTAAGTTTCGGCGGAACCTGCGACCTATGTTCGCATCCCACTTTTATCGCTAATTCCCAGAATTTACAGAATTTACAGTTGAGAGATTGCCGCATGGGTCCCGGACAAGATCACGCCGCACACGTCCTAGACGAGACCACGCTACACGTATCCCAGACGAAACCACATCGCATGAGTCCCTTTTGACAGAATGAGCACATGCCTGTAATTAGTGTATGTCCTCACAATCACGAGACATACGACCTAAATCTAACATATCCCACTAGTTCATACTAGGGTATCCCAGATGACTTAAGTCGAATTCTCATTAACTTTAATTCCTTCATTTATCATAACTTAGTTCTAGGTGAATTTATTAGTTACATTTTGTCACGTCCCGCTTCCCAAAAATACGAAATGCAAGCATGTGACACGGCCCAGCGAATGACGTGCATCATCCATAGGCTGTTATCGATCCAACTCAACAATATAAACAAGAAGTAAAACAACCACGCATGCAGTGAAAGAATAATCACATAAATAATAACATTGAAAATTAAGCATAAAAATAACCAACATCAAATAACCCAACTTCTGGAATTTAACAAACAACATTCGGGTCAAAGCCCATAATACAAAGAAAACAACATTTGTTCAATTTATTAAAGTTCTCAAATAAAGCAACATTTATTTAAGCGGTGCAGCAAAACATCTCCTTCACCATTGTTGCTCTCCTAGTCTGTCAGGTAAATCTCCTTGATTATCTGTAAGTTGTTCATCTAAAGAGAGGGAAAATGTCCTTAAAGCAAGTCGCAGACAGCAAGTAGAGAAACAAAGAATAATGACAATAACGGTATAATGATGAATTCAATGAACGATAAAATCAATAGTGTTGAACAGTGACAAAGCGACAACAGTACAATGTGCAATAACGATGATTTATAACGATAACGATAAATAATAACAATAATGGTAACAATAACGATAACACTGTTCAATAAAGATAACAATATGCAATGACAATGTGATGAAAGTCTTAAGTCTATTATTCATTTTTAATCCTAGCTAATGCAAGTACTACTGCATCCCATTCTACAGGTTCCATGCATACAATCAATTTCGTTTAGACTAAGGTGGTAGATTCTATAGTTCATGTACTGGGTATGATGACGATAACGATAATAACACTGGACATGTGTAATTTCTTACACGATGCCGATAACACTTGACATGTGTAATTTCTTACACGATGTCGATAATGGTAAAACACTAGATATGTGTAATTTCTTACACGATGCCGATAACTATAATAATCACTGGCAATCATCCGAGTACAGTCACTATATTGTCAAGTACCCTAGTCAACCCTTAATCCCGGCTTGATTAACATTCTTTATTTAATTAACATACAATAATGTGATTAATAAGGAATACTAGAAAGATGACAAAACAACCCTAAGATCATGCAATATACTCTATACAATTAAATGTACCAAATATAACATTATAGATTCAATTCCATATTATTAAATATAGGAACCCAATTCTGGACAGCAGTAGGTTGCTGTACCAAAATCAGAATTCCCGTTGCTACAGGATAGCAAATGTGGAACCGTCAGAAGGTCTAGAAACCAGAATCCTGCTCGGTTCTAACGCATATAATTAAGGTACATAAAAGTTGTGGTAACATATGTCAAAACAGCAAACTATATAGGATTTGTGTTCAGCCAGAATTTGTAAAATTGTGTTTATACATATGAAACAGGACTGAAGAGCATTAATTAATTTTAGGAAAATTAGGAAATGTTCTCTAGGGTGTCTAGTATCAGCATGCAAAATTTTAACTCATTATCTTATAAGTTTCATGGTTAAATTAATTGTGAATCAAAGTACAACAGTTTTTAGGATCTGGAATTGTTCGACACAGCAGCAGTAAAACTGTGATATCTCACAAACCGTAACTCGGAATTCGAAAATTCTAGATGTTATTGGCAACTAGACACTTGGGGCTACATTTCATATTCAGAAAGGTATTAATTTTAATGACATTATCTAGGTTGAAACAGCACGACAATGTTCAGGTTGGCAGTAAATTCAGGGTCTCAATATAATTTTTCATGCATAAAAATAATCAAGATGTTATGAATGGTGAGTTAGAGGTTAACAATCATAAATCACAAGTTACCCCTATGTGAACATGGTATTATGATATATAATGTCCATAACCCTACTAATTACAATCATCTAATTTATCATTATCAATCACATGAACAATCAACCATAATATACAATCTACAATAGTTGTGTATAATGTCATGAGATGAAATGCAATAATAGTTCCCTATTCTTATATTCAATAACTAACTACATGAATGCATGTAAGATCTCTATACATTAGAGGTAAAAAGACGGCACAAAGTCAAGACTACCACTTGGATTCGCTCGTGTAAATCCGTGGTATCCCAACGATAGATAACAATAATATTATATGATATTCAACATGGATCTACTTGCAGAATTCAATAAATGATCTCGAATATGATACAATACAATTCGAGTAAGATGACTTGCCTTTAGATGATGTTAGATCGGATATATTGAGAATAACGGGATCAGAATCCCGGCGACACGACGACAAGAAAATGATCACGATCGGGCACAGATCTTGTCGATCAAGATGGTGATCAAGATGAAGATTAAGCAAATTCAACGGCCGAGATCGAACATAAAATATATAAGAATTAGAAGAGTACTAAAAGAGTAAATATACCATAATTGATAATTTGATGAATGAGAACAAAAGTGGATCAAATGTTTAACTCACCAAGTAGAAGACGAACGAGACGATCGAGACGATCAAGGGCCGAGATCAAGTGTGATCGGTCGATCGGACGGCTGAGATCGAAGATCAAGATCAGGATCAAGATCAAGACCAAGATGATGATCACGATCGTGATGATCAAAGAGATCCGACGGTCGAGATCAAGATCTTGATGATGATGATGATCGATGCAAATCCAACGGCCAAGATCAACGGATCAAGAAGCGATCGACGGCTTAGATTGATCAGATCGGGATGGAGATGATAATAGCTCATATCTTGATCAAATCGGATGGCCCACATCGAGAGATCAAGATGATCAGATCAACGGATGGCCCAGAATGCTCTGATGGTGAGATCTGATGATGAGATCTGATTGGACGGCTAGGATCAACTGATCACCACAACAGGCAGCGGTGGGCTCGGAGGCTGTCGACGGCGGGCGGCGGCGCGACCGAGGTGCAGTGCTTTGCTGTGGGTGGTTGGCGCTCGGAAAGAGGCAGCACGGCGGGGATAGGGTACCGCGACTGGGCTGTAGGGCAGCGATGACTGATGTGGAGGTTAACGCAGGAGGTGCGCTGGGGTGGGGGGGTGCTACGTCGAGAGGAGAAGGAAAGGAGGAAGCAAGGGGATGGACGGGAGGAGCACAGGGGCGGCAGTAGCGACGGGAGGTTGCGAGGTGGACGACATTGCTGTGGAGCTGTCGACTGGTCACGACTGGCTGGAGGCAGGGCAGACAGGGATGCTGGGGTTTTCTACTGTCGTTTGCGTTGTGCTGGGAGGAGCATAGCGCGGCGCTGGGTGGCAGGCAAGAGAGAGATGAGCGAAAGCAAGAAGAAGGGTGAAGAGGATGAAGGAACATGGTATTGGCGGCTGGGGTGTAGAACAAGATTAGGGTAGGGTTTAGATTAGGGTATTAGAATAGTAGGGTTATATATATAGGTTAATGGGTTTTGGGTAGAAATCCTAATAAAATAATGGGTATAGGATTTGTGGGTAATGCTACTGGGTTTGGGTGAATGAATAAGGGGGTTTAGGGTATGGGTATTAAAATAGATCCAATAAAATAATTAAGTAATAAAATACTAGATTAATTGAATACTCAACATAATAACATAAAATAAAATGGAGTGGCTTACAAAATAATGGCTATCAAAATTTAATAAACAATATATTTAATAATAATAATAATAATAATAATAATAATAATAATAATAATGCTAATCACAATAACAGTAATAAGATTTGTATTACAATATAAAAATCATAGAAAATAGTTACAATAAAATTATTGATCGAAAATATATTTTAATAGAATATTCAAGAATACGTTTTAACGAAAAGGAACTTAAAAGTGGAAGACTAATTTACAAAAATTTGAAATACCGAAAATACATAGAAAATACATATTTACGAAAACATGGGTTACACTTTTAGTCTCTTTGTACCCAAGTATACTAGATTATCATTATTATCTTATTCTTAATTATTGGCACAACTTTGCTATATCTGGCCCATATCTAGCCCATGTCCGGCCGATGTCTAGCCCATGAAATGCATCCATACTTACTTCGATACACTAACTTCACAAGTTATTAATATTAGGATTTACTATTCTTCCATTATATTACTACGAGTTACATTCTCTCACTAACTAAACCTCGCCCATGCTTAGTTGGTGCAACTAAACTCATATTTCAAGTTACTAATAATTACGAAGCTATTAACAATCCTAATTCAACCATAACTTCCACCCACTAAAATCAAGCTTACAAATTTATTATCATGACCAGGTTGCTTACGAACTCCTTCAATTTGCTTACTAATATATCAATTTTAACATGAACAGTAGGTTAGCAATTAGGTTACTAACAAGATCACCCATATATTCAAGCTTACATTACTAATATAATCAATGTGTACATTTCGCAACTTTCTAACTTTTTTCTTTTCTTACTAACATAACATTTCTAGCATTTTACTTTACTAACTTACTAATATACTAACATACTAACATAGTTAGCTTACTAACTTACTAACATGAACAATGTTAATATTATTAACTTCATCACCACTTACTAACCTGATCACTACTACATAGGAAATCATCATGAAGTTCTCAACTACACATTAAAGCTTAATAACATACATTAAGCTTACTAATATTACAACTAAGCTTACTAACACAATGTTAGTAGCTCATTAACAAAAGTAAAACTTATAAACATTATGCTAACTTGCTAACATAATGCTAGGATTTAAGCATTCAAGCATGAATAATTAATTAGACAATTACTACACAAAACATCACAAAATTGTAACTTTATGTTTGATAATTAACAACACAATCTATCATGCCCAAAACATGATTTTTATTCATAATCATGCATAAAAGATTCATCTTTTATACTTATACTACCATTCTCAACACAAATATTAGATCTTTATTCATTCACTAGCATTTTCATGCATATAAAATCATGAAATTTATAAGTAAGAAGAAGAACTCCCACCTTCTTATGAGTGAACACTTCACTTCAATTCCTAGCTTCCAACTTCAATTTAAAACCTCTAAATAATGTAGTATAATATTAGGAATGATTATTGGAATAAATAAGAGTGAAAATTTGGACCTAAAAGTGAGCCAAAAACTCCACCTTGAGTCTCCTTTGATTGGGCCGAAATCAAGCTTTGCTAGGTGAAGATGAGTAGAAATTTGCTGTAGAATTGTTAGAAATCAAGAATTGATGTAGAAAAATTTTGGAGTAGGAATCTAGGATTCTTCTTTTCTCTCTCTTTTTTTTTAATGAAAGATGAAGAAGTTGAATGAATGAATGAATGAACTCTTTTATAAGGTTAAGTGAAAAATGAGTGGAGTTAGGGGGTGGGGATGTGGTCGGATTTGGCCCAAGAAATGAGTGAGTGAGTGGAGTGTAGGAGTTTATAGAGTTTCTTTCTTTCTTTTTTTATCATGGATAACCTTAATTGTAAATGTCTTACTATACAATATAAATAATCTATCAACTATTATGCATACAATTCACAAACAATCTATAATATTATTCACAATACAATCTAGATACAATTTATAATATTTAGTAAATAGTTTGAATATACAAATTTTATTAATGTTTTCATACAAAATAATTATTTATTATTTTGGGATCTTACAGAAACCGACCAGCAAACCCAAACCCGGCCCAACCCACATCCAGAATCCAAAATCAGCTCAAACCAAGTACTCTCTTCTTTTCTCTATTACTATATGTTCCTATTGGATAATCTCATAATAGTTTTATATTAGGGTTTAGGGTTGCTACATTAATTATATACACACACACTTTATATTAGGGTTTAGGGTTGCTACATTAATTATACACACACACACACACACACACACACACACACACACACACACACACACACACACGATTTTTCTGATTTAATCTCCGGTTATTTTTTGATTAACCGATTAACCACTAATCGCTCATAGATCCATTAGTTCAAAAAACCAATTTTAACTCCCTAGTGCTCCTCCTGGCCACCTTTTAATTTCGAAGGTCATATGTCGTTTGTTCTAACCTCTTCTTGCTTATAGGAATCAAAACTCTTAGTTTCAACTAATAATGTCTCTGTGATTTTGATGTCTGAGGTTGATGTCAACATTCACAAAAAGGTTGGTATCAGATAGATACTTGATTCTAGTTTACAATGGGCCAGCAGAAGTAACTTTGGAGATATGAAATGTTACTACCATTGAATTGCATTCAGTTTAAGATATTAAATTAAGCAGAATCATGTCCAACCCTGTCCCTTATCACGTCTTCTTCACCCTGCCCACTTCTTATTGATCTGTTTCAAAGTTTCTGAGTTCATAAGAAAAGCTAACACTACTTTTGTTCAACAAGCATATGCATATTTGGCTATATATATAGTGAAGCCCAATAGTTGTTGATTCTTTTGTTCGAGGAAGAGAAACTGGATGCCTACATTGTCAACCTTTTCCATTAGCTACAACATCAAATTTGATATAATCATGGGTGATTTTCTTTGTCCTCTTTCATTCTAATGACCTTCATTTCCCATATTTCAGCAGTTTAGCATTCATTTGCAGAAAAGGATATAGACTACCAAAAATTTTCTACTGCATTTATGGTTTCTAATTCAAAAGTTTGTAACTTCCTTTTGAAGAAAAGTGACAAAAGGAAAGCAGGGAATTACTCAACATTTGCTGGGTGGTTGTGCATGTACACTGGAGCACAATAATAGAGAGTATAGTGGCTGTCAACTAAATGGTTAATTTTCTGTCTTTCCTGATTGCAAATGATAGCCATTATACATCTGATATGGCAAGAAATAACCAATAAGATATTTGACAAAGAATTCTGACATTATTAAGTTGATCGAATCTTTTATTTTCTGTGTTCATTCTTTGACAAAAGTGTTGCCTACAGCTAAGAAAGCCAAAGTGAAGCTGGCTAAAGCCAAAGTGAAGCTGGCTAATCTGGATACTCTTGCCACAATCTTGTTTAATTTACAGCTACTTCTCACTCTCAAAGTCCCTCAACTACGTGTCAGAATGCATCCCACTTTCACGGTTTCTACTACTAATACAGCTCCCATTTTCACAGTTTCCACTACTAATGCAGCTGCTCTTGGAGCCATGACTGTCTCTGGTGTCTCTGGAGTTCGCAGTGCCTTTGTTGCTGTAGTTATCCCAGTATAAGATGATAAACAGTAGCTAGGAAGGCAATCAGAGAAGCATGCAGACTGTAGCTGTCGTTAGCTTCTTTGTCATGTTCGTTTTTTATCTGATGATACTTCGTAGATATTTTTTTGAGTGCCTTCTTTATGCTAATGTGTTGAGACTCTATATTTTGTAGTAATTATTGTACGGATTCAAGTTTATTGTACAATTTTTTCTATAATGCTTGATTTTGATATACTTGTAAACAAAATTTCAAAACTTTTATAGTTTCAATGGTGTATTGGCATTTTTAATATATCAATTTTTATTTGCATCCGGAGATTTTTTTTTGTATACAGTTAAAAAAAAATAGCGTTCCTAAAATGCAAAACGATAGCTTTTTCAAAATGTTGTATGTTAACTGTGTTTCCAAAACACTGAATTTTACGACGGTGTTTAGTAAACGTTGTTAAAAGATAGCGTTTTTAAAACGCTGTCAAAAGAGTCAGCGTTTTGAAAACGCTATCAAAGCGACAGCATTTCCGAAACGCTATCAACGAGACAGCGTTTCCACAAAACGCTATATAGTTATTATAGCGGGGGTTACGACAGCGTTTCTAAAACACTATCGTAGATCTTCGATAGCATTTTACGAATGTTGTCTAATGTCATATCTGTTGTAATGAAGAGTGCATGATAGACTGCCCTAATTAAGGGCCAAAAAGATACAAATAAAGCCAATCATGGCTCAAAAGGATACGAGCCATCATTCACTATCTCAAACTCCTCACTTCTTGTGCCACATTTGGAGACTAGTATTAAAACAATGTCCGAGAGATTATTAGTGGTAAACTTCTCCTTGACACAGTCCAACGGAAGGTTGAATCCCTCTACAACATAACATAAGGATAACAGTATGTTCCCAACTCATCCTGGTACCCTTTAACGCCTTGTAATTGACCACAATTTCATGTTTCCTTGGCCCAATCCATATGCGCCTTCTACAAGGCATCTTTCACAGTCTGAAACTCTCCTTGAGCCAAAGCACAACTCCTCCATCAACTTCAGTTGAGCCACATTATCTTCACTGGTCTTCTTGAGTTTGCCCATCTTTGCACTAATCTTGGCAACCTATGCCTTGACTTCCTGGAAGAGGCACTACAAACCGCACAGGCTTTCCCAGCATTTTTTTTGGACTATCCCGGCATTCATAAACGTCGGGATGGACGGTAGCGGCGTTTCCGAAAACGCCGCCTGAAACGCCGCTATAGCGAGCGCTGGAACAGATATAGGGTCTCTCCCGGCGTTTTTAAGAAACGCCGCTATAGCCTATATCTATCCCGGCGTTAATTGAAAAAAACGCCGGTATAGAGCTTTTGTTAGGAAAAAAGGAAAATTGGATCTATCCCGGCGTTTTTGCTCAAAAACACCGGGATAGGTTATTTTTTTTTTGAAAAAACATCCTATCCCGGTGTTTTTGTCAAAAACGCCGGGATAGATGGCTATTTTAAAAAAGAATTGAATTTTAAAACATTTTTTAATATAAAATTACCCTACATTAAATAAAATATTATATATAGGTTATAAAACAACATAGAACTCCTCAATTCCATTCAATAACAATAACAACAATCACAACAACTAACAACAACTAACACCAATGGGTGTGTTGACGCCCGTTACAACTTAAATCACCTGCTCTCCGACTACACAGCCCCCCTTTTTCAAACTGTGCCTATTTGAGCTCTGACCCGGGGTCACGCGAAGGAATTATTGGTGCTCTAGACGGCATTCGAGAGGATAATTTCATCTCCATGACTGAAACAGAGGGAGACGACAGAGAAGTCAGAGGCAGTGTAGGTAGCTCCTCCACTAGAAAGATTACAGAATATCAGAGGAAAGGGAAAAGACAGATGGCTAGTTTGGATAGTCAGAACAAGGAGCAGGAGGGTGGACCTCAGAGGGGCAACATACATCTGGAGGCAAACGCTACAGGAGAAGGTACATCCAAATTAAATTGCTCTATTCTAAGTTCTTTATCAGATGAATCTATTATTTACTTCGCTAGCTTGTATGGACTAGCCATGAGTTCCACTTGCTCCGAACAATTATCTAATTTAGCTATCATTAGAGAGGTCACCAATAAAGGGTCCATCTAACCCCGGGGTGTGTTGGGAGGGTGGGTTTCCACAGTTAGATATTTTATCGGTTTTTAATGGTCTACATCTTTTGGAACGTTAGAGGGATGCAGCAAAAATAAAAAAAAAGGGCTATAGGAGTTACTCTTAGCAAGATTCGCCCTGACGTCTGTGGACTTCAAGAAACCAGAATAGAAACTCCAACAGCAGAGGAATTCACTTCTCTTAGAGGAATGGAAGACTTTCACTGGAGATTTCAGCCGGCTAGGGGGTTTTCGGGGGGTATAGCCGTAGGGGCTAGTTCTTCCTCCTTTGAGATCGTCGACGACATTTATAGGTGAGTTCACTGTGTCAATTAGAATTAGACGTAGATGCGATGGTTGGATACAGTCGGTAACTAGTGTCTACGACCCATACGACAGTCGATTCCGCCAAGAATTGTGGTCGGAGTTAAGATTCATAAGGCACAAATGGGGAAGGGCTTGGTTAATAGGAGGAGATTTTAATGTCACAAGATTCCAGGATGAGCATAAAGGCAGGGGCCACAGCCGGGATGAGCAAGATTCTTTCAATCAGACTATTGAAGAACTAGACTTATTGGAATTAGAGATGACGGACAGGCGATTTACTTGGTCAAATATGCAGCGTAACCCAATATTGGCTAAGCTCGATAGAGTACTGGCATCCAATGAGTGGGAGGAAGCTAATCCATTGGCCAAAGTCAAATCCGCTATCAGATACACTTCGGATCATCTGCCATTGGTCATTGACTGCGACCTAATTGGTAAGAAAAAGCATTTCTGCTTCAAATTCGAGAAAGCTTGGACCGTTTGTGAGGAGACCAGGCAGGTTATAGCCGAATCATGGAACGGTTGTACTTCTCAGGCTACAGCAGTAGGAATATGGATAGAGAAGACAAGGCGGTTGCGTAGGAGATTAAAAGCTTGGGCCAGCCAAAAGACATACGTCATTAATCTTAGAAGAGAGGAGCTTGCGTGGGAAATTGCAAACTTGGAAAGAGCTCAGGAGGATAGAGATCTCCAAGATAGCGAGAAAGATGAGCTCGCAAATAATAGACTGGAGCTACAGCAGATCGGGAAAATAGAGGAGTTATACTGGCAACAGAGAGCAAGGAATCAATGGCTTAGAGAGGGTGACGCTAACACAAAGTATTTTCACAAGGTAGCAAATGGAAGGAGAAGACAGAATCACATAACGGGCATCTCAGTTAACGGGGCTTGGACTGAAAACGAAGATCTCATCAAAGACCACCTAGATAGCCATTTCCACGAACTGCTCGATGGTAATACCGACAGACGCTGTGTGATGGACCAGGATATGTGGAACTCATCCAGATTGGACAGAAGCGATGGAATCGAATCAAGGTTTACAGATACTGAGGTGTTTGAGGCAATTAAGAAGCTTGGACAGGACAAAGCTCCAGGACCAGATCGGTTTCCGATCTTTTTCTTCAAAATTTACTCGGAGATCATAAAAGTTGATCTACTGAACATTTTCCACGAACTTTATGACGGGACGGCTAAGTTGGAAAGGTTAAATTACGCTGCGATTATTCTGGTCCCCAAGAAAAGCGAGGTTATCACACACGAAGATCTCAGACCTATAAGCCTGGTGAACAGATCGTTCAAAATTATCACGAAGGTCTTGGCCCAAAGATTAGCCCCTCTCCTAAACGAGGTTATCGACCATTCGCAGAGCGGCTTCATCCGTGGTAGGGATATCATGGACAGCATAGCTACGGCACATGAAGTGGTCTTCCGAGGTAACAAAACCAAAGAGGACGGTTTTATCCTCAACCTTGACTTTAAGAAAGCATATGATTCGGTATCGTGGGACTGCGTAGAGGAAGCCCTAGCTCTAAAAGGATTTGGCGCAAAATGGAGAGCATGGATGAAAAAATGCATCTGCGGCGGGAAATCTTCAATACAGGTGAACGAGTGGCAAGACAGAGAAATTCTTTGCAAGAAAGGCCTACGTCAAGGAGATCCATTATCATCCCTTCTTTTCGCAATTGTGGCCGACGGTCTAGCGGAGATGATTAGAAGGGCTATGGAAAATAATACGATAAGAGGGATTAGGATCAAAGGGATAGACAAACCAATGGCTATCCTCCAATACGCAGATGACACAATTCTGTTTGGGAAAGCAATGGTGGAAGAAGCGGCTGCCATTAAGACGGTATTGGCTTGTTTTCAGAGCTGGTCAGGGCTACAGGTGAACTTTTATAAGACCAGTATCATCCCTATATGCGACCAGCTGTCCACATCGTGTTCTGAGATCATGGATATATTAGATTGCAAAGTCGGAGAATTCCCTATTAAATACCTAGGTATGCCTATTAAGCCGGGTCTGCTGCTTAAGGAGGATTGGAACTTCATTATCACTAAGATTCAAAAGAAGCTGGCTGGGTAGCAGAGTAGGTATCTATCCCTTGGGGGAAGGATAATCCTGCTCAACTCTGTCGTTAGCATGATCCCACTATATCTGATGTCCTTCTACGAATTGCCTAAATGGGTCATCCATCGATAGATAAACTGCGAAGAAGATTTCTATGGAAAGGCACGGACAAGGGAAATAAAGGTTTCAACTTGGTCAACTGGGGAAGAGTATGTAAGAGAAGGGAATTCGGGGGCCTGGGAATTGTAAACCTTCACGACATGAATAAAGCTCTGCTCTGTAAATGATGGTGGAAGATTACTAACAAGCACGGAGGATGGTGGAACCTCTCTTTCGATCAATACCGCAAAAGACGCAAATTCAGATTTGGAAGAAGAAGCCCCTCGGCAAAAGTGTCCCTACTCTGGAAGGGGATAGCAAAGCAAGGAGAGATCTTCCATACCAACACCACCTGTAAAGTAGGTAACGGGAAAAACACCAGATTCTAGAAAGACAAATGGTGTGGTAATACAACTCTGCAAAATCAATTTCCGTTAGCAGCGAAAGCCACACAGAACCTTGACCTAGCAGTGGCAGACATCCGGAAGAATGGCAAGTTAAACTTTATAGTCTCCAATAGTATTACATCAGAGAGCAGGGTCCAATTTGAAGAACTGAATAATCTGGTTCTTCAAGAAGGAGGGCAGGCTAATATCGTAGATGATGATAGAGGGTGGGATAGGGACGCCTCAAGAATTTTCTCTATATCTTCCATGTATAAATGGCTCAACGATGGAGGTACGAGATGTCAAGTCCAATCTGTTATATGGGGGCCAAAGTTCCATTCAGAGTAAAAGTTTTTTGTTGGTTAGCTCATAGTAACGCGATCCTTTCCAAAATTAACCTGAAGAAGAGGATTACGCAGATTGATGTGACCTGCGAGACGTGTCGTTCTTCTGAAGAAGATGTGAACCACATCCTTTTTCGATGTCCCAAAGCTCGGCTTACTTGGGAAATTGTTTGTAGGGGTTTTGGGTGTAATCGGGTCCCTAACACAACCATTGACATTTGGGCGCATTTTAGAGAGTCGTACATCAAAATAGAAGATAGGAAGGCTTGGGACATAGCTTCAGCTGCCTCAATTTGGAACCTATGGCTAGAAAGAAATGATTTAATTTTTCGCAACAAAGTTTACAGATTTCCTTACACTATGAATAACATTTTCCTTCTCATTCATGATTAGGCAGGGGCTCAGGAGCAAACTAAGAGGATCAGGAACAGTGCAGGAGAGTAGAGTGTTTCGAGCAGAGTGGAAGGACCTAATCCTTGAGTCCTTCGGTGGTTTTATGTGTTCTCATATCTGTAGTTTCTATTTCGATGCTTGTCTTTGATGCTTTATTTTGGATCGTTGTTCTTACAGCCTATCTGTATTTTTAGTTTATTGTAATGCTCTGTTTCCTTAATCCTCATTAATGAAACGATGGCCTCGGCCATCTTCTTATCAAAAACAACAACAAAAAACAATATGCAGATGAACAACAAGTGACTGCTGGTGAAACTATATTGAAATTCTCCAATTCAATTATATATACAAACTATAAGCAGATGAAATTCTATATATATATACAAATAGCTGTTGTCGATTAAATCACTAATAGCCGTTGTCATGTACATACACAGAAAAAATAACAATAACAACTCATACAACGAGCAGGCCCAGATCAAACTGAATAAGGTATGAATTTCATAACATTTCTGGAAAAGTATGTAGGTTAATTTTGTACGAAAATGAAATTTTGTATTGTTACAAAGTAACCTGAAAACTTAAAGAATGGCACAAACGTGCAGTACCAAGTAACCAAAAATTGATATGCTGGAATTACCAGAGTAGAGTATAATGTCTTCCAGAAGATCTGTCAAAACAATATTCTACCTTCACAAACAACCTTTATTAATGAAGCTTTCCTCACAAAAAAAACAAAAAAATGAAAAACAAAAAAAAGGAACTTACATCATCTACCGGCAAGCTTCTCATTCTGGAAGACCACTTTTCACTTCCTTCCTATCCGCACCAAATACCTGCAGTAAAATTAGAGATTTACTGATTTCAGTATCACGATGAGAAAGCACAACATAGAGAACGACAAACTATTTGAATATTAATTATGTAAGAAATTTATGATGACAAGTTTGGAATTTTTTTCTGTATAAAAATTACACCCGAGTAAAAAGGCATTCTATAATGAAGCAAAAGAAGTCGGTTGTCGAAGAAATCTACTCCCAACTCGTAGTGCTAATAGCGGAAGTGCCACAAGCAATAGAAACTCCCAAGAAATAGATAAAGCAAGAACAAGCCACCACAATATATGGATCTCACAAGAACACAACCAATATGCAGAGATAACCAATACTTCTTATTCCCAAAGAAATACAAAGATTACAAAAGAGATTACAACTCTCAATCTCTCTCTCTCACCTTTGAAACACTCGGCACAATCTCTCTTGAAATTGAATAGTGATCAACACTAACCTAAACCTTAGGGTGCGTTTGGGAACCCAAAAAACTAGGGAAAGGAATGGAATACTGTGGATAAACCCATCTTATCCTATTCCACAGCTTGTTTGTTTTGAAAAAGAAAACAAAGGAAACAACTAAATTTTATTCCCTAGAGAAAGATTTTAGCCAATTTCTATTCCAGCTCCACCCCCCTCGGAAAGCTGCGTAAAGGAATGGAAATAAGATTTGAAGCACCACCCCCAATTTCTATTCCATTCCACCAGTTGCTAAACACACACAACTTATAAAATTAATTCATTCCTTTCCCTTTCTTTCCATTCCTCTCCATTCATTTTCATTCCATTCCTTTTCATTCCCCAACTTCAATGTTTCCAAACAGACCCTTAGAGTTTACGGCCATATATATAAACCCCAAGTAAACCCTAAAAGATATATTCAAATCTAGCAAATTGGGCCTTTATCCCGTAAGCCCAAAAGAACAACTCAGCGTAGTTGTCGGTCGACCGCACCCCAAGCCGGTCGACCGCATCGTGCAGATCCAGACCCAAGGGCTGACCGGTCAATCGCATCTCCCAGACCGGTCGACTGTCCCCTCCTCTGTTGGACGCCTACACTCGAAGAACTCCCAGTCGACTGGGTCGGTCGACCGCACCCCTAGCCGGTCAACCGCAACCCTCTAGACTTCTTTTCTTCTACTTGCTGCTTGTCTTCCCTTGCTTCTTTGTCTTCTCCTCTTCTTCTCCAACTTCAAGTACCCCGTACCTACATGTATTTGAGGCCACAATTCCTAACAATCTCTCACTTGGACCAAATACACCACGCTTCAAAGTTATTGCAATATTTTCTCGCATTATCTCTGCCATCTCCCACTTTCATAGAAGACCCAAATACTCCTCACTCTCATGAAGAGCACCTCCGCCACTCCATCACGTGGAGTGTGCCAACCACCCCTCATCGCCTCGTAAAGGATGTGCTCCACCAATCGCATAGAGCACGAATACCGGAAAAACAACCTCTCGTGTCGGATTCCGTGTTATGAGACTCCCCACATCGCAAGATCTTCATCAACACCGGACATGGTTCGAAGCCCCTCAATGCACCTTCTGCACTAGAAACCTCCGTAGACGACACCTCCACAAACTCCGCAAACTGTTCAACCCCTACAGTTCCAATTCGGTTACCCTTATCGACATCACCTCGCATATCGATATCAGTGCTCTTTATCACACAAGAGCGACTTGAAGCTTCAACTGCCAATTCGCAAAGTACCCTCACCGCAGCAATATCTTGCCCACTAGGATCACTTCCATGTCCAGCAACTCCCACTAAATTAGTAACCTCTCCTCCACAACTGAAAGAACTCGATTGCACCCCCCACAATCTACTACTCGATTCCGGCTGAGAGTCAACTACAGAAGAAACGCCCCTACGTCTCTAAGAAAATAAAGTGTTCCCTCACGCTTCCCTTTTGTAATCACCCTTGAACCTGCAGCTATGCACCACTCCCCACTACCAACTACAGTAGACAACCCCTCCTTGTCTAGCCTTCCAATCGAGATAAGATTTTCTTTCAAGTCTGGAACATGCCTTGTCTCTCGCAAGACAAGACTTCTCGGAGTGCAATGAAAATAAGCCCCCGAATCAATACACCAATTTTGAGTGCCCAACTCCTCCCGAGCTGATAAGCATAACTCCTCAACAAGCCCTCCTTGGACTTCCTTTGGGTTATCTCTCTTCAGTTTCTCCTGCTTCTTCTTCATATAAGCCTTGCAACTGCGCATCATGTGACCTTTCTTGTGACATACCAGCACTCAGGCCCATGTCCCCCATCGCTGTCATCAAACCCACTCTTAGATGAACTACTCTGATCCTTTCCTATTCGACTGCTCTTAGATTTCCCACGTCTCTTCTCAACGTACATAGCAGAATCTCTAGAAAATGATGATGGATATCCCCCGTTTCTCACCCTTCTCACCTCCTCGTTCAGAATGATACTCACCACATCCTGTAGAGTCTCCGAATCTGTCATAGTACCTGTAATAGTGTAACGCCCCGAATCCCAACTCACTGAATTCGAGATGTTCTACAGGATCTTTTCACTTTCTTTAGTACAATTTTACAAGGAAATTCAAACTTTTCTTCATACATCAGAGTTACATCAAAATTACATCTTTCTTTTACACAGCGGAAGCAAAATATACAACGTTTACATAAATGAACAACAACATAACAAGATCTTTATGCATCCATTCCTCTTTACATGTAATTTACCTGCATACAAACTGTGGGTACGTCAGTTTATTCAACCGACGATAATTATACATGGCCATCCTCTCTATGCCAGAAACAGTATAATGAATCTCATTTCTTACAAATCACAAACTTGTTCAATATAAGCATGTAAAACAAAAGGGAACTCTTAATGATGTCGTGTCGTGATTGTGCACTTAATTCTTAATGCAATTTATTTAATTTACATGACACTAATGCGCACTTGTTCGAATTCTATGCATCCCATACTACATAGGTTCGAGGGCAAGCCTCTTAATCGTTCTTCATTTTTTGTAGGGTTCAATCCCTCGCCATGACTTACTCTACTTCTGTAATTTCATTGAGTATCCTAGATGATTCTATGAGTACAAGCATGTATCCTGGCCTCTGGAGTAGAATTTCGCGCCATGTCTTGACTCATCAAGCATGCATTCTGCGACAATTCAGCCTCTTTCCTGAACACAATCCTCTTGCAGTCACCAAAACATCCCACAAGCGTGACTAAAGTCCGATCATTACTGAGTTGTGCCCGCGCCATGTCTTGACTCATCAAGCATGCATTCTGCGGCTCACACACCCGCACCGTAAACCCTAGTTCTCATACTCATGTTTTTCTCTCACCTTCATCACCTCTTCACTATGCACTAAATATTAGAATCATGAATATAAATCAAGCTCTAGAGTTAGCCTCTCCACCAAACCGGACTTATCATTTCATTTCAATACATGACCAACCTTGGTCTTTCAATTCTCATTTCATTTCATTCATTTCACTGCCGGGGGAGACTTAGCTACTCTCGGTTTCAATTTACAATTCACAACTTCCAATTGAGCGCTTCAGCTCATCATTCAATTAGAGTCTCACAGATTTTCTCATCATGATCTTAGCCTTTCATATCCATTTAATTCTCAATTCCCATTTATGATTCATTTTACATAATTCACACAGTTATAAAAAGAGTTCATAGAATTCGATCATAAAGTTCACAATTGCCAACAGCAAATAAAAAATGAAATTCATACATATCAAAATCCACTCTGTACAGTCGACTTGGAAGAACACCAGTCGACTCATACAGTAATACAGGTTCATCATAGTTACTCGGGATAGTCGACTGCTGCACACAGTCAGTCGGCTGTCCCGCAACTTTTCATGTTCACAGTGTCATCCACATGACAGTCGGCTGTTCACTCACCAGTCGTCTGTCCTGGGTTTTTCAACAGCACAATTCTAAGTCCAGCTCAGTCGACTGGCTACACGCATTAAGTCGACTGATCAGTTCTATAATTCAAATTAAAAGATTATCTAATGGCCTTTATATATTCTTGCATCATGATGTCAGTTCACAATACACATATATTCATGTTTCATAAACACAGAGTCTCTTCTTGTACAGGAACCTCACAAATATGGAATTTCAAGTTGCTAATATACTCTTTTCTTTGAAGATGTACTTTAAACATGCATTCATACTGCTCATCACTTCCTTACGAAGATGAAGATATAAATCTCAAGTCATCATACTGGGTCAACATAATAGAACATCTCATTATATGGAGTTCCAATTTAATCATAATTAAAATGAAGCACCAGTCGGCTGAACACAGTGTCAGTCGACTGCTTCGACAGTTCTTAATTTGTTTAATCATCGCTAGTTCTTTTCATCCAATTACCTCCCCTCCATCATATGTGTCATAGGGAAATTTACAACTTAGTAATTACACCATTTCGTCTATTTGCATACAGTTTATCACCACATCACAATTTAATAGTCTCGTACCAGTCGACTTATCTATACGACAGTCGACTGTACCGACACAATTTATCTTATTATCAACAGCATGTTCATGGCAATTCTACGACATTGAATTCACATTTCACAATATGGCAGCAATCATAACCATCATAGTATATTTCCTACATTAGAAGTCCTGAGAAATACCCACCTTATATGAAGAAATAATCGAAATCCCGCAAAAACTTCTCAATATAGCGAACGCCTCCTTGCTCCTTGCACCTTGTTCCACAACGAATCCTCAGAATGCTACCTGGCTTCCACAGAAACGCTCCCACACACAAACTCACAGAATGCCTCTCTTACAATAATAACTTTAGTGTAAAAGAGATAGGGAATGAGAGGGGTATTTATACTAGATTATAGGTGGAATGGAGGGTTAGGATGCACTAGGGAGTTGGAGATCAAGAGCTAGGATTCATTCGGGAGTTGAGAAACTACCCACACCTCAAGAGTAACCACCCATGACCTAACCCACTACCCTACTCACTACCGGCCACCAAGAGGGTGTTCAATGCACGTGTACACTGAGTGCACGTGTACTCACAAACCACACCACATGATTTGTACACCAAGTACCCGGATAAATAAAAAGAAAAATGCTACACATTACAAGTGGTAGGAAATAATAAAAAGTTAGATTTATGGGCTTAAATCCATTTGGGCAAAAAATATTTTAAAAGGAAAATAAACAAATTAACATTGGGCTTTTAAGAAAATGTTTTATAGAAAAATACACTTAATTCATCATGTTGAGAAATAATAGTCAACATGCTACACAAGCATACCATATGTAAAAATAAATAATCTTTCATATATTTGAAAAATCAGGGTATTACAAATAGTCTGTTCCACCGTACCATAACTATCGGGTAAAGTAGATAGAAGTAACAATGACTGCCCCCTCTCTAAAAACTTCAAACCTGCAGCTTCTATCGGGTTGTAAACCATACAGTAATTGTTCACATGCTCTACTACTGAATCCCCTTCCTTCAACTTCATATTAACTAATTTCTTCAGATGAAGAATTTGATTAGATGCCGACAGTTTCTCATACATATCCGTGAGAATCTCCATAGCCTCCTTTGTGGTCTTTGCCTTCGAGATATGAAATAACGCCTTCCTACTCAGTCCCAACTGAATCTGTCCCAGCGCCTTCTGATCCAAACGATTCCACTCTGCCAAGACCTTCACATCCTTGTCTGCACCTACCGGCTTCTCATCAAACAACGAACCATCAAGATCTTTCTGACGAAGATACGCTATCATCTGAATCTTCCACATCGCGAAGTCACTCCCATCAAATCTCTCGATCTTCATCTTGTTATCGGCCATCTCGAACCAACTGCTCTGATACCACTTGTCGGAGAAATCTACTTCCAACTCGTAGTGCTAATAGCGGAAGTGCACCACAAGCAATAGAAACTCCTAAGAAATAGATGAACCAAGAACAAGCCACCACAATATATGGATCTCACAAGAACACAACTAATATGCAGAGATAACCAATACTTCTTATTCCCAAAGAAATACAAAGATTACAACTCTCAATCTCTCTCACTCTCACCTTTGAAACACTCGGCACAATCTCTCTTGAAGTTGAATAATGATCAGCACTAACCTAAACCCTAGAGTTTATGGCCATATATATAGCCCCCAAGTAAACCCTAAAAGATATATACAAATCTAGCAAATTGGGTCTTTATCCCTTAAGCCCAAAAGAACAACTCAGCGTCGGTGTCAGTCGACCGCACCCTAAGCCGGTTGACCGCATCGTGCAGATCCAGACCCGAGGGCTGACCGGTCGACCACATCGCCCAGACCGGTCGACTGTCCCCTCCTCTATTGGACGCCTACACTCGAAGAATCCCCAATCGACTGGGTTGGTCGACCGCACCCCTAACCGGTCGACCGCAACCCTCTAGACTTCTCTTCTTCTACTTGTTGCTTGTCTTTCCTTGCTTCTTTGTCTTCTCCTCTTCTTCTCCAACTTCAAGTACCCCGGGCCTGCGTGTATTTGAGGCCACAATTCCTAACATCGGTTTCGTCATTACCTCTACACCAAATCCTTTAACGTATACATTGGTAAACATATCAGAAGGATCAGGCATCGGGCTTTCCTGTAAAGATGAGAGATGCATATTGAGAAGCATATCCAAATAAGTTTATAAGGCCATGCACTTGGTATGAAAGCACTAATTGTCTTGAACTGCTATAAAGACAAGCCATGTTGCTCGGTTAGGAGGTTTACCTTGGCCTTAGCAATGGCTTCATCAACTTCCTTCCTGACTTGTTTCACAACATCCTGTTTTAAAGATATTTGCACGGTAAGAAGAATTAAGGAGAAACAATTCCTAGAAGCAATGATAAAATGAACAGGATAATCTGTTCTAACAATGTACTAATACTGTGTTGTGGTTGCTTGAAAGAAAGAAAAAATAAGCAGCAGTGAATATAAACTATTACCTTGAGTTCTGCAGGAGTGGCTAGATCATGGACTAGTGTTAGTTCTCTAACTCTTTCAATTGCGGTAGGTGTGGTAGGTGCTCCCAGGGTCTGACATGGAATGACCGTGGTATCGGTAAGTATCCATTTTGAGAATCTATAAATTGATTTCAGATAAGGCTCAATTAAATACATGGAATAAATTATCCTTTTAGAGAAAGAAGCAAAAGGAGCTGGTCAATAGAAAACAGAAACATGAAGAACATATTCCACCACCAAAACCACCATTTTGACTAATCAATTCTAGCAATAATCATCTGCCCCTCTCACTTCAACTAACGGAATCAATCTTTTCCTCTCATTCATTTCCTCTCTTTCCCCCTCCCCGGCAAACATATTCCTAAAAATGGTCAAGTATACTTCTCAACCAAAAGCTTTATATTACCAATGTTCCTCACTACCGTTCATAGCAAAAAACAATAACACCTAATGACTGCTCCACAAGCAACAAAATTGACATCTTTAGTCCATACCAATATAGATCTTACCTTTACTGTTTTAGCTCCATTCACTGCCAGAGATGCAATATAATCAAATAGCGGAATCTAGCATTAACTAAGGTGGTGAAAAGTGAGTGCACTTACATAAACAATTACAAACTTCCAGAACATTGCTATTAGTTACTACCTTAGATACACAAGACCAAGTTGCCATGTAATTTCATCACATATCACAACTTTTATTTTGCTTTTTAACATCTTCTTTCATCTTTAAACCTTTTGTGTCATGAATTTCATCACATGTTATATTCATGATCATCGTACCTAAATTTGTTATGAGAGAATATAGTTCTTTAATACACATTCTAGTCCTTCCAATACAAAAGTACAATATGCATGATGCCTTGGCAGCTGCCTTTCTCAAGTTTAGAAATAGCAAGGGATTTCCAAAACACTTGTTGATTAATACTATGTTAATTTAAAAAACTAACAACGTTATGTCCTTCACTTATATTTGCTGAAAAGAGGGAAGTTAAGAGCAACAAATAGGACAGAAACAAGCAACTGTAAAACAAGCCAACCTTTATTAAAGATTAACTGTTATATTCAAGTAACCAATTACTCAAAGCAACAGAAGTATAAACCTCTAAGCTCCACTAATACTAAGACAACCCATAATTGTATAAACAAAAGTTGCATCTGTTATTACATGAATTTGATAACATTGAGAAGAGATTAGGATCAGATCTAATATCCCACATAATCCCCACATATATCAGAGTTCACCCTTACTCTTTTTAGGACTCAGAAGAAGCAAGGTTTCTGCATCCCTAAATTTCACTGATATTTAATTCACTGATAATATCAAAAAAGACTTCTACAGCAAAAAATACCTTGATATGTTGCTTAATGGTGACACAAGGAAACCAGAATCGAAAACAATCAGTAAGTTGCACTCCCTTTGTCACGCCCCGCTTCCAAAAATACGGGAATACGAGCACGTAACGAAGGCCCAGCGAATGATTATACATCATCCATAAGCTGTAACAGATTAACTCAACAATATACAAGAGAATATAACCACGCAAGAGAAAATAATAACCACATAAACAATGAATAAACTCCAAAATAATCATGAAATAAATTTACCAAATAATAATCCAACATCTGGGATAAAACAAACTTCGGATCATAAAAGCCCAAGAATACAAAGTATGCTAAAAGCAAAACAATAAACAAATAACCAAAGATAGCTATAGCAGTCTAATGATCCAGCTCCGATCTTCAAAGAGTTTGCTCACCAAGTTCTTTTGGTATTGCTCCTTCGGTACCTGCAAACTCTTGATCTAAAAAGAAAGAAAAGAGTGTCCTTAGAGCAAGTCATGGACAGTAAGTAGAGAAAAACAAAGGATAAAAGAAACCTGAATATAAAAGAAAAGGGGTAGGATCAAAATCAAATAACAAAGCAAAGAGCAGACAATAATATCAAAGGTCTACAGTTAATCACCCATGTAATGAGTGATGTCAAGTCAAGTTCAATACAGGATCAAGTATGCAGGTTATTAATCATTTTATTAGCCTATCTAGAGCACGTACTACTGCATCCCATACTACAGGTTCGGCGCAAATACACAGTGAACGTTTTAGACTGATGGTGAATTCACGGATCGTGTACTCGGCATAACAAGATAACAAGATAACAAGTATTTCTCCACCTTCCAAGTCAAGATTTCTCCTCCTTCCATGTCAAGTGTTCATGCGAGCAAGAAGGCCTTTACCGAGTACATTTTCCGATCGTTCACTACCAAGTCTACCCATAATATCCCAGCTTGTTAATAGTTTATTTTTATCCTAGGTGAGCATGCAAGAAGGTGTCAATGTTGTATGATACTAAGTATGACTAATTCTATTCATTACAGACAAATCATGTAGCAAACAAGTCATTTATACACACATCACATGATCAGGACAGCATGACCTTGCTGTACTAAAATATGGATTACTGCTACTACAGAAAAGCAAATATTCATCCGTCAGAAGTTCTAGAAACTAGACTTCCACCCGGTTCCACCAAATATATATAAGGCATATAAAAGGTACAGAAGCTAGAGTGAAAACTTTATTCTATTCAGATTTTATGTTCAGGCAGCATGATGTAACTTATGTTCACGTATTTGTTTCAGATCAGAAAACTCATCAAATAAATCTATAAAAATTCTGGGTCATTCCTACATATGTCTAGGTTCAGCCTAATTTATTTCAGATTTTTATTTTACAGTGAACATGGTCAAATTAATTATAGAACAGCAGGATATGCATGCATTTGTGAATCTTAAAATTCTGACACAGCTGCACTAAAATAATGATATCTAACAGATTACACATCGGAATTCAAATCCACAAAAAAGGTAGTAAACTAGACATCTGAGGCTAAATTTCATGTTCAGAAAGTTATTTCAAAATATGAAAGCAACATGGTGAAAAATCTGATTCAAAATGGAACAACTAGCAGTCCAGAATTATATTTTGACATGAATAGGCAACAATTAAATCATACAATCATATATTTCATGCAAATTAATAATCGAAGTGATGAGGACATCAATTTTATTTAGTTTAGGATTTTATTTTAGTACCATATTTATTTTTTTGGCAATTATAGCCATATGTAAAAAGAAATTATGCATTAGAATATTTTTGAGATTTTGAGAATATTCTGAGATTTGTATCTTGATTTGTTCTGAGCCTATATATAGGCCTTGAAATTAATGAGAAAGATGTGTCATTCTTGATTAAATGAGTTTTTGCTCTTCCTCACTCTCTGTGTGATACAAGTGAGATCCAAATTATTAGGGTTTGTAATAAATCCTAAAACAATTTTAGCGTTAGTGATTAACTCTAAAATCTACCCACAAAAAAAATCTCCCAAATAAAATAACCCAAACCCTAATCCCTAAATCAAAACCCTAATCTCCCTTCGCTACCCTTCTTCTTCCCCACTTTCTCCGACCGAACACCTCACCACCCCTCCCTCCTCCGTCGCGACCCCCGTCGACCACCCCTCTCACCTCCACCCCAAATCGCGTCGCCCTCGGTCCCGCTCCACCATAACACCCTCGTCGTCGCCCTTCACCCTCGTCCTCGCGACCCCCCATCGTCGGATCCCCTATATCCGAACCCATCTCCATCATCCTCCATCCTCATCCCCGATCACCCCAGACTCCATCGTCAACCTCCTCAACCCCTGAACCCATCGAAGCTCTCCCTCAATTGACCCCCCGATGCTGCCCTGCGTCGCCGCCGTCGACGCCGCCCCCGTTAGCCGACGCCAGCCCAAATCTGCCAGCCTCGCTTTTGCTGCCATTGCTCTTGAAGTTATTGCTGCCATTGTTGTGCTCTTCCAAGATCTACGCTGATTTCTTCGAACCCTCGGTATACTCTTTTCAATTCTCAAATATTTGTGTTATACTGCTTTGTTATCTCTATCATATTATTCCATTTAACGGTCGACCACAAATATTGAGATTGAGCGTTCCACTTGCCTAATTAGAGTACAAATCAGTATTGAATCTTTTACTTGCTAAGAACGCTTAGGAAGTTAATCATTGATTGTTAGAACTGAATTATTAATTGGGTTTATGACACTTAATTCAATTCTTGAAAATCCATCAAACCGATTAATTGTTTAAAGTTCCAACTTTGATCCGCATTACATGTTGGTAAAATTAATCCATTAAGAATCTTGGGAACTCTCTATTTAGGGTTAGTTTTACATCATTTTGGTATCAGAGCGAAGGTTCTTAAAACCCTAGTTCTTGCATCATTTAGGCATTATTTTTGCATTCATTTAGAGTCTTTTATTTTATTTTCTTTTGTTCTTTTAGATCACTTCAGATTTATTTATAAAAAAATAAAAAATAAAATAAAAAAAATAAAATAAATTAGGACACACGACTCCTAGCTTTCACTTTTGGTAAATGCGCCTTTGCAGCACCATCACAGATCCTGAAGAGCCTTTCTTATCCCTTCCAAATCACCCAATTAGGAACCCTAGACTTCCCCGACCTGAAATGGACAACTCTGATATTTCCACTACCCTAGCTGCCATTCAAGCACCTCTTGCTAATATCAATCAGAGGCTTGAGAAAGTAGAATTAAATCAAACTGTTGCCCCTAAGCTTCATGTTGGTCGTCAGATCCCTCAAGGGAATGTTCGTGATGATCGACGTCAAGAACGTGACCCTGATGAACAATATAAGAAGAACGTTAAGGCTGACGTTCCCCATTTTGAAGGCCACATGGAACCCCAAGCTTACCTCGATTGGATCTGTGCCATGGACCACTACTTTGTGTAGTTTGACATGAGCGAAGCCCTGAAAGTTAAATTTGCCACGATAAAATTGACTGGGAAAGCTCAACAACACTGGACCAATCTTGAACACGCCCGCAGAGGCCGAGGCCTAGCACTCATAGCCACTTGGGAAGACATGAAAGAGAAGCTCACTAAGAGATATATACCGTTATCGTTCCACACCCGATTGCTAGATTTGTGGAACCAACTTTATCAAGGAAGTAAATCCACACAAGAATATGTTGATAAATTTGATGACTTCCTTATTCGGTGCAATGTTTTAGGTAAAGAGAGTGAAGAACAAACTCTCTCTAGGTTCAGGGCTGGATTACGAGCCGATCTGAGGAACGAGCTAATTCATAGAAATGTGGAATCATTAGCGGCAGCTTAAGCTCTTGTCCTCGATATGGATTCCCTTAAAGCAAGTTCCCATTACAAGTCTAGCAATTCGATGGATCATTCCTCCAGAATGAATTCTCCTGATCCCTCTAGACCTGAACACTCCTCTATTCAGTACCCTAACAAGTCTTACCCAAACAAACATACTTCAAATTCCTATCCACATAGTAATGACAACACGGATACTAAAAGAGACTATTCTAAGATTGATCTTCTCACTAAGTGTTATAAATGTAAGGGATATGACCATGTTGCTGAAATCTGTCCCAGCCCAAGTAGGATCAATATAGTAGATGGTACCGCAGTCATCGCTAATGAGCCCGACAATAATTTTACCTATGAACCTAATGTAAGTGATGACTTTGATGAAAAAGAGAATGACCAGTCTCTCTTGTATTCACTCTGTCCAGTCACCTCCATTGAGTGTACTTGAGTCACCCACCCTTTCCTAATTCACTTGGCAGCCTATAGATTTTATCCATGTGTTAGAACATCCTAGAGTCACAGAGTCTGCACCCACATTTGCATATCACATTCATGACTTGCATAGAGAAATTTCCAAGGAACTTAATGAGAATAATTTTAACTACAAGTTAATAGCAGATACTAGAAGGAAATTTATAACTTTTGAAATTAGTGACGAGGTGATGGTTCGGATTCATCCGGAACGGTTTCATATTGGACCCGTTAAGAACTTGAACATACTAGCTGCAGGTCCATTTAAGATTCTACAGACAATCAATGATAATACCTATGTCGTTGACCTTCCTGGAGGCTTTGGCATAAGACTTTCAATATTGAGGATCTAGTACTCTATGAAGGCTCAAAATTCAACCATAAAAATTTTCTTATAGATGAACCCACCCTGCAGCCTAATGGTGAGATTCCCACATTTACCCTTCACCTGATACTATTCAGCCACCGACAGAAGAATTGAATAATATTTTAGATGATCAGATAATTTCTACAAGAGATGGTGGTATGCACAAGTATTTGGTGAGGTGGAAGAACAAGCCGAAGTTGGATGACACTTGCAGTTATCGTGAGGAGCTCCCGCAACTGGATCTAGATCTTTTGGAGCACCATGACAAGATCACCTGTTTTGGCTCGACTGGGTTGAGCTCTCTCCCACCCGGAGAGAATGATGAGGACATCAATTTTATTTACTTTAGGATTTTATTTCAGTACCATATTTATTTTTGACAATTATAGCCATATGTTAAAAAAATTATACATTAGAATATTTTTGAGATTTTGAGAATATTCTGAGATTTCTATCTTGATTTGTTTTGAGCCTATATATAGGCTTTGAGATTAATGAGAAAGATATGTCATTCTTGATTTTAAAAATTGTGTTAAGTTTTTGCTCTTCCTCTCTCTTTGTGTGATACAAGTGAGATCCAAATTATCAGGATTTGTGATAAATCCTAATATAATTTTAGGGTTAGTGATTAACTCTAAAATCTACCCACAAAAAAATCCCCCAAATAAAATAACCTAAACCTTAATCCCCATATCAAAACCCTAATCTCCCTTCACTACACTTGTTCTTCCCCACTTTCTCCGACCAAACACCTCACCACCCCTCCCTCCTCCGTTGCGACCCCCATCGACCACCCTTCTCACCTCCACCCCAAATCGCATCGCCCCCGGTCCCGCTCCACCTTAACACCCTCGTCGTCACCCTTCACCCTCGTCCTCGCGACCCCCCATCGCCGGATCCCCTATCTCCATCATCCTCCATCCTAATCCCTGATCACCCCAGACTCCATCCTCAACCTCCTCAACCCCTGAACCCATCGAAGCGCTCCCTCAATCGACCCCCCGACACTGCCCTGCGTTGCCGCTGTCGATGTCGCCCCGTTAGCCGACGCCAGCCCAGATCCGCCAGCCTCGCTTTTGTTGCCATTGCTTTTGAAGTTGTTGCTGCCATTGCTGTGCTCTTCCAAGATCTACGCTGATTTCTTCAAACCCTCGGTATACTCTTTTCAATTTTTAAATATTTGTGTTATACTGCTTTGTTATCTCTATCATATTATTCCATTTAACTGTCGACCACAAATATTGAGATTGAGCGTTCTACTTGCCTAATTAGAGTACAAATAAGTATTGAATCTTTTACTTGCTAAGAACGCTTAGGAAGTTAATTATTGATTGCTAGAACTGAATTATTAATTGGGTTTGTGACACTTAATTCAATTCTTGAAAATCCATCAAACCGATTAATTGTTTAAAGTTCCAACTTTGATCCGCATTACATGTTGGTAAAATTAATCCATTAAGAATCTTGGAAATTCTCTATTTAGGGTTAGTTTTACATCACGAAGTCTTCTTAGGTGTTTAACATGCAAAATGCTAGTTCTCAGATGAAATTTCACAGGCATGGTAATCAATTTATCAAATCAAATCAATCTAACATGTCTAATACATCAAACAAGTCTACAATATGGATCTAGTTATTTTCATGTAAATGTGCATATGCATGAAATAATAGGGACTAGGTTTTAGATCAAAGAGAGTGGCACAATGTTAAGAGTATGTCGGGTTAGCTCGTGTAAACCCTCGATAAACTTAACAGAATTGTCAAATACAACATGATAAGGACGGGATCTACTTGCAGAGATCAAAGGAATCTTGAACAAAATAAAATACTAGTTCAAGAAGAGACTTGCCTGTTAGACGGTTAATTCGAATAACTAGAATAACAGGATAAGGATCCCGGGCGACGAACCAAAACATAGGCGAGACACGTGCAAAATACCAAACAGCAAGAGAAACAAAACAGCAAGCACCCACGCACAAAACAGCAAACGGCAGATCAGATCTGCTAAGCCCAGAACACCACACACCAAAAACAGCCACTGTGGTTTCGTCTCCTCCAACGCAACGGGGAGAGAGAAAGAGACGGTGGGCGACTGTGATCGGGAAGCGATGGCAGCGGCGACCACGATAAGGGCTGCGACGGCAGTGCTGCGGTCGGGAAGCGATGCAACGACCAGGGCTCGATGGCGTTCGAGCGACTCTGTTTCGCTCCGAAAACAAAGGAGGTGAAGACAGCGGGGGCTTCGGGGCTTAGACGACGATGACGACGAGGCGGAAGGGTCTGCGGTGGACAGCGGTGAGGGATCGACGTGGCAATGGACGATGAAGACGGTGATGGAGCAATGGGTAATGGGTTCGGGTTGAGAAGTTTGGGTTCTACAGCAATGGGTGACGGGGATGGGGAGAGGGCGACAAGATGGAGGATGGAAGTCGAAGGTGGTCGCAGCGACGGGAGATTGGGTTCAGCAGGTGAAGACGAAAACAGGGAGAGGAGCAAGAGGGATGAACAGTAATGAGGATTAAAAAATAGGATTAGGGGGGGTTAATGATGACTGAGGGAATAATTGGGGTTAGGGTTAATTAAATAGAGATTAGTATTTATAGGGGAAAAGTAGGATATAGGGTTATTGGGTAATTGGGTTTAGACCCAGAAAAAATAAAAATAGATTTGTTTATGAATATGATTGATCAATATAAACCCAAATACAAAAGAATAGGATATCTAGTAAGATATGGTTTATAACAAAAATACAATTTGTATCACATTACATAAATTATTTGAAACAATTAAAAATACAATTATTAAATAAGAACGGATTTGTTTTAATAATTGACTGACGGAGAAAATAATAATAACAATAGTAAAAATAAATAATTCCAAAACAATAAGAATAATAATAATAACCATGTCAATAAAAATAACAAAACTAATAATATCAATTAATAATAAAAATAACAATAAGAATAAAATACTAAAACAACAATAGAAATTATCAGAGCAATTATATAAAAATAGGAATTTGTTGCAATAGTCGAATCAATGATAATATTTTTTAGGGTTAAAATGTGAATAGTTGATCAAGTAGAAATGAAAACAAAGTTTATTCGAAATAATTATAACTATTGTTTAAAAAAATGCTTTAACATAAAATCCAAAACGAATTTAACAATTAACGAAGTTATAAATATCGAAATACAGAAAATACTCATAAAATACGTATTTGCAGAAATGGGGGTTACAAATCCTACCCACCTTACAAAAAGAATTTCGTCCTCAAAATTCATTCTGATAGGCACTACGGCAAAACAAAAGCAAACTAAAGAAATAACACGGCAGGAAAATTAGAAAAAGCGCTCTCAAGTGATGGAAGCACCAGAATAAGAAAAAAACATAAATAAAATTGATGTAGAATAATAAATCGACAGAAAAAGGACGAACAAGAACTGAACAATGCAAAGAGAAGGAACAACAAGAGAATCCTGGGATCTGTGGGTTATGGACCCACCACGCTTCCGCTGCGCTACTTCGATGGTGATGTCCCAAGCAACTTGCATGTCGCTGTAGGCCACATGACACCAATCGACGAACCGAGCAGGAAGACAAGAATGAGACACCAGGATCAAAGAGAGTATGGGCTCAAGATAGATATAAGCAATAATGCAAAATGAATATAAAGTTTTGGGCTTCAATTTAAATAATTAAATGATATAATATAGATCAAAACTAATGGGCTTTAACAAAAATAATAACAACAAATATTAATAATAAAAATAATAATATCAATAATAATAAAAATAATAACAACAACAATAATAAAAATAATAATAACCATAGTAATAAAATAATAATAACAATAATAATAAAAATAATAATAACAATAAAAAAAACAATAATAATAACAGTAGTCAAGATCATCATAATCATACTGGTAATAGTAATATAATAAAATAAAATAAAAATATTAACAATAGTGACAATAATGATAATACATACATGACAAAATATGATTCGACACATTCATGAAAATAATGCAATAATAATAATAATAATATTAACAATACTAATAATAACAATAATAATAACAATAATAACAGCAATAATAATATTAAAAATATTAACAATACTGGTAAGAATAATAATGCAAGACGGAATATAATTTGGGTTCAACATTTTTTTTGGAAGTAGTTCAATATTAACAACAATAATAAAATAATGAAAACAACAATAATAATAGCAATAGCAGTAACAATAATCTCTAATATTATAATGGGAGAAGGTCTTAGTCTCATTGGTAAATGTTTTGTCATTCTACCAACCCGTACAATATACATGCAATTAAAACCCAAACTCATCGAATCCATACACCGCACGTGCATTCAACAAAACCCCCAACCCTCACCCGCACGTCTGTTCCTCTCCCTCTCTCTCAAAAAATCAACCCCACCCGCACGTCTCTTCCTCTCCCTCTCTCTAAAAAAAAACAACCCCGCTGCCCACCTCCGCCACCCGCCGTCGTTGCGTCGTACCTCCGCCATCTGCCGCTCCGCCATCGACCGCTCTGTACCGCCAATGCTTCGCCAATTGCCGTAGCTTTGCTAGTCGTCGTCGCCGCTCTTTAGCCCCATCGCCACCTCTCTCTTTTTTAGGGTTTAAATCCAAAAAAAATCCCAACTTTGCCCTGAATTTATTGTTCATTAGATGTGAAGAAGTGAGACATCGGTCGAGGTCGGTCCCCCCATTCAACCCTTCTCAGGTGATCCCAAAGCTCCCATCTTTACCCATTTCAGTTTTGTAAAAATCAGTTTTTTGTGTGCATTTTTGTGAATTTTTAGGGGTTTTTTGGGTGGGTTTTTGATAAAGTTTTGCTCTTTTTTGTTGGCATTTTAGTTTTCTGATGTGAAGATTTTGTTCTGGAGCTGCAATATTTATGAATTAGGTTTTAATTTTATGTTTAGTGTTAATTTTGTTGCCATTTTCTTTCTTTCTTTCAAATACTGTGAGCATTATAAGTAGTCAATTAAGCAATTTGGAAGTTACCATTTGATTCGGAAACCCTTGAAAAAGTCATCAATTTTGAGCTGAATTCAAACCCTAACACAAAATTTTAAAAACCCATCATTCACAATCACAAAACAATGGCAAAACCATTGAGGAAGAGAAGGAGAGGATGAAATGAAGTAACCTATACTCAACTCTGCAGACATTCTTCCACATCATGTTAAAGGCGCAAGAGCATACAAGACTGTCTGGATTTTACTGATTTTCGATGCTTATGTAAAGTACCATCTAAAGGTATGTTTCCAGAGTACCATACTATTGTTGTATCATGCATAACTCATAAAAACAACACAACTAGACCTTGACAAAAATGTTATCAGTGCACCAAAGGTTCTATACGAAGAAAGATGAGGCAGCGCATGGACAGCTAATCAGTTGCAATCTCACTTTCTCGAAACTACTATTCAGTTGCAATGTCCATGATGAATTTCATTGTTGAGATTTCATATTAGAGAATAGCAATTAGAGAGAACTATTGTTTCTTTATATAAATATTTTTCCTTTCTCAATGATACTACTTAGTTTCTATGCCTATGGTGATTTTCAGTGTTGGAATTAGATATTATGGATGAAGATATTAATTTTTTTCATTCTATAAGTTCTATTTATAAGCCTCATTCAGGTTCTTATTTCTATTTTTTCATTTCTCAATTTGCTATGCCCATGGTGATCTTCATTGTTAAAATTAGATATTATGGATTAAAATGCTGATGAACATTCTCTGATTATAGCCGCATTAAATTGAATAGCATTCATGTGTTTTACCTTTAAATTAGTAACAACATCAGCTTCTGTTGATTTAGCTTTTGCTTATAAATATGTCTGGTTCTGGTAGCTTGCATATGGTATACGATGAAGTTCAAGATTTCTTCTCATATTTTATTTATATTGATCTTATTATGATTAAGCTAGGGGAATTGAAGCTAGGAGAGTTGTTGGACAGCTGGACACACCCCCTCCTGGGCTGGATGAAGCAATTGCTATTTCAAAGGTATGATATTTTAACCGGGATATTAAATGGTTTTTGTTTACTTTAATGTTTATATTGTGACTTCTTAAAGTTGTTGAACTCCCTAATTTAGGCCTTCCTCCCAGGTCATGCAACTTAAAGTTGTTGAATTCCCTAATTCAGGCCTTCCTCCCAGGTCATGCAATTTGTTGAATCTCAATAGTACAATATGTTTAGCCGAATAGTCTTTGATACTGTTCCTACAGTAAGTTTAAAATTTATGAATATATATTCTTAATTGTACATATATGATACTATGCATAGTAGAGATTAAACCTGCAGTTTAAGTGAGGACTTCTATATGTATATAGAACTCAATAAAAAAGATACGGCTAAAAGGGTGAGGACTTTTATATGAATATATATTCTTAATTGTACATATATGATACTGAGCATATATTCTTAATTGAAAGAGATCGGCATGTAGCTGTTAGCATGAGTGCATGACTTCAAGAATGTAATATTGTCCCCAATTATTTTCCTTTTCATATTGACAGTATTTCTTATTTTTCGAAGGAGCACAAGATCTAATTTTGTAAAGGTGCTCTAGAATTCATATATGCAGTTTAATTTTCACTGATGGACAATGCATATCTTTGTTTAATGTAATAATGTACAAATTTTGTTGTGGACAGGTGTGATCTTGAATGTGTTGAGCTATCTTACTTGGACCTAAGATGCCTAAATCCGGAATCATATTTGTCATCATCTATTATGAATTTCTACATTGAGTGAGTTTACATCTGGGTAATTCTCAGCCGCTACTTTCAAGATCAGTTTGATATTTGTGCAGTGATGATGTCTTCTTAGTTTGATTAAACCTTTTTAAATGTTTGGAATTAAATTGGCAAAATCAATAATACAAAGAACTACGATAATAATAATTTTCACTCAAATCTATTGCACATTCCATGGGAAACTGATCAAATTTTATGACGGCAGATAATTCTATTTAGATGGCTTAAAATTAATCCTAGTAACTCGATTTTATTCTGAAATAATGAGGTAATAAAGTAACTCGGTTTATTGACTACATCACCAAATACCAGATTTTGGTTGGTCTGATACATCACCATCACCAATTTAAAATATGTGCAAACTGTTTTATCTTCATATGATCTGATCCATTTTCTTTCGGGTAATGGTAGGCGTTCCCTTACAATAAACAACATGGGGAACAACATGCAGGGTTTTGTAGACTCCACATGCATTAGTCTTACTGAGGGATCTACATATTATTTTTGTGCAGTATCGAAGTAGTAAAGAAGCAGTAGTGCAATTAGCATTACTCTTTCGTTTAACTTTTACAGTACTATGATTTATCCACAAAAATATATAATTGGTTCATGAAGAGAAAATAACCAGAAGTAACAGTACTACCAATCATCCCATTAAAATACAGGACCCAAACTCCAGGTTAAATTTACTCTTCATCTTTCACATCATAAGTACACACAATTAGAAAATGCTTTTATTAATTTCTTCTATGCTCTATAACGAAAAGCCTAATAGTATGAAATACTGGCCCAGCGTGAAACAATGTAATTTGCTAATGGGACAAACACATACCTAAACCATATCTATTTCCATTTGCTTGAATGTTTGATAATAATAATAAATCTTTCTTATGCAATAGAATTATTGCATTTCGTTATACTAAGGTTCTATATTTTCAACAGTGTATTGCAGAGTGGAAGGACAAACGAGTCCCCTTTGCTACTGGCTGCAGCCTCTTCGACTTCTTGAAAATCGAAGATGGATTTCAGATCAAGTAGAGATCAATAGCTCATTCTCTCAATTAATATTTAATTTAAAAGAATTCTAACAGATACAGAACACTCATGTACTTCAAATTTATTTGCAGAAGATCTATTTTGTACTTTGAATCACCACTGAAATCGGGGGAGTTTGTACTGGTAAGAAGTCAAACAAAAAAAATCAAACTCTGTACATAGCTGCGTGCAAGCTAATCATATGAATTTCTGGTCATCGAAAAATTTCAGGAACTGCTCAAATTCGTGAGTTTGCTCTGCGATAATTCCCAAATCAGGCTGACTGTAAGTTTATATATATGCATCAATAAAATCAGTCTAACGCTTATATATTGCTTACCAACAGTCTAACACTCATTTAATTTGATGACTATTCTTTTTTGGGGGCTTGCATCGCACGTGCAATATACTAGTAATAATAGGGAGAATGACCAATTGGCACCCAAAGTTACTCCTAATACTCTATACACACCTGAAGTTACGTTAATACCTCAATGAGACCCAAAGTTATCAAATTTGGACCTATAGGCACCCGCCATTAAAATCTCTGTTAAGTTAGTGGAATATTCGTGGTATATTTCTCTTAACGGGTTCATACCCGTTAAGAAGAATGTGAAAAGACGAAAATGTCCCCGCTCTCTTCATCTTCCTGGTTACGTCTTCCTCCCCTTTGTTAACCCTAATCAGCTAAATCAAAAATTTTTGAAATCCCAATTCGAAACCGTAAGTACTGTATATCTTTCATCTCTAATCTTCGACGCTTCGTACATCCTCAATCTCTGCCTCTTTTTTGTGAGCACTGATGTCGATGACCCACCTGCATCTAATGTCGAAATTCCATCTGAATTTGAGGAGTGGAGTTGGGTTATTGAAGTAGTGTATGCCATTTGACATTATGATATCAGAGAGAAGTGTTTGATTCTGAGTTGCAATTTTATCATGCAATATTGTTTAATTACTTGCAAATTATTTTGGATTCTTAGTAGGCAATGATGAGTCACACAAACTAGTCTTGTTTTTTAATTTTCTGATACTTAGTTGCTTGTTCTTGATTGTGGATTGTAATCATACGATATTGATGATCCATAATATGGGTTGGGAATTATCTTGATTGTATGCATGGGTGAACTGATCATATACTTCATCTTAGGCTTTTGCCTCAACTACTTCTCATATTTGGTGTTGATGTTGTACTATTAAAACCATTTTTGCCTAACTAGTTGGCATATATGGCATTAGAATGCAGCCCTATTGAAACCTTTTTTGATTCATCTACTTACATGCTTGTTCTTGATTGTGCATACAATGTTGGGTTGGGAATTAATATTGTTGCTACTCATCTTGCTGTCTTTGTAGGCACGGGTGAACTGATGTAGCACCTTTATCTGATTTAGCTGTTGCTGTTGCTGCCTCTGATATGTGATACCGTTATTGCTTCTGATTATGAATTGATATGTTGTTGCTTCTCCCTTTTGGTGTCGCTATTGATCTAATTGGCATGGCATTAGAATGCAGCCTTAGGGAAACCATTTTTGATTCATCTACTTACTTGTCTAATGTTGATTGTGGATGGAAATCATACAATGTTGGGTTGGGAAATAATAGCTGCTTCTTAACTGAACTGTGTTTGCCTTTTGATGCTGCTGCTTCTCATATTAGCTGCTGCTCTTGGTTGTTTTTGATTGTGTTGTTGCTGTTTCTGTTTTTTTTTGCAGTTGTTTTATCTGATTTTTTGGTGTTGCTGAAGTAGTTGGCATGGCATTAGAATGCAGCCCTACTGAAGACAATTTGTAATATATTTAATGAACTGATACTACTTTAGTAGGCAAATTAGATCTGTCCATGCTGATAATTGTGTTCTCAGCCTGCTAGTATATTTATAATTGACTGTTCAGCATCATGTACATACACATGCATGAATAATGTTACTGAACTCTTGTATTTTTGTGCGGCAGGCAGAAGACGAAGAGAAGCTGGGTTTTAGATTATTTTGCTGTGGTTGGCAGAAGTCGAAGAAAAAGAAGCAGCAGCAGTACATGCTGAAGACGAAGATATTGAAGAAGTAGACGAATCTGAAGAAGTATTAGCTAAATTGTACACAACATTTATCAGTTAGGCTGAGTGGAAGAAGTAGATTATCTGGCAAACTAATGTAGAAGAAGTCGATTAAGGAAAACTAATGTAGATTGTAATTTAAATTTTTATTAAGCCAAATTTTGGTTTATTAACAGAGAATTTGGATGTTCTTCATAATGTAAATGTTATTTACAATGCAATAAAAGATGAAGATTTAGAAATGTATCAAGTACTGTTGTCTTCCATCATACATTCAGTTTTTTTCCCCGAATTTGTTCATACAGCAATTAAGTGGATCTGGGAAAGGAAAACTAATGTACAATTTTCAGTTACGAAGGAAATTTTTTGGAATGCAAGAGTACTAAAATTTATGTTGGATCTGCACATTTGAACTGATCTTACATAGTAAAATATACATTTCAACTTATCATACATAAACAGTTCAAGTGATCATACATAGACAAATCAACTAATCAAACACATACACAAATTTTTTATAGATCTGCAGATTTGTAAAATTTTTGTTCATCATATATACAGATTTCATACATATCATACACATACACTGATCATACAGATTTCTGATTAAGCTATTCACATACACATACAAAATTGACATACACATACAAAATTGACTTACACATACACATACAAAATTGACTTACACATACAAAACTGACTTATATAAATTTGACACATTCAGATTTCAGTAGCTGATCGTATAGATAGTTAGAAATTTAACATACACCGTCAAAATTGACTGCTATTGAATCTGACTTTGACATACACATATATAAATTTGACATACATGATCATATACATTTTTTCCCTGCTTGACATACATAATTTGACATTTACTGCTGCTGAATGTGACTTTACATGCTGCTGCTGCTTCTCATAGTTGTTGCTACTGTTGCAGTTACTGGTGAACTGATCTTTTGTTGCTTCTGATTTAGCTATTGCTGTTGCTGCTGCTTCTTGGATTGTATCATATTACTCCTTTTGATGAACTGATACTACTATTGCTGTTGCTGCTTCTTGGGTTTTACTTCTTATTTTAATGCTGTTGCTGCGGCTGCTTCTTGGATTCTTTCATATTACTACTGATCACCTATTGTACCTACTAAAGAAGTTGCTGCTGGTTGCTTCTGATATTTTTGCTGTAGCTGCTGCTGTATCTGATATTACTACACATGTTTTTTGTTTTTTTGCTGCTGTTTTAAGTGAATTTTGAGAAGTGTATCACTGCTTTTGACTTTTAGAATTGTGTGTCAAAGATAAGTGTTGTTGTTGATGGGAAGGATGCAGTAATGGAGACTCATACAATATTGAAAGGAGGAGTGTCTTCTTCATTACCGTATAAATACCCAATTCGGTAAGACTCTTGTACAACATGTTCTTGTTGAACATGATAGAAAAAAGGAAAAGACATAAGATGAAGAAAAGAAAGAAAAAAAAAAGATAAAATTTGAGTTTTTGGGAGAATATACCTAATTTCAATTCAATGAGTGTCTCCTTGCTTCTATACATACCAAATTCAAAGAGAGTCTCCTTCATCATTCTTCATAACATTTTTTGTTGAATATGAAGGAAAAAAAAGTATTAGAAAGAAGATCAAGATGCAGAAGTAGAGAGACATATGCATGTCTACGTTAGCATACAAGCGCATGTTGGGTTTCCCTCAATGGGTGGGGAAGAGTATTGACTTTGCCTTTTTTTAAGTTCTTTTTTTGGGGCTTTTTTTATGAATGCAGAAGTAACAATTCTCCTCCCTACATACACATTCGTTTCCCACTGTTACACAGAGTGCAACAATTCTCTGGCTTTGTAGGACGGAGTAGTGGTGGGTGTCACAATGTATTCATGGTACTTTTCAACTTCTTGGCATGCACACCTCACAATCATGCAACAAATAGTATGAATATGAGGAGTGCGTATCAAGAAGTTGTTAAGTACTTTGAATATACGGTTACACTCACTACTACTTCATCCCACGAACCAGAGAATTACTGAATCTGTGTAACGGTAGTGAAAAAAAGTGTATGCAGGGGGATAACTGCTACTTATGCATTCACAAAGAGGCAGAGTCAGTAGTCCTTCCTACCCATTGGGAAGAAACCCAGCATCTACTTGTATACTAAATTTAATTCCAAATTTTACTCAAGTCTCGTGGAAGTGTCAAAAAAATGAGTTTATAATAGCAATTAACTTTAGTTATGTATGCATTGTATGTATGTTCAATTTACATGTATTTGCCAGTTTCTATTTTATGAAGTACAAAACTATTATAGCGTGTTCAATATATAATTCTTCGTGACTCCCAAATTCCACTCTGAAAGTAAATTGCCCAATTTTCAAACCCAATTTCCAATCCCTAACTTGGAACCCATCAAAACAATCACAAATTGCTAATTCCAAATCGGAAATACAATCCCAAATCCCTATATGCAACAAATCGAAACCCTAACTCAACCCTAATAACATTCCTGAAATCAATCCTAAATTGATGGAAAGAATAATCAACAATCAAGAGTAGTTATACAATTAAAGTCGAAATTAATCTACAAATAATACATAAATACTACGAGACAAGTTCATCAAATGCAAAGATGAGAGATTCCCCACCTTTTCATGGATCTGCTGCTTGTGCGCCACAGCCTACCACCTGTGGCGTCGCCTACCACCTGCAGCGCCGCCACCGTCTGCAGTGTCGCTCGCCACTGGCCCCGTCCGACGCCATCACTGCTCCTTTTCCTTCCTTTCAAAAGACGAGAAGAAGAAAGAGAGCAAACATAACATAGACAAGAGAATAGCAGGCAAGGGTAAAAACGTAAATTCACAGTGAATCTGTTAATAACTTAACAGATTTTAATGCCGGGTGCCTATAGGTCCAAATTTGATAACTTTGGGTTTCATTGAGGTATTAACATAACTTCAGGTGTGTATAGGGTTTTATGAGTAACTTCAGGTGTGTATTGGTCATTCTCCCATAATAATAATGCCGATAATAATAACGAAAACAATAGCAATAATAATAATAGTAGTAATAATAACATTATACAACAAAATAAGAATTTGGCTTATCAACTCTAATAATAAATCAAACAAGAATATATATAGTCGATCAATTATAAAATAGAAAGTGAAGTCAAAATACACCATTATTCGAAATACATAATTTTCGTTTAGAAAACATTTTTATAGAAGATCCAAAATGAATATACGAATGATAGTCGAAATACAGAAAATATTCGGAAAAAATAATTATAAAGAGAAAAATAGGTAGGAGAAAAATAAATTTATACTCAATAAAGGGTCAAAGAAGAGGATGACTGCAAGGGACAGAAGGAAACAAGGAACCAAACGATTGAATGCAAAGGGGTCAGATGTGGATCGAATAGGATTAATATCGAGATTATATTATAGTTATTACATGTTCATGTGATCAACGTGGTGCGCATATTATTGATGTAGAACCTCGTATTTTCAAATATAATTTTTATATTTGAAAATGAATTTAAATTGATTTTTGAAGATTTCATGAATATTTTTAGAAAAATTTATCTTTTGTACACGTGCGAAACACGTGCAAATACTTTTTGGGAAGTTGGAAAATTAAGTTTTCTTTATGAAAAATCATTATTTAATATTAGAGATTTATTTAGTATTTTTCCAGATTTTTCTGATATTAATTTGGAACTATTTGCAATTTTTGGAAAAGAATGACCTTTTTGCAAATTTGACATTTTAGGGGGTCAAAGTGCAAAATGTAATTTCTGGATGTTTTGAACAGTATTGATTGAGATTTAGGATTTATATTTTCTTTTAAATCCAAATTTAAATGAGTTTTGATGGAATTTCCAAGGATAGAACTATATATGTAAATTGTATTTTTAAAAGGGATTGTTTTGCAAAAGTGTGGGTAAAACCCTAATATTCAATCCCGGATATTTAAAGGACTTTTTCTCCAGCCGTCATTTCTAAAATACAGAATTTTTTGGAGATTTATTTTGGTGGAGAAAGGAGTTTTTGGATCTAGCAAAGGGGAGGACTTATTTCGTGGACTTTTCTCAATTCAAAGTGAGTGATATAAAAATTTGTTTTGTTGTTTGATTTGATGTTATGAATGAAAGAAATTTGTCTTGTTGTTGATCTATGTGTGCAAGTATCATTGATGTATTGATTTGATGTTGTGAACGATATAGATCTTGTATTGTGGTATGAATCATGTGAATAATTGTGGATGGAATAGTAGATCTTTATTATTAAATTGTGTTGCTAAAGGCATGTTAAGATTTGAGTATGAACACCTGGACATTGAATTTATAAATCAGATTTTGATTTAGATTTGTGAAAGAAAGTTAGATCTTGTAAAACCCTAATGAAAGAATTTGTGATTTAGAACATGAGAACTTGAATTTTGATATGTTTGATGTTTTGAGTAATATAAATATATATATGATGAGGATTTGTTGAGATTTATCATTTTTCTTGAATACGAACTATTTTCATAAACATTGAATCATTAGAAAACTCCAGACTTGATTTTATAATCAGACCTAAATTTTGAAATCGGTAGGCCGACAGTCGACTGGCCTACTGTGCAGTCGACTGGTACGAGCCTGACACTGTATTTTTAGAATCTTTGAAATAGTCGTTCTGGACAGTCGACCTAGCTCGTAGGCAGTCGACTGGTCCACTAAGAAATTTATTTTGAAAAATTATTAGTCCTTTCTGGACAGTCGACCTATGACTCCTTTAACTCAACTCATATACTTAGAATAATTTTGAGAAGATTATTGGAATTTACCTCGGGTAAGTCGACTGATTCCTTTTCTTAAGTCGACCTATATGACTTAGTTTATTTTTGTAAAATTTTGGAAATTGTTCTCTGGACAGTCGACTTACTGTACAGTATAAGTCGACTGGTACTGAAGGATCTTTGTAAACTTTAGTGCTATTTTGAATGATTAGTTTTTCAGATAATTAGTCTATACTTGACATTCAGTTCAGTATTTGATTAAGCATTTGACTTTGAGATATGCAGTTAAGTATTTGATTTAAGATATTCAGTTGAGCCACTCTTGTTTAGTGGAACTTTGGTTTAGACTTTTTGAGTTTGAGTCTCTAGAGGTATGTGATCCTAGTATACCAGTGTTGATTTATTTGTTGAGGCCCATTGAGGCATTTCAGTCATTGAGTTTTGAATTTAGGCCGGTAGGGTATACCACTCTAGGAGATTCGTTAAGTAATTAATTAACCCAAAAATGATAAGGACAGGCACTAGTGGTGATATGATGAACGAGAACATGAGTCAAGAACCTCAGTTTGGCTTTCGGTATGGGATTTAATCTCCGGAATTATCACAGTAGATTATTGGTGGTGTGGGATATGTCTCCAGAATTATCACAGTCTTGTGGTGTGGGACAATCTCCGGAATTATCACGGTAACTACCTGTGGTGTGGGATTGATCTCCGGAATTATCGGAGTCGAGGTGAAGCACATGTGGTATTCGTGTGGTGACGTGTCAATATTTCGGTGTGGGATAATTTCCGGAATTATTCAAGAGAAATATCTTGGGTGTGGGATCCATCTCCAGAATTATCGGGCATGAGATACTATCCATAGTTTATCTTTATCTCGTAGTAGTCATCGTGTTAGGACTAGTTCATAACGCGAGGATTGAACCCTATGAAGAGAAGACGTTAAGGGCTTGCACCGAACCTATGTAGAATGGGATGCATAGACTTCGACAATTACGCATTAGAGAGTCAGCATATAGAAGTTGTGTTTTCTTGACTTGGTTTTATGCATATGGTTTTCTATTTTCTACACCTGACACTTAGTTTAGTTCCACTTGATGTTTTATGTTACTGTCATTTCGTACTTCCCATATTCTTATTTAGTATCTGTTGTTTAAGAATTTATGAGGTATGATCTTTTATGTTGTTTGTTTATTTTTATATCTCTCACACCATTTATGGCTGACCCCTTTAGTTTGGGGGTTAGGGATCATCTCTAGCCTCACATGTTGCAGGTTGTTGCTTAGAGTTGGAGGTTTGGAAGCTAGAGGCATATTTGAGATAAATTGATTCATAAGTGTTTAGTGTAAATTTGTAAAGGCAGATTTGAGATAGTTTAGTGATGTAAATAACAAGAAACATTGTTTGAGTTGTTTTGATTTCCGCTGTGATTTGTAAAAGTTTGTTGTAATAAAAGTTGAAAAATTTTGTGGTGTTGGTTATGTTTAATATTGTATTGAAGTGGATCGCTGGGAATGTGCCACGTATTTTCTAAGATATCTTATTAGAAATTCGGGGCGCTACAGAGATTGGTATCAGAGCATGCTTCAATAGTAATACTAAACATGACATAAAATAATAACCTAGGTGTGGACACTAGAGTGTGAGTACCTAGGTGTGGACATTAAAGAGTGAGTATCACATAGATCTGAATATGATGTTTTACCTTTAGGATACAGTTGAGGTTTTGCCAAAGGATATTGATGTGAGTTTGAATTGTGTGTGATGCTCTAACTTTTCCCTCGTTTTGCAGTATTCAAAATGGTTGCACCCAGGGGCAAGAATGGTGGCAACAATGAGAATGGGTCTGGTAGTTCTCGAGGAACGGGAATTGACCTTGAGGCTGAATTAGCCAAGGTGTACCAGACTCTGAATATGCTGATGGCATTCAATGTGGCGCAAGCTCAGAATCAGCAGCAGAATCAGCAACCAAATCATGGAGTTGGACAGGGTTTGGTTAACGCCGACCCTATCAAGCAGATTGAATCCTTTAAGAGGATGAGGCCGCTAGTCTTTGAGGGGCAATCCGACCCAACCGTAGCTGATGATTGGATTCGGAAGATGCAGACGATCTTCGAGGTATCGGAGACTCCAGCAGCCAGCAAGGTAAAGTTGGCTACGATGCAGCTAGAGAAGGACGCTGGTGTCTGGTGGGAGTTGCTGAAAAGGACTTTGGGAGATCAGCCGTTGACTTGGGAAGCTTTTCTGGAGGAGTTCAGAGATCGCTTCTTTCCCCTAGATGTTCAGGAGAAGAAGGCGATCGAGTTCTTGAACCTTCAGCAGGGCAGCATGACCGTGCGGGAGTATGAGACCAAATTTGCTCAGCTTTCGCGGTATGCACCAGAATTGGTTGTTGACGAAGCAAAGAAGGCCAAAAAGTTTGAGCAGGGCTTGAGGCCAAGCTTGAGGTCGTGGATGATCCCATTGGGTATCAGAAGATTCGACAAGCTGGTCAGGAGAGCAGCTATGACTGAGGAGGATATAGACCAGTTTCAGAAGAAGCAAGATACATGGAACCGGAACAAGAGGCCAGCATCAAGCTAGAGTGGGAAGGGATTCCCCGCGAAGCAGGCCAAGTTCAGTGATCCGGTGCAGAAGGTACCTGCAGCTCAAGGGGTGACTTGTTATTACTGCAAGGAGGCAGGACGGAGGCAGGACATTACAAGTCAGCATGTCTGAAGTTGGCGAAGCAGATTTGTTCCCAGCGTGGGCAGGCAGGACATTCTCAGCCCCATTGTCCACAATTGAGGAATGATGGTTCTGGTGGAAGCAAATTTCAGAAGAGGCAAGGGCGAGTATTTGCATTAACCGAGGAGGACGCTGGTAACTTGGAAAATGTAATACAGGGCATGCAAGAATTTTGATTTTTTTTTATTTTGAATCAATGTAATAAGTAAAACCTTTATTTGAGAACAATTTAAGATTAAGTATCATTCTTATTGTAACAGGAGTTGTTTTAATTAATGGAATAAAGGTAAAGGTTTTATTTGACACTGGTTCATCGCATACTTTTGTATCGCCAAGTTTTGCAAAGATCTTAGGTGTGGAACCTAAGTTGTTTCCAGGTAGGGGTTTGTTGGTGGCAACGCCGTCAGGTGAAGAGTTGATTGTGGATCGATATTACGAGGGCTGTGATATCGAGATTGGTGGAAGGTTGTTCGGCATTGATTTGATCGAGCTGAAAGTCTTGGGAGTGGATGTCATAGTGGGCATTGATTGGATGGCAATATATGATGCCACAATCGAATGCAAGCAGAAGGAGGTGTTAGTGAAAGCACCAGGTGGACCCACAGTGACTTTCCAAGGGAAGAAGAAGTTTCCGAAGGTGGCTGCAATGGTATCTAAGATGGAAATTCCAGATGAAGTCAAGGGCATTCCGGTTGTCAGGGATTTTCCTAAGGTGTTCTTGGATGATTTTCCAGGATTACCGCCGCAGAGAGATGTGGAGTTTTGCATTAATGTTCAGTCGGGGAGTGCGCCGATTTCTAATGCTCCGTACAGGATGGCACCTGTAGAGCAAGATGAAGTGAAGAAGCAAATTGAGGAGCTGTTGAGCAAAGGGCTTATTAGGCCGATTCTCTATGGGGAGCGCCAGTGTTGTTGGTCAAGAAGAAGGATGGGTCAATGAGGATGTGCATTGACTATCGGGAGTTGAATAGGGTGACTATTCAGAATAAGTATCCACTGCCGCGGATTGATGATTTGTTCGACAGGCTTCGAGGAGCAGCTGTGTTTTCGAAGATTGATTTGAGATCGGGGTATCATCAGGTTCGAGTCAAGGAGGAAGATGTGAGTAAGACAGCTTTCAGGACTCGTCATGGACTCTATGAGTTTTTGGTAATGCCATTCGGGTTGACGAATGAGCCAGCGGTGTTCATGGATATGATGAATCGGGCTTTGAGGTCATTTATTGACTCCTTCGTGGTGGTTTTCATCGACGACATTTTGGTGTATTCGAAGTCGGAGGAGGATCATTCTACGCACTTGACAGCGGTATTACAGAAATTGCAGGAGCATAGCTTGTACGCCAAGTTGTCGAAGTGTGAGTTTTGGAAGTCTGAGGTAGCTTTCCTTGGTCATATTCTTTCTAAGGAGGGAGTAGCCATTGACCCTCAGAAAGTTGAAGCAGTGAAGGATTGGCCCAGGCCAACGTCTGTGAAGGAAGTCAGAAGTTTCTTGGGATTAGCTGGATACTACAGGAGATTTATCCAGGGTTATTCGCAGATTGCAGTTCCTTTGACAGGTTTGACCCGGAAGAGTGTGGCATTTGTATGGATAGATAAGTGCGAGGAGAGTTTTCTTGAGTTAAAGGAAAGGTTGACTACTGCGCCTATCTTAGCTTTGCCGCAAGCTGGGAAGGATTATGATATCTACAGTGATGCGTCTCTCAGAGGTTTGGGTTGTGTCTTGATGCAAGAAGGCAAGGTTATTGCTTATGGTTCGAGGCAATAGCGTCCGCATGAGAAGAATTATCCGACCCATGATTTGGAGCTAGCAGCTATCATTTATGCCTTGAAGCCGTGGAGGAATTATGTCTATGGTGAGAAGGTTAATATGTACACCGACCACAAGAGCCTGAAGTACATTTATCAACAGAAGGATCTAAATCTTCGGCAGAGAAGGTGGTTGGAGGTATTGGAAGACATTCATCCCGAGATCAAGTATCATCCGGGCAAGGCGAATGTGGTGGCTGATGGACTTAGCAGGAAGAGTAGTTTATCAAGTTTGATCACTACTCGAAGTGAGTTGGCAGCAGAGATTGATCAAGCAGGTATCGAGGTGGTGCTGCAGGGTTTAGGGGCATCTTTGGCTCGGTTGAGGCTGCAGCCGTCCTTGAGAGAGAGGATTGTGGAAGGTCAGAGATCAGACTCAGAGATTCAGAAGATGCTGCAACAGGTTTCAGAAGGCAAGCTATCAGAGTTTCGTGTCCAAGATGGAATTCTTTGGATGGGTGAGAGGTTGTGTGTTCCAGATAATGCAGATTTGAGAGATAGTATCTTGCAGGAAGCACACAGTACCTTGTTGTCAGTTCATCCAGGAGGCACGAAGATGTACAGGGACATCAAACAGCATTTTTGGTGGTCTGGTATGAAGCGAGATGTAGCAAATTTTGTGGCAAGGTGTCTGACTTGTCAGCAGATCAAAGCAGAAAATCAGAGACCTGGAGGTTTGTTACAGCCGTTGCCCATTCCGGAGTGGAAGTGGGAGAATATCAGTATGGATTTCATCACAGGTTTGCCGAGGAGTTCGAAGGGCAATGACTCGATTTGGGTTGTTATGGACCGTTTGACTAAGTCGGCTCACTTTCTAGCCATGAAGATTACTTGGTCGATAGAGAAATTGGCTAAGTTGTACATTGGGAAAATTGTGAGACTTCATGGAGTTCCTGTGTCGATTGTTTCCGACAGAGATGCAAGGTTTACTTCAAGGTTTTGGAAGAGCCTACAAGCAGCTTTAGGCACCAGAACTGATTTCAGTACCGCGTTTCATCCACAGACCGATGGTCAGACGGAGAGGGTGAACCGAGTGCTGGAAGATATGTTGAGGGCTTGTGTTATGGATTTCGGTGGTAGTTGGGACAGATACTTGGCATTGGTTGAGTTTGCTTATAACAACAGTTACCATGCAAGTATTGGGATGGCACCGTATGAGGCTTTGTACGGGCGGAGGTGCAGGACACCTGTTTGTTGGTATGAGGTTGGCGAGAGGCAGATGTATGGTCCTGAGATCGTACAGCAGACATCGGAGCAGATTGAGCTGATTCGCAAGAGGTTGGTTGAGGCTCAGAGTCGGCAGAAGAGTTATGCTGATACTCGACGAAGAGACTTGGAGTTTGAGGTCGGGGATGCAGTTTTTCTCAAGGTTTCTCCGACCAAGGGAGTGATCAGGTTTGGTAAGGGAGGCAAGTTGGCGCCAAGGTATATTGGTCCATACAGGATCATGGAGCGGATTGGCAAGACAGCATACAGATTGAAGCTTCCAGAGGACTTGGCACAGGTGCATGGTGTATTCCATGTGTCATTGTTGAGGAAGTATGTGCCAGATCAGAATCATCAGTTGGTAGAGATTCCTAAAGATCTACAGGTGAACTTGAGTTACAAGGAATAGCCTGTTGAGATCGTTGATCGTAGGGAGAAAGTTCTTAGGAGCAAGGTGATACCTATGGTCAAGGTGTTGTGGAGGAATCAGCAGTTCGAGGAGGCTACTTGGGAGCCTGAAGATCGCATGCAGAAGGACTTTCCTGAGCTTTTTGTATGAGTGTATTCCTGTTATGTGATTGTAATTCTTTGAATGATAGTAATTTGATTTGAGTTGTATTTCTTCTATTTTGATTGAGTTGTCTTATACAATTGTTTGAATTACGTTTCCATTTATAATATGTTGGCTTCTTTGATGATATGTTGTTTGGACTCATTAGTAGTAGTTCTGAGGACAGAACTCTTCTAAGGAGGGAGTGATGTAAAACCCCGTATTTTCAAATATTATTTTTATATTTGAAAATGAATTTAAATTGATTTTTGAAGATTTAATGAATATTTTCAGAAAAATTTATCTTTTGTACACGTGCGAAACACGAGCAAATACTTTTTGGGAAGTTGGAAAATTAAGTTTTCTTTATGAAAAATCATTATTTAATATTAGAGATTTATTTAGTATTTTTCCAGATTTTTCTGAAATTAATTTGGAACTATTTGCAATTTTTGGAAAAGAAGGACCTTTTTGCAAATTTGACATTTTAGGGGTCAAAGTGCAAAATGTAATTTCTGGACGTTTTGAACAGTGTTGATTGAGATTTAGAATTTATATTTTCTTTTAAATCCAAATTTAAATGAGTTTTGATGGAATTTCCAAGGATAGAACTATATATGTAAATTGTATTTTTGAAAGGGATTGTTTTGCAAAAGTGTGGGTAAAACCCTAATATTCAATCCCGGATATTTAAAGGACCTTTTCTCCAGCCGTCATTTCTAAAATACAGAATTTTGTGGAGATTTATTTTGGTGGAGAAAGGAATTTTTGGATCTAGCAAAGGGGAGAACTTATTTCGTGGACTTTTCTCAATTCAAAGTGAGTGATATAAAAATTTGTTTTGTTGTTTGATTTGATGTTATGAATGAAAGAAATTTGTCTTGTTGTTGATCTATGTGTGCAAGTATCATTGATGTATTGATTTGATGTTGTGAACGATATAGATCTTGTATTGTGGTATGAATCATGTGAATAATTGTTGATGGAATAGTAGATCTTTATTATTAAATTGTGTTGCTAAAGGCATGTTAAGATTTGAGTATGAACACCTGGACATTGAATTTATAAATCAGATTTTGATTTAGATTTGTGAAAGAAAGTTAGATCTTGTAAAAACCTAATGAAAGAATTTGTGATTTAGAACATGAGAACTTGAATTTTGATATGTTTGATGTTTTGAGTAATATAAATATATATATGATGAGGATTTGTTGAGATTTATCATTTTTCCTAAATACGAACTATTTTCATAAACATTGAATCATTAGAAAACTCCAGACTTGATTTTGTAATCAGACCTAAATTTTGAAATCTGTAGGCCGACAGTCGACTGGCCTACTGTGCAGTCGACTGGTACGAGCCTGACACTGTATTTTTAGAATCTTTGAAATAGTCGTTCTGGACAGTCGACCTAGCTCGTAGGCAGTCGACTGGTCCACTGAGAAATTTATTTTGAAAAATTATTAGTCCTTTCTGGACAGTCGACCTATGACTCCTTTAAGTCGACTCATATACTTAGAATAATTTTGAGAAGATTATTGGAATTTACCTCGGGTAAGTCGACTGATTCCTTTTCTTAAGTCGACCTATATGACTTAGTTTATTTTTGTAAAATTTTGGAAATTGTCCTCTGGACAGTCGACTTACTACAGTATAAGTCGACTGGTACTGAAGGATCTTTGTAAACTTTAGTGCTATTTCGAATGATTAGTTTTTCAGATAATTTAGTCTATACTTGACATTCAGTTTAGTATTTGATTAAGCATTTGACTTTGAGATATGCAGTTAAGTATTTGATTTAAGATATTCAGTTGAGCCACTCTTGTTTAGTGGAACTTTGGTTTAAACTTTTTGAGTTTGAGTCTCTAGAGGTGTGTGACCCTAGTATACCGGTGTTGAGTTATTTGTTGAGGCCCATTGAGACATTTCAGTCATTGAGTTTTGAATTTAGGCCGGTAGGGTATACCACTCTAGGAGATTCGTTAAGTAATTAATTAACCCAAAAATGATAAGGACATGCACTAGTGGTGATATGATGAACGGGAACATGAGTCAAGAACCTCAGTATGGCTTTCGGTGTGGGATTTAATCTCCGGAATTATCACAGTAGATTATTAGTGGTGTGGGATATGTCTCCGGAATTATCACAGTCTTGTGGTGTGGGACATTCTCCGGAATTATCACGGTAACTACCTGTGGTGTGGGATTGATCTCCGGAATTATCGGAGTCGAGGTGAAGCACATGTGGTATTCGTGTGGTGACGTGTCAATGTTTCGGTGTGGGATGATTTCCGGAATTATTCAAGAGAAATATCTTGGGTGTGGGATCCATCTCCGGAATTATCGGGCATGAGATACTATCCATAGTTTATCTTATCTCGTAGTAGTCATCGTGTTAGGACTAGTTCATAACGCGAGGATTGAACCCTATGAAGAGAAGACGTTAAGGGCTTGCACCGAACCTATGTAGAATGGGATGCATAGACTTCGACAAGTACGCATTAGAGAGTCAGCATATAGAAGTTGTGTTTTCTTGACTTGGTTTTATGCATATGGTTTTCTGTTTTCTACACCTGACACTTAGTTTAGTTCCACTTGATGTTTTATGTTACTGTCATTTCGTACTTCCCATATTCTTATTTAGTATTTGTTGTTTAAGAATTTATGAGGTATGATCTTTTATGTTGTTTGTTTGTTTTTATATCTCTAACACCATTTATGGCTGACCCCTTTAGTTTGGGGGTTAGGGATCATCTCTAGCCTCACATGTTGCAGGTTGTTGCTTAGAGTTGGAGGTTTGGAAGCTAGAGGCATATTTGAGATAAATTGATTCATAAGTGTTTAGTGTAAATTTGTAAAGGCAGATTTGAGATAGTTTAGTGTTGTAAATAACAAGAAACATTGTTTGAGTTGTTTTGATTTCCGCTGTGATTTGTAAAAGTTTGTTGTAATAAAAGTTGAAAAATTTTGTGGTGTTGGTTATGTTTAATATTGTATTGAAGTGGATCGCTGGGAATGTGCCACGTATTTTCTAAGATATCTTATTAGAAATTCGGGGCGCTACAATTGAGTTAACCTGGCTTGAGCCAAACTTGACTAATATATCAATCAAAGCCAGACCTCCGTAAAGTTAGTCATGTTTGACTGATATATTATCCAACCTGGCTCTGGTAACACACAAAACCTGTCACGCCCTGCTTCCCAAAATACGGGAATACGAGCACGTAACGAAGGTCCAGCGAATGATTATATACATCATCCATAAGCTGTAACAGATTAACTCAACAATATACAAGAGAATACAACTACACAAGAGAAAATAATAACCAAATAAACAATGAATAAACTCTAAAATAATCATGAAATAAATTCACCAAATAATAATCCAATATCTGGGTTAAAACTGACTTCGGGTCATAAAAGCCCAAGAATACAAAGTATGATAAAAGCAATACAATAAGCAAATAACAAAAGATAGCTATAGCAGTCTAATGATCCAGCTCCGATCTTCAGAGAGTTTGCTCACCAAGTTCTTCTGGTATTGCTCCTTCGGTATCTGTAAACTCTTGATCTAAAAAGAGAGAAAAGAGTGTCCTTAGAGCAAGTCGTTGACAGCAAGTAGAGAAAAACAGAGGATAAAGGAAACATGAATATCAAAGAAAAAGGGGCAGGATCCAAGTCAAAGAACAAAACAAAGAGCAGGCAATAATATCAAAGGTCTATAGTTAATCACCCATGTAATGAGTGATGTCAAGTCAAGTTCAATACAGGATCAAGTATGCAGCTTATTAATCATTTTATTAGCCTATCTAGTGCACGTTCTTCTGCATCCCATACTACAGGTTCGGCACAAACACACATCGAAAGTTTTAGACTGATGGTGAATTCACGGATTGTGTACTCGGTATAATAAGATAACAAGATAACAAGATAACGTGATAACAAGATAACAATAATTTCTCCACCTTCCATGTCAAGATTTATCCTCCTCCCATGTCAAGTGTTAATGCGAGCAAGAAGGCCTTTACCGAGTACATTTTCCGATCGTTCACTACCAAGTCTACCTATAAACCCCGGCTTGTTAATAGTTTATTTTCATCCTAGGTGAGCATGCAATATGGTGTCAATGTTGTATGATACTAAGTGTGACTAATTCTATTCGTTACAGACAAATCATGTAGCAAATAAGTCATTTATACACACATCACATGATCAGGACAGCATGACCTTGCTGTACTAAAATATGGATTACTGCTACTACAGAAAAGCAAATCTGGATCCGTCAGAAGTTCTAGAAACTAGACTTCCACCCAGGTTCCAGCAAATATATATAAGGCATATAAAAGGTACAGAAGCTAGAGTGAAAACTCTATTCTATTCAGATTTTATGTTCAGACAACATGATGTAACTTGTGTTCACGTATTTGTTTCAGATCAGAAAACTCATCAAATAAATCTATAAAAATTTTGGTTCATTCCTACACATGTCTAGGTTCAGCCTAATTTATTTTAGATTTTTATTTTACAGGGAATATAGTCAAATAAATTATAGAACAGTAGGATATGCATGCATTTGTGAATCTGAAAATTCTGACACAGCTGCCCTAAAATGATGATATCTAACAGATTACACATTGGAATTCAAATCCGCAAAAAAGGTAGTAAACTAGAAATCGGAGGGTAAATTTCATGTTCAGAAAGTTATTTCAAAATATTACAGCAACATGGTCGAAAATCTGATTGAAAATGGAACAACTAGCAGTCCAGAATTATATTTTGACATGAATAGGCAACAATTAAATCATACAATCATATATTTCATGCAAATTAATAATTGAAGTCTTCTTAGGTGTTTAACATGCAAAATTCTAGTTCTAAGATGAAATTTCACGGGCATGGTAATCAATTTATCAAATCAAATCAATCTAACATGTCTAATATATCAAACAAGTCTATAGTATGGATCTAGTTATTTTCATGTAAATGTGCATATGCATGAAACAATAGGGACTAGATTTTAGATCAAAGAGATTGGCACGATGTTAAGAGTATGTCAAGTTAGCTGGTGTAAACCCTCGATAAACTTAACGGAATTGTCAAATACAGCATGATAAGGACGGGATCTACTTGCAGAGATCAAAGGAATCTTGAACAAAATAAAATACTAGTTCAAGAAGAGACTTGCCTGTTAGACGGTTAATTCAAATAACTAGAATAACGGGATAAGGATCCCGGGCGACGAACCAAAATACGGGCGAGACACGTGCAAAATACCAAACAGCAAGAGCAACAAAACAGCAAGCACCCACGCACAAAACAGCAAACGGCGGATCGGATCTGCTACGCCCAGAACACCACACACCAAAAATAGCCACTGTGGTTTCGTCTCCTCCAACGCAGGGGAGAGAGAGAGAGAGCGACGGTGGGCGACTGCAGTCGGGAAGCAACGGCAGCGGCCACCACGACAAGGGTGGCGACGACGGCGCTGCGGTCGGGAAGTGACGCAACGACTAGGGCTCGATGGCGTTCGAGCGACTATTTCGCTCTGAAAATAGAGGAGGCAAAGACAGCGGGGGCTTCGGGGCTTGGACGATGACGAAGACGAGGCAGGACGGTCTGCAGTGGACAGCGGTGGGGGATAGACGAGACAATGGATGATGAAGACGGCGATGGAGCAATGGGTATTGGGTTCGGGTTGAGGAGTTTGGGTTCTGTGGCAATGGGCGACGGGGATGATGGCACAGGGATGATGACGGGGATGAGGACGGGGCGATGAGATGGAGGATGGAAGTCGAAGGTGGTCGTAGCGACGGGGATTGGGTTCGGCAGGTGAAGACAAAAACAGGGAAAGGAGCGGGAGGGATGAACAGTAACTGGGATTAAAAAATAGGATTGGGGGGGGGGGGGGGGGTTAATGGCGGTTGAGGGAATAATTAGGGTTAGGGTTAATTAAATAGTGATTAGTATTTATAGGGGAAAAGTAGGATATATGGTTATTGGCTAATTGGGTTTAGAGCCAGAAAAAATAAAAATAGATTTGTTTATGAATATAATTGATCAATATAAACCCAAATACAAAAGAATAGGATATCTGGTAAGATATGGTTTATAACAAAAATACAATTTGTATCACATTACATAAATTATTTGAAACAATTAAAAATACAGTTATTAAATAAGAACGGATTTGTTTTAATAATCGACTAACGAAGAAAATAATAATAACAATAGTAAAAATAAGTAATTCCAAAACAATAAGAATAATAATAATAACCATGTCAATAAAAATAACAATACTAATAATATCAATTAATAATAAAAATAAAAATAAGAATAAAATACTAAAACAAGAATAGAAATTATCAGAGCAATTATATAAAAATAGGAATTTGTTGCAATAGTCGAATCAATGATAATAATTTTTAGGGTTAAAATGTGAATAGTTGATCAAGTAGAAATGGAAACAAAGTTTATTCGAAATAATTATAACTATTGTTTAGACTAATGCTTTAACATAAAATCCAAAACGAATTTAACAATTAACAAAGTTATAAATATTGAAATACAGAAAATACTCATAAAATACGTATTTGCAGAAATGGGGGTTACACCATTCAAAAAGAGAAATCTTCTAATCTCCGATCCAAAATTTTAAATTCCATAAATCCAACTCTACCTAATTTCCCCATAATCATGACAAAGACCTCCATCAACAAAATCCTCAATCCAAATGGAGATTGATATCTCAAACAACGAAATCTATTCAACAAGATCACATTGGAGATCACCTCGTAAAAAAAAGTCAATGCCATTAACACAAGAACACTCTAAGTCTCATACCATCATAGCCCTTGATCCCTAATCCAAAACAAACAAACCCATCAACTGGGCTTAATCTAAGAACTCCTGAAACTTTATCCCAATTCCACCCATTCATTCGCCAAGCTCTCTCCTTTAAGAAATACATCAGTTCCTTAATCTCATATTAAAGAGCAGGTGGTTATATTCCATTCTCTTCCAAAAAACAACCCTAACCTCAAATTAACATAGTATTAATCAGCAAGAGTTTGCAGAATTCATACCTAGGGTTTGCAAAATTAATCAAAAAAGATGGCGGCGAATGGTGGTGGAAGCGGTGGGTGGGAAAGGGACGACGACGGCAACGTGGCGACATGACGACGGCAACGGTGACGTGGTTGAGTCGGGGATTCAGGTGTGTGTGTGAGAGAGAGAGACGAGTGTGAGTGAGATAGTGTATAAATTAGGGGATTTGGGATTTGGGGAGAAAATAAAAAAGGTTGGGGGGGGGATAAAATATGGTATATACCGGCATTTTTTCTATAAACACCGGGATATGTCCTATCTATCCCGTCGTCTATGATTAAAACGCTGCTATATACCTTATCTATCCCGGTGTTTCTCAAAAACACCGGGATAGATAGACGAAAATTTTAAAAAAAATAAAAAAGTTATCTATCCCAACGTTCATACCCAAACGCTGGGATAGAAACGCCGGGATAGACCTTGCGGCTTATAATGAGGCCCTTCAATCTATGGATAACCTTTAAGGACCAAGCCATAGTCTGTGGAGGAAAGAGAACAAATTATTTTGTTACATCAAAATATATATAACAAACTTTTTATCATCTGTTCTCTTTTCTCCACATACTATTAGAACTCTTGAGTTTTGGCTAACTCCTTCAACTCCAACCATTTACATCTGAATCAACTTGAGACCAGAAGGCATGATTCTCATTAACTGAACTGACAAAGCTTAAAGATAAAGATTTCTCCTTTAAATGAATTGCACAAGATAAGGAGGAAAAACCTCTTAATCGTCACTACGTAAAAGACTCCTCCTCGAAGGTCAGGTGCGCAAACCCCCCCCCCCCCCCCCCCATAAAACACTTTTCTATCTTCTGCCTCGCTAACTGAAGCGTTTCAGAGGGCCTTTTGCCGGAGACAACTCCGGTTTGGGCTTTTTTGCATGTAGCGAAGGCACGCCAACCACAAACTTTTTCTACAAAAAGCTTTTACTTGACAACGGATTTTTCCTTTCTACTTCGAAGTCACATATGTTTCAAATAGAAGAAAAAACAACAACAATGTGTGATTCAGATATTTTGTTGCTCAACATGTTATCATTCACAAGCAATGGCGAATGCAGGAATTTTAGTCGGGATGGGCATAAGTAGATAGTATTTTTTTAAAATTTATGTTTATTTATCAAAAAATGTTAAAGAAAAAAATTGTGTATATATTTCATGTAGAATGAGAGCTTTTTTACTTTTAGCATTTGTTAGCTATATGAAACCATCAATTATTTAACCACGGAACATTTGGCAATGAGATCTATTTTCTAACATATGGTTGAGTAAATATTTGCATAGTATGTACAAGTTGAGTTGCACGTCTAATGAGAAGAAGGCAAATATTAAGAACATAAATAATGAGATTAAATTCAATTATATATTTTTCAGTATGAAAATGAACTTTCTCAAACTTAAATTAGATATTCAGAATTTTAAAAATAAATAGTATAACTTTATTAAAGACATTAATAGGTTTATTCACAATCCAAAACCAAGTTATACTTTTTAAAAATGAAAAATTATTTAACTTTTAGCATTTGTTAGCTATATGAAACCATCAATTATTTACCAATGGAACATTTGGTAATGAGATCTATTTTCTAACATATGGTTCAGTAAATATTTGCATCATATGTACAAGTTGAGTTGCACATCTAATGAGAAGAAGACAAAAAACTCATACTTGTAAATTTCGATACTCATAATATAAAAATATTACTAGGAACATAAATAATGAGATTAAATTTAATTATATATTTTTCAGTATGAAAATGAACTTTCTCAAACTTGAATTAGATATTCAAAATTTTAAAAAATATATAGTACAACTTTATTAAAGACATTAATAAAAGTTTATTCACAATCCAAAACCCAGTTATATTTTTAAAAAATCAAAAAATTAATTGCTACTTAAGGGGAACGAACTCTAGTTCTCTTATAGTGGAGCTTGAAGCACCTAACCAATAAGTCAAAGTCTCTAATTTGTCAATATATATATATATATATATATATATAGTAAAAGGGATATGAGCAACTTGCTCATTTAATAAATGAGCAATTGATGAGGTGGCATGCATGTGATACATTGAGTATCTAATCACTTCTAGGATTCCCCAATCACATGCATGCCACCTCATCACTTGCTCGTTTACTAAATGAGCAAATTGCTCATACCCCTTTTTCCCATATATATATATATATATATATATATATATATATATATATATATATATATATATATATATATATATATATATATATATATATATATATATATATATACCGAGGTCTTCCTAATTTTGCGAAAACCCAGGGTGAGGGGGCGCTCATCCTGGGCCCAGCGTGCATCCGCCGCTGTTCACAAGTAGCTTCTTCATCCTCTCTTCAACAAGATAGTCTGGAAACACCATAATACATGGTAATTGCTACAAAATGATTAGATTTGCTTCGCTAGAAACATGCTCATGAATTCGAGTAATAATGGAATGCCTATTTATCGGTAACTGAGAGTCCAAGTTATACAAAATATCTTCAAGATCTATTTTCTGTGGTTGCTTTGAGCAAGACATTCAATGTGTATTCTTTGTGGATCCGGTCATCACCACTTCTCTTCTTCAATTCCCTTTACATGATATCATTGGCATAAACTTTAGTCGTGTGCTACCAAAAGTTAAAAGGACAAGAACAATTCATACGTCAACTATGATATGAATGAGGCTTAGCGAAAAGGGTTAAAACTTACACGATCAAAATATACTTAACACTCTTATTAATCATATATATATATATATATATATATATATATATATATATATATATATATATATATATATATATATATATATATATATATATATATATATATATATATATATATATATACTAGGTTTGCCCGTGAGCATGTGCCTATGGCATGTCATCCGGAACGATGCAGCATATGAAAAGCCATGTAAAAAGTAAAATATATGCAATCATGTTTGATTGACAAATCACATAGGTATCAACATTTATATGCAATACCACCAAGCTAGAAACTCCACGATAATAGTTTTAGAATATCGTAAAACAATCACATAGATATCTCTAAACTCTGTAAGGTATGAAAGTAAGCATTATAATGTCAAGAACCAACCTTTAACAGCGTAATAAGTACATCATCCAACGTAGAATTCACCGAAATCAGCGACGTCTCCAGCTCCTCAGCCGAAACACCTACAAAATTTAAAAAGATCAAAACTTTATCATCCAAATCCAAAACACAAATCATTTAAAAGCTTAGGTATAAAGAATTAAAGGTACATAATTTAACCTAACTACATTCCAATCTGAAACACTAAAAAAGTACACATATACTCCAAACTATGATCAAAACAAAACAAATGTCTTTCAATAGATTTTGTCATGCCACTTCATCCTCCCAATAAATTTTAACCACGGTCCACCTGTCCATCGCCTTCTCTCCCTATTCTCCAATGGACTCTCCTTCCTAACAAACCTAGCCCTGGCTTAAGATTTAGCTTCAATTTATGTTTAGTTCAGTTATTCTATTGTTAGACTAACTCAAAGAGGGTAGATATTCAACCGTGAAATCTCTCAATCACAAAACATACTAAAATAAACCAAACCAAGCAACACAACCTAATATTATATAGTTTAATCTCCAAAATCCTAGTTGCTTACGTACAAGAAATTGAGGAGGGAGACGAACTGCCACGTGGAGCGGAGGGCCCACTGAAGGAGGGGGTGGGGGGTTCGGTGGGGGAGGAAGGGGGCTCCACCAGCTGCATGACGATCCGGCTGTTCTGGAACCTTCTCGCACTCTTGGCAGGTGAGGCGGCGGAGCTTGTGTAACACCCCAGAAATTTTATATACAATATTTTGAATCAATAAAAAAAAATTTAATTTATTTATCTAATTATTCGGAATTTTTGTAAAGTTGTCATTTGCACGTGCAAAACCCGTGCAAATATTTTGAAATGCAAGTTTTAGAATTTTTAGTTGCTAAATTAATTCTCTTATTTATGATTTGATATATTTTAATTTTTGAGATTTTTCTGAATAAGAGAATTTACTTAAATTTGAACTCAAGAATTTGTTGGCTGCATGAAAGGGGCCGGTTTTCAGTAGAGGGATTTAAGGAGAAAATTTTATCCATTGTGATTGATTTTGATTTGATTTGATTGAATAAATTATTAAATATGCAAGTTGGGACTTCTAGGGGATTTTATTTGTAAAATTTTTCAAAGAAACCCTAGAAACAATCCCGGTCTATTTAGAGGGCAACAAACTTTGGACCTCCCTCTTTTCTTTTGGGATTTTGGTGATTTTGTGATATTGGAGAATTGATGTATAGCTTGGAGGAGAAGGCTACTATCATGCTAGGGAGTCATTGGTTGTATATTAACATGATTGTGGAAGTTGTTATGAGATACTTGTAAAGATGTATGTTTAATGTGAGATTGTTGATTATATGACATAAAAATTGAATCTTGATTGTATGTGGAACTAAAATAAATTGTTCCTGAATAATGAAGTTTTCTATGCATGAAAGATCTAGTTTTTATTTAAAGAAATAGATATAATGAAACTATGTGTTATTGTAGATGTGTAGATCTTAGTGTGTGATTCAAGAAACATGATTTAAATAATTAAAAGATGGGATCTTAATGAGTTATATATTGTTTTAATGTGAATTCATGATGAGTTGAAAACCAGAATTTTTATACATTGATTATGTGTTAAAAACCCATTGAAAAATATACTTGAAAGTTGTGAACACTAGGGTTAGGGTTTCGGGGGTTAAACCCTAGACCTAGGGTTGGTGGGGGCTCGGTTTGAGGGTTGCACAGTGACAACCCAAGCACTGTGCAGACCCAGGGGGTTGCTGTTTTGGAGTTTCGGCCTGTACTTTTGGGCCTGGGTATGGGTTGTTTTGGGTGTGGTGTTGTGTGCTAGGGTTGAGAACCCTAGAGTGCATACAGATGTGCATATGTATATATATAAACCTAGTGATTATGTAATAATGAATTGATTCTTTCGATTAAGTTTTGAATGTACAAATTTAGATTTTAGTATGTTCAAGTAATGATTTTGAGGGTGCAAAGCTATATTTTCATAGATGAAATTTTAGTTTTGAGGAAATATATGTTTCAGTTTTTGGAGATGAAAACCTTGAATTCTAATGGGTTATTTTCAGTTTCAAAAGAAGTAAAATTTCAAATTTTTAGAACTAAAGAATTTTAGATTTTAGGGATGAGATCCCAGACAACAAAGAGACTTGTTTCAATTTAAATTGATTTGAATTCTAGATAAATTCATTGAGTTTTATGTATGTATGTATGGAAAGTAAGATTTAGAAGTTGGATTTAAAGAATTTATGTGGATTGGATTTTTTTCTATATAAGAAAGAGTCTTTTATGGTAATGACGGTTTATTAAATGAAATGTGAATAATAAAAAGATTTGTGGAGGTACAAATATTTTATTCTGGAATGAGGTATTTTTGTTTTTGAGATTTTGTTTCACAACCAGGGTGTTGTGGGAAAAAATGTTGTTTTCAAAAAAGAGTATTTTGTTGATTGAACCAAGTGGGTTCTTGATTGCAGATTAGGGCTATTGTGAGAACCCTAGATGGATGCTTGAGGAGTTGAGTTGTGAGCACTAAAGACTGAGCGAGACCTAGAGCACCAGCAGTAGATATTTTGATGTAGGAAATTAGCCTGAGGAGCTAGTGTTCCTGGTTTGGCAAGTGAAGTCCGATAGGGTAGAGCTAGTTCTAGGTGGCTCAGGTTACCACTAATACAAACCTAAGGACATGCTGTAGTACCCCGTATTTTTAAAATATTGTTTTGAGAATATTAAATGAGTTAAAATGGCTTTTGGTGAATTAATAAATATTTATCTAAAAATTTATTTTCTTACACGTGGAAAACACGTGCAAATATTTTCTCGAGAGATTCAAAAGCCAAAAATTATTTTGGAGAAACTCATTATTTATTATTTGAGATTATTTGTGATTTTTCTAGATTTTTCTAGATTTTTTCTGACAATGGTTGGACCCATTTGCAAATATTTCAAAAAAAAAATGACTTCTGTGCAAAATTATCAAATGGGGGTGAAACTCCAGATTTTCGGATTTTTGGGCTGGAAAAAATGCCTAGTCAATTCAGGAGTAAAAAGTTTACCTTTCGGTTCAATACATTTGATATATTTTACAAGTTTTAATAAAAGATGATTTTTTTGCAAAATTGCTATTTGAAGGGATGAAATTACAAAAATTGTTTTCTGGGTTTTCCCTACAGTGCCGGCTGATGCTAACGGGGGATCTTTTGATTTTTAAACCCAATAAAATTGGTTTTAACTAATTCCCTAGTATGAGGATCTATTTATGTAAAGGTATATTTGAAATGGAGTATTTTGCAAATGTACTTAAAAACCCTAGAATCTTTAATCCCTGGCCTATTTAGGGTGTAGTGCAGCCGTCATCTTGCTGCACAACACAGAGGATTTCTTATTTCTTATTATTTTGGAGTTCTAAAGAGAAGATCTTGGATTTCTTGCTAAGGATGGGTTTTTCATACTTTCTATTCGTCTTCGTTCGATTCTTTTAACAAGGTGAGTGATATAAATTATTTTGTTTTGTTCTTTGAATGTTGTATGTGGTGTTTCATCTATTAGAAAGCATGTTAGGGTTTGGTATGAATATATATATACAATGGATTAGATGAATTGATGAATTAAAATCGGATCTTCTATGAAACCCTAAGTTATTTATGAGTAGAATTTGCATGTGGATGATTTGAGATTGTTAAATAACCTAATATAAATCATGAGTAGGCTACTTCTTTTGGATTATTGCTGATTTGATTGTATATGGTGAATGTTATGCATAAATAGATTAAAGATGAGATTTTTTTGGTGAGTTGGATGAATGCGACTTGGTCATGTTAATGTTAAATTTGTTTATGTTCATGAGTTAAAGATGGTGATTTGAGTTGAGGAAATTGTGAGAAGGACTAATAAATTAAAAGATCATGTCTTGAGAATTAGATTTGTGATAATTGAATTGGGTTTAATGCAATATGATAAATTTGGGAATTTGTGATTTTGTGAAAGATTTTACTTGAATTTGAATTTCTCAAATATTAAGATTAAATCTGAAAATTTTGTCATTTCTAATTAATGGATTTGTGCAGTTTCTTTGGTGTACGAACATGCACGAACATTTTACATGAATATTGTAATCCATTGCTTTTGAAGAAATTGAGTCTTTGTGTGTTTTCAGAGGATTTGACTATATCTCAACTTATTTTTGTATTGATATGGTTTGGAACATAATATGAAGTTAATTTGAAGTATGATCGATTCTTAAAAAACTCTATTTGTGGGTATGTGCACAAATTCGTGTTCAAATTAGAGTAAATCAACAAATTGTGATTTTTATTAATTCAAAGTGGTTTTGATTGTTTTTATGGGCTCTTATGTACTCTGCAAGTCATATTTGATCATATCAGAAATATATTTTTTATAGATTTCGTTTTTATAAAGTAAATATTCGTATCGATTGAAACATGCACAACCCAAACTGCAGTCTGTAGGTGTGACAGTCGACTGGTATGTTTCGACAGTCGACCGTCGCTACTTGGCTGCTGTGTTTTCTTGTTTTCTTGAAATTTCGTGCGGAACAGTCGACTGACCCATTTTTCCAGTCGACCTTCTCTGCTCTGTTTTGATATTTTCTCGAAGTGTCGGATTTTCGTTCTGGACAGTCGACTAGTGACTTTTACAGTCGACCGTCAATACTAAGAATTATTTTTCTTTAAAATGTTGGATTTTCGATCTGGACAGTCGACCGATGACTTTTTTACAGTCGATTGCCATTACTTAGAATTAATTTCTTGAAGTGCTAGTTTTTCGCTCTGGAAAGTCGACTGACTCCGGTTTACAGTCGAATGTACTGATGTTCCTTGAGTTATTCTGTTGTTCTTTAAACGATTGATTCTTTAAATGTTTTGGGGATCTATAACTTACTATTCCAAACACTATTTTTTCTATAGAACATATGTTTTCAAGTTGTTTAATTAAAGTTTTAATTAATGGAAGTTTAGTTTGGATGGTTGAGTGTGAGTCTCTAGAGGGTGTGTGAGATCCTAGTATACCGGCAGTTGAGTTATTGTGTTTTCGGGCCTGTTGAGACATATTGTTGATCAGTTGTTGAGTTAAGTCCGGTAGGATACACCATCTCTAGGAGGTTCGTAATTAAATTAACTTAAAAAGATAAGGACATACACTAGTGGTGATATGATGAATGAGAACATGGGTCATGGACCTCAGTATGGTTTGCGGTGTGAGATAATCTCCGGAATTATCCAGGTGTGAGTGAAATAGTTTCCAGAATTACCTGTGGTGTGGGATTGATCTCTGAATTATCGGGGTCGATGCGACACTCATGTGGTATTTGTGTGATGAGGTGTCATAGCTTGTGGTGTGGGGTATTCTCGAAGATTTCCAGGTGTGAGTGAAATAGTCTCCGAAATTATCTGTGGATAGAGTTTGACCATCGGAATTATCGGGGCATGGGCTAATACTCACAGATTATCTATATCTCGTAGTAGTCATCGTGGTAAGATTAGTTACAAGGCGGGGGATTAAACCCTATAAAGTGGAGACGTTAAGGGCTTGCACCGGACCTATGTAGAGTGGGATGCATAGAATCCGACAAGTACGCATTAGAGAGTCAGCATATAGTATTGTGTTTTCTTGATGTGGTTTATGCATGTGTTTTTCCTGTTTTCTACACTTGACACTTAGTCTAGCTACACTCGATATTTTTCATGTTTCATTGTTATTTCTTAATTCAATTATTCTTGTCTTTATTACCTGTTGTTTATGATTCCATGTTTCATGTTCTATTTATGTTGTTTTGTTTTTATGTCATTCACACCATTATGGCTGACCCCTGTAGTTTTTGGGGTTAGGGTTATCTCTATCCTCATGTTTTACAGGTGATTACCTATAGCATTGGGATTTGGATGCATGAGATAGATAGATAATAAAGCTTACGTAAAATTGTAAAGAAATTGTTGTAATGAAAATACTGTAATTCAAGGTGTTTTGTTTTTCCGCTGTGTTTTTGTAATGAACTAATGTAATAAAGGTTGAAAGAAAAATTTATCTGTATTTTGGCTATGTTTACTATCATAATTGAAGTTGATGCTAGGAATTGTGCCACGTATTTTTGAGATATCATATTGGAAATTCGGGACGCTGCACATGCACTAGTTGGTGTGTGATGAAACAAGAGCAAACATGAGTAGAGGGGCCTCTATATGGTCTACAGTTTGAGATAGTCCCCGAAATTATCGAGATGTGAATGGAAGTGTCTCCAGCTCATCTGCGGTGTGGGATTGATCTCTGGAATTATCAGGATCGAATCGACGCTCGTGGGATGTTTGTAGGTGGTGAGGCGCCATGGCTTGCAGTGTGAGATTGAATCCCTAAAATTATCGAGATGTGAATAGAAGTGTCTCCAGCTCATTTGCGGAGTGAGATTGATCTCCGAAATTATCGAGGCGTGGGCTAGGTAGGTACTCACAAATTATCTAAATCTTGTAGTAGCCACAGGTGTAAGTTTGCATGGCGAGGGATCAAAACCTAAATGAGGTGAACGTAAGAGCTTGCCATCGGACCTATATAGTATAAGATGCATAGAATCCGAACAAGTATACATTAGCGTGCATTGTGTGCATTGTGTTTTCTTGAATATTGTGTTATGCATTTTCTTCGTTTTCTTGACACCCTTGTTCTCTTAAGTTTAGTAGCGCTCGTTGATTTAAGAATCTTTTTTTGTTGTTTTATCTTATGTTGTGCAACAAGTTTGTGATTGTGAGACTTTGGAGTAAACTATTACCATAGTATTGCGTCGGTTCTAACGTGCCCACTTTTTGGTCAGTTTTGCAGAATTTGCGAGTAAGTGGCTTGAGAAAAGTGAAAGTTTGGACTTTGAGATGACTGAAGTTTAAGTGTTGAAATGTGTTGTAATAAATATGTTTAAATTTTCCGTTTTGCATTGTAATAAAGAACTATTGTAAAGAAAAGTTGTATTTTCTTGTGTTTTATACTGTGTTTAGATTACATTGAAGTAAATATTCTGGATTTGTATCTCTTATTTCTATTATGAAAATTCGGGGCGCTACAGCTTGGGTGGAGGGAGGAAGGGCGGTGCTAGCGGGAGGTGCAGGTGCGGAGGAAGCAGAAGGCGGGAAAGGAGGTGGGGATTGGGGGTTGGGGTTGGGGAAGGAATTTCCCGGCGATCGCCGGAGAAGGTGGGGAGAGAGAGAGAGAGAGAGAGAGAGAGAGAGAGAGCTGAAAAAGTATATATATATATATATATATATATATATATATATATATATATATATCAAAAAATGAAGAGAGGAGAGAGAGAGAGTAATAAACTGAGGAAGATTTATGTTTTTTGGGGAAAACTTTTGGGGAGAAAATGTCTTTTGAAGGGTAAATGTGAGCTATTAATTTTTTTTTCAATTGAAGGTGAGTGAGTCACTTGATAGTATTTTATCAAATTGCCTTGTAATATATATATAGAGATCCTTTCGGTTGCGCACGCCTCTGGTGCGCATAGGGGTGCGCACGCGCACTCAGTCGTCTGATCTACACTGCGATCATGATCACGATCTAATGGATATAACCAGCTCCGCTCGAAAGGGGCTATTTTGGTCATTTCCCTTCATCTCAGATGAAAAACCCTATCTCTTCTCATCTCTCTAACACTCTCATCGCTCTCCTTCTTTCTCCTTCGAATTGCGATCTGAACCAAGCCCCAAATTGAAACCCTAATCCCCTGAATCGAAGCCCCTAATCCACTTTCCAATACCTCCGAATCCCCTTCTCCAAAGCATCCAAATCGCCTTCTCCAAATCATCCAAATCACCATCCCGACGAAACCCTACCACCGAATCCCCTTCGCCGCTGCCCGGTTATCGAATTTTTCTTTCGAAACTCTAGCTCCAGACATAATCCTAGCTCCCAACGATCTCAGGTATAATTTTTTTTTTCCCTTCATCTTCCTCTTAAATTGGCATCTGGATAGGAGTGGCATGCTAGAAATAAAATATGCCAATGGAATAAGTATGTAGATATTCATGCCATCATGCTCCCAAGTCTTTTGATACACTTCCTCATTTGCTAGGTTGAGTTTTTCCCTTTCTTTAGATTTTCATAAATCTATTCAGATTTTGGTCTTCTTTTTCTTCAGTTCTAGCTAATGGTTACTGTATATTAGTTTCTAAAAATTTTATTCTGTAGTGATGTACTGCTGTCATTCTATTTTGATACCAGTTTACAACTACAGGTCTATTTAAGTCAACATATCTATATAATAAAACACAAAGAAAGCTATCAAGTGGCTCTCCTTCAATTTCCGGAAAAATCAAAGGTTCAGAGCTAACCTCACAAAACATATTTTTCCTCCCAAAAATTTCCCCCCAAAACTCAAATTCAAATCCCAAACCCAAAACAACTCCTATATTTTTTTTATTTTTTTTCCTCTCTCTCTCCCTCCATCTTCTATTAAAAAAATTAAGAAAATAAAAATTTTAAATTTTTTTTCAAAATAATAAATTAAAAATATTAAAAATTTAAAAACTTTAAAAACTTTAAAAAAAGTCAAAAAAGTCAAAAAAAAAATCATATAATATGTTTTTTGTTGGACCCCAAAAGTTTCTCATATAATATGTTTGCTACTTCAATTAATTTGAAGGACCTCCAAAACTATTTTATATGATCAAATAAGGTGCCGTTCCGAAGACGTGCCTACGGCACGTGTCAACGGGCAAACCTAGTACATATATAAGGATTCACCGAACATTTAAGTCAACATATATATATATATATATATATAGTAAACCAGAACGATTAATTCATTTTATGATCCAACCCAACTGGACATTGCAGAGCCCTCTTCTCCTTATACCCGTCATCATTTTACATTAAAAATGGCTTTGCTAAAATGTTGGAAAGGATCGCACCTTATTGGGGATTATCAACCAAACTTTGTCATTGAAAATCAAGAAACCCGCTTTCACACGCAGAAAATGGATATACAGACACAGAACCAAAACGCGCGCGGGGGGGGGGGGGGGGGGGGGGGGGGGGGGGGGAGTACCAAACCTTAATTACTGATTCAACTTCAGCTTCTCCTTCTGCGACTCCGCAATCGACAAGAGCCCCTGCAATTTCGCCATCGCCAACGTCTTCTCAGGCAGACAGCTTGCGATAGCCACCCGAAGTGACTTCACGGCGGCTTCAAACTTGCCGGCGGCGAGGGCGCCGCATGCGGCCTTGTAGGCCTCGTCGGCGACGCAGGCGTCGTGGAGGTTGGGAGTGGCGGCGGGAATCTGGAAGCGATGGGTTTGTCGATCGGACGGTGAAGATTTGAAATTGAAGGAGTGGGCGAGCTCCAATTGATATAGCGGCTACTCATGGTAGAATATATATATATTTTTTTCGTTTTGTTTTTGTGGTGAAGGGTTTTGGGTTTGATTGGGATTCTTGAATTTGGGGCTTAGAAATTTAGTTTTGTTAATATTTTAGTTATGGAGATGGAAGCATCTACTACTTTTTTTGATCTTTGTTTGTGGAAACATCTTGACGAGTGCTTTTTTTGTTTTTTGTTTTCTTTTTGCTGTATAAATACGATTTCATAATTTCAAGCAATGAAAATTACAATCAACTTTCAATTTCTCTCGTAAGATGGTAGGAATAGAATGGGTACACAAGCTTCCAAACATATTAAGTCTAAGACAAAGTTTTGCTATGGTAGTGGCCGGACATGTATAATTTTTTTTAAATTTTGCTAATTGAGCACAGTGGATCATTGAATATGTTCCAAAACAACACAGCTTCAATTGGGAATGCAACAGCAGTAACATGTTTTTTTAATTTTGCTAATTGAGCACAGTGGATCATTGAAGATGTTCCAAAACAACACAGCTTCAATTGGGAATGCAACAGCAGTAACATGTATACAAGATTGTATTTCATACTCATGCTATGTCTTTCAGTAGTACATAACAGAATATAATCTATACAATAAATTACAAAGAAAGCTATCAAGTGGCTCTCATTCAATATTTCCTAAATCCAATGGCCCAGATTGATTCTCACAAAACATATTTTTCCGCCCAAAATTTCTAATCCCACAATTTCAAAAATCACACATACACTCTCTCTTTCTTTTTCCCGAAATACCCCACACTCACTCCGTCTCTCCTCCCACTCTCTCTCTCTCCCCGCTCTCTCTCTCTCATCGATCTTGTCTCCCTCTCTCTCTCTTCTTCGAGCCTATCTCTTCTCTTCGATCCACCGAACCCACCTTCACCGTCTCTCTCTTCTCTTCGACCCACCGAACCCACCTTCACCGTCTCTCTCTTCTTCGACCCACAGAACCCATCCAACCATCGAACCCCTCACATGCCCTGAGTTGATCAAACCCACCTTCACCGTTCACCGATTTCAACCGCTCACCGTCACCGAATTCAGCCAACCACCGAACCCCTCACCGTCTCTACATCTCAGGTATATAATTTGTGTGCCTTTTGTTTAGAAATCTATCATCTCTTTTAGTCTTCAAATTAAAGTTTTTCATTTTTTTGACCAGTGGTAATCCTCTTCGAATCGTCCATCGTCCTCTTCGCCATCGCTGAAATAGCAATCATCTTCATCTCCGCCGTCGTCGCTCGATGAAGAACCCAAATCGATGACTTCATCAAAGCGATCGAGAGATCAATTGATTGATCGCCTCTTTATTTGAAATCGAATTTTAGAATTTGGAAGAAGAAGAAGAAGGATTTTAGCAAAGGTGAGGTTTTCATTTTCCAATTTCAGTTTGCTAATCAATTTCAGTTTGGTATTAATCAAAAGGATTCGTATCACTAATTGTTTGCTATGATTTGAATTTGTATCTGCCAAAATAATGGAGAGAAAGTTAGTCTAACTGAAGTGGGTCACAGTTTGAAATCTATGGGAGATTTTAGGATTGTCGAAATTTATACTGTTTCACTAATATAGAACTTTAGTTCCGTACATGTAGTGAGCGACTATAGTATGTTATAAATGTGTCAGCGGTCAGGATCGTAGACGAGTCCTCCCTCCACCTCGACCGCAACCAGTGCCATTTTCGATGTCGAAAGTACGTTTAGTGTTAATGGACTTTCACTAAAACCCTAATTCCTAAACTTGACTTCGAAAGATTTAATAAAAATTGGATCTTTTATTGGAATTGCAAGTATTTTCTTCGAAAGATTGGAGTTGTATGTTTAGTGTTAGTTCTAATTGTGTGATTTACAAAGAATATAGCTTGAGTTGAGGGAATAATACATTCATTGGAAGTGTGTAATAATTCTTTATAAATGAGATGAACAAACTTAAGAAGCATTAGAGTTAACTGTAAGTACCCCACGCTCATTTGAAGCCTACATCTATTTGGGTTCTTTGTCATCTAATTTAGTTTCATACTTGGATGAAAGTTGGGGTTTCGTAGTGGTTATGAAATTTGGATTCTTTGTCATCTAATTTAGTTTCATACTTGGATGAAATCTGGGGTTTCGTAGTGGTTATGAAATTTGGATTCTTTGTCATCTAATTTAGTTTCATACTTGGATGAAATCTGGGGGTTTCGTAGTGCAATCAAGCAACGGTTTCTATCTAATTGAGCTCACATTTGCAAAGAAAAATGGCACTGTATCATATTTTAAGATAAAAAATTACTAGAATACTACGTGATGTTCTCCAGGTTAGTGTTTGAATTTTTTTGAGATGAAAAGATAGGGATTAAAAGGGTGGGTATCTTAGTTTAATTGCATTGTTTGTGATATATGTTTAGCAGACAAGACTAGGAAACACTTTAGGGCAGATTAGGGTTTACAATAAAAACAGTGAAGTAGATAAATTTTCCTACAGTACTTGAAGAAAGAACAATTTTCACTGATTCATCTGAGTTTTGGGATAGTTTTAGCTTCAAAGGAGGTTTTGTCACGCCCCGCTTCCCAAAAATGATACGGAATACGGGTGCGAGACAAAAGCCCAGCGAATGATTTTCATCATCCATAAGCTGTTCAAGAATCTTTATAACATATCACAATATAATCAGAGTCGGAAGCCAAAAAAGTCAACCACATGCACATATGAGCCAAATACCAATAAGAATACTTGAAATAAAATATATTAATCTCAAATAGTCATGATCTGAAATACACAAATAATCCTGGGTCACATTGCCCAAATACAAGAATAAATCCACGTACATAGATACAGTTATTGTTCAAGCAAACTACAAGAAATAATAATAACAAGATCCAGCACTAATACTTCATGTCACCGATACCATCTGGAACCTGTTCTCCAAAATCTGCAATTTAACGAATGCAGGAAAGAGGGAAAGAGAAAAACACAAGTACCCGTCAATTGCAAGTTACGGACCACTTATAATGTAGGATACAAACACATGTGGAAACTAACTAGCAACATGGTATAAGTGTGATGTCAAAATAAACAACTAGTATGGTAAGGTGAACAATTGTAAATGGTATGAATCAAGTGTCAAGTAATCAAGTAAATAGGTAAACATGTAATAGATATCAGGTAACAGGTATACAGGTAAATATGTAACATGTCTCAAGTATCAAATCTCATGATATCATGTGTCAGGTGTTATGTTTCAAGTCTCATATACCAAGTTCAAGTATCAAGCAAGCATATGTCAAGTTCAAGTTTCGAGTTCAAGTATCATGTGTCAAGTCTTGTAGTGATTACTATCTAGGTAGTACTTCATGCGCCCCATATTATAACACATAGTTGCTACAACAAACAGTTTCGCTTTAGATTTCATAGTGGACCATAGAAGGCAGTATACTCAGGGACAAGTAATCCAAATCATATACCAAATTCCAAATTAATCAAATTATATACCAAATTCCAGATAGTCCAAATCATATACCAAAATCCAAATAATCCAAATCATATACCAAATTCCAAATATGGGAAACACGGGCCCCCTTCCGAGTACACGTTTCTGAATTATCCACTACTAGATATTTTCCATTAACCCCGGCTTGGTTATTTATTATTATAATCAGGCATGCATGTATGTGTCGAAAAAGAAAGCAAGGATAACAGGGTATAAACATGTATCAGGTTCAGGATGCAAGATAAACAAGTACAGGTACAAGATAACACATAACAGGGTAGAACAACTAGTTTACTAATTCAGGACAGCAAGACAGTATTGCACAAAAACAGTAATTTTTGCTACTAAAAACATCCAAATCTGGATCCGTCGAAGGATCTGGAAAATAGACTTCCACACAAATCCAGCGATTATAAATAAGTTATATAGTAATTCACAACATCATAAATCAAAACAGGGTTGAATCCAGAAAAACATGTTCAGACAAAAATCAGTAAAACGAATTTTCAGTCAGGAAAACTGCATCAAAACCTTTCAAATAAATTCAAGAAAAATCTGGGATATTCCCCTATATGTCTAGAGTCAGAATATAAAGTCTCATAATATTCCAGTAAAATTAGTTTAGTCATAAAAAATAAGAAAACATCCAGAAACAATACTTTGGAAAATATGGAATTCCCAACACTGCTGTACGAAAACTGAAATATCTCGCAAGCCGTGAAACGAAATCCAAATCCGCCAAAGAGAGATGAAAATAGATAAAATATATTAACTATCATATTTCACAAACATTTTTCATACAGTAAAAGGAATCATAGTGAAAATAAGGTTCTTTACAAATCAGCGAGCGAAATACAGCAAGTATAGATTTCATAAATGAGCATGAAACAACATATAAAACTCATCAATAAAATTCACCAAAATTCTGGGTAATCCCTAACTAGGTAAAGAAATACTAACCAATGTTTTGGATCAAAATAATACATGTAGCATAGTTCTTTAAAATGAGTTGTCATTAAAATTACCGAAAAATAGAATCTGGAAAAGGTCGACACCTCTGTAGTAAAACAGTCATAACTCACTCGTACGAAAACAATGTCAAGTAAGGTCAAAGGGGTTTGAAAATAGAAGAAATTCTCTAAAACTCATGTTTTATACCAAAATTAAGTTACTGACTTCAAGATAGTCCAAAACAGAAAACAAAACAGATCAGCGACAAAAATACAGATTTTTTCGTTAAAAACAAAATCAACATAGATTTACAAAAATTGATCAAAACACATCCAAACATGAAATCGAGTCTACCAAGTATCTAAACATCATGAATTATGGTAACTAACATGTCCACACCAAATATTTCACATGGGTCTCAACCAAATCACGAATTCTCACAAAAATCTCATATACATGATCAAAAATCAAGAACGGGCAAATCCTAGGTTAATTCATGTCCATATTATGTCGTGAGTCATATATGGTCAAATTTTTACAATAGAGAAAAAACCCATCAAGCAAAACATAAACAAGAGTTGTCTCTAGACCCAACTATACTATAGGTGAACTTTTTGACTTGTATCAAACAAATAAATTGAAGTACAAGTTACTTGCCTGAAAGACGACGAATCCAACCAAAAGAAAGAGAATAACGGGAATGGATTCCCGGGCACGAACTCAACAGCAACGAATCACGAACAAGATGATCATGAACAAGATCACGAATCCAAAGAACAAATAACCCACAAATACGATCGGACGGCTGAGATCATGAGATCAAGAGATCAAGGCGATCGGATCAGATCGGACGACTCTAATCAAAGATTAACATCAAGATCGAGATTTGATCAGTATCTTGATGATGATGATGATGATCGAGTCAGATCGACGATCAGACAGCCACCAAACAAAGCGATCAAAGAACCCCAAGATGATGATAGTGCGATCCAACGGTCCATAATCAAAGATGCTAATCGAGATCCAATGGTCCAAATCAAGAGATCAAGAATGGACGACCAACAATGCACTCAATCAAGATCAAGATGATCAAGGGGGGAAACGGACGGCTCCAATCAAAGATGATCAAAGAACTCTATCATGATGATCATGATGAAGATCGACGTCCCAAATTCAATCCATCCAAAATCCATGATCAGGAACCCATATTAACAGCAACCCAATATAATAGCAACTAGTGGCTGCACCCGGATGAACAGCGTGAACACCGGCAGGTGACGGATGTGGCAGCATGGCGCGGCACGACGGCGGTCAGTGGGAGGCAGGCCAAGAGGGCACGGCAGCGGGGACAACGACTCCAGCTGCTGTCACTGGCGTCGGGAGAGGAGATAGGAAATAGGGGGAGGTGCAGTGGGTTTTGGGTATTAATGAGTATTAGGATGGTTTTGGGTGATAGTGATTAAATGGATATATGGTTTGGTAATTAATGGGTGTATGATGATTAGGTAATGGCTTTGGCTGATTAGGTAAGGATGTAAACAGGGTATGGAAATAAATGGATTTGGTAATATATTGGGTTAGTGGGTTTTTATATTAGGTTTATATTAGGGGATTAAAACATAAATAGAAAAATAACCAATACAAAATTTGTTTATAATAAAAAGGTAATTTGCATTACAAAATAGGGTTTATCAAAATAATACAAATACAGTTAGTAAATAAAAGTGGGTTTTTAATAACCAGTCAAAAATAACAATAATAACAATGATACTAATAACAATAATAATAAGAAAAAGATAACAATAATAATAGTAATAGTAATAACAGTAATAGTAGTAAATATAATAAAAAATGAAAATTATAGAAAATGGTTACTATAATATTATTGATCGAAAACAGATTTTGAAAGGAGATCCAACAATACATTTTGACAAAATAATTTGAAAACCGAAAAGAAAAATAATTTGCGAAAATTCTAAATACGGAAAATACACAAAAATACATTTTTGGAAAACAGGGGTTACAGGTTTTTTGTGCCATTTTGTTTACAAATTACTATGGATAGTGTAAGGACAAGGGCATAGTTACATCTATATGATGGTTTGATGTAATTATACAAGAACACTTTTTGCAATTCCGATTTAGGTGTTAGCATTGTGGAGTTTCGCCTTCTCATTTGTGTTAGATTGATACTGTTTTGCAGCTAATATTAGGATTGATACTGTTTTGCAGCTCCGTCAACCAAACTTTCACCTCAGCGCAGATTGATTTTAGGATTGATGCAAATTTTTCTCCCATGATTTTACTTTTTTTGCTAAAATACAAAAAATCTACCCTAAAGTACCGAAACACTACAAGCTACTCTCAAATTTTTTTAATGCAAAAAACAACTATAAAGTTTCTCTTTTCCATCAAAATTTATGTAGAAAAGATAGATATGATTTAAAAAAAAAATTAGTGTTGTTCTTTTCGTCAAATTTTTTTAAGGTAATGACTACAGTTGTTTGCATTTTAGCTTTTGCTTCTCAACTTTTAATAATAGAATGAATATAGTTTCAAAATTGGGTGTGTCAAACTTACAAAAATTGACATTAGTTCGAAGATATCTCGGTTATATTCTTAAGCAAAAGTAATACATATAAAAAGATTGACCATTTACTTTGTGAAAACTTGAAATGTTATTTTTCTTTCATATTGCATTTTCTTGAGTTTATATTCTTTAGTTGAGTATCTTTTCTCTAATTCCTATTTCTTTATTCCTCTTAAGCAGGATTCGATGGATTGTTGGTAACAACCTCCCAATTCAATTTTCGTCCGCTGATCAGGTATTTTGTACATTACTTTCTACCATTTTTTGTTAATATGCATGCTTATTTCGACATGTCAAGTACCGAATGCAATCTCGGGGTCAATCATTTGTTTGTTACCTATTACCTGAGCAAAGTAGACCAAAGTTGGAATTTAGAAATCTGGACTGTAGCTTCATTTACCTCCAACTTCATCTTTTTATTCTGGTTAAGATCACCAGAAAAAGGGTCAAGTTTGGAACAGATGAGAATTAGCAAGTTTATTCTACTTCTTTCTTTCCTTTGTATTTAATGTCAAAAATGGTACTCCATCATAATTTGGGTACAAGCACTTGGTACTCGAAATTGATACTGTTTTCCATCAAATTTATGCATCTAATTTTAGGATTGGTTGTTTGTAAGTGTTATTCGAAATTGATACTGTTTTCCATCTAATTTTTCTTAGGATTGTATCTGTTTAGGGTTGCAGATTTTAAATTTTTTAGGATTGTATCTGTTAGATTGATACTCACGAGGGTTGATTTTAGGATTGTATTCACGAGGGTTGATGCTAATATTTGTTGTTCTAAACATCCTTCCATATTATAGTGAGACTGAATGTTTTTTGTTCGGTGCTGCCAATAGTTTAGAACATCGCTTGATAAGTTTTTTTGTTCGGTGCTACCAATAGTTTTTTGGTTGTTCTAAACATCCTTCCCTTTAAGTTTTTTGTTCTAAACATTGCTTGATAAAGTACCTTTAGATTTAAAATAACTAAATAATCTTTTTTTTCTTTATGTTCGGTGTTTCCCATATTTATGAGGATTGTCGTATTGTGCAATGTTGATTTAGTTTTTAAGTTATCTTTCAAATATAATTTAGCACATAAGTCATTGGCTGTATAAACCACCTGAAGTCTATTTGGATGTATAAACCACCATAATAAACATATAATAAATACACATAATAAACACGTTTTAGCTATTCAAAGATGAGTTTCGCTTTCTCATTTGTGTTAGATTGATACTGTTTTGCAACTAATTTTAGGATTGATACTATTTTGCTGCTCCGTCAACCCAACTTTCACCTCAGCACAGATTGATTTTATGATTGATGCAATTTTTTTCTCATGATTTTACATTGTTTGCTAAAATGCAAAAAATCCACCCTAAAGTACCGAAACATTACAAGCTACTCTCAATTTTCTTTTTAATGTAAAAAACAACTATAAAGTTTATCTTTTCCTTAAAAATTTATGTAGAAAAGATAGATAGAATTTAAAAACAAATTAAGTGTAGTTCTTTCCGTCATTTTTTTTGAAGGTAATGACTACAGTTGTTTGCATTTTAGCCTTTGCTTCTCAACTTTTAATAATAGAATGAATACAGTTTCAAAATTGGGTGTGTCAAACCTTACAGAAACTGACATTAGTTCGAAGGTATCTCGGTTATATTCTTAAGCAAAAGTAATACATTTAAAAAGATTGACCATTTACTTTGTGAAAACTTGAAATGTTATTTTTCTTCCATATTGCATTTTCTCGAGTTTATATTCTATAGTTGAGTATCTTTTCTCTAATTCCTACTTCTTTATTCCTCTTAAGCAGGACTTTGATGGATTGTTGGTAACAACCTCCCAATTCAATTTTCGTCTGCTGATCAGGTATTTTGTACATTACGTTCTACCATTTTTTGCTTAAGCAAAAGTAATACATATAAAAAGATTGACCATTTACTTTGTGAAAACTTGAAATGTTATTTTTCTTTCATATTGCATTTTCTCAAGTTTATATTCTATAGTTGAGTATCTTTTCTCTAATTTCTACTTCTTTATTCCTCTTAAGCAGGACTTCGATGGATTGTTGGTAACAACCTCCCAATTCAATTTTCGTCTGCTGATAAGGTATTTTGTACATTACCTTCTACCATTTTTTTGTTATTATGCATGCTTATTTGGACATGTCAAGTCCCTAATGCAATCTCGGGGTCAATCATTTGTTTGTTACCTATTACGTGAGCAAACTAGACCAAAGTTGGAATTTAGACTTCTGGACTGTAGCTTCATTTACCTCCAACTTCACCTTTTTGCTCTGGTTAAGATCACCAGAAAAAGGGTCTAAGTTTGGAACAAATGAGAATTAGTAAGTTTATTCTACTTCTTTCTTTCCTTTGTATTTAATATCAAAAATGGTACTCCATCACAATTTGGGTACAAGCACTTGGTACTCGAAATTGATACTGTTTTCCATCAAATTTATGCATCTAATTTTAGCATTGATTGTTTGTTAGTGTTATTCGAAATTGATACTGTTTTCCATCTAATTTTTCTTAGGAATGTATCTGTTTAGGGTTGCAGATTTTAAATTTTTAAGGATTGTATCTGTTAGATTGATACCCACGAGGGTTGATTTTAGGATTGTATTCACGAGGGTTGATGCTAATATTTGTTGTTCTAAACATCCTTCCATATTATAGTGAGACTGAATGTTTTTTGTTCGGTGTTGCCATTAGTTTTTTTGGTTGTTCTAAACATCCTTCCCTTTAAATTTTTTTGTTCTAAACATCGCTTGATAAGTACCTTTAGATTTAAAATAACTAAATAATCTTTTTTTCTTTATGTTCGGTGCTGCCCATATTTATGAGGATTATCATATTATGCAATGTTGTTTTAGTTTTTAAGTTATCTTTCAAATATAATTTAGCACATAAGTCATTGGCTGTATAAACCACCCGAAGTCTATTTGGCTATATAAACCACCACCATAATAAACATATAATAAACACACATAATAAACACATTTTAGCTATTCAAAGATAAGTTTCACCTTCTCATTCATGCCTAGAAGACAGAGACCACCATCAATTGTGTGATACAGAAATGATTGCATTTGTTGTGCCCATAGACTATATCATCCGGAGGCATCGAGTTGATTGTCAATAAGATATACACACTAAGTAGAGACCGACCAATAATGTAAATATTTTGATATAGTTCATAATAATGTCAACATTTTGATACACCGTTCTCTTTGAACACTGCATTTATAGCTATCACCACCATTAGCACCCTAAAACTCTTCTCTCTTCTTCTTATCTTGGCCTGCACTATGGCCACCCTATCACCAATGCATTCCTTCCTAATCCTCAAATCACTCTTTTCTATCTTCGACAAGGGCGTTGCCACCACCACCACTACTAGCAACAAGCCATTCCTTCGCCAACACCCACCGTAAGCATGGTAACCCTGATCAAATTCTCCTCCATAATCTTAACCAGGAATAAAGTTTAGGGAAGCTCAATGTTAACTCTGCAAAGAGAACAGGTTCGTTACCAAACATTGAAATTTTGATGAAAGACATAACTCCAACATAATCCATAGGTTCATACACTTATTTTTTATGGGCATACTGGCTTCAGAAATTATGAATCAGATATCCGCAAATGAAGGTTATTAACACTTTTGTCGCTGAAAATATATATATTCAGTAGTCCCTTCCAAACCAGCCAAACAAATTTTTATTAAGACTCTCACAAACAATCAAATTTGGAAGCAACAAGATTTACAATCAAAACAATAATTTCAGAGGATGCATTCATGAAACTTTCCAAAACCTAGGATTCATCTGAAGTAGTCTCAATGAATTTCATGCAGAGTACCACACATTTGGCTCCATTGTCACATGTTCAATTTGAATTATAGTTGTAACCCATGTTTCCTGTATAAATGTATTTTTTGTGTATTTTTTCCCTAGCCGCCACCAAAATAATTTTCCTCTGTTTTCTCCCTCTCTCCCGACCCTATTTTGGACACTCTCGGCCTCTCCTAAACCCGCCGTCCGCCGTTCTTTCTCCCTCTCTTCCTCGTACTCTCGAGGTTAAGTGTGTGTGCGTGGTTCTTCGTTCGTGGGTGGTGTGTTGGATCGCGAGTGATTGTGGTGTGTTCTCGTTGGTTCGTGTTGTGGGACGTTGTTGCTCGTGGGATTTTGTCCGTTCGTTCTTGGAGTATTTGGTTCGTAGTCGTGTTCGTGGGTTGTGCTCGCTTTGGTTCTTTGACACGCTCGTTCGCGTTCGTTTCCGGGAACCCGTTCCCGTTATTCTTATTATTCTTTGTTTTCGTCTCTGGTTAAGGCAAGTAACTTATACTCAAATTTTTTTGTATGATACAAGTCATAAATACCGCTTATAGTGTAGTTGGGTTCTAGAGACAACTTGTGTGTGTGATGTTCTTGATGAGTTTGTCTCTATAGTGTTTGACCATAGTTGACGTACGATACAAAATTTGACATGAAACAACTTAGGGTTTCGCCGATTCTAGATGTGATATATATGTGAAACAATTATGAGAACTCGTGTGCTTGTGAGATCAATGTGAGATACTTGTTGTGGACATGTTGTATACCCTATTTCATGTTGTTTGGATACTTGGTAGACTCGATTTTATGTTTGGTTGTATTTGGATCAAGTTTCGTTGAATCTATGTTGATTTTGGTTTTTGAGGAAATTCTGTATTTTGCCGATAATCTGTTTTGATCAGTAATTTAGACCCTATTAAGATCAGTATCTTAATTTCAGTATAAAACATGATTTTTAGAGAAATTCGTCTTCTTTCCAACCCCTCTGACCTTGGTTGATTTTTTTTTCGTATGTGTGAGATATAACCGTTTTACTATAGAGGTGTAATTCGTTTCCAGATTTCGTTTCTTGGTGATTTTGATGATTAAATTGTTTTGATACTTGTGCTACACATATTATTTTGATCTAAAACTTTGATCAGTTTTACTATATCTAGTTAGGGATTACCCAGAATTTTGGTGGATTTTATTGATGAGTTTTATATGCCGTTTTATGCTCGTTTATGAAAACTATACTTGCTGTATTTTGCTTGCTGTTCTGTAAAGAATTGTATTTTCACCCTGATTCCTTTTACTGTATGGAAAATATTTGTGAAATATAAAAGTTATCTTATTCTATCTATTTTCATCTCCCTTTGGCGGATTTGAATTTTGTTTCACTGGTTGCGAGATATTATAGTTTTTGTACAGCAGTGTTGGGAATTCTAGATTTGCCAAACTATCGTTTATTGATATTTCCTGATTTTTGATGACTGATTTAATTTTACTGAAAAATTCTGAAACTTTATATTCTGATACTAGACATATAGGGAATACCCCATTTTTTTGTGGATTTATTTGTTGAGTTTTGATGCTATTTTCCTGACTGAGAATTGGTTTTACTGATTTCTGGCTGAATGTGTTTTCTGTATTCAAATCAGTTTTGAGCTATGTTTTTGTGAATTGGAATATGACTTATTTGTATTCACTGGATTCGGTTGGGAGTCTATTTTCTAGATGTTTTGACAGATTCAGATTTGCATGTTTGTTACTACAGTATGGTCTTGCTGTCCTGAACTGTAGACATGGTTATTTTATTCCTTTATTAGTTATCCTGTACCCATACATGTTTACCTTGCAACTTGAACTTGTTACATGATCATCCCATGTTATTCTCGATATATTTTGCACACATACGTGCTTGTTTGACATTAATAATAAATAATCAAGCCGGGGTTTAAGGGACAGATCTAATAATGGATAATTCGGAAACGTGTACTCGGAAGGGGATCCACTGATCCTACCTGATGACTTGAGACATGATACTTGACACGTGATTACTTGACACTTGCATGCAAGACACAATACTTGCCACTTGCACAACTTGACACGTGATTACTTGATACATGATACATGACACATGATACTTGAAGCTTGGAGCTCGATACTTGACTTGTCCCTGAGTACACTGTCCTCTATGATCCACTATGAAATCTAAAGCGAAACTATTTATTATAGCAACCATGCGGTATGGGACGCATGAAGTGCTACCTAGATAGTAATCACTATAAGACTTAATACATAATACTTGAACATGATACTTAAACATGATACTTGAACATGATACATGATTGCTTGATACTTGACCACATGATATATGAGACTTGAAACTTGACACTTGATACATGATTACATGATACTTGACACTTGATGCTTGTTTACATGATACTTGTTTACTTTACATTTGATTCATGCCATTTACACTTGATCACCTTACCATGCTAGTTGTTCTTTTTGACATCATGCTTATTCCATGCTATTAGTTAGTTAGTTCCCTATATACTTGTATCCTGCATTACAAGCGACCCGTAACTTGCAATTGACGAGTACTTGTTTTCTCTTTTCCTTTTCCCTGCAATTGTTAAATTGCAGATTTTAGAAAACAGGTTCCAGATAGTATTGGTGACATGAACTATTAGTGCTAGATTTTTTTTAAAAAAATTTTCTTGTAGCTTGCTTTGAACAATATTGTATTCTTGTACTTGGATTTATCTTGTATTTGGGCAATGTGACCCAGGATATTTGACTTATTCAGATCATGACTATTTGAGATTTATATATTTGGTTTCAAGTATTCTTGTTGGTATTTTGGTTCATATGTGCATGTGGTTGATTCTTTTGCTTCCGACTCTGATTATTTCGTGAGATGTTGTAAAGATTCTTGAACAGCTTATGGATGATGAAAATCATTCGCTAGACTTTTGTCTCGTATCCGTATTCTGTATTCTTTTTGGGAAGCGGAGCGTGACAATAGTAATCAGAAAACTGCACTTCCGATTATAAAGATAGCATATTATCATTATCAATAAACACTGAATTTTAAACTCCAACCCAGACAACTATACCTATTAAGAAAAATTAAATCCTCATAACAGAAAAATTAAATTCCCATAACAACCAAAATCAAGCCTAACACAAACTGCAAAAGTGTAGAGATCACAAAATTAAGAATACAAGGCCAAAATTCATGAAACAGCAGCAACAATTAAACAATGGCATTGGCAGCACTAGAAATCCTTGGCCACATGTCAGCACATTCTTTTCCAATGAGCCCAGTAATAGCAGATCCTACAACTATAGCCAATAGAACTCATTAAATTTATGGATCTGAGACTAATAAAAAAAACAAGTAACCAATTAATAATCATTCTGAGGTCAATTTCAACAGAATAAGCTCAAAAAATAAGATATGCATTTGGAAATATTTACAAATTATTTAGTTAATCCTTGGGTGAGAATGAGAGGAGAGGGGAGAACTTTAGGAGGGGAAAAAATAGATTGATATATAAATGGGGAAAAACTCAATTTCGAAGCCGTAAAGGGAAAGGAAAAGATCAAATGATGCAAGCTACAGTCTGTATATATCCACTTCTAACAAAGAAAACGAAATAGCTCTAAAGATCTTAAATTCATAATTCTGTATCTTAATAAAAAAAAAAGGTTAGGTGAGTAACATGTACCAAACATTGATTAGTTGGTATTTTTCATAGTAAAATGCATTCAATTTCTCAAATCAAGAGACTTCCTATCTTCAAACAAGACATAGTTGGTATTTTGTCAACTGACAGGATGAACGTTGTGCCCGTGGTATTAACTAGACAAGTTTCAAACAGAATAAGCGTATCGCCTTACCCTTTATTTCTCCCTTTGGATTCACAATCACCCCAGCATTATCTGCAAATTGCAAAAAGAACATAACCATGTTAAAGAATTAGAGATGCATCCAAAACAATGGGCTCCAACAAATTTTCAGTTCTTTAAACTTTCAAATTGCAACAGTTAGTAGTGTTTTCCTAGAAAAAAACATTGTTAGCAAGTGGACAAATTGGTATATTTCATGCAACAACAAAATATTAAACATAACAAATAATAAACATGAAACCAACTGACAAGCATTAAAAATATTGAGAAATGCAACTGCGGATGCAATAGATGTAAGCTTGAAATGCATGGAAATTTATAAACATATCTAGCCAATGAATACAGTTTTTAGAGGATAAATCATAGTAATTAATATTATGTTCGTATTTTGTACCCATTACTCATCATATATTTCCCCTCCTTTATATACAGATCAATTGCTTCACCAGAATTAAAGAACAGCAATGAATAACATTACTATATATGGCCATGTAAGTATCTTCTTTTTTTTGACATCTACAAGTCTTGATATAACAATAGATTCCTCACATTATAATGTTTACTTGAATACCTTACAGGTTGATGTTGACTTGGAAAAAGCAGTAAGTGAAGCTAATTTAATAAACGACACCCTATGTTTGCCGTTAATTGCCACTAATTTAATACTTCTTTTTTTCTCTAGATTGTCGTCTACACTCAGAATTGTTATGTACATATTGACAGTTTAACTTTTGGTAGGGTGATGAAGAACATGTTGGGTTAAACCATTGAGTTAAAAGGCATTGTCCTGTTTGAAAGGTATTGGTTTCAAAAATCTTACTATTTGTTTCTTCTATTATCACTGTTTTGATTGATTATTGTAAACTCTTACTATTTGTTTCAAAACCCTTACTGTTTGTTTAGGCTCACTGTTTGGTCCCATATTGAAGACTCGAAGCATTGTGTTTTCCTACAACCCTGTAAACTTTTTTTTGGTCATTCGGTTGGTTGGTGTATATTTTGGTGGAGGATGTAATAGTTATAATATTTAGTATTTTGGGAGATGTTGTAAGTATCTGTATATGATAATGATATAATATAGTTATGTTAATATCCGTACCCGCATAGTTGTGGAGTATTGAGTTCTGTGTTTGGTTTTTCATAGATTTTTCAAAGGCTTTTCTAAAAATTAATTACGTTTTCAAACGAATTTCTTGTTTTTATTTTGTATCTTGCATCATATTATGATTTTTTCTCCCAGAGCCTTATATATATGATGCATGTGTGATGTTGCTTTGTTTGGCTTGGGGAGGATTGATATTGACTACCTGTGATGTTATATTTTTAATTGTTAGCAGAATTCCGTAAGAAATTACTGTAAAATGGCTAATATTTTAAGGGGGGACTCTGTCAAAATTTTTACTAAAATTCCTAAAATTCTATTACGTTTTCAAACGAAATCTTGGTTTTTATTTTGTATCTTGAGTCATATGAAAATCCCCCCCCCCCCCCCCCCCCCCCGAGCCCTATATATATGATGCCTGTGTGATGTTGCTTAGATTGGCCCGAGGAGGATTCATATTGACTGCATGTAATGTTAATTTTTAATTGTGAGCAGAATTCCGTAAGGAATTGCTGTAAAAGGGCTAATATTTAAGGGGAAATTTTGTCGAAATTTTTACTACAATTCCTAAAAATCTATTACGTTTTCAAACGAAATCTTGGTTTTTATTTTGTATCTTGGCTAATATGAAAATTTTACCGGGGGGGGGGGGGGGGATTAATATTAACTACCTGTGAAATTTTAGAAGAGACTGTCGAAATTTTTACTAAACAGCTTAATTAATTAATTAATCATTCTTCGCGATGACGTGCCATAGGCACGTGTCCACGGGCATACCTAGTATTTAATAATTAAAAACCTCGTTTCAAATTTAGTTCATAATACTAATGATATTTGTCGCACAGAATAATACAAGATTTTTCAAATATCTTCAAATTATTTTACGAACATAGATAAATCTTCAAATTCAAAAACATCTAATAAAACTTAAACTTTTAAGATTAATTTCCTTTAGTATGATGCTCCAAAAATATACTCCAATACTCTAATTGTATCTGAAAAATGGTGAAAACAATAAAGTGAGCTACACGCCCAATGAGTATGACAACCCTCATCAGTGGATCAGACAAGTTATATAAAATAATCCAAAATCTTGTAGCAGTTAGATGGTACAATAGCTATAACCATGAAATTGATGTACTCTTATCAGTAACAATATTATTAGAAAGTTGTTATGCCGTTATAGAAATATGTAATATAACAAAATTTCAAAACAATAATTGATTTGAGTGAAGTGATAACAGTACCTCAAAATGCATTTATAATAATGAATTAATAATACAAATTCAAAATTTACTAATTCAAATGATTAAGTATGATGTGAGTTCATACAGTAGCATAACAGAAACAATTCACAATACCATTATAGTTGTCATGCCCCGCTTCCCATTATACGGAAACATGAGCACATAACTTAGGCCCAGCGAATGATATAAGTTTCCAAACTCACATCATCCATAAGCTGTGCAAATATAATCTCAACAATATAAAATGTAACTACAACCACACATGAAAGAATAATCACATAAACATGAATAATCCATATTCACAAACTAACCAACATCTGGAAGAAATTAACTTCATGTCAAAAACGCCCAAAATACAATGTATATAAAATAGCAACAATTGTAACTAGAAGAAGCATGAAATAAGATTATTAATAAAGACAAGGATTTGACTTCATTCTCTAGAAGATTTGTTCACCAAGTCCTTCGGTCATTCCCTCTTAAGTACGTGCAATCTCCACATCTAGAGTTGGGGAAAAAAGGTCCTTTAGAGCAAGTCACGGACTGCAAGTAGTAACAAGAAAAATAGGAACAAGAAGTAGGCATAATAGGGAAAACAATAAGAAATGGCAATTCAATTATGGAACAAGCGCTAAAACGAGAAATAATATATGTAACAAGATGAAAAACAAAAACTTGCGATGCAATTGTAAAACAACATGATCACGTGTAATGCAAGTAACAACTGAAACAAGTATCAAAATATAATCAATCGGGAACAATGAATCATGTAACGAGAAACATGTCGTATAAATAGGAATCATGCAACTTATAAATATGAATCATGTAATCTCGTAAACATGAATCATGTAACTTATAAACGGGAATCATATAACTTATAAACCGGAATCATGTAAACTTGTAACAGGTAACATGTAACTTGTAAACATAAGTCATGCACGTGTTCAATGCTAACCTTATGTCTATCAATCTTTTATAAATCCAAAGTAATGCACGCAATCTTACATCCCATACCACAGGTTTGGGAGCATACAATCAAGTTAACGTTTAGATTCTAATGGTGAATTCTATAGGGTCATGTACTCGGATTTTACAGTGACAATAACAAGAATCATATCATGTCATGTAACCAGAATCATATCATATCATGTAACCAGAATCATATCCTGTTATATTATTACTTGTAGTGACGGTTAGTAAAACTGTAGGTAGAGACATCATATACCTACAGACGTGTAGTAAACTACTGTGGGTATAGGTACCCTATAGCTTTAAAGCTTTTAATCCGTAACTATAAGCTTTTAATCCATAACTATTCTTTATTTTCTCCCTATCTCACCAAACCCTATCTCTAAATCTCCCTCTATCACCAAACCTAATCTCCAAATCCCCCTCCTCCCACCGCCGTGCCCCCCATTCTCGCTGTCGTGCCCCCTTCCCCTAGGTTTCTCTCCCTAGGTTTTGATTTCCCTTTTTTTCCTTGGATTTTTGGGGGTTTTAAATGGTTTTTTGGGTGCGATTTCAGGGAATTTGGAGATGGCTTCGAAGCAGATCTTGAAGGAGTTGAAGGATCTGCAGAAAGATCCACCGACGTCATGCAGCGCAGGTATGAAAAATCCCGATTCGATCGGCTTCTTTTTACATTCCCGATTTGTAGAAAGATCCACCGGTTTCTTTTTACAATCTTTTTTACATAATATATAATTTCTTTTATTGTAGAGAGGGAGTAGTGTTGGAGATGCAGGAGGTACGGCTGATAGGGTTCTTAATCAGCTACTTATAGAGATGGATGGCATGTCTGCGAAAAAAATAGTTTTCATCATTGGTGCTACAAACAGACCCGATATTATAGACCCAGGATTGCTCAGGACAGACCGTCTTGACCAGTTAATTTATATTCCTCTTCCAGATGAGGCATCCCGATATTCAATATTCAAGGCCTGTTTGAGAAAGTCTCCAATTGCGAAGGATGTGGATTTGAAGGTTCTTGCACAGTATACTCAAGGCTTTAGTGGCGCTGATATTACAGAAATCTGCCAACGTGCTTGTAAATATGCCATCAGAGAGAACAATGAGAAAGTATGCCTGACTTCTGCTTGTATTTGTTAAATGTACTTGCAGGGATTTCACCTTTATAGGTTTAAGCAAACATGAAATCATTCCGTCATCTATTCCTTATTTGCCTGTTCTAATGCCAAAATTCATCCGGTGATTTTATTGCCTTGTTACTATCACATTTTAGAGTTTTTTATTGTGAATTAAGAAAGTTTTATCTGAGGCACCAATTTCAAATACTGATTGTTTACTTCTACTTGTAAGTTACACCAGTTTTACTCTTGTAACAAAACAACCTTATTTACCTGAATGATATAAATGTTACACTTATCATCTGAGTTATGTCTGTTTCCAGGCTCTGCTTGTAGTTTACTGGTAGCGATGTTTAAACTGATTATACATAATATAATTTGGTTGGGTCATGGATAACCAATTCTGTTGGGGGAGATAAATCTGTTTCCGCAACATATAATTGTGACTGGAAGCTGATGATTTCAACATTTGTCAATATTAAGGAGTATGTTAATTGCTGATCTCAGTGGACCTTTATTCTTCTTGTAAGCATTTGTTACTGTTCAAGGTCATTGTTCTGTTATGATTTACTTCAGTAGTTACTTGAAAAATTAATGATTCCTTTCTTATTTGGTAATTGTTTCTGTTATTATCTATTTCCAAACTGTGAGATATCTAGAGGTCATTTTTCTTGCTCATTCACAGACCCCCACTCTGCCATTCATTTTTTCCCCATACATAGTAATCAACCTTTAGTGATGCATAAAGCCAGTTTGCCTTGGCTGATTGATTAGCTTGTTATATTTCAACAGTTCTTTGAGGTCTCAAAATTTCTTTTTCTTCCTCTAATTTCTTTTCACCATACTCAAAATATACAAATGTTGTTCTCAGTCAAATTCAAATGCAAATTTAGTTCATATTGATTACAGAGCTTTTTGTGAGAATGATAAATGCAGGTTTGCTAAATTCAGATTTATCTTTTCAACATTTGTATGCAGGTTTGCGCAGGAGCAATACTTGGTTGCCTCGTGTCCTATTTAATGAGGAGTTCTTCTATATAAAATGGAATTTATGCTAAAGTTCTAAAGTTGCCTGGAGCTTAATTCTGAAGCATAATTCTGATGGGAACACGAGTTCCCAATCATTATTGTAAATAGCTTTTTGTTCTGTGCTAAGGAGCTAAATTTCTAGTGTCAAACAAAGTGAATTTTATTTTGTAATTTGACATGCTTGTAATACTTCATTAATTTTTAATATGATTGAAGTTTAATTTTATTTAATTTTGTTTCATAAACACATTTATTTATTTTATTGTGTATTTAGTTTATAATTGGATTAATATTATAAAAGAAAATATTAAATTATCATAAGCGTAATTAATCAGAAAAAATTGTGTATAGAGCGATGAGTATATATTCAAATATGTGGATGCGAAAATCATCACTATAACCTATAGCAATGGAGTTTCAACCGTGGGTATAGGAAAGCAAGAGGTGTCATTAAAACCTATACCAATGGATACGAAACCATGGGTATAACACCGAGTTTGTCCAACGGGTGAAAAAACCGTCGCTATAGGCTACAGGGACGGCATTTTGCCGTGGGTATAGCGAATCATTAACTATGGAAAAATATGTCCGTCGGTGTAGGTTTTACGGGCTATACCTACGGTTTTCCACCTTTTACCCACGGATTTTTGGTGTCACTATATGTCAAATTCCTTGTAGTGCATGTAACCATATACAGAGTCACCATTACGGAAAATACGGGCCCCTTCCGAGTACACTCTCCTACATTGTCCACTACTAGATTCTTTCCCTTATTACCTCATCTTATTATTCTTTTAAAATAATTAAACATGAACATGCAACAATGAGAACGAGTATCAGGACAAGATCAAGGAGGTATCAAGGGCTGTGCAATACATGACATACAAGTTCAATTAATTAAATGCAAGAAATAAACATATTTACAATCAAGAACATGAAGTTACAATTCTGGACAGCAATACGATGCTGTACAAAAACCCACTTTTTCGTTGATACAAGAAAGCAAACCAGGTACCGTCAGGGGTTCCAGAAAGTAGACTTCATCCCGGTTCTAACTCATATTCACACGATACATTATAAATTCAATAGCTAGGCTAGCCAGACAGTTCTTTACTGGACTACTGTTCAGGCAGCAACTCAGTGCAAGGTTCTTATATATATAAATCAATAAAAATCTTATAAAAATTATAAAGTGAATCCTAATCATGTCTAGTAACATCCTAATAAATTTTAAGACTTTATTCTACTATAACATGATAGTTTAATTAGTTAATCAAGAAGATACGCTTCAAAATAGTAATCTAGAATTAAAAACATATCGGTGTTAAAGTCAGTATATCTTGAACTCTACATATCGGATTCCAGATCTGTTAGAAGTTCCCGAAACTAGATTCAAGAGGGCTACAACTTTTGTTAATAAAGTTCCAACAATTAATATACTTCTAATATCGAATCAGGATCAACTAGGACGAATAAACCTCGTAATCATAAGAAAGTAGGTTTTTTAGCTATGGGCCTAGCAAATTGATTTAAAGTGTAACCGGGCCATAAACTCGCTAGGAGTTAGAAAAACAGCAGGGCAGAAGCACACAAATTGATATTTACGATCTTTTGATGGCCATCGAATCACAGAGGCAACTGAATTGATTCAATGCAATATATAATGATTGATTTAAACATGGAAGGATTTCAAATACGATGGTTCAATCAGATGAGACTTATAAAGAACATTTCTCATGAATATGGATGGTAACGGTTTCCAAAACGGAATAATCAAATATGAAACTAATCGCGGGAGGTCAAATAAAATGCTTGTACTGAAGAATAAAAATGTATAAGAGACTTACCTTTTAAAGCGACAGTTCCGAATGTGAACGAATCCATGGAAAGAAGGAATCTCCAATGGCAACGGTGGCAATGAAAATCTAGTAGCAATAGCGATATGGTAGCAAGAGCGACAACAACAGCCATGAGTCACGAGCAAGAGCGAGGATAGTAACAGGTACGAGCGACGTTAATAGCAATAATGCAGCGAGCTTCAAACTTCAAGTCGCGGGTTGGTGGTGGAGGCCGGAGCTAGGGGATGTGGGAGCCAGTCGAGATGGTGTTTCGGCTTCGTTCGGGGCTGCAATGGAGGCAACGAGCAAGGGGCAGCCAAGAGGAGTGGCAATGAGGAAGAGGCGTGCGGCTCTGAGTGACGTGCAACAACAAGCGGTGAGGGTTGATGGGGAGGGACAACAAGGTGGGGGCTGATGTCGGGGCGACTGCGAGGGAGAGACACTCAGTGAGGAGGCAGCGGCGGTCAATGGAGTCGGCAGTTCGGGTCGAGGCACGGCAAGAGGAGGACGCGTCAAGGCGAAGAGGGGAGATAGGGGGCGAGGGCGACGATGGGTTCCAGTGGTGGTTTGGAGGTATTCGATGTCGGAGGTGCGAGGGCAGTCAGGGTGCAATTGGTCGGAGGTGGTGCGGTGGTGTGGAGCAAAACAGTGAAGGGGGTTTCAGTTTTTTGGCGATCATGCGCTCGTGAGAGTTGGAGGCACGGTGGAGGTGTTGCTAGCCGCTCGGGGGGTGCAGTAGGTGGTCTGGGTCAAGGCACAGCAGCGATGGTGATGGGAGATGGTGATGGAGAGCTTGGTGGTGACTGGGAGGCGTGAGGTCACAAGCACTAGCACTGGCAAGGGTTGAGATGAGAAAGGGAGGAGCCTGTGATGGTTGATGGGGAGTGCGGCAGCAGGGGTTGCAGGCAGGGCTGGAGCTTGGGGGTGGTGCATGGATGACGGTGGTGCTGGGCTGCACGAGGGTGGCTCGGAGTTGCAGTGATGCTTCTACAAAGAAGATGAAAAGCGGGAGTTTGGTGGTAGCAACGAGGGCGTCGTGGCGGGTGGCTCGAGCGGTGGCGGTCGATGAGGGTGATGCTTAGGGACAGTGGCGATGGGTTTGCTAGAGGCAGGAGGGCGGAGCTGCAAGGTTGGCTCGGTGGTTGAGGGTGGTTCGAGTTGGCGTCGAGCTCGGGTGCTATTGAAGGTGTTTGGGTGTCGGTAAGAAGGAAGGGTAGAAGAGGAGAGTGGTTAAAGGGAGGGTGATTAATTAGATTAATGAATTAATGGGACATTAGTGGAGTAGATTATGGGGTTGTGGGGTTACATGATTGTTAGGATTTAGTGGGTGATTAGTTAGAGATTTAGTGGAGATTTAATAGGGGTAGTGAGGTTGTGCAGTTAGGGAAATCTTGGTTTGGATTATGTGCTTGGATTTTGGGCTCTAGTTATATATTAATAAATAATGCAAATAGAAGGAATATAAGATTGAGCTCTAAATGGTTAATAAGATAAATAACTTTAGTATGGACTAGAAATTAAATATGCCTTACAAAGTAATTAAATAAATTATAGGGTGGACTATGATTGGGCTTTACATACATATAGAAGCAAATATGATTGAGCTTCATATTAATATTTAATAAAAGACAGATTAAGATCTGTTACCGCTAAATCTGGTGTGGGGGTAAACAGATAGAATTTGTGAGTTCTTGGAAAACCTGAATAGCAAACACCTAACCTGTTCCACCGGAGCTTGACCGTTGACTCCCGCCGTTCACCTGCAAGGAAGTGCGAGACACCGGGGTTGATCCCGGCGACGCACCCTCCGACGCTCAAGTCAGTAACCAGAAATGATTAAGAAAGAGCGTTTAACTAGCAAAAGATTGATTACCTCTTAATGGAGATGGGTGGGGGGTATTTATAGCCGCCTTAGGGATCAGATTAGGAATGTAATTACTGTGATCTGATAAGGAGTAAAATCCTCGTAATCAGATTAGGAATGTAATCCCTTAATTTCCGGTGAGAGGATAGTCGCGAATCAGGCCCGTTGATTTGGTTCAATCAGAGACCCTAATTCTATCCTGTCGGACTGGGTTTGTATCGGGTCGGGACCCGTACCCAGTTGAGATGGATCCATTCGCGGGTTATTGGATCTGTGAGAAGGAGACCCAGTACCCGTTTCGGACCCATTTGTATGTGAAATTACCGTTTTACCCCTGAGCTTTAAGATTCGTGTCCGATGTGAACATCCCGATTTAATCCTATTTTTAGCCATATCACGAGCCCCCCACTCCCGAAGACTAAGTTTGATCAGCATTTGAGGAGTAGTTTTACTGTTCTAATGGCGTACGGGATTTTATCGGTGTTCTTAAGGGTGTTTGGAATCTTGCTCGGGGTGTAACGGTGTTATTATGGGCTTGTAAAATGCCCAAAAATATTCTCAGAATTTTCTGGATTTTTGGTGATTTTTTCAAATTTTTCTGAATTTTTTCTCATTTTTTTGAATTTTTTATTCATTTTCCGAATTAAATAATTAATTATCGAAAATATTAATTAATTATTCTAATTTAATAATTATTTTTTCAGAATTTAAAAATAATTTTTCTGAATTAATAATTATTTTTAGAATTTTTAATTAATTTTTTTCGATTTTTAAATATTTTTTTCGGATTTTTTGAATAAAAAAACAAATAAATAAATAAATAAATAATTTAAATATTACCTGGACACGTGGCGTGTTCCTGACCGTCGATCATGATCTGATGTGCGTTCATCGTGAGACAGATCACGTTCTAGACACGTGGCGCGTTTCTGAGCGTCGATCGTGTCGCGACGCGAATTTTGAAACGATCGGACGGATCGTGTGGGTCGGCCAATTTTTTTCTCCAATTACGAGTTCGGCACTTCGGCGCGGCAACTTGATATGCCGACCGTGTGGGATGATGCCACGTGGCGCTCCTTTTTCTTTTTTTCTTTTCTTTTTTTTTTCTTTCTCCGCTGCTGTTCATTCTTCTCCTCTGCTTTTTCTCTTCTTCTTCGTTGCTCCGACCCAACATTCGACTCGACAACGCCTCCGACCCCGACTCCACCCCCGTCCTTGGGATCGCCACCGGAGTTCGGCGAGGAGGACGGCAACGGCGTGGGTTTTGTGGAGTTCAGAGGAGGGAAGCTCGGCTGCCGTGGGGTGGGCGAGCGTGGCGAACGAACTTCGAAGCTCGTTGAGAGAGGCCGGCGAGGCTCTGAAACTCGTCGGTGGAAGGGGAAACCGGAGACGACGAGCTTGGATGAACGTCCAAAGTGGATGGCGTTATGAGGTCGAAGCAAGAGGGCTCCTCTTCGTCGTTGCTACCGAGCCGAGCTCCTCTCCACTGAGTTGCTGAGCTCCGAGCACGAACCACCACGAACCACCTCCGAGCACGAACCGTCGCTAGAGTTCGTCTTTGGGAGTGGAGTTCGGCGGTAGGTTCATCGACAAAGGAGACTGAGCTCAGTCGTGGGAGAAGAGCTCAGAGTCGAGACATGGCGGAGCTTGGTGCTTCGGAGGTGGAGCTCGGTGGTAGGTCCGTCTTCGTCAGTGTGGAGCTTGGTGGCACAGCTCGGAGTGAGGGAGAGAGAACTCGGCAACGATGGGTTCGGCGAGGAGCGTGCTCGGAATTCGGAGCTCCGGAGTGTGAGCTCGGCATGGCGAGGAGTTAGAGTAGAGTTCGAGCTCGGTTCTTGAAGATGGAGCTTCGGCTAGGAGAGCTTGTGGAGCTCGTCGTACGCGGAGCTCGGGAGAACTCTGACGATGGGTTCGGAGCTTGGAGGAAGAGCTCGGCATGGCGAGGAGTTGGAGTAGAGTTCGAGCTCGGTTCTTGAAGATGGAGCTTCGGCTAGGAGAGCTTGTGGAGCTCTTCGAACGCGGAGCTCGAGAGAACTCCGACGATGGGTTCGGAGCTTGGACGAAGAGCTCGGCGAACGGGCGTGCTTGTGAAGTTGGTGCGTTGCTCTTGGCGAACGCAGCCGAGCTCGAAGGCGACGAGCTGTTTTGTGAAGCTCGGAACATGGCCATGGAGGTGGTCGAAGCTCGAAGGTGACGAGCCGTTTTGATGGAGATGGAGGGTGCGAGCTCGGCGTCGGAGGCAGCCGGCGACGGAGGGGGGGGGCTCAGCGTTGGAGATGGAGCTCGGTCATTGTGATGGTGAGGCACGGAGGCGAGCTTGGGTTTTTTTCTTTTGGTTTCGTTTGGTTTCTGTTTTGAAGAGGGGAAGAAGGTGATGGGAAGGGGTTCGGGTTGGATCCCCGTAACGGGTCCGAACCCGGCCCTTGTGCCCCCCCCCTCTTTTTTTCTTCTTCTCCTCTGCTCTGCTTCTTGCTCGGCAAATCCGAGCACGGATTTTGAGGAGTATTTTTTTCCACTTTGCTGTTCGGTAGGTCGGTAGCTCGGATTTGAGATCCGAGCTACGTGGCTCAATCTGGGCGGTTGATCACGATCGTGGCGCGAATTACGAGCCAAGAGGCTCAAATTTCGAGAAAACGTTATCTTGTCGTTTTGTGGAGACGTGGCGAGATATGAGCCGTTCATCATGTTTTAGCACGAATTTTGAGACGATCCGACGGTGAGATGAGATCGGCCGAATTTTTCTCCATATGTGGAGGTCGGTACCTCGGCACCTCGGATCGATGGGATCGGCAGCTCTTCTGAGAAGAAAGAGGAAGGGGAGGAGAGGCATTTGGGTTCTCTCCTCTACCTTGTTCTTTCGCACAGTGGAGAAGAGGAGAAGAGGAAGGGGAGGAGAGGCACTTGGGTTCTCTCCTCTGCCTTGTTCTTTCGCACAGTGGAGAAGAGGAGAAGTGCTGGGTACTTTTTGGAGAGGTGACTGAAGAAGGAGGAGAAGAATGGAGAAGCCAAGAAGGGTATGGGTCGGATCGTGGGTATCGAATCCGACCCCGACCCGTTAGCCTCTTTTTCTTCTTGCTCTTCATCTGCTTTGCTGCTCGGCAGATCCGAGCACGGATTTTGAGGCACATTTTCCGCCACTTTGCTGCTTGGTAGACCGGTAGCTCGGATTTCAGATCCGAGCTACGTGGCTCCATCTGGACGGTTGATCACGATCATGGCGTGAATCACGAGACAAGAGGCACGAGTTTCGAGAAAACGTTATCTTGTCGTTTTGTGGTGACATGGCGCGATCTGATCCATCCATCACGCTTGAGTGCGAATTTTGAGATGATCTAACGGCGAAATTGGTTCGGCAGAATTTTCTCCATATACGAGGGTCGGTTCCTCGTCTGCTCGGCTCGGTAACTCAGTAGTTCACCTTCTGCCCGTAGTAGCTCGGAGTTCAGACGGCTCGAGCGTGAGGAGAAGCTCGGTGAGTTGATGAAGGGGATGGGTCGATGAAGCTCTGCTCCTCGGCTCGGGAGGATGGGTCGGCATATGGGAGAGGTGAGGGGCTCTGAAGCTCTGCCTCTATTCTGTTTGGTTTTGGAGATTTTTGAAGAGGCGCTCCACTCCTAAGAGAAGAGTTGCTAGGAAGAGGTGCCGGGAAGACCCATTCTCTGAAGTGAGTGCAAGAAGCAACTCTAGGGGAGAGTTGTGATCTCCGAACTCGTTGAGAAGAGGTCCGCTTCGGAAGCGAGCGGAGTGAAGAGCTCGACTCTAGGAGAGAGCCATCCGGAAGACGAGTTTCGAGGAGCAACTCTAGGAGAGGGTTGTGAGCTCCGAACTTGTTTGAGAAGATCTCCGCTTTGGAGGCGAGCGGAGTGAAGAGCTCGGCATTAGAAGAGCCATCTGGCAGACGAGTTTGAGGAGCAACTCTAGGAGAGAGTTGTGCTCCGAACTCGTTTGAGAAGAGGTCCGCTTTGGAGGCGAGCGGAGCGAAGAGCTCGGTTCTGGGGAAGAGCCACTTGGAAGACGAGTTTGAGGAGCAACTCTAGGAGAGAGTTTTAGCTCCGAACTCGTAGAGAAGAGCTCCGTTTTGGGGGGCGAGCGGAGTGAAGAGCTCGGCATTAGAAGAGCTATTTGATAGACAAGTTTGAGGAGGAACTCTAGGAGAGAGCTGTGCTCCGAACTCGTGGAGAAGAGCTCCGCTTTGGAGGAGAGCGGAGCGAAGAGCTCGGCTCTGGGAGAGAGCCATTTGGAAGACGAGTTTGAGGAGCAACTCTAGGAGAGAGTTTTAGCTCCGAACTCGTGGAGAAGAGCTCCGCTTTGGAGGCGAGCGGAGTGAAAAGCTCGGCTCTGGGAGAGAGCCATTTGGAAGACGAGTTTTGAGGAGGAACTCTAGGAGAGGGTTGTGCTCCGATCTCGTCGAGAAGAGCTCCGCTTTGGAGGCGAGCGGAGTGAAGAGCTCGACTCTAGGAGAGCCATCTGGACGACGAGTTTGAGGAGCAACTCTAGGAGAAAGTTTGAGCTCCGAACTCGTTTGAGAAGAGGTCCGCCTTGGAGGTGAGCGGAGCAAAGAGTTCGGCTCTGGGAGAGAGCCATTTGGAAGACGAGTTTGAGGAGCAACTCTAGGAGAGAGTTTGAGCTCCGAACTCGTTTGAGAAGAGGTCCGCCTTGGAGGCGAGCGGAGCGAAGAGCTCGGCTCTGGGAGAGAGCCACTTGGAAGACGAGTTTGAGGAGCAACTCTAGGAGAGAGTTTTAGCTCCGAACTCTCTATTTTAGTGAGAGAATCAACGGTTGTAGGAGCAGTTCCGAATGGCGAACCACTTCTAACCCGCTGAAGAGCAGGTTATTTGAAGAGGAATCGAGCCAAGTGTTGAACTCCGAACCATCGGTAGAGGTGTTCAACGGTTGTGGGAGCAATTCCGAATGGCGAACCACTTCTAACCCGCTGAAGAGCAGGTTATTTAAAGAGGAATCGAGCCAAGTGTTGGACTCCGAACCATCGGTAGAGGTGTTCAACGGTTGTGGGAGCAATTCTGAATGGCGAACCACTTCTAACCCTGCTGAAGAGCAGGTTATTTGAAGAGGAATCGAGCCAAGTGTTGGACTCTGAACCATTGGTAGAGGTGTTCAACGGTTGTGGGAGAAATTCCGAATGGCGAACCACTTCTAACCCGCTGAAGAGCAGTTTATTTGAAGAGGAATCGAGCCAAGTGTTGGACTCCGAACCATCGTTGTTAAAGGTTAGTAAGTTGCGGGAGTAGCCATGTAGAAGAAGCTAGACTCCGAACCCACCATTTAAGAGAGTCGTGACTCGGAGAGATAGAGAAGCAAGAGCAATAATTTTCAATGAAAAGATGTAAAGTTTTATTGAAATAAACTAAGTGGCTGCTACAATAGGGCGAGCCATTATTACATGCTGTTGGCCGAGTTACAAGCATCGGCCTTATTGAAAATCAAGATCCTACTTCTACAATAAGGTGAAGACCTCTTGGGAGGAGCTGGGAGATTCCGAGTGTTGAAGCTTGGCGGGCCCTTCTGTTCGTTTGTAGGCTTCCTCAGGGGGGAAACTCGACCCCCTCTTTTTGGACGAACTTGATCAGGTGCCCCCGCTGTATGAGTTCTTCAATCTCCTCCTTGAGAGCCCGACAATCATCCGTGTCGTGGCCGTGGTCCCTGTGAAAGCGGCACCACTTATTCTTTTTCCTCTTCTTGCCAGGTGTATTCATTCTCGGGGGAGCGCGGAGGAGCCCTTCCTTGTCCACCTCCATAAGAACTTCTGATATATTGTCAATGAGGGGGGTGAACTTCTCAAACCGAAGAGTCGGGCGACGCTGTCCATTGCCGTCCTTCTGGGATTTTTGGGGAGCCCTCTTCCCCTTGTGCTCTTCCGTTTGTTCCCGGAAGATGTCTCCTCAAAGCCCGGGAGATTCTCGGCTTCTTCGGCCCGAATGTACTTCTCGCTCCTGAGAAGGAGGTCGGCAAAATTATGTGGGGGCTTCTTGGCAAGGGAGGAGCGAAGGCTAGAGTTGAGGACGTTCGATTGGAAGGCGACCGCTGCAACAGGCTGGTCAAGGAAAGCAATGGATCTCACTTCTGCAGTGAACCTCCTCACATAGTCTCTCAACTTCTCTCCCTTCTCCTGGCGGAGCTGGAGTAACGAGATGTTAGTCTTCTCTGTGCGTCTGCTACTCACAAAATGAGTGATGAAGAGGCTCTCGAATTGCTCGAAGGAGAATATGGAAGACGGGGCGAGGCAGGGAGTACCACTCCCGAGCCGAACCCTTAAGAGTGGCGGGGAAGGTTTTGCACAGCAAAGCATCGGAAGCTTGGTGGATTAGCATGAGGGTCTTAAAGCTTTCGATGTGGTCCACGAGGTCTGACTCCCCCGAGTAAGTTTCGAACTGCGGGGGTTCGAAACCTCTTGGGATAGGAGCTTCCATGATGGTCCGGGAGAAGGGAGGTCTGCTCGGGCGGATGGTCCTTCCTCTTAACTTCTCATCCTTGTCTATTCGGCCGATGCGCCTCTCCATCTCGTGGAGACGGCAGTAAAGAGCATCGTCCCTTCGACGATAGTCAAACGACCTCTGGACTCGTCTTCATAGGAAGGGGAGCAACGACGGTAGCTCTGGGAGCGACGAGGGCTAGGCATGCGTTGTTGGTTGCTAGGAGCCGGAGGAGGAGTTATGGACCGATGGCGAGGACTTTGGACCCTGTGGAGGGGTAGGAGCCCTGTGAGCATTGTTATTGTTGGGTCGGAGGTTGAGGGCTTGCAACACCGTTGCTTGGAACTGCTGGAACTCAGCACGGGTGATGGGTGCCTCATCGTTCCTCAGATGTTGTCGACCGGCAGGGGAATAAGGTCTTCTCCCTTGTTCGGGGGACTCTTTCATCCCTCTTCGGGTAGGGGACCTTCTGTAGTTTCGGCGGTGAGGAGATCGCTCATCCGGACGCTGTTGGCGGGAGGCTCCCTCTCGGGCCCGCTTTTCGTTCAGACGGCGGCGAAGATCCTCATCCTTCTGCCGATTGAGGATGGTATTGCGGAGGTCAGAAACTCGAGGATTGTGGGATGCCATGGAATCTAAATAGGCATTGTGTACCGAATTGCGGTCCTGATGGAGGGGTTGCTTCTGCGGGTTGGGACGCGAAGCCCCCGCACCGGCATTTTGAGGACCGACAGGACCCTTAGGGGGTTGCTGATTCGGAAGAGGAGTCTGGCCCTGTTGGACCGGAGGAGAAAGTTGTTCGGGTTGCGGAGCAGGATGTACGGGGACTTCCTCTTGCTGATCGGCGGGTTGGGTCCACGGTTGGACCCTCTAGATCTTACTTTCCGAGGAGGCATGGCTGGAGGAGATCTGACCAACGGGAAGAGGAGGAGCTGCTATTCGTATGGTTCCCACAGACGGCGCCAATCTGTTACTGCTAAATCTGGTGTGGGGGTAAACAGATAGAATTTGTGAGTTCTTGGAAAACCTGAATAGCAAACACCTAACCTGTTCCACCGGAGCTTGACCGTTGACTCCCGCCGTTCACCTGCAAGGAAGTGCGAGACACCGGGGTTGATCCCGGCGACGCACCCTCCGACGCTCAAGTCAGTAACCAGAAATGATTATGAAAGAGCATTTAACTAGCAAAAGATTAATTACCTCTTAATGGAGATGGGTGGGGGGTATTTATAGCCGCCTTAGGGATCAGATTAGGAATGTAATTACTGTGATCTGATAAGGAGTAAAATCCTCGTAATCAGATTAGGAATGTAATCCCTTAATTCCCGGTGAGAGGATAGTCGCGAATCAGGCCCGTTGATTTGGTTCAATCAGAGACCCTAATTCTATCCTGTCGGACTGGGATTTGTATCGGGTCGGGACCCGTACCCAGTTGAGATGCATCCGTTCGCGGGTTATTGGATCTGTGAGAAGGAGACCCAGTACCCGTTTCGGACCCATTTGTATGTGAAATTACCGTTTTACCCCTGAGCTTTAAGATTCGTGTCCGATGTGAACGGTCCCGATTTAATCCTATTTTTAGCCATATCAAGATCTATGGGCTTCCACAAATTAATAAAAAATCAAAGAAAGAATAATAATAATAATAATAATAATAATAATAATATATAAAAAAAATAGGATTTGGTTTTGGGCTAAAATATAAATAATCAATCAATTAGGAATAAAAAATAAACTTATAAATTGGAATAAAATTTTTGTTAAAATATACAATTGTTTGAAATAGATATAATTGTTGATTCAAAAAGATTTTCAACAATAATTTGAATGTTCTAGTGTGTAAAATTGGGTTCAAAAGAGCAGAAGAATTGTAGATAACTGGAATACAAGGATACGAATTTTTTTTGGTACAAACGGAAACGGGGGTTACAATAGTTCAGTTTCAAAATACCCATCGACTTGTCTTTTCTATGGCTACAAATTATAGCCCAATACTATGGACACAGAAACAGTAAAGATCTCCCGGGGATGAATGCACTAACCTGGCCATACGTTTGCCCGAATGCCAGTAAATACTTGCTAGTCAATAATTCCCGAAGGCGGTTATCAATATATGCAAGTCAATAAATGTCCAAGGGCCAGTAACTGTGCACTCACAATAACAATATGGCAGGCTCACAGTAACAATAACATAGTCAGACTCATAAGGGTTTCTTTGTTATTTTAGAAATATTCATTTCTTATTCCAGTCATTTAGTAAATTATATTCATTCTCGTTTGCACAATAAGGTAGGGAAAGTAAATAATATTTCCACTTTGTGTTACATGAATTTCTGCAAAATCATAATTTAAATAATCTTTTTGAAAGCCCATTAGACATAAATCAGAATTCTTTAAGGTAATTAAAATATCTTGTATTTTTCTAAGCAAACCTTCAAAATTTTAAGATTAATCCAACTTGCATAATCATATTCCAATAGTATAGTCATACAAAAATCTCAACATGTCTGATCTGATTTTATGTAGCTAAAATAGCATACTTTATAGTTGTCACAAGTAGATAGTACGATAAAGAATTTACATAATATAGTATCAACAATACTAATGAGGAGAAGCCATCATACTCTCCTGGATAAATCTTCTATTCCAATTAGCCTTCAATAATTCATATAATAAAAATACTATATTAAAGCCAAAATAAATCATAATCATTAGGACTTTATTACATGTCTCTAAAAGAGTTAAAACTATCAATAAGCTATTATTAGGGATTTTACCATAATTTTTCTATAACTTATAGGGGCCTTACACAAGAAAGGAACTTAATAATAATATGTGTTCAATGTTAAGTCTAATGAAAGTTTTCCAATTCCTTTGTTTTGTATTCTGATTCTTTAGAATATAATTGGGTTTCGGGTTTGGGTTTTCCCACAACCGGGTTTGACCCGAAATTAAACCCAAACCCAATATAACCTTACTTCATCTCCTTCCCCTTTCTCTTGTATTTTTCTTTCTTCTCCTTTCTAAACTAAAAAAAAAAAAAAACAAAAAAAAACAAAACAAAACAAAAAAAAAAAACAAAAAACAAAAAACAAAAAAACAAAAAAACAAAAAAACAAAAACAAACAAGCAATATTCGGTCATAATTTCAACCCTCAATTCAGTCATGGAATCAACCCTCAATCTCTAAGGTTTACTATGAATTTAAGGTAAGCTCTAATTATGTTAATATTTGAAAATTTGATGGGTCTTTGAAATTATTTCAACAAGCTTTGGATTTCTCTAGAAACTTCTAATCCCTTAATTCGATCAATTTGAAAAGTGAAGTAAAATTTCCAGTTGATGGATTTATATAGATCCAAAACCCAAATCAAATCTCCATGTGTTTCATTCTTTTTTTTCATTTAGTCAAATTTCTCATTTTGATGGGTGTCAAAAATGGTGGCTTCAAATTCCTACCCTAGGGTCTGATGATGGTAAAGATCGCAGCAAATCAGGTTCGTACGATTCCGGCACAGATCTCAAATCTTCTACAGGCAGATTAATCATAACGGGCCTCTCTAATAAGTTCGAGTCTTCTCCAGGCTCCTCTACAAGACATGGGCTTCTTTCAAGCATATAAAAAGTGACAGACTAGGCCCAATAAGAAAGACACCAAACCCATGAAGGCTAGGAGTCAAATCTCTTATCCCCTAACAAGAGAACTTATCTCTGGAGGGGGAGAAACATAAAGGAGATAAGGAATTCTTATCGATCTGACGGATAGATCTCAATCTCCTAAACTGTTTTTTAGGCCTATAAATACCCTCTCCCTCCACAGTCAGAAGGTAATCAACAAATTGCCAGTTTCTCTATCAAACTCTCTTTCTCTTTCTGGTTCTGACTTGAGCGTCGGAGGGTCTTTCGTCGGGGCCAACCCCTGGTGTTTCAGGATTTTTGCAAGTCCATCGGCCAATCAGCAACCGTCGAATTCAGATCACGGTGGTCAGTCAACGATCCAGATTCAATCTCAGGAGCTTTAACCGCATTTCAAGACAAAGATCAAAGGTCAGATTTTTAGTAGTTTCCATTAAATAAGAACTCACTATTTGTTTGCTCCCACATCAAAATAAGCAGCAACAGATTGACATCGTCTGTGGGAAACTACACAAGTCAGACTTACCGCCATGTCACAAGACTAAGAGGCAGATGGGCAGCCTTATGCCATCGCACCAACTCTCTTCGTCAACCAGCTCCTCCTGTGGAAGATCTGATTCCTCCTCAACAGTCACCTGCCAGCTAGTCAAGCTCCTTCCAACGGATAGGCACCGGGTGGCTCCCAACAAAACCATCATGTATAACATCCTCAGTACGACCACATCTCAGTCCATAACGCTTCAACTGATACAATGGCCTTACGAGGCCCCCGGGGGTCTAGAGATCTCCACTAGATCATTAGTGGAAGACAACATGGAACTGATCTAAAAATCCACTTGGACGAGAGGCACACCCGAACTGAGGCCTCCCGCTCAGGACATCAAGCAAACCAGAGAACCTATTTTCCTAGACAGAGATCAAGGCAATCCTCCTCTCACACGGGGCGCACCACAATAAGAAGCCCGACTCATGATAGTCGAAAGCTTCTTGTGCGGAACAAAGAGGAAAATGCCCCAGTCACTAGGGCCGAATTGGATAAGTTCAAGCTCAACATCCTCCAAGCTATCAAAGAAAGTCAAGATCTGGGCCAAACTCCCAACGAAGGATCACTGACTCAACTGGGTCCAGGGGAAGGACGACCAAGTCCTTCTCCGTATCCAAGAAGTAGAAGACCGTCTAGAGCAGATGAAGAATGAGAGAAACCGCTCAAATAGGCCCTACCGCCCTAGTCGACCTCCTTTCAGCAAAGCCATCCTCGATGCACCCATCCCAAGGGACTTCAAGGCCCCTCAATTCAAATCCTACTATGGAGAATCAGACCCGACTGACCATATAGAGAGCTTTAAAACACTCAAGATGGTCTACAACCACCGATGCACTCATGTGTCGAACATTCTCCGCCACACTAAAAAGATCAGCAAGGGAATGACATTCACACCTGACTCCAGAATCAATATTCTCTTTCGATCAGCTCGAGGAGCTTTTCATTGTGCACTTCGTTACTAGCCGCAAGGCTGAAAAAATAAGTGCCTCCCTGTTAGAACAGAAACAAAGAGATGGAGAACTGCTGAAAGACTTCATCAAATGCTTTACGGAAAAAGTAAGGTCAATTTCTACCTTGGACTCTTCAGTGGCGGCTATAGCTTTCCGCCACAACGTCATACATAAAGAACTGAAGGCCTCCCTTGCCAACAGGCCTCCTCGAGATTTCACTGAGCTCCTGGAAAGGAGTGAAAAATACATCAGGGTCGAGGAAGCTCTCAATCCACAAGTCAAGAAAGAGTTACCTTATGGGAACAAACGGAAGAATGCAAGCGAGGAAACACCTAAGAAGTTCCTGAAAAATGATGCAAGCCAACACCGTCTTCCTCCAACACCCCGCTTCGACAATTTTACTCCCTTGAACATGAGTGTGTCTGCCATCCTTATGGTAGTTGAAAAAGATGGGACAGTTCGTCCTCCTCCCAAAATGACAACGGCCAGCAAGAGTAGAGAAAAGGGCCTTTGGTGCATTTCACAGAGGCCATGGACACACTACCGACAATTTTTGGGCCCTCAAAAAAGAAATTGGAAACCTGATTCGGCAGGGGCTATCTCTCCAAATTTGTTCAGAAAGACAATAACGCTGAATACTCTCCGTCCCGGGGGCTAATAAACTTCAAGAGAGATCATCCGAGTTGCAAGACTCATGGCCATCCTCCACTCCATTCACGGAGGCCCGATGGGAGAAAATTTTAACTCTTCCCGCAAAACTTTCGTCAGGGAAGTCAACTGCATAAATAACATCACACCTGCTAAGAGTATCGGGGTCTCGATATCTTTCTCCGACAAGGACTTAGAAGGTGTCCGAACACCTCATTGCGACGCATTGGTCATAAACCTTTACATGGTGAATCGTGAGGTGTTAGGTTTCGATGGTAGTATCAGATCAAATACACAGCAGAAAAATTATAAAGAAATATCAAAACCTAGCCATGGATCCATGTGAAAACCATAAAATCGTGTTTAGGAGTTATACCTTGAAGATGGATCTGCTTTCTCCAATGAATGTCGATCATAACAATGCAATATTGTTGTGCCTCTACGGTATCCACACGAACGGATCAAATCAAGCTTTCCCTCACGCGGCGGTGCTAGTTGCGGAAAGGGGATGTTCCTCACGATCTCTCTCTCTCATAATTTCTGTGAGAGCCAGGGTTTTCTCATGTGACACTTTTTTACAGATACGTATCATATATATAGTTGCAGAAAATCAACCATAAGAGAGTAATGAGACTGTTGGACTCACAATCTGACCTGGTTCAGATTCGTTTGTGGGCCTTTGAAATTTAATTAGCCCATTTAATCTAATTAAATGTCCAACCAATGTCAGGAGTCCAAGTCTTGCTTGGATCCCCAATTAAATTCATCTTATGAATTTAAATTCCAATTTAGATCTATTCTAAGTGTGTAACCCTATAGGTTCTCATTACGTTGACAGTAATACTAAAATCATATTCTAGTATTACAAATAGTGAACGGTATTTAGCAATACATCACTGCCACTCAAGTAACGGGTATGTCTGCGATTAGGCATAACTTATCCGTAACCAATGTTATCATGTAGTCTAGTCCCCCTATCCAGATATCTTAATTGACCCCAAGGCATAGAGCGTTTCACTCTTGTATAGTTCAATCTTTGGTTTTTTATTGATGTCCGAGTAGACTTACTAAAACAAATGAGCTCAATATCTCATATTGACTCATTTGAGCATGGCCATGCATTTTGCAGTCTCACTCAATCAAGGGGTCCATAGATATCGTTTATGTTATGTAAGAGGGACAAATCCTATCTAAGTAACTCGCATTCCTTCGCATGATTTGTAGTATATCCAATAGTCGACTTTATAATCACCTTATTACAGGCAACATTTGACGATATTAAAACATATAACTTCTCATGTAGGAAACCATAGTGACTTCAAGTCAAAAGACTACATACACCCTGGTCACTATGAGAACCTCTTATGACACTCAGGTAACGATCCATACAGTGTTCTCATGGTGGGCCAGTCCAATACATTATTACTCTAATATGTACCCATGTGAAGACTTGATATCTCATATCCATGACCCATGAGATATGGTCATCAATCTATGCACATACTAGTCTTCATGCATTATTGTTGTCCTAATTCACAATAATACTTGACTAGGAACATTTAAGAATAGTGCTCTGATTACAACCAATTGGATCTCACAATCAAGTCATGTTGTCTCGCCCCACTTCCCAAAAAGGAATACGAAATACGGATACGCGATACAAGTCCAGCGAATGACTTTCACCATCCATAAGCTGTAAGAATCTTTACAACATGTACAAGGATAAACAAGAGATATACAAGAGAAATAATCAACCATGCATGAATAAATGAATTAACATAACCAACAGGAGTATTGAAAACAAGGATACTTAATCTTTAAATAACTAAGTCTAGAATAAAACACAAATATGGGATAAAATGCCCAATACAATATAATCCATGTAGCAATTACATTTATTCAAAAAGAAACAACAAGAAATAAATTGTAGCAAGAACTTCAGCCAACTAGAATGTTTGGTCACCTAATCCCTTGGGCAGCTGGTTACCGAAGTCTGCAAGTTACAAATTGCAGAAAGAGGAAAGAGAAACAAAATGCCTGTCAATACAAGTTACGGGCCGCTTGTAGTGCAGACAACAAGTATAGGGAAACAGATAGACAAGTATAGAGTAACAGCAGAAACAAGTGCAGAAGTAAGCATGGAAGGAATGTGACATCAAAATAGGGCAGCATAATCAAATAGCATGGCAAGATGATCGGGTACAAGTGGCATGTAGCAAGTGTCAAGTAGCATGCAAACAAGTAACAAGTAACAAGTGTCAAGTAGCATGTACAAGTAACAAGGATGAGCAAGTGATCATGTTATTTTAAGTCTTTTATCTAGTCATATCTAGGTAGCATTTCATGCGTCCCAAATTTTACCACATGGTTGCTACATTCAAACAAGTTACGTTTAGATTTCGTAGTGGATCATAGAGGGCAGTGTGCTCAGTTACAAGTATCAAGTATCAAGTAATCACGTGTCAAGTATCAAGCATCAAGTTTCAAGTGTCAAGTGTCAAGTATCACATATCAAGTATCATGTAGGATCTATGGATCCCCTTCTGAGTACCCATTTCTGTATTTTCCATTACAAGATCTTTCCCTTTAACTCTGGCTTGATTTCTTGTTATTATTATTTAAAGTAAGCATGAACGTGCACAACAAGGCAAGAAAACATGGTAAGATAACAAGGAACAAGTTCAAGTTGGATAAAGGACACGAACGGGTGACAAAATGACTTATCAAAGCTTGGACAACGAAACATTTAGTTCTGGACATCAAGAAACTACTGTACCAAATCTGAGATTTCCGTTACCACAGACATGCAAATCTGGATCCGTCAGAAAATCTAGAAAATAGATTCTCGGCCGAATCCAGCACATATATATAAGTTATATAATAACCACAGAAACATGGCTAAAAACAGAATTATATATAGAAATCATGTTCAGCCAGAAATCACAAGGTTGTACTCATAAGCATGAAAATGGCATAAGAACTTAATGATTAAATCTTAGAAAAATCTGGGGTATTCTCTAGTACTTCTAGTACCAGAAAATAAAATTTCATAATATTCCAATTCAGATAGCATAGCCAAGTAAATTCGGAAAATAGCAAGATACAACAAGTTTATGAATCTGGAACTTTAGACATAGCAGTACTAAAACAGCGATAGATTACAAAGTATAACTCGAAATCTAAATCTGTCAAAAGGGATGTAAAATAGATACATTAGGCTACATTTTATCTTCACAAAGTTTTAATCGAAAGCAACTAGAATCAGGTTGAAAATACGGTTCTTTACTGAACAACATGCAGTTTGGGAAATATAGTAGTTTGTTCACAAGTATAGAGTAGTTTATAAATGGCATTAAATAAATCTAAAAAAATTTGGGGTTAATCCCAGTCAAGTCTAGTCGTAATCAGGAAAATATTAGATCCAAATATTATCTTTAACATCAGTTCAAAAATGAATAACTAAACAGAAATCACATAAAACAGAATCTGGAATTTTCAACACATCTGCAGCAAAACAACAATAACTCATACCTCACAAATCGAAATTGAGATCTGTCGAAAATTCTGGAAAATAGGCAACAAGATCTACGATTTATATTCATAAATTAATTTGATTTACTGACCTCAACAGGATCTAAAATACTGAAATAAAATAGGGCAGCAACGAAACAGAATCTCTTTTATGCATTAAATCAAATACTTCATATGCAACAAATCCAAATTAGAACAAAAAACAAAGCATGGTATACTAGATGTCCAAAACAACATGGTATGGGTCTTAAACAAGTCTACCACAAGATACCACAACTAACACATCAAGCATGCAACGAGTGTACAACATATCATGGAATCATGAACAACATACATACATGCATCAAGAATTTAATTAGGTCTAAATTTATTTCATGTCGTGTGTAACAAATATGATGACGGATCGAAACAACAGATGGAACAACAAATAGGGTCAAGATCTACAAGAGTTTTTCATGATAACGAATCTAGAAATAAAAGTGACACAACAGGTGGTATTTTGTACTTGTATATACAACAAAAAATAATACAAGTTACTTACCTTAGTTAGTTGACTGATTTGACGAGAGAATGAGAATAACGGGAATAGATTCCCGATAATGAACACAATACCAATGGATCACGAACGAGATGAGAAAGATGATTACGAACAACACGGACACGAGTCCAACACTCGAGATCAAACACGTGCACACAATGAGAGAGAGGGATAGCCGGGGTTGTGCACTGTGATGGGTGGATGACGTTGGCACGACACACGGCAGTGGAACGGCGGCAACGTCGAGAAGAGGAGGCCGAAGGGGCATGCCACTGGGGGTTGATGGTGCTGGCGCTAGCTATTGCTGCTGTCTGGCTTCGGAAGAGGAGAAGGGGAGAAGAGGGGGCTGGCGTGCGGCGCTCGGGAGGAGGGCAACACAGCAGCGGAGTTGCGGCTGCCGGAGGGGGCAAGACGGAGAGGGGTAGCCGGCGGGATGCAGGGTAGGGAGAGTGAGAGATGAGAGAATTAGGGTTAGGGTTTAGGGGATAGCAATAAGAGATATGAGTAACAAATTTTGTTGGGGATTATAATGAGAGATTTTGGAAAGTAGGGATTTGGAGAATCAAGAGAAGATGTGGGAGACATGATCTGCTTGTTAGCAGAAGGAGAGCGTGAAGAAATATCTGGGAAAGACTGGGTCAAAGAAGAGGGTATTGGGTAGTGGGTTAGGATCCAATAGGACGGATAAAAGGGTTCAAATAGGGTAAACTGGGGAGAAACCAGAACCAAAAAGGCAAAATCAAATAAATAGCAATTAGGCCATGAAATGCAATAGATAAAAAACAATATATCATACAGAGACAGAATAATTGGTAGACAAATGAATCATAAAAGGTCAAATCACAGCTGACAAACAATAGATGACTATATATAGGGAAAGAAGAACAAATACACGGTTCAGGAAAGAGAAAGAGTACAAATAGATATGATACACTGGGAGAAAAGAAATACTTTACAAAATACAGAAAATGGGATACAGGAGTTACACATGCACTTGATATCCCATGGTATTGAAGCTACTATTCTAAGGTCTTTATTATATTTATTTAATCACAATAAACAACACAATAAATAAAATGCCTCATATATGAAATAAATATCATGATACAATGTAAACTAGTAATGTCAATACACAACTGGCCTCTAGGGCATACACCAACATGAGGTACGCCGCATCCTGGTGGACAACGACAGCTCAGTAAACATCCTTTTCATGGCCACATTCGAGGCTCTCAAGCTCTCCCGAGACCGACTCAAGCCAGCCGGTTATACATTCCACGAATCTCCGGTGTCCCCGTTCAAGTAGAAGGAGTCGTCACACTTGATGTGACAGCAGGGAAAGCCCCACTATTCGAACGGAAGCGCTGAACTTTATGGTAGTCGATGTCAAAGCTGCATACAACGCTATATTCGGCCATCTCGGCATAGCGGCCTTCTATGCAGTTGCTTCCGCCTTCCACATGAAAGTGAAGTTCCCAACAACGGCTGGCGTAGACCAAGTTGTAGGGAGCCAACAGGCCGCACGAGCATGCTACACCACTACAATGGGGGGCTCGGTTCTCCCCCTCGATGTCATAGAGCTACTGCCAGAAAGTAGTTACAATAATTTTAGGACTATTAACAAGCTTAAAGCCTCTGCCATAAACAATTCTACTAAGAACTTCCAAACCTGCCAAATCATCTCTCACTAGGTCCAAACTGGTTCTCATCATAACACAGTAATAAACCTGAATCCCCTCCCGATGCCACTCCGCTCATTCAACGGAGATAAATAGTCATGCCTAAACACATTGGTGCATCAGAAGATTTTTCTCTATGCAAAATAATAGGGGGCTCCCTCCAAAACAAGCAAGTCCAGACATGGTCTACCAAGTTGTTCGCTTAACGGCTCATCAACTTGAATACCCCGGAGGCAAAGAGATATCAGTAGGGACTTGAAAAGTAGAACACCTTGCCAAGGTGAACGAGGGCATCTGGAACGTCCTCTCTTGGTAGTAGTAGCAAATTTTCTCAATTTGAAACAAAGGTCAACGGATGTATACAATGAGTTGAGTGTCAAACTTATACACAAAAACGGCACCAAAAACTCGTTAAAAGCTTTCTACAAGATGGGTTCGGAGTCCATACCCATAGTTCGAAGATACTCTAGCAATTTGCAATGAATCAAGTTCAGAGTGCCCTTCGCCATTCGTTCTGCTCCTATAATCTGTTAGCGCCTCAACGACCAGTTCGGAGTCCATACCCATGGCTCGAAGATACTCTAGCAATTTGCAATGAAGCAAGTTCAGAGTGTGCTTCGCTATTCGATCTGCTCCTGTAACCTGTTAATACCTAAACTAAAAAGTTCAAAATCCATACCCTTGGCTCGGAGTTACTTTAGCAACCTGCAATCAAGCACTTTCAGAGTTCAACTCGTCATTCGATTTGTTCCTGAAACTAGTTAAAATTCTTTGAAGACAGGTTAGGTCCAAAATCGTGGATCACAGTTGCTTCAGTACCACTTGTAAAAGCAACACTTAGAGTTCAACTCCCACTCGATATGACTCTCACAATTTGTCGGAGGACCCATACAGCAAGTTTGGAAAACGACTCTCCCTCAGAGTTGCTCCTACAACTAGCTGAGTTCAAGGCGAAGAAGTTCTAAACTCCTTCATACACCGTCGACGGTTTGTTAGTTATACGCAATAGACTTGAGGCCCTGTTGTTTAGCTACAAAGAACCAGTCGATGGCACATCAACCTTAATAGCAAGGACCAAGCATATGAAAAGAATTCTTCAAATCACAGAACTATTGCAAGTCTATGGATTTAGATCCAACGTCACTACAAATATTTACAAGCTCGGTCAAACATCTCGTTGGCCCCAAACAACGAGTTCAACTCTCTGCTCTCCGCTTGAGCTCCATCAACAACTCGTTGGCTCCAAACGACGAGTTCAACACTTTGCTCTCCGCTCGAGCTCCATCAACAACTCGTTGGCTCCAAACAATGAGTTCAACGCTCCGCTCACCACTCGAGCTCCATTAAACAACTCGTTCACTCTAAACAATGAGTCCAATGCTCTAATCACCACTTGAGCTCCATCAACAACTTGTTGGCTCCAAACAATGAGTTCAATACCTTGGTCTTCGCTCGAGCTCTACTAAATAATTTGTTGGCCCCAAACAACGCTCTGATCACCACTCAAGCTCCATCAGCGACTCGTTGACTCAGAACAATGACTTCAACGTCTCGCTCACCGCTTTTCGATCAGGGTGAATCCTACCAAAAACCCCAAACTTCATGCAAAAGGTTTAATCCCTAATGCCAGACTCAGAGCTGACTCCCCAAACATGCCGGATCAAACGACAAGATCTACGTTCAACTCCCCTATGCACCGTCAATAGTTCGTTAGCTATACACAAAAGACTTGAAGCCTTATAATTTAGCCACAAAGAATTCAATCGATGGTTCATCAATATCGACAACAAGGTGCACCACAAGGATCAAGAACGTAAATAGATTTCATCAAGAATCAGTGAACTATCTCAAACCCATATGTTCAGATATAGTAGTGCTATAGATATTTACAAGTACACAGTTATTAATCATACAATTCGATCTACAAGCTGTCCCTTCGAGACGAGGGACATTGTTCCTAAGAGATACGAGCCTCCTTGTGGGTCGCCTGACGGCCACCGCTTTTTCTTGACCTCCAACATCTTTGACAGAAAACGTCGATCCCATAAATTGAGATTGCTGGCCGGCACATGATGCACATGACTCTCCACCAACCAAAGTCAAACTCTACAAAGCTGACGGGCCACTCCGGGTGTCGCTAGGATGTCGAGGGGGCACCCGCGCTATCGGCACCGCTCCCCCAACGATCGTCCTGACTCCTTCAACAGTTGCATTCCTTTTCACATTAGTCATGGTGCCTTCCTTCACCTCAACCATTGTTCTGTTTTTTGCACCGACAACGTGCGAGATGCTTGTCGTTCGTAACCCACCAAGTCTCGCTTGAAGACGATACAACTCCAAGTCTTTCTCGACAACTACTTCTCTAAGTAGAGCACACTCTCCAATTCTGTCTTTAGTCACTTTTGGAGGCAGTGGCAAGTTGGCAAGACGATCGGTACACAGGAGCACTAACTTGCAATTCCTCTCAATAAGCACTGAATTAAGGAGAACAGACTCAAACCATTCATCCTCTGTCTGAACGCGCAAATGGTCAACTGCCAATTCCGTTATGCACAGTCGCTTGCGAAGGCTCTCAACCTCATCACTACGGGGTTTATCACCAGTTCCCACATTCATTTGTCAACAATTTCAAAAGCATGGTCAAGCAAAAAGACAAAATACTAGGTTTCACGGTCAAGCGTCACTTCAAAGCACATCAAAGCAATATGACAAATGGTAACAAATCTGGAAGATTATTTTCCAACCACTAAAATGAAGATACAGGAATGCAGTGGCCAGTCCGTAATTAGGCATCACAGAAAGTAGTTACAAGTTTGAAACAAAGGAAAATAAAGAAAGCCTGAAAGGAAAAGGGCATAACAAGGTGAATCAAGTGTAATACCCTGAATTTTCATATAATTAAATATAAAATTTTCATTTAATTTCACGTGTTTCACACATGCAAATTAATGTGTGCATTGGCCTTAAAATTATTTTTTAATGTCATGAACAAACATTTCATTTCTCTTTTAAAAGCCTCTTATTAATTATTATAAATTCCTAGGCCTAATAACTTAATCCTAGCCCACCCAAAATAAATTAAATTAATTAATTAAAAAGCCCATAGAACTAGCCCTCCTAGCTAGCCCACTAGTTAATTCAGTTGTTAATTAAACAACTTATATGGTAGACTTTGTCATGTAACAAATTAGTATAACAAATTAATGAACAAATAATTATAGGTGCATGTGGGGGCACGTGCAATTGAAGAAGGGGAGGCCGGCCAAAACATGGGGGAGTGAGAAGAGTGGAGAGAGTGGGAAGGTGGCTGTGTGCCAATGGGTGGTTTTTCTAACTCCCAAATGCATCTTAGCCATTCATCCAAACTCATCTCAACCCTTCATTTGACCATGAATTGTGTATAAATAGGCAGGCCCCTTTGTCATTCTTTATCCTTTGCACCTAAGATTTTTAGAAAGAAAGAGAAGAAATTGTGTGAGAAAAATTGAGTGTGTGTGTTCTTTCATTTGGAGGCCGGCATGTTCAAGAGGAGGGAAGTCTCGGTTTTTGCACAACTTGGAAAAGAAGGCTCACGGCTAGGATCAAGGAGAAGGGAAGACAATCGTGCTTTCGAGGTGTCTTTCTTTAAGAATTCTCTATTCGTTCTTCAAAAGGTGGGCAATTTCTCTACTTCTAATCTAGATATCATGTTAGTAGGGTAAGTTTATGAATATGCTAGAGTAAATGATAAAATTTGTCATGTGATTATTTAAATAGGCTAGTAGAGAAAAAGAGAAAATCTTGATGGTCAATATAAGAAAATTCATAGAATGGATTTGAGATTAGTGAATTAAAATTCATCTTTGTGCCATATCAATATATTTCATGATAGGATATCTATTTTAATGAACCATGCTAGTATGCTAATTTTGCTTAGTGAATGACTTGTGTAAAGAATTGTGTAGAATGTAAAATATCCCCATGAATTGTTGAATCAAAATGACTAGTATGGAAAGTTGCAATATATGTCGAATTTTATTTACATTGTATGAATAGTTCTATATCCACCTTATTGTCGAAATATATTGCATTTGGAACTATAAGAGAAGAATTAGTCTCATGTAAAGGATAAAATTGATCTAAGAGAAATATTTATGTTAGGAATGAAAATTGTGCAAAAACTATGTGAATAAATGTGGAGAACAAGTAGCTAAAAGATTTATTAAGAAAAGAAACTCCAATGTCAGTAAATACATCAATTGTTCATTTCTCAAAAGAGATAAAAGGAATAATTTTTATATTATTGTTGAAAATAGGAATTTTGTAAATTTAAATACATGCACTATACTGTATTTTTGAAAGAAAACATCCTGGAAAAGAATTAGATTTTTGAATGGCACAAACTGATTGAGAAATTGAAATTTTGCAAAGGAAATTTACAAACAGACAGAAAGTATGAAGTTATTTCAATTCCTCTTCGAAATAGAAAATGGGTTTGGGAGTATTTGCGTTTGGTGTGAGGTTAGAGCGCTGTGAACAGTGGTTGTCTTCATGTGTTCGAGTCTTGAAGAGGCTCTGTTTTTATTAAATTTGATTTTTTACCCAAATCGCTGAAGACCAGTATATAAGACTTTTGAGTTTACCTTTAATTGCCAACCGCCTTTGGGCTTTCTAGTCTTCGGGTGTGCTCTGAGTTGGTCACTGTAGCACGGTGGGGGTCTTGGGTTTGAAACCTAGCAGCCCTTCTTTTAATTCTTTTGATTTTTTTTTATAATTAAGGGTTTTTAAAGAGCAATAAAAATTGGGAAAAAATTCTATCATGCCTCTTAAATTATTTAGACTTTATAAAAAATATTTTCACAATATTTTGACATATTTTGTGAGAATTGGAAGTGATTTTATTTATTAAAACAATGGGATGAAGAACTTGATAATTCTTCTTAAAATATGACTTTTGTATAATTAAAGAAAGATGAAATTTTGAATGTAAAGAGTTTTGTGTAAAGATCAAATTATGAGATTTCAACATGGAATTGGAGTAAATCAATGAATGAAATTGGTGTTTTAATATACACAAGTGTGCATGGAAAATAAAATAAAAAGATCATGATGGAATATGAAATTTGTGAGTATAAACCCCTAAATTTTGGTGAACATGAAAAGAGATTAAAATCTAGAGTATAGCTAAGTCCTTACACCTGCGTGAATGAATTCTTTGAAGAGAAATGTTGTAGAAAAAGACCAAGAATGGGTCGTTGTTATCAATTGATGTTAAAGACCGGTGTAGAGGAAATGCTAACTCTAGGGTGTTAATTTACTCATGATTCAAATACTTAAGGGCAACATTATAGTGAAGATGTGATGAAAGTAAGAGAAAAATACAAGTATGAGGACCTCGAATTCACGGTATGAGAGTTTTCACAGGCTGTCTACATGATGCATCATGTCATGACGTGAATCCATCTCCGGAATTATTGGTATCGTGGTGACGCTTTTGGGGTGCTTGGTGACTACGTAATGCCATCGTCCCATGACGGAGGTGAATTGTCCATAGACTGTCTACATGATGCGTCATGTCTTGACGTGGGATTCCCCTCCAGGCTGTTTGGACATGGGCTCGTAACTCATACAACATCTAAGAACTTACCGTAATTATCATAGTAGTTAAACTCATAACGAGGGATTCAACCCTACAAGATAAAGTACGGTTAAGGGCTTGCCCTCGGGTCTATGTAGAATGGGATACATAGGTTCGAACAAGTGTGCATTAGTGTCATGAAATATAAATAACTCCATTAAGGCTAAGTGCACTAGCACACACGACATCAATAGGATAGTCCCCCCTTAGCTTTGTTTGTGATCAAGTTTGTGTTTTCCAAGTAAGAGAAATTGATGTATTATATCATAGCGTCAGTTGTATGCAACTGACGTGCGAATGGTTTCTATGCAGGATAAAACAGATAAAAGGACTAAAGAAAAAATGTTGCTTAAAGAAATGTTTCAATTGTAATTTTATTCGTGTATTATGTTGTAATTTACTTCCGCTGCGTTGATGTAAACATGGATGTATAAAAGTTTTTAAAATTCCTTGTAAAATTGTACGAAGTGAAGTGTAAAGATCCTGTGGAACTTCAGATTTAGGCTTATTTGGAATTCGGAGTGTTACATCAAGCATCCACCTGCCTCGGCGCCATCATGGACAAGGAACCCCCAGCTGCTTCCTTCCCCTTGTTCTTCTTTCCAGAGCCGCTCCTCGCGCTGCCCCAAGGAGTACCGATCCCGCCATCATCCTTCCTTCCCATATCAAGGGGCTTGCCAGGTTGAAGAGTCACATGGTAGCCTTTCCCATCGAAACTGGGAACATGCTCCGCCACATGTGAAATCGCTGTGGCATAGGACTTGAGCATCACCCCCTGCAGTTTGGACTTACACTCAACATGAACCTTGGCCACCTCGACCTTCAGCTCCGAGGCCGTATCAGTGCGAGCCTTCTCCAACTCTAATAGAAGGTCGGCGCTCCTCTTCTCCAATGCCTTCCCTCTCTCCTTTGACACATCTAGCTCAAGGCGCATCTCCTCCTTACTTGCGGCCAATGCCTCCAACTCAAGGCACACCTCCCTCTCCTTCTTCCTCAGATCCTCCAACTCCACCTTTGACTCCTTGAAAGCTTTTTCTTGTCCTTCTCGGCGCGAGAGATACGGGCCCTCAGGTTCTTCTCCTCGGCCGCATAGAAGTCAACCAGATGTCTGAAGTGACATATCGCCTGAAATAAGGAGAAAACAGTTAAAACGTAATGATGCAAGGGAGATAGCGCAAGCAAAGGAATAAAGGGAGCTAAATCATATCGTCATGTGTGCCCTCACAATCTCCAGGACCGATCTCTCGGGGGGCTCCATCTTCAGCCTCTTTGTCAGCTAAAGTAGGAATGTGGCGGCTGGCGTCGAGGAAATTGGCGGAGTTCCCCAAAAAGCTCTCATGGGGTTTCACATTCCATTTATGAGTATAGACCATGTCCCTCTTTCAACAAGTATCGTAGCAGCCATAGCAGTCTGAGGAGCTAACACAGCACTTGTCACGATTGCAGCCAAGGAAGAACCTGCATCAGCAGCAAGCGACACCTCTGAAGGAGGCTCAGTCCGCACAGTAGGGGCTAGGGGAGGCAAGTCCTGGGAAGGATAAGGATGCGTAGCCAACCTCTTCCGCTTCTTCGGTTCGTCATCCCTCTTGTTACGTAACGCATCCAAGTTTGCCAGAATGTCTTCGTAATCCATGCATGTTCTTCCTGTAAGGTGAAACACGATGGAGAGCAAGCTCAATGTCCTGGGGGACCTCACTCGATGTACGCAACTACTTGTTAGCAAAAAGAAGAACGTAATCACCTTAACGCTGATTAAACACAAGTGAATTTACTTCAATATTAGTAAGATTCAGAACACCCACAACTCATTCGCTCTAAAAATAAGTTTGGTGCTCCACACACCACTTGAGTTCCTCCGACCAACAACTCATTGGCTCCAAACAACGAGTTCAACGCTCCGCTCACTGCTCAAGCTCCATCAAACCTCGTTCACTCTAAACAATGAGTCCAATGCTCTACTCACCGTTTGAGCTCCATCAATAACTTGTTGGCTCCAAACAACAAGTTCAACACCTTGGTCTTCGCTCGAGTTCCATCAACAACTCATTGGCCCCGAACAATGAGTTCAACGCCTTGGTTTTCGCTCAAGCTCCTCCAAATAGCTCGTTGGCTCCAAATAACGAGTTCAATGCTCCCCCTACTGCTTAAGCTCCGTCAACAACTTGTTGGCTCCAAACTACGCGTTCAATGCCTTGCTCTTCGCTCAGACTTCATCAACAACTTATTGTCTCCAAACAACGAGTTCAATGCCTTGCTTTTCGCACGAGCTCCATCAACAACTCGTTGGACCCCAATAACGAGTTCAACACTATGCTTACCGCTTGAGCTCCGTCAATAACTTGTTGGCTCCAAACAACACGTTCAATGCCTTGCTCTTCGCTCAGGCAATCAACAACCCGTTGGCTCCAAACAATCAGTTCAATGCCCTACTTTTTGCACGAGCTCCATCAACAACTTGTTGACCCCAAATAATGAGTACATCGCCTCGCTCTTTGCTCGAGTCATTCCAACGACCCCTCATCTTTGTTCAATAGTCTTGGCATCCAATGCCGGCCTAAAATTGTTTCTACAAAACTTGCTTAGCGCAAACAGCAAGTTCAACGTCCAGACCCCGTCTTTGAGTTTTTCTCTATAAAACTTGCGGGGTGCAAATAGTAGGTTGTACATCCAACGCCGGCCGAAAATCATCTCTACAAAACTTGTTGGGCGCAAACATCAAGTTTAACGACCAAAATGGCAAATTCTACCGCAACTCGATCAAGGAGTAACCACTATAAACTTGATGGCATCAAACAGCAAGATCCAACTTAGCTCCACTACTAGTTGCCTCTCCAAACTGCCAGGATCAAATGGCAGTTTCTAAATCAACTCGATCAAGGAGTAACCTCTATAAACATGCTGAGATCAAACAACAAGTTTGAACTCAGCTGCACTATGAGTTGCCTCTCCAAACTCGTCAGAATCAAACAGTAGTTTCTAAATCAACTCCGTTTACAGTTGCCTCTCCAAACTTGCTGGGCACAAATGGCAAGCTCAAACGTCCAACTCAATCAAAGAGTTGTCACTCCATAAACTTCATGGGCGCAAACAGCAAGTTCAACATCCAACTCCATCGCAGAGTACTCTATAAACTTGCCGAGATCAAACGACAACCTCAATGTTCAACTCCATCATAGAGTTCTCTCTAAACGGTGGGAACAAACAATAAGTTCAAACTCAGCTGCACAACGAGTTGCCTCTCCAAACTCACCGAGATCAAACGGCAGTTTCTAAATCAACTCCGTCTACAGTTGCCTCTCCAAACTTACCGGGCGCAAACGGCAAGCTCAAATGAAAACTTCGTCACAGAGTTCTCTCCACACTTGCTGTGATCAAATGGAAAGCTCTATGCACAACTCCATCACGAGGTTGCCTTTACAAAACTCACCAGGACAATCAGCGAGTCCAAATGTTCAACTCTGTCCCAACAGTTACCTCAACAAACTTGCTAGGATCAAACAGCAAGTCTGCAACAGCTCATATAAGTTAACTACAAATAATCCAGTGGTCAAAGCATTCAACGCCGAGATCGACGTAATACTCGTCCAACAGCAAAATGCTCGATTGATAAAATAATCAAACAACACAACGCTTAGTCGACGAAAGAGCGGTTCAGTAGAACGGATGACAGGGCATTTGATCGACAAAATACGAGGAGTTGAGATAGCTCCGAAAATCTCCAAAACTCCAAAGATTTACAGAAATCAAAAATCTCAAAAAACTCCAAATGAGTTCACGGGTTAAATAAAAAAAGAAAAGAATAAAGGAGTAAACGGGTATGGGTTTTGAACCCGCTATCCAAACACGTTTTCACTTCAACCCCAAACCCAAACTTCTTCTTCTTCTTCTTCTTCTTCTTCTTCTTCTTCTTCTTCTTCTTCAGAGCTGCACCTTCAGACCCAAGCGCTAACACACCGAGCTTCTTCCCTGCCACCGCGTCGTCTCTAAGCCCGTTGAACAGCTCAACCGAAGCTATCAACGATCACAGCTCGACTGGAAGCTCCCTTCCTCCTCATTCCAACTCCGAGCACCACGATTCCAGCTCCGAGCTCCACTTCGTCTAGAGCTCCGCTTAACCCTTGGTTGAAGAGAGACTTACGTAGCTCAACTGCTTTGAGGCTCGACAATGGGGAATCAGACCCATAGCTCGACCGAAGATTGACAGCTCACTCATAGCTCGATCAAGAAACTCCATCGCTCGGCGACGAGTTCAAAGTACCATAGGCCAGCGAAGCACCGAACCTTATAGCTCGACAACTTTGTAGCTCGAAGATATCTAAGCATCATAGCTCGGCAAGGGGACGAGGACCATAGCTCGGCAAGGTTCAACACCCATAGCTTGCCAACGACCAAACACCATAGGTCGACGATAAAGAGCTTCATAGCTTGGCCACCATAGCTCGGAAAAGCTTCAAATTCCCATAGTGCGGCGGAGCACCGACCACAATAACTCGTCGAGAAGCTTCATAGCTCGACGCCAAAGCCATCGCCATAGCTCGACAATAGCTTTATAGCTCATAGCTCGGCGACGAGCATTACCTCGTAGCTCAACGCCCAAGATCAAGGCTCCATAGCGCAAAAACTTCGTTGTCTGATCACCATCTTCATAGCTTGATGAGAGGAGCTCAGCAGCCCGACGACGAGCTTCAAAGCTTGGCAGAATCATTAGCTCGTGGAGAAAAGAGTGCCTATAGCTCTGCGACGTAGCTATCCCATAGTTCGGCCAACAAGAAATGGCCATAACTCGGCCAAATTGTCGGCCGAGCTAGGGTGCTCCAAAAGCACCCGCAGACCGTCAGATTCTCCAGGAAATCACACCCCAGAGCGATCGACGCTTTAGATTGAATCACACTGTCCCCATCGCTCTGCTCACCTCTCCACCGCTTGATTTCACTCAGCGGGCGAGCTGAGCACTGATGGACATTCCTGATGGTGCCACGCAGCCCCCCATCAAAGTGACCAGATCTTAGCCTCAATTCAACTCAGCGCGTGAGTTGAAGCTATCAACGTTGTCGATTGCACCAAAAATATTGCCTGGTATGATTATTCAATAAAAATTCCATAAATTCATTTTAAATTCAAAAAATTAATTAAAAAATCCAAAAAATATTATTTAAATTCATAAAGTTAATTAAAGTTTCTGAAAATTAATTTAATATTGGGTTTATTAATTATAAAATTCGAAAAAGTGATTTTATAATTAGGAAAAACTCTAGCAAAATTCTAGAAAAATTTGGAAAAAATCTGAAAAATATGGAAAATTTTCAGAAATCTAGGAAAATAATCACTGCCTTCAGAAGCCACTGATTCGTTCTAGGTATCTACAAGCATCCTGACAGCTAAGATTGTACTATATAGTCCAAAAGTAAGGCGTACTTCTCCCCGAAAGCCAAGCGAATTGCCTTTCGGGAGTGGGGGAATTAATCATAATGGACAAATCTCAAAGCAAATCAGGGTCATAATATTGCAGCACAAATCTCAAAGCTTCTACAGGCAAATTAATCATAACGGACCTCTCTAACAGGTTCAGGCCTTCTCCATGCTCCCTTACAAGACATGGACTTCTTTCAAGCCTATAAAAAGTGACAAACTAGGCCCACTAAGAGAGACACTCAGTCCATGAAGGCTAGGAATCAAATCTCTTATCCCCTAACAAGAGAACTTATCTCTTGAGGAGGATAAACATGAAGGAGATAAGGAATTCATATCGATATGACGGATAGATCTCAATCTCCTAAACTATTTTTTAGGCCTATAAATACCCTCCCCCCTCCACAGTCAGAAGGTAATCAACAAATCACCAGTTTATCTCTCAAACTCTCCTTTTCTTTCTGGTTCTGACTTGAGCGTCGGAAGGTCTGTCGCCGGGGCCAACCCCTGGTGTTTCAGGGTTTTTGCAGGTCCATCAGTCAATAACCGCCGGATTCAGGTCACGGTGGTCAGTCAACGATCCAGATTCAATCTCAGGAGCGATAACGGTATTTCACGACAAAGATCAAAGGTCAGATTTTTAGTAGTTTCCATTAAATAAGAACTCACTATCTGTTTGCTCCCACACCTAAATAAAGCAGTAACAGGGTCCTATAATTCACATGGTTTAATTCATGGTAATACAGGAGATATTGTGTCTTGCCACATATAATATAGGATAACTGTCATGGTGTTACTGGGTGTTTGGAATGGTCCACTCTACCATATTGGATGCATCGCCTTCCACATTCTTTACCTTTAATGGATGTGAGCTAACAAGATAATCCACATAAGAGTTGCTTATGCTTCATCATATTCTGCCTTCGATGTTTGCGATTCCTTAGCCTTGACCCTACAAACTTTGCCCTGTTGGTCCCTTGCAATCAATGCCGCACATGCTATTTTTTGGATTTTATGTCTTGCATACGATATTGGATACGAAGACGATAAGACGATGGAGGGATCAAGACGATTGGAAACAGAGTGGAGACAAGAAAGAAATAGTCAACAGCTACAGGCGAAGGAGGTTGCGGTTGACCGCAACTCAGGTGCGGTCGACCGACCCCTGTACAGTGTCTTCTAGCAAGGAGGACAGTCGACCATCATGTTGGACAGTCAATCATTTGTGGCGCTGATGGGTTTTGGGCTTGAGTCTTGCTGATTCGTGAACAGACCAACTTGCTCTTCAAGTTAGATCGTGAGGCTCTTACCGTAAGGTTATCTTTTCTGTAATATCCAATGGTTATTTGTTTTTGCTGATTTTAGTGTGGGAGCAAACAGATATATTTGTGGATTCTTTTGGAAACAAATAAGGCAAAATTGTTGACTTTTGGATGACGTTTGACTGTTTCTCGCTGCTGCAATTAACCTGCAAACAGTTTAATACACCGGGATGGATCTCAGTGACGAACCCTCTGACGCTCGAGTTAGTAATCAGGAAGATTATGAAAGAGCGATTTGTGGAAAAATATTGAATACCTTTTTTTATGGTGGGGGGAGAGGGATATTTATAGTCGCCTTTAGAGACAGTTTAGAGATAATCATTTATCTCTATGTCCCGATGTTTTCTCATTTCATGATTAGAAAGGCGGTTTAAACCACCTCTTAGAGATAGTCACGAATTTGAATTACTCTTTAAATATCTGGGTTGGTTTGTAATGGGTTGCCACCCATACCCAATAGGACATATCCATTTTTAGGTTTATTGGGTTTTGAAGAAAGACCCAGTTTTCGTTTGAATTTTTTACCAAACTATCCCACTTTTTGTAAGTATGTACCAAACTATCCCTGTTTGAAAATTTAATACCAAAACATCCATATCGCTAACTGAGTTAGCACACCTAGTAATTTTCTTCGTGCTAACTCAGTTAGCGTGCTGCACGGGACACAACTTTTCCCTCTTGTTTGGGTGTGACAAATAACTCACCCAATATAGACACGCTAACCCCGTTAGCGCACCTCTTTATACCAAGGCCATTAACTGGGTTAGCATGTGTTGATTATTAGTCTGTTTGTGAAGATAGGCATACACGTTAACTCAGTTAACGGCCTTGGTAAAATAAGGCACGTTAACTGAGGTAACGTGTTTGAGTATCTCCAATTTCCAGAAAGTTTCAACTTTCTGGAAACTTAAAATCTTTACAGTCATTAACTCAGTTAATGGCCTTGGTAAGAATAGGCATGTTAACTGAGTTAACGTGTGTGAGAACACAACAAATAGCAGCCATTTTTTATTTTGGCCAGGATCATCCCCCCTCCTTCGACCCCCACGACAAGGTCATCGCTGATGATGACGACGAAGACGACGATGAAGTTCGTCTCGAGATTCGCGCCCGGCTCGACGAGGTCGAGATGGTGATTTCACGCTGGGACTCGGTGAACTCCGATGACTTGCCGCTCTTCGAGTCAACACCGAAAGAGATCGGCGACTACCTTTTCACCGTCGACGATGTTATTTCTCTGGCGATCCGTGCCAAGTCCGAATCTTACGGCGATCTCGTCTCTAAGGTGGAGATCTTGATCCAGATTGCGATGGCGAGGCTTGAGGACGAGTTTCAACACCTCATGATTCGCAACACCGTCGCATTGGATGCCGTGGGACTCCACAGCTCGATCCGACGGCTTTCCTTCGCCTCCATTTGGATGAGGAAGAGCTCGAGAATTCAACTGAGGTCGGTGAATCTTGCCATCTGAGACAGGAAAGCACCAATCTTGATGTAATTGGCGACGATCACCGGAACACAGATTTGATCTGGCCTGTGGCGGTGGTGGATTTGCGAGATATCATTGATCGGATGATTCAGGACAGTTACCATAAAGAGCTTTGTTAGGTATACAGTAGTGTGAGAAGAGAGATCTTGACGCTAACTGAGTTAGCGTCAAGAAAATTGCTAGGCGTGCTAACTCAGTTAGCGACAGGGATATTTTGGTATTAAATTTTCAAATAGGGATATTTTCGTACATACTTACAAAAAGTGGGATAGTTTGGTAAAAAATTCTTCCCGTTTCGGACCCGTTTGTAGGTGAAATAGCGTTTTACCCCTGAGAGTTTTAAGATTTGTTCCCGACTTGAACGGTCCCGATTTAATCCTATTTTTAGCCATATCACGAGCCATCCACTCCCGAAGACTGGGTTTAACAGCCATTGGAGAGTAGTTTTCTTGTTTTGATGGTGTACGAGATTTTATCGGAGTTCTTACAGCTTTAGAATCGCACACAGGGCTTAACAGCGCTTAATTGAGCTTGTATTGTACTCAGATGTGTTTGTGGGATCTTCTGGATCTTCCAATGATTTTTTTTCCAATTTTTAATCATTTTTTCGAATCATTTATTCAATTTTACGAAGTAATAATCTATTTTCAAAAAATATCAATTAATCATTCTAATTAATAATTATTTTTCCAGGAGTTCAAAAATATTTTTCCCGAATTTATACTTATTTTTTATAATTTTTAATTATTCTTTTAAAATTTTAATCATTTTTTGTAATTTTTAAATAATTAATTAGATTTAATAATTAAAATAAAAGAATTAATCAATTTATTATCGACGTGGCGCGATCTGGAGCGTCGATCACGTTTCAGCGCGCTTTTCGAAATGATCAGGCGGCTAATCAAATCATCATCGATGTGGTGCAATCTAAGTGGTTGATCACAATCGAGCACGTATCGGGAGGCAAGGATCTTTCCCAAATCCACGCTCGGAGACATGTTTGCTCAGATTTCGGATTCGAGCGACGTGGCGAGATCTGGGCCTTTGATCACGATCAAGCGTGCATCTCGAGACAATGATTTTTGCCAATTTCATGCTCGAAGATGCATTTGCTCTGTTTTTGAATCCGAGCGACGTGGCATGATCTGAGCCATTGATCTCGATCAAGTGCGTATCACGAGGCAAAGATTTTTGCCAATTTCACACTCAGATACGTGTTTGCTTGATTTTTGGATCCGAGCGACGTGGCGTGATGTTGGCCATTGGTCTCGATCAGGCGTGCATCACGAGACGAAGGTTTTCACCAATTTCAAGCTCGGAGCCCCATTTGCTCAGTTTTTGGATCCGAGCGACGTGGCATGATCTGAGCCGTTGATCTCAATGAAGCGTGCATTACGAGGTAAAGATTTTTGCCAATTTCATGCTCGGAGACGCATTTTCTCGGTTTTTGGATCCGAGCGACGTGGCATGATCTTTGCCATTGATCTTGATCAGGCATGCATCAGGAGGCGAAGGTTTTCGCCAATTTCACACTCGGAGACGTGTTTGCTCGGATTTCAAATCTGAGTGACGTGGCATGATCTCATCCGTTGATCTCGATCAGGAATGCATCACGATGCAAAGGTTTTTCCCAATTTCACGTTCGGGGACACGTTTTCTTGGATTTCAAATCCAACTGACGTGGCATGATCTGAGCTGTTGATCTCGACCAAGCACACATCACTACGCGAAGGTTTTTCCCAATTTCATGTTCGGGGACACATTTGCTCAGATTTCAGATCTGAGTAACGTGGAATGATCTCGGCCATCGATCAGGATCAGGGGCTTATCCTGAGATAAGATCTGACTGTTGGCAGTTGGCTGGTCAACAGGTTTTGGCACTGCTTCAAATTCCACCTTTACGAATTCTGTCGCTTAGTATTCGCTGTTTTTGCTTTCATGGTCTTTTTACTAGTTTTGGGGGCCCATGAGTCTCAGAAGCCCAAACGACGCCCCTCATTCACTATAAGTTTTCAACCCCCCACCCACCCACTTCATTCTTTCATTCTCCATTTTTACTCTTGGAAATTTTCTTTCACTGTTGGGTGGCTCCAATAGCGGTCGCGGCCAAGCATTTGATTTTTCGGCGATCTATTCCGACCGTAGCTGTCACATCAAGGTAAATATATATTTTCTTTTATATATTTTACGAGATGTCTAGGGTTTCTTCGGGGAATGAGACCTCCACCTCGGACAACCAAGGGGATTGGCAGTTGGTAGTCCCCCCAACAGTGGACAAGGGGAAGAGGGTGGTAGGGTCGGTGACAACTGAGACGATAGTGGAGAAAAAGAGGCGAGCGGGGGAGTTGGGCAGGCTTCCGTGTCCTTTGATGAGCCTTGGTGGAGTTCGAGAATACTCCGATGATCTTCTGGCCAAGGTAGTGTACAGGAGGTCGGCCTTATACGAGGAGAATAGGCCAAGGGAACATTCCAAAGTCGATGAGATCCCCTCCATGCTTACGGAGAGGGATTTGGTGCGAATTCGCAGGAGCTTCATGATACCGAAGGATCTCACCCTCCTTCGAGGTCCGGGGATCCGAGCCTATTCGCCGACCTCCGCTGACACGTGCTGCTTTCCCTTCGACGCATTCTATGCGGGTCTTTGTCTGCCGCTTCTGTCGTTCATGACCGAGGTATTGAAGTGGTACGGTCTGAGTCCCATTCAATACATTCCAAATATGTAGAGGCACATCAATGGCTTTGTTCTACAGTACCAGGCAATAGGGTTTGTGCCTCAGCTTTGCGTCCTCCGAAGGCTCTACCGTATCCATCGAAAGAGTAAGGTGGAGTACCGGTATTATTTGTCGCTGCGCCGAGGCATGAATCTGATTGACAACCCGAACTCCATAAAATTTTGGAAGGATAAGTACTTCTTGATCCGGGGTAACGCGCCGTGGGATATTCCCACAAGGTGGAGGGAGGAGGGCCGAGGTGGGTAAAGGCCGAGCCGGTGTTGAGTCCGGAGGAACAGGAGGTTGTGTCAAAACTCTTAGACCGTCCTCCCCTGCGTTGGAAGGATATAACCGAGGAGGTTTTTTGATTCTTGGTTTTGATGACTATAACACAATGCAAAGTTGTGCTACCAATATATATTGCAGGATGTATCAAAGACAAATACCATGGTGCAATACACAAAAGCAAAGTTGTTCCAATGAAGCTTTCAAGAGAATCGATCAAACTACAAAGATCTAAGTTCAAGTCACATTTGATCAAGCAAGCTTCAAAACATAAATACAATGGCTCAAGCTCAAGTCAAAAACTCAAGTTCAAGACAAGACTCAAGTGCTTCAAAATGTTTTGTATTAAGTGTCTTGTAACAATTGTAATTTTTATTCTTTGAGCCTTAGAATGTTGTAATAGCCTTGTCACACACACACTCACACATATCTTTTAATAATTGAGTGTTTTACAAAAGTTAAAAGGCCGAAACAAGCTTGAATAAGACCAGCTGTTGAGTACCAGTCGACCATTCTTCGGAACTAGTCGACTGTCTTAGTACGAAACTGTCTGAACTCATACAAGCTCTGACCAGTCGACTCAACCCAGTCGCCTGTTCAAGCCGTTTCGACAGTTTTCTGTTTTTAAAAATTGTTTTTCAAATTCAAAACCATTATTTCCGTTGGTTGACAGTTGGTGCAACTATTTCTCATTCTAACTCTATAAATAGAGTGTAGAAATCACTTGGTAAAGGTTACTCATCTTCAACAAGCTTTCAAGTCTTTATTTTTCAAAAAGAGAACAAAAGTTTCAAAGCATAAAAATTCTATAAGTCTTGGTTCTCTGAAAATCAGTCTAGTATAACATCGAATTCATTTTAGATTAATTTTTGAAGTTGACGTATTAGCCACTATACAAAATCACAAATCACAAACAAGGCTATAGGTTATTGTAACTCTTTTTGTTGTTGTTTTCACTCTCGGGTTGTGAGAGTGGTCCTCTCGGTTGAAGAGCAGGGCTCTTGGTTGTAGAGTCGGGTTTTCACTCTAGGGTGTAGAGTAGGGTTTGCTCTCTTTAGTGGTGAGAGAGGTCTACGGGTTTGACATTGTTGTTGTCAAAACGCTGTAGGGTGTTCTTCTACTTTTTCAAGAATAGTGAAAAATCTCAAGTGGGTTGCTTGGGGACTGGATGTAGGTCGGGAGAACCGAACCAAGATACATCGTTGTGTTCTTTGTGGTTGACTACATCTGTGGTTGTATTTTCTTCACTTGCAATCTTAATTTTGTTAAGTTTTAGTTCAAAAACTTATCTGGAAAGTCGACTAGTTTCCGCTATAAGTCGACTAGTCAGACTTGTAACTCTCAGTAAATTACTCTTCTAATCTGACGCTTCAGTTGACTGGATATCTCTTTTCAGTCGACTTAACAGAACAAAAAGTTCAATTTCTTAATTAATATTTATACAACACTATTCACCCCTTATAGTGTTCTTTTCCTTGCCTACAAGATCCAACACTTGGTATCAGAGCCTGGTTGAGTGCAATGGTAACTACTTCTAATGCAAGCCAATACCATGAAGGCCAATCCACACAAAGGCCACCCCAATTCGATGGAACCAATTACAACTATTCGAAGTGTAGAATGAAGATCTACCTTCAATCCATCAACTATGAGATTTGGAACATGACGGAGACAGAGTACACCACTCCTACAATTCCTTATACATAATGGAACGATGAGATGAAGGACAGCACATTGAACAATGCAAAGGCGATGAATGCTCTATTCTGTGCTCTTACCAAAGAGAAGTTTAATCGTGTGTCTAATGCAACAACGACATATCAAATTTGGCACACACTCGAGGTAACTCATGAAGGTACTAATAAAGTTAAAGAATCTAAGATATCTGTTCTTGTTCACTGGTTCGAGATGTTCCGCATGAAGAAGAACGAGAATGTGTCAGATATGATCACACGGTTCGTGGATATTACAAATTCTCTTGTGGCTCTTGAAAAGACGTACACTCAAGCCGAAATGATAAGGAAAGTTCTTCGTGCCTTAACCCCCGAATGGGAGAAGAAGACCACCGCCATAGAAGAGGCTGATGATTTAACACAACTCTCTCTTGAGAATCTTGTGGGAAATCTTATGGCATATGAAGTTCAACTTGAAGAACGCAAGAAGGATCTAAAACCTCAACAATCAAAGAAAAAGACACTCGCTTTCAAGGCCATGTCGGACTCCAAAGATGAAGAAGATGAAGAAGAAATAGACATGTTCACTAGAAAGTTCAAGAAGTTTCTAAGGAAAGGTAAATTTAATTCCAAATTTAAAGATACTAATGAACTTCCCACTTATTTCAAGTGTAACAAAACAAGTCATATGAAGAAGGATTGCCCAATAGAAAATGCAAAATCCAAAGACAAGGTTCCTAATTTCAAGAAGAACAAGTACACAAAGAACAAGTACATGAAGAACAAGAAGGCATATCAAGCAACTTGGGACGATAGTGACTCTTCATCGGAAGAAGAGAATGAAGAGACAAATGAAGTTGCGAATGTATGCTTCATGGCTACACAAAAAGAAGTGTTAACTTTGATTCAAATGACTTATTATATGCTTTTAATGAGATTTTTCAAGAACTTAAGAAGGAGAAAATTAGAGTTAAAAACTTAGAGAAAGTGAATCAAAAACTTAGAGAATCTTGACTTAAATGTTGAAGTTAAGTCTTTAAATTCTCGACTTTCTAATTTTGATATAGATCTTGTATCTCTTATAAAGAATTATGAAGAGATATCCAAGAATGTATCTAAATTTAACAAAGGAAAGGAGAATTTAAATGAAGTTCTCCAAAATCAAGTTCAAACTACTAAGAGATTTGGACTTGGTTTTCAAAAGTCTCTTGAAAAACATCATGTCTCTAAGAACACTAGTAGTAATAAGTATGAATCTATCTCTAGTGTTAAGAATAAATTATATGAGTTTTTTGAAAAATCACAAACTGTTGTTTTCCATAAAAATAGTAATTCTGTAGTTCAGACTAGTCGATTGAACCCAAATTTTAGTCGCCTGTTCAGAGGTTCTGAGTTTTATTCAAAGAAACGAAACCCTCAGATAAGTCGACCTATTTCACCTCCCAGTCGACTGGCTTCAAATAACAGTCGACTAAAAAGTTCGATAAAGTCGACTAGACAGAGCAAAAACATTTGGGTTCCAGTCAACCTGAGTCTAAAACATAGAATTACTTATATAAATTCATATGTTCTTAATGTATGTAATTATGTAGATTATATTTGTGCTTTTGGTGGAAAATCAAACTCACTTTGGGTTTGGTTTCCCAAAAAGTAATCCCTTTCGAACCCAATAAAAAGGGTACCATGTTCACAATGTTTATTTTATAGGTACCTAAAAGAGAACGTTGGATACTTGACAGCGGATGCTCCAAGCATATGACTAGTCATGCTAACCTTCTTTCTTCCAAACAAGAGATTGATGGAGGAACAGTCACATTCGGTGACAATAACAAAGGGAAGGTTATTGGTGTAGGCATGGTCGGTAAGAACACTACCCCTACTATAGAAGAAGTTTATCTTGTTAGTGGGTTAAAGCATAATCTGTTAAGTATTATCCAAATTTGTGATAAGGGATATAAAATTGTTTTTGAAAAAGATGCGTGTTTAATTTATGATTCTACCATGCAAAATGTAATTTTTCAAGGCTTTAGGAAAAATAATATTTATGAGTTATGTTTAAAATCTAATGATTTTTCGAATGATTTTTGCTTAGTAGCTTCTAACAATGATTCTTGGCTTTGGCATAAGAGATTTGGCCATATGAATATGAAAAATATTGCTAAATTGTCTAAGTACAACCTAGTTAAAGGACTGCTAAGACTATCCTATAAAAAGGATAAGTTATGTGATGCATGTCAATTAGGTAAACAAGTCAAATCTACTTTTAAGACAAAAAAAATGATTTCTACTAGTAGGCCTCTTGAATTAATCCATATGGATTTATTTGGTCCTACTAGAGTCGCTTCTTTAAATAAAAGTAGGTATGTATTTGTTTTAGTAGATGATTTTGCAAGATTCACATGGGTTTTCTTTTTAAAGCATAAGAATGATGCCTTTGAAGTATTTGAAAATTTTTGTAAACGGATTCAAAATAAAAAATCTCTAACCATAGTCACTAGAAGTGATCATGGTGGAGAATTTGAGAATGAAACGTTTTCTGAATATTGCAACAAGAATGATATAACACATTCATTTGCATTTCCTAGAGCTTCACCACAAAATGGAGTGGTTGAAAGAAAGAATAGGACTTTGCAAGAATGTGCACGTACTACGTTTGTTGAAAGCAATTTTCCTAAGTACTTCTGGGCTGAAGTTGTTTCAACAACGTGTTATGTTTTAAATAGAATTTTGATTAGGCCTAAGCTTAAGAAAACATGTTATGAACTAATTTTTTATAGGATTCCTAAAGTATCTTACTTTAAAGTATTTGGTTGCAAATGTTTCATTTTAAACACTAAAGATAATTTAGATAAGTTTGATCCTAAATCTAATGAAGGTATCTTCATTGGATACTCAAATAGGAGTAAGACATAGAATTTTCAATAAGTCAACTTTGACTATTGAAGAATCTATGCATGTTTCGTTTGATGAATCTCTGCCTTCATCTACTATTATTGAAGATGCTGAAACTATTTCATCACCTTTAAATAACGTTATTAAATCACTAGAACAAACTATACTAGCAGATAAGTTGACTGATAAGGAAGTCAAGTCGACTGATGTGAATCAGTAGGCTGATGGACTAATTAAGTCGACTAATCCTGTTGTGATGACTCAAACTTTACCAAAATCATTTGTTGAAGTTAGAGATTATTCTCATGACTTAATAATTGGTGATATCTCACGTGGTATTCAAACAAGATATCATGTTAACATGATTTCTCATACGGCTTTCTTGTCAGATTTTGAACCGAAGAATATACAAGAAGCTTGTGAGAATGAATTTTGGATGAATGCCATGCAAGATGAATTAAAATAATTTATAAGAAATGATGTATGAGATTTAGTTCCAAGACCCCCTGATCATACTATAATTGGTACTAAATGGGTATTCAAAAATAAGTTAGATGAATCAGGACAAGTCGTCAGGAACAAGGCTAGATTAGTTGCTCAATGATATAATCAAGAAGAAGGCATAGATTTTGATGAAACATATGCTCATGTTGCTAGACTAGAATCAAATAGGATCTTATTATCTTTTGCATGTTTTATGAATTTTACACTTTTCCAAATGGATGTTAAAAGTGCTTTTCTTAATGGTTTTATTAAGGAAGATGTTTATGTTAAGCAACCACCCGGTTTCGAACATGAACAATTCCCAAACTACGTTTTTAAATTGAAAAAGGCTTTATATGGTCTTAAACAAGCACCTCGTGTTTGGTATGATCGGTTAAAGACTTTTCTATTAGAAACTGGTTTTGAAATAGGTAAAGTAGATACTACCTTGTTTATTAGGAAAATAGGGACCGATATCCTAATCATACAAATATATGTAGATGACATAATTTTTGGATCTACTAATGGTAATCTCTGTCAAGAGTTTGCTAATACCATGAAAAATGAGTTTGAGATGAGTCACGTGGGTGAACTCAATTATTTCCTTGGACTACAAATAAAGCAGTCACATAATGACATATTTATTAATCAATAAAAATATGCTAAGAAATTACTCAAATGGTTTGGCATGATTAGCACTAGTAGTAAGACCACTCCTATGGCTACTACTACTACACTTGACAAAGATGAATTAGGTAAGAGTGTCGATCAAAAATCTATCGAGGAATGATTGACTCACTCTTATATATAACTGCTAGTAGACCAGACATTATGTTTAATGTATGTTTGTGTGCTAGGTATCAGTCAAGTCCTAAAGAGTCTCACTTAAAAGCTGTGAAACGCATTTTAAGATACATTAAAGGCACATCTGAGTATGGTTTATTCTATCCACGCACCAATATTTTCAACTTTTGTCGTATAGTGATGCAGATTTTGCTGGTAGTAAAACTGACCGTAAAAGTACTAGTGGTACTTGTCACTTTTTGGGACATTCACTAGTATCTTGGTCCAATAAAAAGCAAAATTCAGTATCCCTGTCTACTACAGAAGCTGAATATATTGCTGCAAGTTTGGCTTGTGCCCAAATTTTGTGGATGAAACAAACCCTATTAGATTATGATATTTCATTTTCAAAACCTGCTGTAATGTGTGATAATACCAGTGCCATTATTTTATCTAAAAATCCGATTCAACACTCACGTACTAAACACATTGATATTAGACATCATTTTCTACGTGATCATATTTTAAAGGGAGAAATATTTTTGGATATTATTTCTACTGATAAACAAGTAGCAGATATCTTTACCAAACCACTTAAGGAAGATACATTTATCAACTTTAGAAGAGAACTAGGAATCTACTGTTTTCATGATATTTCTTGAATTTTTAACTTGTGTAAGTCGATTTAAAACTATTTTCCAGTCGACTGACCAAGTATTTTTCGTTGTCTATTTTACTGAATTTTATGCTCTAGACAATCGACTGTGTACAGTACTAAGCCGATTGACAGACATATTACTTGATGTTTTCTTTTGGTTCTCATTGCTCTCGACTTAGTCGACTGATCTTCAAACCTAGTCGACTATCGTGACATCAGTTTGGTTTTTCTGATTCCGAATCGTCACTTAAATTGAGGCATCTCTTTCTTTTTTTACCCTCTTGTCGATCTCGACCCTTCATTCAAACCTACTCTTAATCTAAGCCCTTCACTCTTAGTAAAAACCCTAAATCTCTTACCCCTCTTTTTCACTTTTTCCCTTTTTTACTTTTGCTCTCAAACTCCCTCAGTCGGCTGTTCTTGGTGTTCTTGGCGATTTTAGAAATTGAAGCTCTTGGATTTGAGATCTCCATCCAAATTTGAGTTTCCTTTCCCTTTCGAAGTCTGTTTTGAGTCTCTTGAAGCTATTTTGCTTCTTTCTCTTGTTATTGGGTAATTTTTTCTTGATCTCTCACTCTTTTTAAAGTTTTCTAGTTTGTCAACTACGCCTCCAAATAGAGCTCACAGTACCCACGTAGAAGAAGGTTCATCTTCACAAAATTACCTTCAATATCTTAGGAATCCCAACCTAGTTGAGAAATTCTTTCTCATATGTCAAATTGCTATCTTTCCGGAGAGATTTGTCAATTTTTCTGATTTAGATAGGTTTCCCCTTAGCCCCATTGTTTGAACAATGTGGGTTATTTGATTTGCTTTCCCTTATTAATCAACCATATTACTATCTACAACTTATATATTTGTTTTATACAAATATGAGAGTTGCCACTTCCGAGGATGGTAACGAAATATTTTTTACTACTACGGTAAAAAATATTCGTATGAGACTGACTTCTGAAAAATTAGGGATTATGTTGAGTATTCCTAATGAAGGGTTGGATATAGGGGAAATTGAAATGGATGACAACTCTATTCTTTCAAAAATCTATTTGCCAAATCGCGGTCCCCCAATGACAAACAAGTCAATTACACCGCTTGCTAAACTTGTTACAAGAATTTTGTCGTATAACATTATCCCTAAAACAGGGTAGCTACGAACAATTCTCTTTTGAATTGCAACAAGCGGTGTATGCCATTTTTGGCAACATCCAAATAAATTGGATTCGAGTCATTTTCAGTCGTCTTCATAAGGCTCACACTTCTTTCCTTCCTTTTGGTGCAATACTTACTCATGTTTTCAACTTCTATGAAGTTGATCTTACTTCCAAGTCTAGTGTTGTCACTCATTATGAGTCTTTTGATCGTGCGAGTTTAGCTCGTATGAAAATTCTTCACTCTCCTCCTAGGTATCCTCGAAGGAATGTCCCTCCTATTCCTTTAGCCACTTCAGGTCGTAGGTCCTCTGCCTCTAGTTCATCTCGTCCTAGAGCTGTTTTTTCTGATCATGAGAGTCTTTATCATTCTGTCAACTATCTCATGGATCGTTAGGATACTTTTGAGGCCAATCTTGCTCACCTAACCCACTTGTTCACTCATCAATTTCCACCTCCTCCTCCTGCCTCTCAAGGTGCTGATGACGAAGACGAAGACTGACTTGATGTGTTTTCTATTTCTTTTGTTGTAATTTTTCATTATGTTTTATGTATTTTCCTTTTATGCAGTATTTGAAACCATGTACTTCAATTTCCTTTGTCTAAATTTGTTATGTTTTTGCAATGTGTTTGTTCTTTATGCAATACTTTCCATTATGTTATTGTTTCTTTCCTCCTTTTTTTTGTTGATGACAAAGGGGGAGAAAAGATGTGTTGGTTTTGGGGAGAAAAGGATATGTTTTTGGAGAAAAGGATATGTGCTTGTTTTGTGCATATTTTGAACTTGTGCATGTTGTACATTAGTTAGGGGGAGCATTTTTAATTATTATTATTATTGTAAGCTATTGTGTTGTCATCATAAAAAAAGGGGAGAATGTTGATTCTTGATTTCGATGACTACAACACAATGCAAAGTTGTGCTACCTATATATATTGCAGGATGTATTAAAGACAAATACCATGGTGCAATACACAAAGGCAAAGTTGTTCCAATGAAGCTTTCAAGAGAATCGATCAAACTACAAAGATCTAAGTTCAAGTCACATTTGATCAAGCAAGCTTCAAAACATAAAGACAATGGCTCAAGCTCAAGTCAAAGACTCAAATTCAAGACAAGACTCAAGTGCTTCAAAATATTTTGTATTAAGTGTCTTGTAACAATTGTAATTTTTATTCTTTGAGTCTTAAAATGTTGTAATAGCCTTGTCACACACACACTCACACATATCTTTTAATAATTGAGTGTTTTACAAAAGATAAAAGGTCGAAACAAGCTTGAATAAGATCAGCTGTTGTGTACCAGTCGACCATTCTTCGGAACCAGTCGACTGTCTTAGTACGAAACTGTTTGAACTCATACAAGCTCTGACCAGTCAACTCAACCCAGTCGACTGTTCAAGCCGTTTCGCCAGTTTTCTGTTTTTAAAACTTGTTTTTCAAATTCAAAACCTTTATTTCCGTTGGTTGACAGTTGGTGCAACTGTTTCTCAACGTCCAGTGATTCTAACTCTATAAATAGAGTGTAGAAATCACTTGGTAAAGGTTACTAATCTTCAACAAGCTTTCAAGTCTTTATTTTTCAAAAAGAGAACAAAAGTTTCAAAGCATAAAAATTCTCTAAGTCTTGGTTCTCTGAAAATCAGTCTAGTATAACATCGAATTCATTTTAGACTGATTTCAGAAGTTGACCTATTAGCCATTATACAAAATCACAAATCACAAACAAGGCTATAGGTTATTGTAACTTTTTTTGTTGTTGTTTTCATTCTCGGGTTGTGAGAGTGGTCCTCTCGGTTAGAGAGTAGGGCTTTTGGTTGTAGAGTCGGTTTTCACTTTAGGGTGTAGAGTGGGGTTTGCTCTCTCTAGTGGTGAGAGAGGTCTATGAGTTTGACATAGTTGTTGTCAAAATGCCGTAGGGTATTCTTGTACTTTTTCAAGAATAGTGGAAAATCTCAAGTGGGTTGCTTGAAGATTGGATGTAGGTCGAAAGGACCGAACCAGGATACATCGTTGTGTTCTCTGTGGTCGACTCTATCTGTGGTTGTATTTTCTTCACTTGCAATCTCAATTTTGTTAAGTTTTAGCTCAAAAACTTGTCTGGCAAGTCGACTGGTCAGACTCGTAACTCTCAGTAAAATACTCTTCTAATCTGACACTTCAGTCGACTGGATATCTCTTTTCAGTCGACTTAACAAAACGAAAAGTTCAATTTCTTAATTAACTTTTATACAACACTATTCACCCCCTCCCTCTAGTGTTATTTGCCTTGCCTACAGGATCCAACAAGGTTCTCTTTGGTGGGGGTCTCAGTCCGATTGACCTTAGTATGCTTCGTTTAATCTCTTTGTTTTTAGTTTGAACTTACTTTCTCTATTTGCTAACCCCTTCGTTCTTTCTTTTTTTAGAGGCCTCGAACATGGACTTCAGAGCGATGTTGTTCGATCGAGGGGGAGTAGGAAACAAGGCTCCTAATGGGAGAAAGAGGAAGATGACGACTGCGGGGCCGTCGTCTACCAAAGCTGCGAGGGGATTGACGGTGGTGACTTCGATAGTTAATTTGGAGTCCGCCTCTTCTACTCAGCCTGCCTTTACCGCCCCGTCTACTGGAGAGTTCACCATCGGTGCTGCGCTGGCGCTCAAAGCACCGCCTCCCACGACCGCGGCAGAGGCAATTCTCACCGAGGAGCATAAGAAGCTCTTTGTTCCAGACTAGCTCGTGATGAAGCATGACAGCTTTCTCGGTGGTTCCGCCACGTGTATGCAAGCAGTGCGGCATTTGCCGACCCCGAAGGATCGTGCTACGATGAAGGCAGGATCGGTTGGTGACGATGCCCTCGAGATAGCCAGGGCGACTACGTCGGCGAGTGGCGCTTTTCTTCGTGACTTTGAAGTTTTTCTCGAGGTTTTCTTACTTAGAAATTTTCCATGCATCTTCGTAGATCACTTGCCACTTCAGCCACATGATAGAGCAATTCTCCGAGCAAGAGAAAGAGCTCAAGGCGGTGAGTGATAGAGATCGGTCAGAGCGAGCTAAGGCCGTGAAGATGTACGAGGCAGAGAAGCGCTTGTCGGAGTCTCAGGCGGCTCAGATCACACACCTCGAGTCTGCCTTGGCAAAGGAAAACGAGCAGGACTCTTTGGAGAAGGAGAAGGCAGACAAGGAGAGGGAGAGGGCGAACAGGGAGAGGGAGGTGGCTACGAAGGCCACAGAAGGTGCTGCAATAGAGAAGGAGGTGGCTGCGAAAGTGGCTACGGAGAAGGCTATGGCCGAAGCAAAGGTGCACTTGCGCACAAACATGGAGCAGTCATATGCTAGGGCACTCAAGAATGTGGAGACGCACGTCCCTGGCTTCGACGGTTCGGGGTACAGCCTATACGACCTCCTCGAAGGCGAAGTCATGGAGGCTGGCGAAGAGGTAGGCAGGAGAAGAAGAAGAAGAAGAAGAAGAAGAGGAGGAGGAGGAAGACACCGTATCGGACCCTCAGTCGGCACTGATGGCGGTACCAGAGGCGGTTGATGAGAGCGGTCGTGAGCCCTCACCTCCCGTAGAGCTGCCTACCAAGGTGGTTCTTTGACTTCTTTTGTATCTACGCCAAATTTACTAGATGTTTTTTGTTTTCTTCTTTTTTTTACCGCTCTTGTATTGATGCCTTATAGCGGACTGGCCACCTCTTTTGTATATTTACTTTAGTAATGAAAAACTTTTGTGCAGAAATGCGACTTAGAAATTTCTTGTAGCTTCCAATACTTGAACTTAGAGCCACCTTGTAGCCCTTATTTGGACTTTGAACTATCTTGTATCTTTACTTGAACTAAGAACTATCTTGTAGCTCTTCTTGAACTTAGAACTATCTTGTAGCTCTATTTGGAGTTAGAGTGATTTACGGTTCTCTCTTTGGTTGACTTATCTGGGGTAGTGAGGCATCGCATCTCCTTGCCAAACTCTATATTACCAAGCTGGGACTCGCTCAATCTCGGGAGAGGCTCGCTAAAGCAGAGTTGGAGCTTGGTCATTTGAGAGTGATCTTGACTCGTCGAGATATCAAGACGAGGCATCTTTAGGAGATTCTCCAAGAAGTACCCCCCGAGGGTGGGGAGGTCAGCCCCTCTATGTTCGTGGTGACATCAGAAAGGGACGAGTTGAAGCATTCTGTGTTCGTGGTGACGTCAGAAAGGGACGAGCTAAAGAACGTGGTGCTCGAGAAGAGTTTAGAAGTAGCCCATCTGTGGAGGACCATCTTTGAGTTCTCACAAGGGGGGAGCACGAGCGGGATACCCTAATTGAAGCTTAAAGTGATAAATGACTCCCTCAAAGAGCGGCTCATTGAGCTAGAGATGGAGAATCTTCACTTAAAACGACTCCTTGAAGGGAGCAACATCAGGAGCACTTCTTGTTCGCATGGAGAGTACGCCCAGGGGAGATCATTCCATGAGTTGGGTCTACGCATGCCTAATGCTCCACAGAACCCAGGTGATGCTCAAAGCGGAGTGGCCGGCTCGTCGAGCGAAGCATCTATTGGGGCGGCAGCTAGGTCTATGGGTCCTGATAGTATGACTCGTCTCGTAGGCCTATAGATTTCTTCAGAGGCAACAAGGGAGCAGCACAGCGCTCGTCGTCCTCGTGTATCGCTTAACAGGAGTGTCCCACTCCCTAAGAGGAGTTAAGGTAACACTTTGTAGTTTTGTAAGAGTCTTTTGGTCTTGAATAAGACTTGTATTCCCAATTTTAGCGGAATAAGATATTTGTAGTATGACCTTTGAATAAGACTTGTATCCCAACTTTAATGGAATAAGATATTTGTAGTATTCGAGCAATGTTTTTGTTGGATGCATTTTTTTGATCTTGTAACTAGCCTATTTCACCCAATAACACTTGTAACTTTTCCTTTCTTGTGGAACAAATAGCGTTTTTTGGCATAAGAGTTTGTCGTTTCTCTAAGTGTTTGCTAACACTTGTGTTCAAAAGTGTTCAACAGTTGTGTGAGCAATTTCGAAATGGTGAGCTACTACGCACTTGCACATTCGCAAATGGCTAAAGAGGCGTCGAACTAAGTATTGGACTCCTAACTTGTCGTTTAAGAGAGTTTCAACAGTTGTGGGGGCAATTTCGAATGGTAAGATACTTCGCACTTGCTCGTTCGCAAGTGGCTAAAGTGGCATTGAACCAAGTGTTGGACTCCGAACTTATCGTTCAAGAGAGTTTCAACAGTTGTGGGAGCAATTTCGAATGGTGAGCTACTTCGTACTTGCTTGTTCGCAAGCGGCTAAAGTGACATCGAACCAAGTGTTGGACTCCTAACTTGTCGTTTAAGAGAGTTTTAACAGTTGTGGGAGCAATTTCGAATGGTGAGCTATTTTGCACTTGCTCGTTCGCAAGCGGCTAAAGTGGCATCGAACTAAGTATTGGACTCCGAACTTGTCATTTAAGAGAGTTTTAACAGTTGTGGGAGCAATTTCGAATGGTGAGCTACTTTGCACTTGCTCGTTTGCAAGCGGCTAAAGTGGCATCGAACCAAGTGTTGGAATCCGAACTTGTCGTTTAAGAGAGTTTTAACAGTTGTGGGAGCAATTTCGAATGGTGAGCTACTTCACACTTGCTCGTTCGCAAGCGGCTAAAGTGGCATCGAACCATGTGTTGGACTCCGAACTTGTCGTTTAAGAGAGTTTCAACAGTTGTGGGAGAAACTTCGAATGGTGAGCTACTTCACACTTGCTTGTTCGCAAGCAGCTAAAGTGGCATCGAACCAAATGTTGCACTCCGAACTTGTCATTTAAGAGAGTTTCAACAGTTGTTGGAGCAACTTCGAATAGGTGAGCTACTTCGCACTTGCTTGTTCGCAAGCAACTAAAGTGGCATCGAACCAAGTGTTGGAATCCTAACCTGTCGTTTAAGAGAGTTTCAACATTTGTGGGAGCAATTTCGAATAGTGAGCTACTTCGCACTTGCTTGTTTGCAAGCTTCTAAAGTGGCATCGAACCAAGTGTTGGACTCCGAACTTGTCATTTAAGAGAGTTTCAACAGTTGTGAGAGCAATTTCGAATGGTAAGCTACTTCGCACTTGCTTGTTCGCAAGCGGCTAAAGTGGCATCGAACCATGTGTTGGACTCCGAACTTGTCATTTAAGAGAGTTTCAACAGTTGTGGAAGGAATTTCGAATGGTGAGCTACTTCGCACTTGCTCGTTCGCAAGCGGGTAAAGTGGCATCGAACCAAGTGTTTGACTTCGAACTTGTCATTTAAGAAATTTTCCGTATTTAGAGTGTGCGCTTTGGAGTAAGACAACCACACATTTAGACAATAGGTTTTTTGAGAAGTAAATTGTTTTTATTAAAGAGAAATAAGTGTCTGCTTTTGAGTTGCAAGCCTTTATTACATTTGAGAAAATCAACCAACTAATAAGAAGAAAAACATATTACGGAATGCTTTAGGCGGAAGTTGCTTCGAGCGGTGTTTGAACACCCTCTTGGTACTTCAACAAGTATTTCGCATTCCATGTTCTCGGCACTCTCTCCCCCCCCCCCCCCCCCCGGGTCTTCAAGTTGATAAGCGTCAGGGCGGAAAACTTTGGAGATCCTGTACGGCCCTTCCCAATTAGGAGATAGCTTCCCTTTCTTGCTCGGGAAAAAGATTGATAGTTTTCTTAGAACCATGTTCCCTTCTTTGAGATTTGTGGGTGGACTCTCTTGTTGTAGGACTGTTCGATCCTGCGCCGATAGATCTCTTGACGAATGAAGGATCTTTCTCGAATTTCGCCGATGAGGTCAAGGTTGCCCCAAAGTTGGTTTGAATTTTGCTCTTCACTGAAGGCTATCAAGCGGGGAGAGGGCAGATCAACTTCAAGCGGGATGACGGCTTCTGAGCCGTAATTAAGGTTGAAAGGAGATTCTACTGTTGGGGTCCGCTTAGTGGTGCGGTAGCTCTAGAGCACATTGAGGAGTTGTTCGACCCATAATCCCTTGGCAGACTTGTCGAGTCTCTTCTTTAGGCCGGAGAGAATTTGTCGATTGGCATTCTCTGCCTAACTGTTGGATTGTGGGTGGGATATTAAGGAGAGTTTTTGCTGGATACCGAGGTTCGCATAGAAATTGCAGAAGTGTGCCCTCGTGAATTGGGTCCTATTGTCCATTACTAAGATCCGAGGTACGCCAAATCTGCAGACGACGTTATTCCAAAAGAACCACGGGACTATGTTCTCCATGATTGTTGCTAAAGGCTCAGCTTCAATCTATTTGGAGAAGTAGTCGATCGCAACGACATGGAACTTCCGCTGGCCAGGTACTGGAGGGAATTGTCCGAGAAAGTCCATCCCCCACATTGCGAAAGGGATCGGACTAGATAATGAGGACAGCTGGGCATGTGGTAAATGCCGAATGGTTGAGAACTTTTGACAGGGGGCGCATTGGCGAACGTGCTGTTCGGTGTCACTGAGGAGTGTGGGCCAGAAATAGCTATGATTCAGGATTTTACGGGCGAGGGACCTTGGTTCCAAATAGGCACCACCTACTCCTTCATGGACCTCCTTCAGAGCATACTGGGCCTCCTCGGGGGAGAGGCATCTCAAGTAGGGTCTGCCTTCTATTTGAGTATAAGAGCACTTGTACATGACCCCCTCGATGAGCGTATATTGCTTGACTCTATTTCTGACTTTTCTAGCCTCTTTAGGGTCTGGAGGGAGGATTTTGTCTTTGAGAAACTTGAGCAGGGGCTTCATCTAATTCTCTTTGAGTACCAGGGGCAGTATCTCCATTAGTTCGGGGCTTTCTTCCTCGATTGTAGGTCTCAAAAGGACTTCTATCAAAATGGTACGTTCAAGCCCATGGAGAGAAGAGGAAGCCAATTCTGAGAGGGCATCTGCCTGCCCATTCTCCTCTCGGGGGATTCGTTGGAGTTCTGCCCCTTATAAAGTAGCTAGCAGCTCTTTGACTTTGGCCAAATATTTGACCATGCGATCATCTCTTGCCTCATACTCCCCCGATACCTGGTTCACCACCAGCTGTGAGTCACTGAACACTTAGACACGCTAAGCACCAGCCTTGTGCGCCAGGCATAGTCCAACTATGAGAGCCTCATATTCTGCCTCATTGTTTGATGCTCAAAAATTGATACGGAGCGAGTACTGAAGAATGAAGTCATCGGGGCTAGTAAGGATGACCCCTGCTCCGCTCCCGGCAGTGCATGAGGACCCATCAACATATACGATCCAGAACGGAGGTTCCTCTCTTTCTTTGCTGGGTTCAGGGATAGTGCTCTCTACTATAAATTTTGCTAGGTCTTGTGCCTTGATAGTGGTTCTTGGCTGATAGCTGATATCATGTTGGCTCAGCTCTATGGACCACTTCATGAGGCGCCCCAAACTTTCGGGCTTGTGGAGCACTTGCTTGAGTGGCTGGTCGGTAAGAATGACCACCGAGTGGGATTGGAAGTAAGGGCGGAGCTTTCGAGCAGCCATGACTAAAGCATAGGCCATATTTTCTATATTTGGGTAATGAGTTCGGCGTCTGAGAACCTTACTCACATAGTAGATTGGCATTTGGGTGTTGTCTTGTTCTCTCACCATGACGCCGCTGAGGGTCTGTTCTGAGGTGGCGAGGTAAATGTAGAGGATTTCCCCAGGCTTTGGCTTGCTCAAGAGCGGGGGGTTGACCAGATAGGCTTTGAGTTGATCAAAGGACTCTCGCTACTGTTCCCCCCACTCGAAGCCTTTTGTTCCTCTAGGGGCCTTAAAGAATGGGAGACATTTTTCTCCTGACTTAGAGAGGAAGCGCCCTATGGCTGCGAGGTATCCTGTGAGTCTTTGTACGTCTTTGATGCTGGACGGGAGTGCCATGTTCAGTATGGCGTGGATCTTTTTCAGGTTGGCTTCTATGGCTCTTTGGCTAACCATGAACTCTAGGAATTTGCCGGATGATACACCGAAGGCACATTTGGTCGGGTTAAGTCTCATGTTGTGGCTCCATAATACATCAAAGGCTTCTTGAAGGTCAGTCACTTGGTTCAGTGTGCTGATGCTTACCAACATGTCGTCCACATAGACCTCCATGTTCCGGCCAATCTGTTTCTTAAAGACTTTGTTGACGAGGCAGTGATAATTCGCACCGGTGTTCCTTAGCCCGAAGGGCATGACACAGTAGCAATATAGGTCTTAGTATGTTATGAACGAAGTTTTCGAAATATTAGGGGGGGAACATCCTGATCTGGTTATACCCGGATAAGGCGTCCATGAAACTCAATAGTTCGTGACCGGAGGTTGCATCAATCAAAGCATCAATGCTAGGAAGCGAGAACGGATCTTTCGGACAAGCCTTGCTTAGATCCGTGAAATCAATACAAATTCTCCAGCTCCCGTTGGCCTTTTTGACCATCACGATGTTGGACAACCACTCTAGGTAGTTAACCTCTTGTATGAACCGAGCCTTCAAGAGTTTTTCTACCTCTTCTTTGATTGCCTTTTGGCGCTCTGGTGCAAACTTGTGACGTTTTTGCTAGACAAGTTTAGCTTCGGGAGCAACACTGAGGTGATGCATGAGAAGTTCTTCTGGAATTCCAGGCATGTCTGTCGCGGTCCAAGCGAACAGGTCGTAGTTTCCCCTTATGCATCGAATAATGTCGGCTTTGGCAGGAGGGGGAAGGACCTTGCTAATTTGGAATGTCTTGGTCGGGTCTTCTTCTGAGCATACTATTTCTTCCAACTCATCGACTGGCTCTAAGATAGCTTGGCTATTCCTTGGGGGAGCTCGAGGGCTTCAAGAGAGGACCGGCCCCCTACCGAAGTCATGTAACATTTCTGGGCAGTCTCCTGGCTTCCTTTGACCTCTCCCACCCAAGCTGTGGTGGGGAATTTCATCTTCATATGGTAGGCTAAGGGTATGGCTTGAAGAGCAGCTAGGGCTGGTCGGCCAAGGATGACATTGTAAGCGGTCTTTACGTTAACAACCATAAAGTCCATTGGTTCAGTTCGGGTGGCCAGGGTTTTGCCAGCGGTTACGTCGAGAGCTATAACTCCCTCGATCTGTTCGAACCATAAATCTATTGCTGCTGATTTTGGTGTGGGAGCAAACAGATGTATTTATGGATTCTTTTGGAAACAAATAAGGAAAATCTGTTGACTTCTGGCCGGCGTTTGACTATTTCTCGTTGCTGTCATTAACCTACAAAAAGTCTGATACACCAGGATGGATCCCGGCGACGAACCTTCCGATACTGAAGTGAGTAATTAGGAAGATTATGAAAGAGCGATTTGTTTTACCCGTGAGAGTTTTAAGATTCGTGCCTGACTTGAACGGTCCCGATTTAATCCTGTTTTTAGCCATATCACTATTGTATCAAGATATCAACTTAGGGTTTCTCTAGATCTATATATAAAAAATTATAACGGTTCCTAGAATGATATGGTTCTATTGAGTGCTGAATAGAAGAAGAAGTACTTCATATGAGAGGGTGAGAGAGTTTCTCCATTGTAAGTAGCAACCAAGTTCCAGTTAGGCTTGAGAGGGGGTCGTGGTGAGAATTGTAATATTCTTGTATCTTCTCTAGTTGAAATAATATCTCAGTTCTTCCTCTCCCGGATTTAGGTGAAAGCCCCAATCGGGACAATGCTTGTGTGCTTTGTGTGATTAGTGTGATCTAGTTTTGCTCGGTGGTTTGTGTTGATTGTATCAAGGACTCAACAAGATCTTGAAATTCCTAACAAGTGGTATCAAAGCTAGGTTCGTGGGTTTTTTCGAGTTCCTTAGAGGAGATGGCAGATCAAAAGACGAAGATCAAGCGGTTTGACGGTAAGATCAACTTCAATCTATGGAAGGTGGACATGTATGATATTTTGGTTCAGAAGGACTTGCACTTTGCCTTAGAAGAGAAGAAGCCAACCGACATGAATCAGGAGAAGTGGGATGAGATTTGTTTGAAGGCCTTAAGTTTAATCCGGTTGCAATTGGAGGACGAAGTCAAGTGTAATATTCTTGAGGAGACAAGTGTGGCGAGTCTGTGGGCGAGACTCAAATCTGACTACTCGGGATCGTCGTTGCTAGATCGGATGTATTGGAAGAGGAAGTTGTTTAGGTTCTCAATGAAGGAAGATACCCATCTTCAAGATCACATTGTGGAGTTCAATAAGGTAATATCTGAACTGAAGGCGATTAATGATGATGATCTTAGCGAAGAGGATAAAACTTTCAACTTGATATATTCACTGCCAACTTCTTATGATCACTAGATAACTACCATGCTACATGGAAAGTCATCCAAGGAGACACTATAGTAGCCAAGGTGATTAAGGGTCTGAAGGAAGATGAACTGAGAAAGGAGACTCATAAAAGAGGGTCTATTTGTACAGAGTGCTTTGCGGTGTATGGTGATACTTCAATTAGAAGGGATGCGACACACAAGGGTAAGATTCGTTGCCACTATTATAGAGGAGTTGGGCATTACAAGAGAGATTGTCGCAAGTGGTTGAGCCAGAAGAGTGCTACTGAAGAAGGTGAACTAGCTCATATAGTCAGCGCAACTGATTCAGATAAGCAAGTTAGGCTTGAAGACCTATGTCTTCTTGTTTCAAGTTCTTCAGATGTGGTGTCATGCCCTGCTTCCCAAAAAGGAGATACGGAATACGGATATGTGACTAAGTCCAACGAAGCTTTCACCATTCATAAGCTATCAGAATCTTTACAACAAGAACAAGTATAAACGAGAGATATACAAGAGAAATAGTTAACCACGCATGCATAACTGAATCAATATAGTTAACAAGATTACTTGAAACAAGAAGCAAGAATACTGAATTCCAAATAATCACGTCTGGAACAAAACACAAGTCTGAGACAAAATGCCCAATACAAATATCTATGTAACAAGTTACAATTATTCAAGATAAGCAACAAGAAACAAATAGATATAGCAAGAACTCCAGCTAACTAGAATCTTTGATCACATACTCCATTGACCAGCTGATCACCATAATCTACAATTTAACAAATTACAGGAAAAAGGAAAGAGAAACAAAATGCCTGTCAATGCAAGTTACGGGCTGCTTGGAGTGCAGGCGATAAGTACAAGAAAGAAAAACAAGTATAGAGTGACAACGGAAGCAAGTATAGCATGGAAAGATGTAACAACAAAATAGAGTAACTAACTCTAAGTCAAGAACAGAACAAGTAGCATGGGAAGATAAACGGGTGTAAGTGGCATGTAACAAGTGTCAAGTATCATGTAAACGAGCAACGAGTAACATGTATCAAGTATCAAGTATCATGTACAAGTAACTAGTAGCAAGTAGCAAGTGTCAAGTGATCATGTTCAAGTTTTGTATCTAGTCCTAACTAGGTAGCACTTCATGTGTCCAAATTTTTACCACATGGTTGCTACATTCATGTAAATTACATTTTAGATTTCATAGTGGATCATAAAGGGCAGTGTACTCAGGGACACGCTCCAAATATCAAGTATCAAGCTCTAAGTATCAAGTATCCCGTGTTAAGTGTGCAGGTGTCAAGTAATCACGTGTCAAGTGTCATGTATCATGTGTCAAGCTCCAAATAACCAAGTATCAAGCTCCAAGTACCAAGTAGGATCTATGGATCCTCTTCCAAGTACACGTTTCTGTATTCTCCACTATTAGATTTTTCCCTTTAAACCCCGGCTTAGTTTCCTGTTATTACTATTCAAGCAAGCATGGACATGCACAAACAAGTCAAGAAACATGGTAAGATGACAAGGGACAAGTACAAGTTGAAAAAGGACACGAACGGGTGATGAAAGACTCAAAATAAACTAAGACAACGAAAATTCTAGTTCTGGACAGCAAGACAGTACTGCATCAAATATGGGATCCCGTTGCCACGGACATGCAAATCTGGATCCGTCAGAAAATCTAGAAAATAGACTCCCGTCCGAATCCAACAAGTATATACAAGTCATATAATAATCACAGAAACATGGCTCAAAACAGAATTATATCCAGAAAACATGTTCAATCGGAAATCAAAAGATTGTATTCACAAGCATGAAAATGGCATAAAAACTTACTGATTAAATCCAAAAAAAATCTGGGGTATTCCTTAGTATGTCTAGTATCAGCAAATATAATTTCATAATATTCCAACATGGATAGCATAGTCAAATAAAATCAGAAAGCAGCAAGAAACAGCAAATTTGTAAATCTGAAACTCTTGACACAACATTACTAAAACAGCAATAGATTACAGAATAGAAATCCAAATCCAAATCCGTAAAAAGGGTGATAAAATAGGTACAATAGGCCATATTTCATATTCACAAAGTTTTTATCAGCAACAATTAGAATCAGGTTGAAATTATGGTTCTTTACAGAACAACATGAAAATTCTGGAAATATAGTAGTTGGTTGCAAGCATAGAATTGTTTTTAGACGCCATCAAATAAATCCATAAAAAATTAGGGTTAATCCCAATCAAGACTAGTTATACTCAGCAAAATATTAGATCCAAATTTTATGTTTAACATCAGTTTTAAGAATAATAACTCTACAGAATTCACATAAAACCAAATCTGGAATTTTCTGTACCTCTGTAGTAAAACAGCTATAACTTGCAACTCACAAATCGAAACTGAGATCTATCAGAAACTCTGAAAAATAGACAGCGATATCTACAATTCATATTCACAAATAATTTTCATTTACTGATCTCAACAGGGTCTAAAATACTGAATAAAAACGGGTAACAGCAAAAACAGAAATCTTCTTTATGCATGAAATCAACTAGTTCATATGTAGCACATCCAAATTTTAACAAAATGAGAAATATAGTATACTAGACATCCAAGAAATATGGTATGGGGGATTTAAAAAGTCTACAACAAGTTATACTACGACTAACAGATCATGCATACAAGATCATACGACACCTCATAAATCACTAACAACATGCATATATACATCAAGAGTTTATTAGATCTAAGTTATTTCATGTCGTGTGTGTACATGAGAGACGACTACGGACAGATCAACAAATGGGGACAAGATCTAACAAGGGTTTTCATGAGAAATAACTCTAGAAACAAACTCTACACTACAGGCGATATTTAGTATTTGTATATACAACAAAAAGAATACAAGTTACTTGCCTTGATATTATACACGGCCATCCTCTCTATGCCGGAAACAGTATAATGGTTTTCCATACTTAACAAACACAAACTTGTTCACATATCAAACTAAGGGGAATATCTTATTGATGTCGTATTGTAATTGTGCACTTAGTCCTTAATGCAGTTATTTATATTACATGACACTAATGCGCACTTGTTCGGATTCTATGCATCCCATACTACATAGATCCGAGGGCAAGCCTCTTAATCGTTCTTCATCTTGTAGAGTTCAATCCCTCGTCATGACTTAATCTACTACTGTAACTACGGTAAGTATCCTAGATGATCTATGAGTATGAGCTCATGTACAAAAAAAATGGAGGGGAATCCCATGTCATGTCACGGCGCATCGTAAAGACACCTTATGGACAATTCAGCCTCTTTCATGGCACACAATCCTCTCGCAGTCACCAAACACCCCACAAGCGTCGCCAAAATCCCAATTATTCCGGAGTAGTACCCACGTCATGTCACGACGCATCGTGAAGACAAACTGTGAATCACACCCACATCGTAGACTCGAGGCCCTCGTACTTGTATTTTTCTCTCACTTTCATCACCTATTCACTATGTACTAATTCTTAATTTAATGAAATCATGAACAAAATCAATCTCTTAAAGTTAGCCCTCTCACCAATACCGGTCTTATTTCTTTCATTTCACAATGACCCAACTTGGTCTTTTCACTTTAATTTGTCATATCTCATTACTTTCAATTGCCGGTGTGAGTTTTAGCTACACCATAATTTTTAATTTCAATTCACAAATTCACATGTTTGAGTTGTCATACTCAAGAACATTTCTCTTTTCCAATTACATGATTTCCAAACCTTTCATAAATCAATTATCATACATGGAGTTCAATCATAACTCATGCATTCCATAGACAACATTTATTTCCACATTAAAATCATATCACGAAAGCATCTAGTTAAATGAATATTCATAATATCACCATTGTCATGCTACTCTTTTAACAAAATAATCCATACAAGAATTCACAGTTATGTTCTCTTTCCAATCATTTTTCCTTTTCAATACTTATCTTTATCACCCCTGAAATCACGCATTTTTATGAAATTATACGAATAAGAAACCATAGTTTTGAATACAATTTTACTTCCAAAATACACTTTATTTCATTCCAATAACTCCCAATTAATTTTTATAAGTTGTATATGATTTTAGAAAAATAACCGAATTTTTTTCGGAATTTTTATACATCAAGAAAATCCCCAAAATCAAATTATATAAAAAAATGCATTCTGGCCACACCCAGAATCGAACTCGCAACCTTTAAGAAGACAGCCGCGCACGCTAGCCACTAGGCCATTTGCGCTCAGCGATATGAAAGAGAGACAGAAAGTTTTTATACACTCTGTTCGATGTTGGATAGTTTTTTTTTTAAACGCACACAAAAGAAGGTTGGACATAGGTATCGAACCAGCGACCACAGAGCCACACACTCGCGCTACAATAGCGCCAGAGAGGCCTACCGACCACTTGAGCTATGTGCTCAAGTTGTCATAACTACAGATCGAATTCTATATAACTCTGTTCTCTGTTCCATTAATTAATTTCGATGTTCAAAAGCTTTTATCTTTGTTTTGCTTGCACCAAAAACCATGTAAATCTCCAGAATGTATATTTTAACTTAAATTAACACTCCAGTATTTTTAAAATAATTTTTCAGCAATTAAATACACATTTCACATACAATAATTTAATTTCCATACTACTCCTTTCATAGTTTAATTTTGACATTTCTCAAATACAAATTTGTATTAAAAATTCACATTATAACCATAACTCCCTGTTTTTCCCTCTTTCATAAACCCAAATGCATAGGACAATTTTATTCATTTGAACCAATATCACGATAGTCCATTTGTATGCAAAACAATAATTTCATTTACTAGCATTTCGTACTCACTTTTGACATTATCAACAATCCCAATTCAATATTTCTATAACTACAAGCAATTTACACACAATGTTAAGATTCATAACAAGTTAACATGCAATCTATTAAGCATTCATTTAATCAACTAGCAAGTCCTTTTTCAAATTAAGTGTACTCTTATTAGTTTCTTTCATGCATCATTATTTCAATACTCTAGCATGGTATCTAAATTAGAAGTATAGAAAACCACCCACCTAATTTGGAGAGAAAAACCACACAACGCCTCCTAAACGAAAGAGCCCTTCTCCTCCTAGATTGAGCTTGCCAAACGAGTGCTTCTCCTTGCTCCTAGTGCAAACCCGAGAGCTCCCAAGTGTGATGCCGAGCCTCCTTGCTTGTAGCCGGCCTCCTTGAATGCAAGCACACCCAACTCTCAGTCTCTCAATCTTTTATTCTCACTTCCTACTAACAATCTACTACTAATAATTGTATTCTTTCACTATAGGTTTGGATAATGAAGAGTGCAAGAATAACTAGGCTGGGGGGGGGGGGTATTTATACAAAATTTTGGGACAAATAGAGGGCTGGGATTGATCTAGGAGTTAAGAAACAAAGGCTAGGATTTAAGGGGAAGTTGTAGTAACCAACCATGACTACAAAAACCACCTCCCACAACTCCACTCTCTCTTTTCTTCTCTCCCATGTCATCCGGCCACTATTAGGTGCACAAACACGTGCACGTGTTCCCCATAGTCCCCTATTTTAAAAGTTGTACATTTTATTTATTATAAAAAAAATCTAAAAATTTGTCTACATTACAAGTTGTAATAAAAAGGAAAATAAACTCATGGGCTTTTATTTAATGGGCCAAAATAGCTTATATTTAAAATAAATTAAATTGGGCTAAAAGTAAAAGAATACTCATGTTTGTTTAAAAATGGGCTTAAATAAATCCATTGAAAAGCACATATATATGTATACTCATTTGTTCATGTAATGAAAATAATTATCAAAATTTTATACTGCAAAATTGCACGTGCACAGTATGTACAAATTAATAATACAATAAAATTTTTCATAATTGAAAAATCAGGGTATTACAACACTCCCTCCTTAGAATAGTTCCATCCCCGGAACTACAGTCAAGGGCAAGAAACAGAACACACACAACAAGCAAAAGAAAGTAACAAAATACAAATCAAGCAAAAAGCTCAGGATAATCCCTCAACATCCTCTCCTCAGACTCCTTAGTAGCCTCTTCAACCAAATGGTTTCTCCAGACTACCTTGACCATCGGTATCGTCTTATTCCTCAAGACTTTCTCTCGACGATCAACAACCTCGACAGGAGACTCGATGCAATTGAGATCCAATTGCAAACCTTCCGGCACTTCAGGAAAATGATGACTCGGATCTGGAATATAGACACATGAAAGACATTGTGCACCTGAGATAACTCTTCCGGTAACTCAAGCTGGTAAACAGTTTTTCCCGATCCTTTTCAATATCTTATACGGGCCTATAAACCTGGGGGCTAACTTCCCGCCTTTGCCAAATCGAATCACACCTTTACTGGGCGATACTTTCAGAAAGACGAAGTCACCTTCCTCAAACTCAAGGTCCCTTCTCCTCTATCGGCCTGATTGCTTTGGGGACATGCACAGCTGGCCCTGGCCCTCTGTTCCCGGCGATGTTGGCAGCGAAAGCATTTAATTTCTGATATACTCGAGCTAGTTCGGTCTCCAAATCTAGCCCATTCTCACCGCTATGCCCTTTGTCGTTCCTATTCCCTTGTGCCATTTCTGAGTCATAAAATTTATCATTAATCAAAATAAATAACACAATAACATCTTTTCAACAAAATTTATTCATTTCAAAATTAAACTTTTTACATTTAGAAAGAAAAACTTGCTTCATCACATCCATTACATCCTTTTAACAAAAGACATCATAGATTCTACAGTTTCTCTTGGCTGCTCTGGGCTCTTCCCGTAGTTCTTGGATTTCCTTTTTCATATCTTCAAATCTCTGATGCCGCTCCTACTTGTCCCAGCGAGTGAGGTGGTCCAACTTGGCAGTGTGTCGATCATTCACGTGCTGAACTCAAGTTCGCACACTTGAAAACTGAGCTCCTGAATGCGCTTCTTATCTTCTACCCGTTGCACTTCCAAGTGGTTTACTCTCCACTTTTGAGCATCCAATTATCTTTGAAGAGAAGCAACAATATCATCTTGGTCATCTGGAACGAGTTCTTCGTCTGAGGATTCTTCGGGGAAATCAGGTGGAGGTGAAGTAATCTCCCTGGACTCGGGAAATTCCTCTTCTATCTCCTCTGGTTCTTCTTCTTCCTCCATTGACTCTTCCTTTTCATCCTTAAAGGGGACAAACCAATGTGCCTCATTCTGGGAATCATGCTGATTGGCCATCTTATAGGGAAAAGAGGAGAAAATGTCATCATATACAGCAACACAAACATAAGTTACATACATTTAAATCTGTATAAGTTGAAACTCACACTCTAATGTCCACTCTAGGGTGTCGTTCCATATAAATTTGTACTACTTATGAAGCGTGGCTCTGATACCACTCTGTAACGTCTCGAATTCCAAATAAGGTTGAATTCGAAGTTCCATAGGATCTTTACACTTCACTTCGTACAATTTTACAAGGAAATTTGAACTTTTTATAATACAACAGATTCCTTTACATTTATTTACACAGCGGAAGACAAAATAAAGTACAATAATGAAAATTATACAATCCCAATAGCTTTAGCATTTAAATAAATCAACAGCAGCATATCAACTTTATATCTTCATAAAAATTCATCTCCTGCATATAAACTGTGGGCACGTCAGTTGCTTACAACCGACGAAAATGTTATACACGGCCATCATCTCTATGCCGACAATATAACGATCTTGATACTTTAACAAACCACAAACTTGAATGTGAATAAAGTGTTAAATGTGACTACTCTAAACATGTAAGTATATGCAATGCCTTAATGCCTAATGCAGATATTTTATACTAAGATGACACAAATGCAAACTTGTTCGGAATCTATGCATCTCATACTACATAGGTCCGAGGGCAAACACCTACGTACTCCACATTTAAGGGTTCGATCCCTCACCATGATAACTATCCAGTAATAAAAGCAAGGTTTAGACATTCCACGAGTACGGATCCCAGTCCCGGAGTACACCGCCCGACTGTTATACAGACTCCATGTCGTGCGAACATCCTGCAAGTGCCCCTCTAACCCCGTATATACACTGAAGTATGGCAAACTATCCGCCAGACTACGCATAGTCCTAGATTTAAAATAAAAGGTCGTCTTCATCGAAGCAACCTCAGTCCCGGATTACACCGCCCGACTGGGTCTATAGTCCCGGAGTACACCGCTCGACTATATAGAGTGCCCCACTTACGTTTGCCCAGGTTTACTATATCTTCACTTAGTACCTAGTTCTTAAGTTCAAGACATGAATAAATTATTATACCTAGAGTTAGTTTTACCCTTTACCGGACTTAATCACAAATACCAAGATAGCTCCATGGCCATATCTCAAAAATATAACTCAAATCTTTTTAATTCAACAATGCCGGTACCTGAGGTCTCACTAAACTCTAGATTACAACCTTTCATGTGCAAGAATCCATGGGTACCCATACCCTTCAATAATTATGTATTAAACTCAATGTATTCTTATCTTCAACTTATGCACAATTTAATCAATGTCTTATCTTAGCACCATTCATGATTCATTTATTCATTCACAATTCTTTAAAAGCAATATTTCTTTTCATGAACATAGATTCACCCACTTTTAAATCTCTTTAGCATTTCAATCACATGTAATATATCTCAAACCACATCAAGTATTTCTTAAATCAGTTAAGTGTATAATCTCTTCAAGAGAAATCAATTCATATAACAATAGTTTACTCTTCTTCTAAAATAAAAATCATACTCTTAAATAAAATTTTGAAGACAATAACTCCTTTTCTATCTCAATTCCCCTTTTTAATTCTCAAAATATACATAAAAATTTCTAAAACTATTTTAAATAAATCTATATCATTTTATAGGAATATTAGAATTTTTTTTCCAGATTTTAATTGCATGGGAACTCATTTAAAACAAAAAAAAATCAAAAAAATCAAAAAAAAACAAAGTGGCGTCGACAGGTTTCGAACCCAGGCACCCTCGACCAACACAGCGATCGCCTTAAGGCTCACCCACTAACCAAGAAGTCCAAGAGACTTCCCTGTCATAATGACAGATCAAAATCCCCAAATACTGACTCTTGGGTTTTGGATTTAATTAAACGAAAACAAAATAAAAAGGGTCTAACAAGTTTCGAATCTAAGACCTCCCGCACGCTACAGTACCGACTTATGGTGCACCCACTTGCCAGGAAGTCCATTGCGACTACTGGTTGGAAAACACAGCAATGTAGTTTTGTTCATATTGTTCTGAGATTAGTTATTTTTCACAAAACTCGTTTATTCAATTGACCCAATCTTTTAGTATACTGAAATAAAATTTTCCCTGACTGAGATTAATTTAAAAACAGTAACCAATGAATTTTAAATCATTTTACAAACATATCTCTATTTTTCAAATAGTTTTTCTCTCAATTTCACACATCAATTAGCATTTTTCTCAAAACTTGAAATGAAGAATTGTATTCATTATAACTAGTTGATGCACTCATTTATACTAATTAAAATTCAGTAACAAGACCAACCATGCCTCTTAATTGTCCATGAGGATCTCAAAAATTTCTTTTATGCAAAAATTATAATTTTGACATATCATTCCAATATACGTAAACTAACCCATTTCATGGCATCAATTCAATTTGTATTACTTTCTTTCTTCTTTCTAATCATCATGGTATCTAGGCATATATTGAATACAACATTACTTCTACAATTTTCATGGCACAATTAATCAACATGAGGGTGTCTTTCATAATCACATCAATTTATTCCATACTACTCATTTAACATTACTAGCATGCATTTCCTACATTTAGAAAGTACAAGATCACCCACCTCTTATGAAGAATAAGCAAACAAAGATGAGACATAACTTCTAGGGGACTCCTAGCTCCAACAAGCAACTCCTAGTCCTTCTCCTCCTAGCAAGAGCACTCCAAAAGCCTCCAATGCAACAAGAACACTCTCTAACTCTCTTTCTTTTTCCTCTTTTGATTTCTTTTGTTTTTGGTGTGAAATGAGAAGAAAAATGGGGGTATTTATTGGACAAAAGGAAGGGATAAAATGTAATCTCATCCACCTAATAATTACCCAATCATCTTTCCACCTCCCCACTTTCTCCACCTCTCCAACTCCTAACCCCCACTCCCGGTCAACTCTCTCTCTCTCCCTCAACCGGCCAACTCTCTCTCTCTCTCAAAACACGTGCACGTGTTGTGCACTAGTGCACACACAAACACAAAATTAAATAAAAATCCTATAGTTCTAATATGTGTATTAAAAGTTGTTACATGTCACGTGTGAGTCCATGCACAACTAAAAATTAATGGGCTTGTCTTGTGGGCTTACTTTTTAATTAATTAATTTAATTAGTCTAGTGGGCTAGAATCCATTCTTAGGCCTATGAGTTTAATGAAAGGCTAAATAAAAAGACTCATGCATGCTAAAATAATAAATAAGAGTAAGAAAAATAAAGATGGAGAAATTAGCACGTGCATCGTACGTACAAAAATTGAAAATAATGCATTTTTATTAAAATAAAAATATGGGATGTAACATGAGGCGCCCGGAGAGGGGTGTAGAGGATGAAAGAGAGTGGATACAAAGCTCATCACCGATGTTCTCTGTTGCCTCGATGTATGGATTCTTGAACGATGGGGAAATTACAAATTCTCAGGCTACTACTATTTGGAAGTCGAAAGTACCTAATATGGTGAAAGCATTTTTCTGGTTTGTACAGAATAACGCTATTTTGTCCAAAACGAACCTTATGAAACGCAATATCCCGATCGATGTAACGTGCCAACAGTGTAACCTGGGAGAGGACACTAACCACATTTTCATTGAATGTCCTAGAGCTAGACTTACTTAGGAAATCATGGGTTTAGATTTTCACACTGTAGAAACACCAAATTGTGTCGATGACATATGGGGTAGCTGGAGATCCAAAAACATTTTGAAAGAACATAGGCTAATCTGGGACATTACCACTGGGACGATCTTGTGGTCCCTTTGGCTTGATAGAAATGATTTATGCTTTCGTAATATTAGATGTAGATTTCTTATGTTACTGTACAAAATTCTGGTCCTAATAGATACTTGGGCAAGTCAATCAGGTACGAGGAAGAGAGTCCGCTTCGAGAGGGTAGAGCAATTGACCACGTCAGGGCAGCAGTCATCTCCATTCTTTCATTGAAGGCAGAGTATGTAGGAGGTGTCTGTTATTTTGGATTTGTTGTACTGGATTTCTGTTTGTAAGTCCAGTAGTGCACTGTAGTATTGTGTAGTATTTTGTACTGGATTTCAGTTTGTATGTGCCGGTATGCACTGTAGTATTTGGAGTTGTATTGGGGCTTTGTTGATGTTTCGTTAATCTTTCATTAATGAAATCGGTGACCTCGGTCACTTTTATCTAAAAAAAAAAAAAAAAAAAAACATAATTTACCTGTAAAGGCGAAATATGATAAGAATAAAAATCATGAACTTTAGAATATGGTACACAGATAAGAATAAACTGTTGCTATCATTGAATAATTGAATAAACCTGTGTAGGGATGACAATAGCTACATTTTCTGGAGAAAGCTGACTATCCCAGGAATTAATCGAAGTGGAGAGAGCACTTGGAAGAGAATCAAGAAATTTTGAAAGATACTTTGTTGAGTGGTTAAGGTTTTTCTCGTCAGCTGTCATATTAACCAAGCAACCTTTCCTAGACAGCAGGGATCTGCGGATCTCTTCAAGTGAGGAAGATATTCCTAGTCTTCATCGATCTTCTTCTCAAGGTCTTGCAAGAACTCCAAATAACTGGGAAATAGACAAATATAACTCATCAAATCAATGGAAGGAAAATCATTAGAATGAAAAGGAAGATCATCATCTGACTATGTGATGGGCGATCCATTGTTGGTATCAGCAACTAAACAAAAGGGAAATGAACAGAAAGTATAATATACTACAGTGTAAAACAGAGATCATCAAGACCAGCTAGATAAAATAGTTTCGGGATCATGAATCCTTCTCAGCTGATTGTTTTAAGGACGATCCACTGCCAAAGCAAGATTAGTCAAATTCTTACAGTTTCCATCCAAATTAAAGTAGGAATTAACCTCCTATTTCCTGCCTCTTTGAACAAAGTCACAAACTCAGGCAACTCTCTATTACTGTTGGGATTTCCAAGCCATTTCACTGTACACCTCTATTTAATTATAGCTGTATCTCCATCAGCATTAGCTAAATTTGTGCAGCTCCGAACAATTGATTATGTTCTAGTTCTACTTCCTATTCTAACATGCTGAACTTATTAGCCGGAAGTTCAAATTGTTAAGACCCTTGATGCATTCAACTTAAAAAGAATTCAGCTAATATAGCACTCGCCTAATTTGCTTAGGTATTTAGTTTCATCACCCTACATTTTATACGGCATGTTACTAAACTTAAGAGTGTTACGCAACTCATCTAAGTTAAATAGAACAAAAGCAAAGACAAAAACTGATCCAAGCTGAGCACTATATAACTGGAGAAAAGGTTAAACTAGGTTCTAACACACTGGCCTGAATAGAGTTCAAGTCAGCTCCTTGTGCACATATTTTGGAGCCAATCCACATGCACCTCTATGAACCTCTATGATGCATCCCATGATATATCCTCTAGACATGTACTAATTTAATTGCTGTTACCCTAATCTCCTCAAAGCACAATCTCTGCTCAATGCCTGCGACCACACTATGGAAAGCATAAATTATCGAGGAATTTGTGTCAAGCGTGTCAAACCTAAGATTAGACCATAGTCAGCAATACGACGATTATAATAAAAAAAGGTTATTATAAGAAAAGGCATGCATCTTTAGGGTTTCACATTTAAAAATGTTTTACAGGGAAAGTTTGAATTTTTAGTGATACCTTGTAACATTGTCAAATTCTTTCAAAGTTTCACATTGATTGCAAAAATGGGGGTGAGGGTTGTAATTACTATTTATATGGAAATCATTTTGTGATTAAAAATCTCAACAGTATAACAAAATATGGAAAGAAAAAAAAATCAACCTTTAGTTCTCTTCCCATCATAACTTTGAAATCTTATTCAAAGTAACAATTAAATCACTAAAAACTTCAAAAAACAAACAAACAAACAAATAAATTTACGAATAAATTAATAAAATAACAGATTACCATATATTTATTATTAAGAACCTGATCTTTGAATCTGAATGATTATTAACTACTCAATATCTTTAAGTGGACAAAGCAAACAAGTAACGGCATTTAATTTGATATTCATACAGCGAATGTTGCTGCTGATATCCTTTTTGTTTAACTTGAATGACGGCGCCACTAGACTAAAACTTAGAAATTTGTAGGAAGGGGAATAAGGAAGTTACACATGTATAACACACCCCGCAGTCGAGCACCAATTTAAATTGGTCAAAGAAACAAGACAAATTCCCAACAAATGGTGCATCGTAACATAAATGTGCACAATGGTGTAACAATTTTAAAAAATATTCCACAAATAAATAAAAAAGTCCCCGGTGCCACTCGAACCTCGACTGCTCTAATGCCATGTAAAGACCCCACTACACTAAACTCCGCAGTTGCTCCACGACGATATGGACTCGATTCGCTCCTACCCATCCCCAAAGTTGTGGTTAGGGTTGAGGGTTTAGTGCTTACATTGTAACACATCCCCGCAAATTGAAAACCATTTTTTGTGGGCTGAGACCTTGACTGCATGGAGCGATAACTTTTTTCTAATTGGAATTTAATAATGTGTAGCTAGTGGAATTCAAACCTAAGTTGCTCTGAATTTTGGTACCATGTAAACGCACCCCGACACTAGACTAAAAGTTCGAAGTTGTTGGAAGCTACATAGCATGGGTATGGATACATGATACAGGTAAGATATGTCATGGGTACTTGGATATGCAATTTCTCGGAGAAGTAGGATACATGTTCGTTTTGTGGTATGTTGAATATAAAATGTCATATATTTTTAAGAATAACAAATTCAAAAATATTATAATAACTTCATAAAATATTAAATTACCTATGAAAAAAGAAAATCAAATTACTGCATTCTAACAATTCAACAATTTAATAATAATTTGCTAACTCCCTAAACCTAAACACTACAATCCAAACAAAACCTTTTCCATTAACCACATAGCTAAAAATGAAAGGCTTTCAAGGTTTCCAAGGCAACCTAGGCAGGAAATGCCAACCAGAGCGATCGATGTCTAAGAGGAGGAGGGACGAGGAGGGTGAGAGGCACTCAGAGCATGGAGGTAGGGTAGGTTTTGGCAACGATGGACCTATTAGAGGCAGGGTCCCGATGGTACAAAGAGATACTCGTTTTGATCATAAAGGTCAATAGAGTAAAGGCAGGGAGCTGCGAGGGAATAAAGGATGGGTTTCGAAAGAGCAGCGTGACTCACTGGTGACGTAGAGAAGATCGTATTTAGAGGTGACTTGACCAAGGTATGAAGGGCATGGTAGGGGTGAGCGACGTAGGGAAGGGTTCTCTCCGGAGAGAGAGCCTATCATAAAGATGGAGGATGAGGAGGGGGGGTGGGTTTTGGTTAAGCCCAAATGAGTAAAGATGGCAGAGAAGAAAACTGCAAAATCAATGTCTTCGTCGTCGACTACCCATTACTCAACGAAGAAGACGGCCCAGTGTCATAAATGTGCGGCGAAAGGCCATACGATCCACGAATGCACTAACGATTGGTTTTGTTAGAGCATCCACAGTGGTTTTCTAAACCTATTCTAAGTTTAGAAATGAAAATTTAGCTGTTAACGAATGTCGCTGCAGTCGTTATTTCTAAATTTTAAAACAGCATAGTATGAAACGGATCTTGTTCATCCGTCTAATATTTTTTTAATTTTTTTTATTAACAAATGGAGCAGACGGCGCATCTTCATCCGTCCTTTACAATGGACGGATGTTCATCATCCGTGCGTATTAAACTTTTTTTTTCCTCCTATGTTAAACTGGCAATAGTGTTCCTTTTGATTTTTTTTTTTAATAAAGTTAAAAAAAAATGTGTAGAAGGATGATGGACAACCGTCTATTGCTTTTGATATATATTTTTTTTTAATAAAGTAAAAAAAAAGGTGTAGAAGGATGATGGACAACCGTCTATTGCTTTGGAAATTTTTTGGGATTTTTAATAAAGTAAAAAAAAAAATGTGTAGAAGGATGAAGAACATCCGTTTGTGACTTTTGGGATTTTTTTTTTTTTTTAATTAGCTATATCTATTTAATTAATTAATTTTATATAATAAATAACAAATTAAGAACGGACGGAACATCTTCATCCGTTTGAAACAATTTTTTTTTAATTATCGAATAGACGGATGACCTTCCTCTGTCTCAATACTCAAACGGATTATGTTCATCCGTCTTCTATATTTAGCAATCGACCATCCGGCCTCCTAACTTTAGCAAAGTACTGTACATTCCTATTCTAATTTTTGGGTTTTTAGCGAACCACTGCACGTCACTTTTCTAAATGGATTTCTATTTTTTGAGTATTTAGCAAACCACTGTGGATGCTCTTATGCATGTAAGAAGTTCGGACATATTTCGGTGGCTTGTCCAAACATTAAACCAGTTAGAAAAACCCATTCCTCATCGTCGGCGTCGCACCATTCCTTGGCACAGAGGACTGGCAGATCCAACATCATTGCTTCCAACCGATCGGAGGAGAGTTATGATGGGGGTAGAAAGGTCATTCGAGCAACCATTGCTCCAACGCCGATCATGTCGGACTTCGAAAGACGTTGAAGCTCTGTATCATGCTCAAAATACATACCGGACACCCCACCATGCAAGAGATGGCGGAAAAGTTATCGGAGTGTGTTAGACCGGAGTCCAAGATGAATTGGGATATTCAAAAGGTTAGACAGGATGTTTTCATGGTGTTTTGCGAAAATGAAGAGAGACTTAGCGAAGTGTTGATGATGGGGAGCCTAGAGGGCGAGGAATTCTATGTTACAATAAGCAGATGGTCGAGGAGTTTTGGCACTTTGAAGGTCAACACAATGCCATCGGTGTGGATTAGATTATTCAATCTCCCGTTTCAGTGTTGGGTTCAATCGACGTTTTGGAACGTTATTGGAGGGTTTGGTTACTTGATTGCCATAGATAAAAACACAAATCTACAAACCAGAAGAGAATACGCTAGGAGCCAGACTGGGGTGGAGGATTTGAGCCTAATTCCATAAGTAATTGTAACGGAATTTGAAGAACATAGACACGAAGTGAAGGTCATCGTGGAGAAGAAAAAAAGAGTTTCGTTTTGGGGCTCACCAGAGAAGTCAGGCTCAAAATCAGAGGCACATTTCATAGGGGAGCGGAAGGTTGAAGATGAGCGGGAGCCGTTGGATGCGGGGAAATCAAATCTCGATTGTCCAGTGAAGGGGAAGGGCGCTATAGCATCATTTCGCGCCAAAAGTTTTGAGCGTCTAGGGAAGCAGCACCCTCATTCAACTCAGCAAACAGGGGATCTATTTGATGCAGCGGATGGGATGGAGGGAGAGGACAGCTGCCAGGAAGTGAGAGAGGGGACTCCGTTCGTACGTGGATGCAGGGAAAGCATGGGGGGCTCAAGATAGGAATAGCGTAAAGGAAGGAAAGAGTGCCTATTGATGTTGTTAGCCACAGGATGGGCCCCACAAAGGCAGAAGGTGAGTACACGTCCATGTCCAAGCAAGAGTTCAATGAAGCTGTCGAATCCGCTGTTAAGAATATTTCAAAACATCTCATGGTTAGGCCTAATTCGGTGAATGGCCCATTGGGCCGTAGTGATGTTGAGGAGCAGACCAGGAGGATTATTGGGGAGTCAGTTCAGATGAAGAAGAAGAGGGGAAATTGACGGGTCACACGATGATGATTGCAATGATTTGCAGGGTGAGGGTGTTCAGGAAGATCATATCAAAGGTAGGTCGGTGGAAGAGCTCGATGAAAGAATTGCAGCGATACAAGGATTGGGAGAGGGGTCGCACAACTCTGAAGCCGAACATGAAAAATGAGAACAACGGGTTAAGGAGTTAACCCCGGGTGCGGAAGAAATGATCGTGGAAGACTTTAGAGTCCCTATCATTCTTAGCGCGGGAAGGGGTTTTGAAGAAGCAAAGAGGAAGAGCAACAGGCAGAGTGATAGATAGGGTTCAAAGGGACCGAATGAAGAAGATCTGATCAGATCAGCTACAAAAGCTAAGGAGCCAACGTCTACTTGTGGAGGTTTGTTTTCGGTCATTAGTTTCATTTCAGATAATTTGCTTCTTTATTATGCATGTGCAATAGGTCTAGACATGGGTACCACAAGAAAGGAACATTACCAGAGGGTCTGCTACCTTAGGGAGGGAGCTGATAGACTGTGTCTATAACACATCTAGTGCGGGGGTTCTCTTTTGAGTGGAGGATGGGTGTTTTTAATATTTTTATGTTATACATTTTTTGGAATGTGAGAGGAATGCGCTCTAGAATTAAGAGTAGATTGGTTAATGATTCTATCGCTAACCATAAGCCGGTTGTATGTGCATTGCAAGAAACTAGAATTTCGGACCCCCAGAGTAGGGATTTTGATAGCTTGAGATCTCTTAAAGATTATGAGTGGCGAGTTATGGAGGCTAGAGGTATGTTGGGAGGGATAGCGTTAGGTTTTGATACTAAAATCTTTGACATTGTTGATGATTTTCTGGGGTCTTACTCGGTGACCATCAGAATTAGGAGAAAGAGTGATGGGTGGGAACACATGGTGACTTCGGTCTATGGACCCAACCTAGTGAGTCTTAGGGAAGATTTCTGGGTAGAATTAAAAGACGTTCGGAGCAGATGGGAGGGACCTTGGGTTTTGGGAGGGGATTTTAACATTACTAGATTTCGATCGGAGCATTGGGGGAGGGGGGAAATGATAGAGGTAGATTGGAGTTCAACAGGCTTATCGGCGATCTAGAGCTTATCGAGTTACAGGGGGCTGAAAGGATATTCACGTGGTCTAATATGCAATCTAACCCGACATTAGCTAAACTAGATAGAATCTTGGTCTCGTCGGATTGGGAGGAAAGATACCCAATGGCAAGGGTTAGATCTATCCCGAGGTTAACCTCGGATCATACCCCTCTAGCTTTAGATTGTAGAGTTTGCCCACGAGTCATCAACATACATTTCAGGTTTGAGAAATCATGGACCTACTCCAGTAACATCAAGAAGGTCATTCAGGGCTCTTGGGAGATGCCTACAAACGCGACTGATGCAGTGTCAAAATGGATAGTAAAAATTAAGAGATTGCAAAAGACTCTAAAGAAGTGGGCGAAAGAGGAGAATGGGGAGCTAAGGAGAAGAAAAGATAGATTGGGAACTAGAACACAGGAATTAGAAACCATCAAGGAAGACAGAGTTTTAGATGATAGAGTGATGAAGGAGGTTGTACAAAACAGAATTGAGATGCATCAAATTGGAGAGATGGAAGAATGCTATTAGAGACAAAGATCGAGGATCGAATGGGTTAAGGAAGGAGACTCCAACACAGCCTTCTTCCATAAGGTGGCAATTGGGAGAAGAAGGCATAACAATATTTCGGGAATGTTTGGGGGGGGGGGGGGGGAAGCGTGAACGGAGGAGGGTAGTGAAATTAGAAACCACATAGATAGGAGTTTTAAAGATCTGATGGGAAAGAGGAGAGTTCATAACTGCAGACTGAATAATGATATATGGAGCAAGTCAAGATTGGATGGGAGTGAAGGGTTGGAGGGTACCTTCACAGAGGAGGAGGTGCTAAGAGCTATCAAAAGCTTGGGACAAGACAAAGCTCCGGGACCAGATGGATTTCCGATACTCTTTTACACATTATATTGGACGACCATTAAGAGTGACTTCCTAGAGCTCATAGAGTAGTTTTTTGCAGAAGTGGCACAAATAGATAGACTCAACTACGCAAATATTATCCTTATTCCGAAGAAAGCGGAGGTCCTGAGGGTGGACGATCTCAGACTGATTAGTCTTCTCAATGGGTCTTTCAAAATCATCACTAAGTTGTTGGCCAACAGATTGTCACCAAACTTAGCGGATATTATTAATGATTCTCAGAGTGGATTTTTCAAAGATAGAGATATCACTGACAGTATCGCATCAGCTCATGAAGTGGTTTTCAGGGCCAACAAAAAGAAGGTGGACAGCTTTCTCCTAAAGCTTGACTTTGAAAAAGGCTACGATTCGGTAGAATGGGACTGTGTGGACGAGGCGTTCGAACTAAAAGGATTTGGAGCAAAATGAAGGAGGTGGATGAAGATGTATGTTAGAGACGGAAAATCGTTCATTCAATTTAATGGGGAACTAGGCAAGGAGATTAGATGTAGGAGAGGTCTAAGGCAGGGTGATCCTCTATCACCTTTGATATTTTCTATCATCGCCGATGGACTAGCTGAAATGACTAAGAGAGGATGTGAAGCGGGGATTATCAAAGGGATTAAGGTAAGGGATGCCCAGATCAAATGTCAATTTTGCAATATGCGGATGATACCCTTATGTTTGGGGTTTCAAGGATGGAGGAAGCGTTGGCCATTAGATTTATACTAAGATGTTTTCAACTGTGGTCTGGATCGATAGTTAATCTACTAAAGAGTAGGGTTTTGGCACCGAGGAGTGGTACTGTAGACCCACTATCAAGGATTCCAGAGTTGCTTTAATGTGAACAGGGGGAGTTCCCTCTTAAATATTTGGGTACGCCAATAAGACCCAAAAATTGCTTAGGGAAGATTAGATTCTGCTTGTGGAAAAGATAGAGAGGAAACTAGACAGGTGAAAAGGAAAATTCTTATCTTTGGGGGGAAGAACTATTCTCATCAACTCGGTTCTCAGCAGCCTAGCAACTTACTTAATGTCTATCTATGAGATCCCTTTATGGGTTATCCAAAGAATTGACAAGTATAGGAGACGATTCCTGTGGAAAGGAACCAAGGAGGGCAGTAAGAGGATCAACCAGGTTAGATGGGGAAGGGTTTGTAAAAAGAAGGAATTTGGTGGACTTGGAATTATGAATGTTTGAGACATGAATAAAGTACTGTTAGCTAAGTGGTGGTGGAAAATGCACAAGTAACGTAAGGCGTGGTGGGGTAACTCGTTCTTATTATATCGTAGACAAAAAAGGTTCAGATTTAGGGGAAGAAGTAAAAATGGAAAAAAAATCTTACATGTGGAAGGGGATCACAAAGGTGAGAGAGGATTTCCATGCTAACACAAGCTGTAAGCTGGGTGATGGAAGAAGCATCAGATTCTGGAAGGACAAATGGGCGGGGGAGAATACCCTGCAAGCTTTGTTTCCAAAATTGGATGAGGAATCAAAAGAGGAAAACGCTTTAGTAGCGAAGATTTGGAAATTTGGGGCGGTAAGACTCAAATATGAGGGAGTTCTAACAGATGAAAGTAAGCATCAATTTCAACAACTCAGAGATCTCCTGAACGAAGAGGTTAGACTAAACAGGGGGTTAGAAGATGATAGGTTGTGGAAGTTAGAATCTTCTGGAATTTTCTTGGTTAGATCCATGTACAATTTCTACAATGACGGGGGTGTTAGGAGGGAAGAGGCGAACATTATTTGGAGGTCGAAGGCCCCTAACAAGATCAAGGCGTTCCTTTGGTTGACTTAGAGTAACGCGATCTTTTCCAAGGCGAATCTTAAGAGCCGTAATATTCAGATCGATATTAAGTGCCCTAGATGTAGTGAGGGAGAGGAGGATACTACTCATATTTTCCTGCGGTGCTCGAAAGCGAAATTGTTAGGGGAAATTATGAGCTTAGCTTTTGGTACCTTTGCACTGCCGATAAATATAAGGGACTTATGGGGGAATTGGAGAACAACACACATTAGGAAAGAATATCGGTTAATGTGGGATATTACTGTGGTTGCATCTATGTGGAATTTGTGGTTAGATAGGAATGATGCATGCTTTCGTAACAAATGTTGTTCTGTTAAAGTAACTTTGCATAAAACAATGTTCCTAATTAATGCATGGGCAGGACAAATAGGGACAAGAAAGAAAATGTGTATTGAGGGGGCAGAGTAGCTTCAAGGGAAGGGAGTGGGGTCATCCGACTAGTGGATGGCGACGGGGGATAGGCTAGCGGAGAGGATGGTAGTTAGATTGACTCCAGGCTGTTTTTTTTAGTTTATCTGTTGTAGGGATGGAACAATGTAATATGATTATTGTGCTTTTGGATGATTTTGTTTTCTAGATCTTCGAATCTAGATGGAACGTATGAGGTTTGTAATATTTGGTTTCTTTAAAAGCTTTTTAATGAAACAGGTGACCGAAAGGGGGTCATTTTATCTCAAAAAAATAATTCAACAATTTAACATAACAATGAGTGACTCAATAAGTAACCAAAATCAAACAATTCACATAGTTGATCATTCATATGACAAATCCAAACCCCCAACACAAAAAAAAGAACCATCTTGACCTACAAATTTCAACTCATATCAGAGAAACCTAAATTAAACTTTCAAGTCAAATTAACCAAACTAATCTGTTTGGACTTTTCGCACCCGGGAGCACGAACTCGTACCCAAGAAGTACCCAAATGCACCCAAAGAACACCCAATCCATTTTGTATTTTTTAATTGATTAAAATCGTTTGGTATGCACTGGGTACATACCGGAGGATTACCCGGGAGCATCCACACTTGACATGCACACGATACTGGTACGAGGTCTAAAATAGAGTACCCGTGCTTCAGAGGTTGGAAGGGTTGAGGGAATTGTACTTGTATTCAGCTAGATAAAATAAATGTTTTGCTCGAGTTAAAACATAATGTTGACATTTCGATGAATGTGTGTATCCTCATTATTTTGAACCTACTAAAATTAACTTTTTTATGTCTATTACATTAAAAACAGACTCTTCTATACCATCTAATTCCTATATCCTTTTTGCTTGCAGTGGTGTGGCCCAATCTCACAGCTCCATTTAACACTTGTCATTGCACCACCACTCACACCCTTACAACCTTCAGACCTCCTGTATATGTAGTTTTGTAGGTTAAAAGACTCTTACAACTCTTTTGAATCAGACAATAAATGGAAAAAAGCGAGACCGATAGCATGGGCGAAGAGCCCAAGTTGAGGGATGGGAGTTCGACTTGACCGCAAGATGAAATGGTGGACGATGTATACTCCTCAGATGAAAGGTTGGAGGCTAATTCTTAGGATAGTGTTTAGAAAGATTTGGTAAGGAGAAGGCAGAGTAACCATTGGTAGGACCTTCCAAGATCAATACGGGGTATACCAGAGCACAATAGAAAGGGAGAGGTCCCTACATGGTAAACAATGACAATTAGAAAACTGGAGCAAAAATAACAATTGACATATTTCTAGCGAAGAAATTGAAAGGCTAGAGCAGGTATTCTCAGTTTTTTTGGAGTTTTGTGACACTTAAAAAGAGAGTAAAAAAATGGAAAAGATTGTTGATTTGGGAAACTTTTAATGGTGACCATCTTGTGAGGGTACTACATTCGCAGTGGAACCAAGTTTGTGATTAGGTGACCATCTTGGATAACATTTCAGCACTAATGGTTTCTTCACCTATGATGACTCTGTTAGATTTTGTTCAACGGAAAACATGAAAAGGTGTTGGGATTTTTCAGGTTGTTACTGGCCATTATTTTGTAGTAACAACCCCAAATATCTTTCAACCCTTTAGTGATTCTTCTCTAGATTTTTTCTATGTTCAGCTAGAATTTTTTGGCCTATAAAAAGGTGTTGCTGGATAGATTAATTAATCAATTTCAAAGTAGTCACTTCAAAATATATCAATTTCAAAAGCAGTCACTCCAAAATATAGTTCCTCCTAAAATAACAATAGCTCCTCAATTTTTCTCTTCCAGTTTTTTCCTTCTTCCTGGAAGCAATAGTTCAGGTGCATGTGTCATGTTCTAGGAAGTCATGTCAATGGCATTAACTTCGAGGAGCACGCGTCAGGCAATACCTTGCGAGAAGGGAGGTGTTGTTCCTTTAGATGCTATAAGAACAATTCATTTGTGAAGGTTCAGTCCTTCTAATTCATAGTTTCTTTCCTCCTTTTAATCTCATTGTATTTCTTGCTAATAAGTACCATTGAACTTATTTATTCTAATGAGGCGGAACATCACTTATAGATATATAAATATACACTCATTTACAAGTTTCGGTTAATCTTTTTGTTCTCATTGCTGATTGTTTATTCGAAAATCAAAGTTTCGGTTTTTGGTCTCTACGTGAAAACTACACATCATTGTCTCTGTTTTGTTCATTAGTTCATATATGATATATCTATGATATAAACATCCTTACATAATATCTTACAGATGATTTTCATAAGGTTAGAACTAGGGTCGTTGTTGGTGCATGATATGGTGTAGATGACGTGGCCCCATCAGGGCCATCAGATCCCCTCAAATTTTGCTCCGTCAATTGAAGTCCAATGGATTTCTGCCAATTCAGGCCCACAGGCAAACGGGTCCGATCCGACCGGTTGGGGTCCCAGACCCGTTTACCGCTGCCTATAAATACCTAGACCCCCCTCCTTGTCCAGAATAATCAATTTTTCCCTACCTGAACCCTAGATACTATTGCTTTCTCAGTGACTGACTAGATCGTCGGAGGGCCTATCGCCGGCACTACTCCCGGTGTTTTTAGGTAGTTTGCAGGTACGAAAGACCGAGCTGAGCCAAGCTACTAGATCCGAGCCGAGCACCCGGCCTCTACCTTTCTCCTGCTACTCCAGAGCCGGTCCTACAGCCTAGGATCGAATCAACACCAGTACCACATCTTCCACTACACAAATTACAAGAACTCACATCTTTTGCCTCCACACTCCAAAAACAAACATCATCAGGTTGGCGCCGTCTGTGGGAAGTTCCGGTACTGATGCCATCCGATCCCAGCCAGGTACGTCATCCCAAATCCGAGCTCTTACATGGCTCCCAAAGCCAGAAGGGTCGTCACCTTGGACACCGTCCAGACCCTTCTCCCCTTCACAGCCGCATTGACGCCTAGGGATCTAACCAACCACTGGTCGATGGCCAGGCCAGACCCGGGCCGGGTGCCTCTCATTCGGTCGCGACTGATTTACGGCGCGTCATCCTAAAACGGCAGGCCAGTAGAACAAGGGGAGGAGCCGCTTCCAACTCTGTCCTGAACCATCGCAGGCAGTCGTCCCTAGAACGGGAACCAGGACATAGCCACACGCCCCGAGGACCTCCACCCCCGCGTGACCCGGTGGAGCAAGCCCCAGTCACAAGGGCCGAGTTCCAAAACTTTCGGAACGAGGTCCTCCAGGAAATTCGAAGCAGCCCTAGAACCGAGGCACCCGACAACTCCTACCCCGAGTCAGAAGCCAAAGGCAGGCGAATCTCACGGATCGACCCGCCCCATAGAACAGGAAGACGCTGTCCTTCGACGCCTCCAGGAGATGGAGAACCGCCTCTCCCATCTCGATGAGGGCGGGCCGATGCCAGGCCATGGTTATAGGCCGACCCGACCCCCATTCTCCACTCAAATCTTGGAAGCCGAGATCGCCAGAAATTTCAGGCCTCCCCAATTTGAGATGTACAACGACGATGGTGATCCCGCTAATCACATGGAAGGGTTTAAAACCCTCATGATGATTCACAACGCTTCGGATCCCCTCCTATGCCGCTCTTTCCCTGCCACCTTGCGAGGTCCAGCTCGGGAATGGTTCTCGAAGCTCACCCCCGGTTTGATCTTCTCGCTCGACTAGTTAGAAGAAAACTTCCTGGCCCACTTTGTGACCAGCAGGAAGGTTTAGAAGACAAGTGTGTCCCTTCTAGACCTCAGATAGAAGGAAGGGGAGTCACTCCGCGAGTTCGTTCGGAGGTTCACCGCTGAGGTGAGGTCTATTTCCTCTCTCGATGCGAGCGTCGCTTCCGCAGCTTTCCGACACAATGTTCGCCATGGCCAGCTTAAGGCTTCCTTAGCCAAAAACTACCCATCGACTTCCCCGACCTACTCAACAAGATCGAGAAGTGCATTTGGGCAGAAGAGGCCCTACACCCTGAGGGCACCAAAGAAGCCACAGCCAAGGGGAAGCGCAAGGCAGTCTATGCTGAGCCCATCAAGAAAATCACGAAAGAGGCAGCCAGTCTGAAAAGAATTCCTCCGGTCAAGTATACTCTGCTGACCCAGAACGTGTCGGCGATCCTGATGGAGATCGAGGATAAAGGGATCGTCCGACTCCCTCCCCGACCGAGCAACAATAAGAAGTGGGACCAGAGATTCTACTCCTGCTTCCACCGAGACAATAGGCACTAGACGGACAACTTCCAGGCCCTCAAAGACGAGATCGAGGCCCTCATCCAACGAGAGTACCTGAGGGAGTTCAATCGGGATAACCCAAGAGATCGGAGAGACCCGAGGAATCCGAGGCCTTCGCTTCCCCCTCTAACGATCAACCGGCAACCCGAGAGGGACCCCGAGCCCGAGGAGACCGGAGGGCAGGCCATCCTACACTGCATCCATGGTGGACCCATGGGAGGGGAATCCAATACATCCTGTAAGACCTTCGTCTGGGAGGTTAACTCTGTTCGAGACCATCCCTCCCCCCAGATTTAGCAGCAGCCAGTCTCATTCTCTGGAGAAGACCTGGAGGGAGTCCGGCTCCCGCACGGCGATGCCTTCGTCATCAGCCTCATCATGGCAAACTTCGAAGTCCGCCGAATTCTCGTGGACAACGGAATCTCAGTTAACATCCTTTTCTTGGTAGCATTTGAGAACCTCAAGCTCCCCCGAGATAAGCTAAAGCAGGCTGGGTACACCCTTCATGGGTTCTCGGGGGTTCCCGTACAAAACGAAGGGATCGTGACACTGGATGTAACACCCAGCACAATCCATCAGAAGCGACACAAGTTCACCCCGGAGAGGCAACAAGCAGTAAAAGTGGAGGTGGACAAACTGTTGTCCGGCCGGTTCATTCAAGAGGTCAGCTATCCCGAGTGGCTGGCTAACGTCGTGATGGTGAAGAAGGCCAGTGGGAGCTGGAGGATCTGCATAGACTTCACTAACCTCAACAGGGTATGCCCCAAAGATCCTTTCCCCCTCCCGAGCATCGCACTCTGATCGACGCAACGTCGGTCATGAGTTACTCACCTTTATGGGTGCCTTTTCAGGCTATAATCAAATCCAGATGTTCCCTCCGGACATTGCCAAAACGTCCTTCATTACCGACCAGGGTCTCTACTGTTATCAGGTCATGCCCTTCAGGATTAAGAACGCCGAAGCTACCTACCAGAGACTTGTCAACCAATTTTTCAATGATCAAATCTATCGTAACATGGAGGTATACGTCGATGACATGCTCGTCAAAAGCCAACGAGGGCAGGACCATGTCACCGACCTCGAGGAAGCCTTTGCGTACTTCGGTCCCACAACATGAGGCTCAATCCTGCCAAGTGCACCTTCGACGTCTCCTCAGGAAAATTTCTCGGGTTTATCATTAGCCAGCTCGGCATAGAGGCAAATCCCGAGAAGGTCCAGGCCATAATTGACATGGCCCCTCCCAGAAACATTACGGAGGTTCAATGGCTCACGGTGTAACACCCCGAATTCCAAAATACAACTGAATTCGAAGTTCCACATGATCTTTACACTTCTTTCGTACAACTTTACAAGGAAATAAAAACATTTCTTACATCAGAGTTACATTACACCTTTACATTATTACAGCGGAAGCAATTATACAGTAATTACAATTTGAATCAATCCTTGAGCAGCATGTAAACTTCAATTTGTCAAGCATCTTTACCCTGCGTGTAAAACTGTGGGCGCGTCAGTTCATTCAACTGACGAAATATTATATACGGCCATCCTCTCTATGCCAGAAACAGTATAACGATTCTCAATACTTAGCAAACCACAAACTTGTTCACAACCAAAGCTAAAGGGACAATCCTATTGATGTCGTATTGTGAATGTACAATTAGTCCTTAATAAAATTATTTGTATTACATGACACTAATGCGTACTTGTTCAGAGTCTATGCAGCCCATACTACGTAGGTCCGAGGGCAAGCTCTTAACCGTTCTTCATCTTGTACGGTTCAATCCCTCGTCATGACTTAATCTACTACTGTAACTTCGGTAAGTATCCTAGATGTTTTATGACTTACGAACTCATGTCTAGGCGCCCTGGAGGGAATCCCAACGCACTGACACATGACTCATCATGCAGGCATCCTGTGGTGATTGAGCTCCTACCATAAACATGACACCACCTGCAGTCGTCAAATACCCCATGAGCGTCGCCACCAGGACGGTACTCTGGAGCAGTATCCATGCCCTATAATGAGGCATCATGGGACATCCTGTGAATACTCTCACGCCGCCAATCCAATGGCCCTCATACTCAATGTTTTTCTCTTACTTTCATCACATCTCCACTATGTATCTAATCCTTAGTTCAGTTGAATCATGAACAAAATTAATCCCTTAGGGTTAGCACTCCCACTATATCGGTCTTATTAATTTATTTCACATGACCCAAACCTTGGTCTTTTCATCTCAAATATCATTTCCACAATTCTTTTATTACCGGTATAAGGCTTAGCTACACCCTAGTTCTCAATTTCAACTCATAATTACAACATCGAGCTTTTCATACACATAAAGTCTTTTCATGATTAATCACAATTCACATTTCATAAGCATAGTATTCATGTATCCACATCTTTCATAACTCATCACATTCGATATTTCAATTCCATACACAATTTATAGCGAAAAATAAGATTCAACTAGTAGTATTCAACAGTTACTTTATTCCACGAATCTTTTATTCTCATTTCAATCCGTACTAAAATCACGATTTACAAGTTCTATTAATCACACAAATCAAGGATTTCAAAATTCCTCATTACTAATTCTCATTTTAAAACTAAAAAAAATTAACTCATTTATTTTTCCTTTATTTCAAAAGACAATTCAATTTTTTAAAAAAGAAGTCCTTTCTTGCAAATAGTCTCAATTTCTCAATTATAATTTATCAAAAGTTACACAAGTTTTTCTCATTAAGTCCAAATAATTTTAGTAATTTTTCCCCCTATTTTCCTTGAATTTTAATCTATTTTAAAATTCAAAATAATATTAATTTTTCAAAAAAAAAACATTTTTTAAACCCATAACCCCATCCGGATTCGAACCCACAACCAGCGGCCCAAACAACAGCGCCCAAGACCTTTGCGCCAAGTCACCGAAGCGATATGAGAGGGGTTATTATCCCTATTTATCAACTTTCAGTATTTCGGATTTTAACCAAAAAAATAAAAACGAAAAGCTCCATTCTCAGTATCGAACCCGAGACCAATGACTAGGCCCCCGCTACTGTAGCGACTGGAACTCTTCCGACCAATTGGTCTAAGTGACCATATCGTTTTGAAAGGGATTTAATTAGGTTTGAATTAGCTCTCTGTTTATATCTATATTTCATGAATTCTCACAACAATTTGTTTCTTTTTCCTCTCTTTTGAAAGCAAATTTTTCCAGAATTTATTATACATAAATCCTTAGTAAACTAATAATTTTGTAAATATTATTTAGTTTATAAAACAAGTATTTTAATCCTAATTTGTATTCCATGTCCATAATTTCGACATTGAGAACAATAGCACATTTATTCAAAATTTAGAGTTAGGCTTCCACAAATCACTATATTTTTTTTGTTCTCTTTCTTATTGACATCCTACCATATTTTTAGAACACAAAAATCTCATCTTTCTATAAAATAAAAATCTATTTTTTGTCAACTAATTACACATGATGCATTCAATCAATTGTTTGCAAATACAATCTTTTTTTTTCTTTATTATTATTTACCATAGCATTCATGTAGCCCAAGAACATGGAGATTTCCAACATATTAGTTAACAATTATTCATTAGCAATCAATCCATCGACTATTCTCTAAATTTCCACTCTACTTTTCAATTAAACAAGCATGGTTCCCATTTCTCACTAGTTGATTCATATAATTTCATTAAAATCATATCTTGCTTGATGTCTACTTCTAGGAGTACGAGAAACATCCACTTTCATTCATAATTAATTAATCTAGCAACCATTTTAACACACATCTACTAGATTATCAATTCCTCTCTAATTAGGCAAACATGAATTTAATTTCAACTAGTTGCTCTTTAATAATTGCTCAATTCATTCCTAGCATAATTTCTAATTTAGAAGCATGAGAAACACTCACCTCTTTGGAGAAAAACGAAATAAAAGCTCCTAATTTAAAATATTTCTGACATCAAATGAAAGTAGTAGAAGATACAATAGTCTAACTCCTACGGTTCCTCTTGGCTTCATAAAGCTCTCCCCGCAGTTCCTCCACTTCTTCCTTCAGTACATCGGTCATGTTTTTTCTCTTCTCGAATTTCCAAACACGATGACTGAGAACTGCAATATCATCCTTGTGCTTTGCCAACTGAGTATCCAGTAGTCCGACTTCTCCCTTAGAGACTCTACCTGCCTCTGAAGAGACACAATGAGATTACTCGGAACCGGTTTTTCTTCGTCAGAAGAATCATCAGATGAATCCGGAGGTGGAGTGATATTTCGGGATTCAGGCCATTCCTCTTCCACTTCTTCGGGATCCTCCTCGTCTGAATCAGCTTGCCCGGGGTAGTAATCTTTCTCAATGCTGTGCCAATTGTCATCTCCAGCAGGGTCGAAGTGGTTCGCCATCTTAAAGATAGAGAAGAAGAAGCATAAATCATAGAGCAACACAAATGTAAGTGACTTACATTTAAATCTCTAGACTCAACACACACTCTAATGTCCACTTCTAGGGTGTCGTTCCTTATAAACTTGAACAACTTGAAAGCGTAGCTCTGATACCACTCTGTAACACCCCGAATTCCAAAATACAACTGAATTCGAAGTTCCACAGGATCTTTACACTTCTTTCGTACAACTTTACAAGGAAATAAAAACATTTCTTACATCAGAGTTACATTACACCTTTACATTATTACAGCGGAAGCAATTATACAGTAATTACAATTTGAATCAATCCTTGAGCAGCATGTAAACTTCAATTTGTCAAGCATCTTTACTCTGCGTGTAAAACTGTGGGCGTGTCAGTTCATTCAACTGACGAAATATTATACACGACCATCCTCTCTATGCCAGAAACAGTATAACGATTCTCAATACTTAGCAAACCACAAACTTGTTCACAACCAAAGCTAAAGGGACAATCCTATTGATGTCATATTGTGAATGTACAATTAGTCCTTAATAAAATTATTTGTATTACATGACACTAATGCGTACTTGTTCAGAGTCTATGCAGCCCATACTACGTAGGTCCGAGGGCAAGCCCTTAACCGTTCTTCATCTTGTACGGTTCAATCCCTCGTCATGACTTAATCTACTACTGTAACTACGGTAAGTATCTTAGATGTTTTATGACTTACGAACTCATGTCTAGGCGCCCTGGAGGGAATCCCAATGCACTGACACATGACTCATCATGCAGGCATCCTGTGGTGATTGAGCTCCTACCATAAACATGACACCACCCGCAGTCGTCAAACACCCCATAAGCGTCGCCACCGGGACGGTACTCTGGAGCAGTATCCACGCCCTATAATGAGGCATCATGGGACATCCTATGAATACTCTCACACCGCCAATCCAATGGCCCTCATACTCAATATTTTTCTCTTACTTTCATCACATCTCCACTATGTATCTAATCCTTAGTTCAGTTGAATCATGAACAAAATCAATCCCTTAGGGTTAGCACTTCCACTATACCGGTCTTATTCATTTATTTCACATGACCCAAACCTTGGTCTTTTCATCTCAAATATCATTTTCACAATTCTTTTATTGCCGGTATAAGGCTTAGCTACACCCTAGTTCTCAATTTCAACTCATAATTACAACATCGAGCTTTTCATACTCATAAAATCTTTTCATGATTAATCATAATTCACATTTCATAAGCATAGTATTCATGTATCCACATCTTTCATAACTCATCACATTCGATATTTCAATTCCATACACAATTTATAAGAAAAATAATAAGTTTCAACTAGTAGTATTCAACAGTTCATTTATTCCACGAATCTCTTATCCTCATTTCAATCCGTACTAAAATCACAATTTATAAGTTCTATTAATCACACAAATCAAGGATTTCAAAATTCCTCATTACTAATTCTCATTTTAAAACTCTAAAAAAATTAACTCATTTATTTTTCCTTTATTTCAAAAGACAATTCAATTTTTTTTAAAAAAGAAGTCCTTTCTTGCAAATAGTGTCAATTTCTCAATTATGCTTTATCAAAAGTTACACAAGTTTTTCTCATAAAGTCCAAATAATTTCAGTAATTTTTCCCCAATTTTTCTTGAATTTTAATCTATTTTAAAACTCAAAATAATATTAAATTTCCAAAAAAAAACATTTTTTAAACCCAAAACCCCATCCGGATTCGAACCCATAACCAGCGGCCCAAACAACAGCGCCCAAGACCACTGCGCTAAGTCACTGAAGCGATATAGAGGGGTTTTTATCCCTATGTATCAACTTTCAGTATTTCGGATTTTAACCAAAAAAATAAAAACGAAAAGCTCCATTCTCAGTATCGAACCCGAGACCAATGACTAAGCCCCTGCTACTGTAGCGATTGGAACTCTTCCGACCAATTGGTCTAAGTGACCATATCGTTTTGAAAGGGATTTAATTAGGTTTGAATTAGCTCTATGTTTATATCTATATTTCATGAATTCTCACAACAATTTGTTTCTTTTTCCTCTCTTTTGAAAGCAAATTTTTCCAGAATTTATTACACATAAATCCTCAGCAAACCAATAATTTTATAGATATTATTTACATTATAAAACAAGTATTTTAATCCTAATTTGTGTTCCATGTTCATAATTTCGACATTGAGAACAATAGCACATTTCTTCAAAATTTAGAGTTAGGCTTCCACAAATCACTACATTTTTTTGTTCACTTTCTTATTGACATCCTACCATATTTTTAGAACACAAAAATCTCATCTTTCTACAAAATAAAAATCTATTTTTTGTCAACTAATTACGCATGATGCATTCAATCAATTGTTTGCAAATACAATCTTTTTTTTTCTTTATTATTATTTACCATAGCATTCATGTAGCACAACAACATGGAGATTTCTAACACATTAATTAACAATTATTCATTAGCAATCAATCCATCCACTATTCTCTAAATTACCACTCTACTTTTCAATTAAACAAGCATGGTTCCCATTTCTCACTAGTTGATTCATATAATTTCATTAAAATCATACCTAGCATGATGTCTACTTCTAGGAGTACGAGAAACATCCACTTTCATTCGTAATTAATTAATCTAGCAACCATTTTAACACACATCTACTAGATTATCAATTCCTCTCTAATTAGGCAAACATGAATTTAACCAAAAAAATAAAAACGAAAAGCTCCATTCTCAGTATCGAACCCGAGACCAATGACTAGGCCCCTGCTACTGTAGCGATTGGAACTTTTCCGACCAATTGGTCTAAGTGACCATATCGTTTTGAAAGGGATTTAATTAGGTTTGAATTAGCTCTCTGTTTATATCTATATTTCATGAATTCTCACAATAATTTGTTTCCTTTTCCTCTCTTTTGAAAGCAAATTTTTCCTGAATTTATTATACATAAATCCTCAGTAAACCAGTAATTTTATAGATGTTATTTACTTTATAAAACAAGTGTTTTAATCCTAATTTGTGTTCCATGTTTATAATTTCGACATTGAGAACAATAGCACATTTCTTCAAAATTTAGAGTTAGGATTCCACAAATCACTACATTTTTTGTTCTCTTTTTTATTGACATCCTACCATATTTTTAGAACACAAAAATCTCATCTTTCTATAAAATAAAAATCTATTTTTTGTCAACTAATTACGCATGATTCATTCAATCAATTGTTTGCAAATACAATCTTTTTTTTTCTTTATTATTATTTACCATAGCATTCATGTAGCACAACAACATGGAGAATTCTAACATATTAATTAACAATTATTCATTAGCAATCAATCCATCAACTATTCTCTAAATTACCACTCTACTTTTCAATTAAACAAGCATGGTTCCCATTTCTCACTAGTTGATTCATATAATTTCATTAAAATCATACCTAGCATGATGTCTACTTCGAGGAGTACGAGAAACATCCACTTTCATTCATAATTAATTAATCTAGCAACCATTTTAACACACATCTACTAGATTATCAATTCCTCTCTAATTAGGCAAACATGAATTTAATTTCAACTAGTTGCTCTTTAATAATTGCTCAATTTATTCCTAGCATGATTTCTAATTTAGAAGCATGAGAAACACCCACCTCTTTGGAGAAAAACGAAATAAAAGCTCCTAGAGTTTCCTAGAATGCAAGAGAGTAGCCTTCTCCTCCTAGATTGTGTTGCGAAAGCTCTCCTTCTTGTTCCTTGGTGCAAACCCGATGCTCTCCTTGTGCTTGATAATGGGCCGGCCTCCTTGCTTGGGACACACAATTCTCACACTCACTCTTATACTCCCTAATGTATTTCTCTCCTATATAATTTCTTCCTTTCAATTAATTTTTTTTGTAGTATGCATGAAGGTAGGGGATATTTATACTAGTTCTAGGATGGATTGGAGCGCTAGGATTTCATTAGATGGTTGGAGATGGATGGCTAGGATAGGATGGAAAGTTGTAGCAACTACCCATAAACAAATAACCACCCATGCACACACACCCACTCTCCCATCTCTCTTTATGCATAACCCGGCCTCCAATGTGTGCAAAGCACACTACGTGCATGCACGTGCCCTTCTTGTACCTCCTATTTGAAATTTGTATAAATTTAATTAATCAATTGTTCACCATTTGTGCTTACATGACAAGTTGTGACAATTTAAATGATTAATTAAGTTTGTGGGCTTTACAAATAGTGGGCTTAGGTTTATGGGCTAAATAATAAAATATTTAATTATTAAAGTGGGCTCAAAATAACAAAACAATGTTTTAGGCTTTACAAAATAGGCTTTTTTAGAAAAATAAAGGAAAAGAAAGAAATAATTGTTCATACTACAAAGAATGAAATTTTTATAAAAAAATAAATATATATATGAAATTTTGCACGTGCACAACACGTGAAAATAAACATTTTTATTAAAATGAAAGTTTAGGGTATTACACACGGGAAGACTGGCGGCCATAGGCCACTTCCTCTCCAAGTCTGGAAAGTAGTCCCTCCCCTTCTTCAAGGCTCTGCAGGGAGTGAAAGGCTTCGAATGGGGTGACCCCCAACAACAGGCGTTCGACCAGTTAAAGTCCTTCCTCACCAACCCCCCACTTTCGAGCAAAACCGAACCGAGCGAACCCCTCTTTCTATACCTCTCAGCCTTGAAAAACGCACTCAGTTCCATGCTCGTCTGGAAAGAAAACAGAATTCAAAAGCCTCTCTACTATGTGAGAAAAGTCCTCCTCTCGACTGAGACCCGATACGCAAAGATGGAGAAGGTTACCTATGCCCTGGTCATGGTAGCACGAAAGCTCCACCCTTATTTCCAGGCCCACTCGATCCAGGTCCTTACGGACCGGCCTCTCAAGGTCGTCCTCCACAAGCCTGAGAGTTCTAGCTGCTTAGTCAAGTGGTCAATCTAGCTAAGCCAGTACGACACCAGCTACTAGCCTAGGAAGTCATTAGGGCACAAGCCCTCGCCGAATTCATCACGGATTGTACTATCTCCGAGCCGTTCGACATTCAAGAGGCAGATATGGTTTAGGGAAGTTTATATCGACGGCTCGTCTTGCGAGGTGGGAAGCGGCGTGGGCGTCATCCTCAAAGGTCCCAACAACTTCATTCTCCAGTATTGTCTTCGCCTGAACTTCCTAGCCTCTAACAACAAGGTTGAATATGAGGCTATGATCGCAGGGCTCACCCTAGCACACAAGGATGGGGCCAGGCAAATCAGGGCCTTTAGCAACTCCCAGCTCATGGTCAACCAGATCACCGGGAAGTATGATGCTCGTGATGCTCGGATGATCAAATACTTGGCGGTAGTCCAGCAGCTCGTGACATCCTTCGATTTCTCCTCGGTGGAACAGATCCCTAGGGAGAAAAATGCCCAGGTTGATTCCTTGTTGAAACTCGCCTCATCATCCTTCGAAGGCCTCAACCACACCGTCCTAATCGAAGTCCTCCTCAATCCCAACATCGACCTCCCCAAAGTCTTCTGCCTCACCACCGAACCTCAACCACACAACTGGATGACTCCCATTCGGAAGTTCCTGGCGGAGGGTGAGCTTCCTCAAGATCGGGCCGAGGCGAAGAAGGACTAGGGTCCGTTCAGAAAGGTTCATCATAATCAACGAAACACTCTTCAAGCGCTCGTACACAACAACGGACGACAGACCCTACCTTCGCTGCCTGGCCCCCGATGAGGCCAAGTACGCTCTGAAGGAACTGCATGAAGGAATCAGGGGGTGTCACATGGGGAGCATGTCGCTCACCACAAAAGCCCTAAACCACGGGTACTACTGACCGACCATGTTACAAGATGCCCAAGACCTCGTTAAAAGGTGCGGCCCTTGCCAAATATTCTCCTCGATGAAAAGGCTTCCACAAGCCAACCTCCGCTTCCTGGCCAGTCCGACCCCCTTTGCTATGTGGGGAATGGACTTGGTCAGCTCTTTTCCATAAGCGACAGGCCAAAGGAAGTTCCTAGTGGTGGCTATTGACTACTTCACCAAATGGATTGAGGCAGAGCCCCTGGCCACAATCACAGAACACAAAACTCAACAATTTTTCTAAAAGCACTAGATCTGTCAGTTCAGGATCCCGCAGGTACTCATCACAGACAATGGGACCCAATTTGTAGGTAAGAACTTTCGGAAGTTCTGCGAAGACATCGGTGTCCAGCGGTGCTTTTCATTAATATGTCATCCTCAGTCAAACGGCCAGGCCAAAAATGCGAACCGTCAAATCCTTGACGGCCTCAAGAAGCGGTTGGATAATTCATCCAAGGGTCTGTGGGTCGATGAGTTACCGAGTGTACTCTGGGCACACCGGACAATGAAGAGAATCCCCACAGGCGAGTCACCATTCAACCTAACCTACGGCAGAGCAGCGGTTAACCCCTTGGAGATCGGGCTCCCTTCGTCCAGGATCATGGCCTTCAACGAGGAGAATAACTCAACAGACCTCAGAGCCAACTTGGATTTAATCGATGGGATCAGGAAAAAATCTGCCGTCAGAAGAAGCATATACCAACAACGGATCGAGAGGTTTTATAACAAGAAGGTCCGCCCCACCGACATCAAGCTAGGTGACCTCGTGCTCAGAAAGCTTGCGGTATCCGACCCCAATAGAAAGAGAAAGTTGGCCCCTAACTGGGAGGGCCCATATAAGGTCTCTGAAGTGGTACGTCCCGGCACGTACCGACTCACAGACTAAGGGGGCAGGATAGTGAAGAGGCTCTGGAATGCGGAACACCTCATCAAATTCCTTGAATGGGAGGACTAGACTCCTCTTGGAACTGAGCTTATGTAACCGACCCCCAGTAATCGGCACTACGTGCCTCTTTTTTTTTGTTGTAAATAATAAAGTGTAAACCTTGGCATTTCTTTATTATTTTTATTTTTGTGCAACTTTCCGTGCACTCGCCACACCCTAGCTTTTCAACAAGCATGGGGGCTCGACATTCAGCATTGACCTCGAGTAAAGCCCTAGCTTTCTCAAGCTGTATGGGCTAGGTGCTCGGTAATGACCTCGAGCCACACCCTAACTTTCTCACAAGCTTGAGGCTCGACATTCGACAATGACCTCGAGACGCAGCCTAGCTTTCTCACAAGCATGGGGGCTCGACATTCGGCATTGACCTCGAGCAACGCCCTAGCTTTCTCAAGCTGAAATGGGCTAGGAACTCGGCAATGACCTCGAGCCACACCCTAGCTTTCTTATAGGTTGAAGGAACAGAAAAATCAAATTTTATTCATCATAATGCCTTGAATGGCCACAGTACAATAGAGACTATTACAAAGGTTCTTTTTACCCCAACCTAAGTGTTTCTCATGGAGCTTTTTTGGCTAACACGGACCATCTCGAGCCCCACCGAGCGGATCCGTCCTCCAGTGAGCTCGTCCGGCACCACCGACATTGCCAGTGTAGACGTTCTGGCAACGGAGCTTTGCGCATCAGCCAACCTCGCCATTTCTAGATACTGGGTCGGTGAGGAACCCAAGACAGAGGGGTTGCCTCCCTCAAAAGGGCCGAACCAGGATCCATCTGTGCCGAGCATGACTTTCAACCTCTGAATCTCCAGCTCTTTCTCCACCACAACCTCACGGAAACGGACTCAGAGTCCGGTCACCTAGTGGAGGCATCAGACATCGACCAGTTCATCTTGGCACTCCCCCAGTCCCGATCGGCTATAGCCTTCTTCAGACACGCTGCCTCTAAACTGAGCTCCTTGGACTTGTTCATGAAATAGCATACCGCGGCTTCCCGATCATGGGCTTGTTTGTGATAGAGAATCAAGACACTCTCCTTTGACTCTAGCCTGTTCCAAAGTTGCTGGACCTCGGCAGAACTGAGGTCGGCTCCTAGGGTCTGGTCTATCTGACAAAATGGAGAGGAAAAAAGATTTCACTCCAAGCTTTCAAAAAAGGCAAGTCATAACAGGTTGGCCAAAAACACATGATTATATTAATCCAAAAAAAAAATAGTTACAAAAAAGCGGTGGCCAGTCCGCGCTCGGCAAATGCAAAAAGAAAAAGAAGAAAATATAAAAACTACATCTTAGGGGGGATCTGCACCTCTTCGTCGGCTGTCTCCCCTCTGCCTCTCTCTCTCTATGCTCGGATCTCTCGGTGCCTCATCATCCTCACCTTCGGGGGTCAGTGGAAGCATGGGTGCCTGCCATCCATAATGGAGGTGGTCGATTTTCGCTTGAGGGTAAAGGAGCAAAAATTGCTCCTTCGCCCGATCATACACCTCATCTTAGGTGTTTATCAGCTCCTCTCCTTCCGTGGCCTGCAGCTCCTTGTACTCCGTAGCCGCCTTGCCTTGAACCTCTGCCAAAGCATGAAGATGCTGGTCCTGTTGGGAGGCGAGGTCGGCTTGAAGGGCCTGTGCCGCCTCCTGAGCTGCCGTCAGCTCGAGCTTTAGGTCCTTCACTTCACGCAGGTACCTGTCGGCATTCCACTTCTCGAACTTGAGTTCGTTATCGAAGCACCTCTTCAACTGTGCCTCGGCCATTGATGCCTGATTGGAGAGAGATACAAAAATCAGAAAACAACGCCCAATACAAAGAAGCTAAAATAGGCAAACCAACATTTACCACCACGTGGACTTGAGCCCACTTCATGTAGCACGTCTTGACCGTCTCAGTCGCCAAGATGGATCGGTTGTGCGCCATGGCAAGGTTATCTACAACCTCGACCGAGATTGGGCCCTCTGCCAGTGAGTCGCCCTCCTTCACTCACCAGTCTGGGGTGAAAGGCTTTAGCCCCCACTTGCCCACCATCTCCTGGGCATCGGGTCACAAGGAGGGGGTCCTTGCCTCTAAGACCTCCTCAACCTTGTGGCTGTTGGAGCTCGGCACCGACTGTGGTGGTTCCCTGACTGAGAGGGCCTTCGCCCTCTTATGGGGCTGCTCTGAAGGGCCTTTAGAGCTCCCATTGGCGGACCCGCCTTCGGCGCCGCCTTCTCGGCCCTCTTCTTTTAGGCCAAATCCTTCAGGGCCTTCCGTGTGTCGAGCATTGCCTGGTCCATCGCTGCAAGAAAAAAAAGAGGGAATGTTAACGCGAAGGCAGAAAGTTGAACAAAAATGAAACGAAAACATACAAGGGTCGACTGGGCTCAGTCCGTTCTGGGCTAAGTGCGATTCTGTCACATTCGGCCAACCGATGTTGTGTCCCTTAACAATTCTATCAACATTAGCCCACTCTGCCTCAGTCAAGTCCCTCCCCTTGATGGAATCTGAATGCCCGTGCACCACTTTCTTGTCGGGGAAAGGCGATATGTAGTAAATGCCCTCCTGATCTCCGAGCGAGCTCACCCCTAAGACGGCCCGGAAATACTTCAGCTTTAGAGGCACCTTCTTCTCTTCACACTTCAGAAAGAAGCAGACTAACTGCTTCCATGAGTTGGGGCCGTAATGCATCGAACAGAGCTCCCCCACCTCAGCACCCTCTTGATGAACGGGTGCAACAGACTTAGCCCTGAGACGAAGGCATCCACAGGAAACATACAGAAGCCGGGGGCTAACTCGGTGGTAGGGCGAAGACTAGGGCTCGGGATCATCAGCTCGTACTCCCGCCCATTGAAGTAGCTGACCCTTATCACGGGCAGATAGTCGGCCTTCAGGACACACTGAACCTTGTCCATCTATATTTGGTTTCGGCTCGGCAAAGATACCTCCACGCCAAATTGAACCAAGTTCTCGACGTCTTCAGGATACATCCTGATCGACTGGGGGTTCTTGTAGTATGGGACATCGAGCCTGTGTGCTGGCTTGAACTCGTCTGGTGTCCTCGGACTTTTCGATAGGCACCACTTCCTCTTCTTTTTCCAAATTTGAGGAGCCTTTGGAGGAGATGGTGTTGCAAAAGGTGGGAGAGGGGGGAGAGCCTCTCCTTCCTCACTACCTTCCTCATCCGCCTCTCCTTCGACCCCTTCCTCACTACCTTCCTGATCCACCACTCTTTCCTCCACCTCCTTACCTAATACCTCGACCTCGGCGGTAGAAGTGCTGGACTCTACCACGTGTGGCTTGCGGCTTTGGAGCGGCACCACATCCAAAACTGGTCATCTAGATCCCAGGACGTGGAGTCCGACTGAAGAGCCACCTCATCTCAGGCGGAGGCACTCGCTTCAGAACCGGACTGAGAGCGCGACATAACATAAAAGTACTAACCTGAATTTCTTGAACAGAGAGATCAATGGAAAAGTCATCGCCGGTGGGTAGAGAGAGAAGCTCTTGTTTTTAGAAAGAGAAAGTAAAGTGAAGAAATGGAGAGGGGGTGGAGGATTTATAGAGTGACTAATGATGCCTTGAATTCCACGTTGGAATCCTGACCATTCAATCTTGATCATCAAGATCTAATGGCTGATGAGATTGTGACGCCTCGAATTCTATGTTGGAATCCTGATCGATTCAATCTTGATCATCAAAATCTAACGGCTGATAAGATTTTGATGCCTCGAATTCCACCCCCACAACGTCAGCATCACATGCAACGCTCTAGCTTTCACACAAGCTACATGGGCTCGACGCTCGATAGTGACCTCGAGCCACGACCTAGCTTTCACACAAGAAGGGAGGGTCAACGCTCGGCCGTGACCTCAAGCCATGCCCTAGCTTTCTCACAAGCTATCTGGGTGTGATGCTCGGCAGTGACCTCGAGCCACGCCCTAGCTTTCACACAAGTAGGACGGCTCGATGCTCGGCAGTGACCTCGAGCTATACCCTAGCTTCCTCATAAGTAGGGGGCTCGACGCTCGGCATTGAACTCGAGCCACACCTATATGGGCTCAACGCTCGGTAGTGACCTCGAGCCACACCCTAGCTTTCACACAAGCAGGGGGGCTCGACGCTCGGCAGTTGCCTCGAGCCACGCCCTAGCTTTCATACAAGAAGAAGGGTCGACGCTCGGCCATGACCTTGAGCCAGGCCCTAGATTTCTCACAAGCTATATGGGCTCGATGCTCGGTTGTGACCTCGAGCCATGTCCCTAGCATTCACACAAATAGGGGGGACTTGATGCTCGGCAGTGACCTCGAACCACACCCTAACTTTCTCACAGGCAGGGGGGCTCGACGCTCGGCAGTGACCTCGAACCACACCCTAGCTTACTCACAAGCAGGGGGCTCGACACTCGGCAGTGACCTCGAGCCACACCCTAACTTTCACACAAGCAGGGGGACTCGACGCTCGGCATTGACCTCGAGCCATGCCCTAGCTTTCTCACATGCAGGGGGCCTCGATTCTAGTCATTGACCTTGAGCTATGCCCTAGCTTTCTCACATGCAGGGGGCCTCGATTCTAGTCATTGACCTCGAGCCATGCCCTAGCTTTCTCACAAGCTGTATGGACTTGATGCTCGGCAGTGACCTCGAGCCACACCCTAGCTTTCATACAAGCAGGGGGGCTTGATGCTCGACAGTGACCTCGAGCTACACCTTAGCTTCCTCATAAGCAGGGGGGCTCGACGCTCGGCATTGACCTCGAGCCACATCCTAGATTTCTCAAGCTATATGGGCTTAATGCTCGGTAGTGACCTCGAGCCACACCCTAGCTTTCACACAAGCAGGGGGGCTCGACGCTCAGCAGTGGCCTCGAGCCATGCCCTAGCTTTCATACAAGAAGGGGGGTCAATGCTCGGCCGTGACCTCGAGCCACGCTCTAGCTTTCTCACATGCTATATGGGCTCGACACTCGACAGTGACCTCGAGCCACGCCCTAGCATTCACACAAATAGGGGGGCTTGACCCTCGGTAGTAACCTCGAACCACACCCTAGCCTTCTTACAAGCCAGGGGGCTCGACGCTCGGCAGTGACCTCGAACCACAACCTAGCTTCCTCACAAGCAGGGGGGCTCGACGCTCGGCATTAACCTCGAGCCACACCCTAACTTCCTCACAAGAAGGGGGGCTCGATGCTAGGCATTGACCTTGAGCCACGCCCTAGCTTTCTCACAAGCAGGGGGGCTCGATGCTCGTCATTGACCTCGAGCCACAACCTAGCTCTCACAAAAGCAGGGGGCTCGATGCTCGGCATTGACCTCGAGCCATGCCCTAGCTTTCTCACAAGCTATACGGGCTCGACGCTCGGCAGTGACCTTGAGCCACTCCCTAGCTGTCTCACGAGTAGGGGGGTCGACGCTCGGCATTGGCTCGATGCTCGACAAACAAGCATGGGGGCTTGACTATTGACGCTTGACCCTAGAATGCCCGTCATGATCTCCAAGATAATTCTTAGCTCTGTCACAAGACAGGGCTCGATGCTCGACGCTCGGCCCCTGACCCTTGGTACTTAACTCTCGGTGTCCCTTTTTTCTCTAGGGGACCCCTTCGTCCTAGCCCACTTACCTCTCCAAAAAACCACAAATAATATTCGCCAAACATACCGCTCCACTCTTCTTGCAGAGACAAACTACTCCTCCACGGCTGGCTTACACAGCCCTCCAAAAGTGGGGGGCTCCTGATATGGTGTAGATGACGTGGCCCCATCAGGGCCATTAGATCCCCTCAAATTCTGCTCCTCATGATCATTAGGTTAACTGAAGTCCAACGGGCTTCTGCTAACTCAGGCCCATAGGCAAACGGGTCCGACCCGGCCCGTTGGAGTCCTAGACCTGTTTACCCCTGCCTATAAATACTAGACCCCCCTCCTTGCCTAGAATAATAAACTTTTCCCCACCTGAACCCTATATATTCTTGCTTTCTCGGTGACTGACTAGATCATCGGAGGGCCTATCTTCGGGACTTCTCGTGGTGTTTCTAGGCAGTGTGCAGGTACGAAAGACCGATTCGAGCCTCAAAGATCCGAGTAGATCACCTAGGACTCTACCTCTCTCCTGCTACTCCTGAGCTGGTCCTACAACCGAGGATCGAATCAATGCTAATACCACATCTTCTGCTACACAAATTACAAGAACTCACACCTGTTCCCCCCATACCCCCAAAACAAACAGCATCAGTGCAATACTTTGGAGCCATGGACGAAGAACTTCTGATGTAAACTTAATCCTAAGTAGAGAATTTTTCAAAAATATCAAAGATTAAGTTCACCAACACGTAGTGCCGATTAAGTTAGAAATTAAAACTAATAATTGGTTTGATGGATTTTCAAGAGATGAACAAAGTTTAACAAACCCAATTAAAGATTCAAACCTAACAATCAACAAATATACTTAAGTATTATTGGCAAGTAAGATATTTAATAATGATTCGTACGCTAATTGGCAAGTAGAAGCACACAACTCAATATTTGTGGACGAATGATAATTCAGATAATATTATAGAGACGATAGACAGTGCCACAAATAATGGAGAATGGAAAGAAATTACCGGAGTTCGATGACAGTGTCGCTACCACGGATGGAGTGGAAGAAGATGCCATCGTCAATGTCCAGGATGTTGTACTCCCTCAAAGCTCCTTTCCTTGATGTGAGAATTAGGGTTTCGGATTTGAAGAGGATTTGGAGATTAGGGTTTCGAATTTGAAGTGGATTTGGGGAATTAAGGCTTAGGGGAGGTTTAGGTGGTGATGGAGAGTTGGTAGGGGTGGTCAGAGGTGTGCTTACAGGCGGCAAGGTGGTCGGCGAAGGGAGATGGATGAGCGGTGTAGTCCAGGGGTGTTGGGAGCAAGAAGGGAGAGGCAGGGGTGCTCGGTGATGAGAGAGAGGGGGTGTAGGTGCGGGTGCAGGTACAGGGTGAAGGAAGAGAGAGGGTGGTGATGGGTTGTGGGTTTCGGGAAGGGAAAGAGGGTAGAAAGAAGAAGAAGCAGGTGAGAGAAAAGAAGATGGCGGCTGTTGAGGGGTGGGGGTGTGGGGGGGGGGGGGTTGTAATTTAGAGTTTCTTACAAACCCTAATAATCTCTTATGGTCTCACACACACAAGAGATTAATGAAGAGCAAAAACTCAACACACAATATATTTTTTTTACAATCAAAAGCATTGATTTTTTATTAGACTAAAGGCTTATATGTAGCCTCAAAACAAACCCCAACACAAATATCCAAAATGCAAAAAATAAAGGGTGCAATTAGCAAAAGTATTACATATGCCAAAACAACTAAAGTGCTTAAATGAAAAATAACTAGGCTAATCAAATAACCATCCTAGACGATGCCTGCACTGATAGAAGTGCCCAAATCATTTCGAACTGATGTCCTCATCATTCTCTCCGGGTGGGAGAGAGCTCGACCTAGTCGAGTCAAAACCTGTGCGCCTGTCATAGTACTTCAAAAGGTCTGGATCCAGCACTGGAGCTCCTCATGATCAATCCAAGTGTCCTTCGACTCCGTCTTGTTCTTCCATCTCACCAAATACCCATGAATATCAATATTTCTAGTAGAGATTATCTGATCATCTAAAATATTATCCAATTTTTCTGTCGGTGGATAAGTAGTGTCAAGTAAAGGGGAAAATGTGGAAATCTCACCAGTAGGCTGTAAGGTAGGCTCATCTATAAGAGAATTTGTAAGGTAAATTATGAGCCTTCATAGGGTACTAGATCCTTAATATTGAAAGTCTTACTTATGACCTTCAGAAAGGTCAATGACATACGCATTGTCATTGATTTTATGCAAAATTTTAAATAGGCATACAGCACGTGCATTCAATTTCTTAACAGACCTAGCTTGGAACCGTTCCGGATGAATCTGAACCATCACCTCATCACCAACATCAAAAGTTTTAAATTTTCTTCTAGTATCTGCCATTAACTTGTAGTTAAAATTTTTCTCATTAATTTTCTTAGAAATTTTTCTATGCAAGTTATGCATGCGGGATGTAAATGTGGATGTAGACTTGAGACTATGATGTTCTAACATGGGAAAAAGATCTATGGGCTGCCTAAGACGATAACCATGCACAACTTCATGTGGATTCATGCCAGTGGTTCTATTCTTTGATGTGTTGTAGGCAAAATTCAGCAACAATTAATTTTAAGTCCCAAGTTCCTATGTTTTCTCCCACAAGAGTACGTAAGAGATTCTCAAGACTTCAAATGACAACCTCGGTCTGTCCATCATTCTGTGGATGGAAGGCGGAAGAGAATTTCAATTTCGTTCCCATATTGTGCCATATGGTCTTCCAAAAGTAACTCGTGAATTTCACATCCTTATTAGACACAATTGATTTTGGAAACCCATATAGCTTCACAATATTATCGAAGAAGATTTGAGCTACACGAGATGCATCGAAAGTTCTCGAACAGGGGAGGAAGTGGGCCAATTTAGAAAAATGATCATGATGACAAGAATGAAGTCGTGTTTCTTTTGTGTTTTCGATAAGCATAACACGAAATTCATGCTGGCATCATCCCAAGGGCGACTGGGAACAGGGAGAGTATACAGGCCTGTGTTTTGTTTTTGTTGTTTGACGAGTTGACAAGTATGACACATGTTAACAAGTCTCGCAACGTCCATTTTAAGCTTAGGGCAGTAAAACCTATGTTCCACAGCATCAATGGTCTTGCTGTGCTCAAAGTGTCCAGCACGGCCACCAGCGTGCAATTTTCAAATGATGTACTAGGAATGCACAGTTTGGAATGATAAAAGAGATAATCATCTTTCAGAGAATAATCACCTATCACTCGAGTGATGTCATCCTTCAAAAAAGTGTAGATCTCGTGAAAATCTCGACAGGAGGCATACTCATCCTTTAATCTCTCAAAACCAATAACTTTGTTGCACAACATGGATAAGATCATATGACAACGACTTAGCTCATCCGCAGCCTTATTATCAAACCATTTTTTATGCCTAATGGTATACGAATATTCTTGTAGAAACTCTACCCATTGACCATGTCTCGGATTCAGCTTTTGTTGGGAATTGAGGAATCGTAAGGCTTCATGGTCGGAGAAGATGACGAATTCTTGCAGCACGAGGTAATATCACCAATAGCGAAGTGACTAAATTACCGTGTAGAATTCCTTGTCATAAGTGAAGTATTTATGTTTTGCCTCATCCAGCTTTTTGCTCAAATAGGCAATATGATGACTCTTGACTGAGAACTCCACTTATACCAATACCAAAAGTATTGCACGTTACTTCGAAGATTTTAGTGAAATAAGGTAACCTCATGACAAGTGCCTGAGTCATTCTTTGCTTGATCTCTTTGAAGGCTTTCGTGACTGCTTTCGACCAGATGAATTCACCTTTCTTCAAACAGTCGGTTATCGGAGCCATGATTGTGCTAAATCCTTGCACAAACCGATGATAGAAGGTGACAAAACCATAAAAACTCTGCACATCACATATGTTGCGGGGCTCAGGTCACTCAATAATAGCCTTATCTTTTCTGGGTCAGTAGATACACTTCTGGCGAAGACAATAAATTCTAGGAAGATAGTCTGATTAGAGAGGAAGATAAATTTGGTAGGATTAGCATAAACCTGTTCATTCCTTAAAATACAGCAGACCTGTCTCAAATGGTCAAGATGTCGCTCAACGGATCGGCTATAAATGTAACCCCTGTTTTGTATTTTCTGTATTTTTGGATGTATTTTTCTTTTTGAGTATTTATTCTCATTGTATCTTTTTTTTTGGACCGTATATTGGTTCTTCTTTTTCAATATATTTATTTATTTGATTTTTTGTCTTTTATATGATCTTCTTGGATCAGTTGTCTCCTATTATTTCATCTCTGTCGATCGAGCTTGTATTTCTTTGATCCTCATTATTTTAATTGCTCGTGCCTATTTTATTTATTCATTTTTGTGCTCCTCTCATTTTTAGATCACTCTATTATTCCTTGTGGATCTTCTATATTAATCTTATTGAAAACCCTATACTCTATTAAACCCTAAACCATTTAAACCCTACTGGATCCTCTTCTATACCCGTTAACCCATTATGCTCTACTACACTTTACCCCTACCCGTTTACCTCCTACCCTATTTTAATTCCCAACCTATCAGCCGTCACCTAAACACCTAAACCTAATAGCTTCATCTACCCATATATATCTCCTGCACACCCCCTGTTCACGTCCAAAACCCTAGCCGACCTTTACCCGGTGCCGAACCCTCTTCCCTGTCTCCTCTTCTCCTCCTTGCAACGCGGCTGCCCCGACACCTCTCGACAGACAACCGCGACAACACCAGCCCCCGACTGCCGACCCCCTCCCCAAGCTTCCCCTGCTCTCTCCCCTGACGCCGTCAGACAACAACAGCAGCACCTGCACTGCTCAGTCGTCGCCAGCTAGCCAAACCACCGTCGCGACAATGCCAGTCCTCTGGCGCTCCCCGTGCTCCTCTCTCTGGCGGAGGTAGTACATCAACGACAATGCCATCATCCCCGTCGCCATCCCTCCCTTGCTATCTTATGGTTGTGTGTGATCTCCTTGGGTTCGTGTGTTCATTTTGCTTGTGGTTCGTTATTCGTGATTTGTGTTCGTGGTTCGTGAGTCGCCCGTTCGTTGTGTTTGTGTTCGTGCCTGGGAATCCGTTCCTGTTATTTTTACCTTTTGCACCGTACCCGTCGTTGTCTATAAGGCAAGTAACTTGTATTAAAATTTTGTTGCAAATACAAATACTAAATACCGCCTGTAGTGTAGTTGTGTTCTAGAGACAATTCTTATGGAAAAACCCTGTTATATCTTTTCTCTATTGTGTTGACCCGCCTGTAGTTGCCTCATTACACACATGACATGAAATAACTTAGGGATGACCACTTCTTGTTGTATACATGCATGTTGTTCGTGTGATATCGTATACTTGCTTGTGTTAGTCATAGTATAACTTGTTGTAGACTTTCTAAATACCTTATACCATGTTGCTTGGATATCTAGTACACCATATTTCATGTTATGTTATGATTTGGAGGAGTTTCATATGATCTATGTTGATTTTGTACATGAAGAAGATTTCAGTTTTTGTTGTACCCCGTTTGTACAGTAATTTAGACCATATTAAGGTCAGTATATGAAAATTATTTGTGAATATGAATTATAGAGAATTTGTCTACTTTTCAGATTTTCTGACAGATCTCAGTTTCGATTTATGAGTTGCGAGTTATAACTATTTTACTACAGATGTGTTAAAAATTTCCGATCCAGTTTTGTATGAATTTTGTATGACTATTTACTTTCCTGCTAATGCTAAAGATAATATTTTGATCCAATAATTTACTGAGTATAACTAGACTTGATTGGGATTAACCCCTAATTTTTATGGATTTAATTGATGACTTTTATGAACTATTTTATACTTACAAACAATTATTATACATGCAGAATTTTCATACTGTTCAGTAAAGATACATAATTTCAACCTGATTATATTTGTTGTTTATAAAAACTTTGTGAATATGAATTATAGACTACTGTATCTGTTTAATCACCCTTTTGACGGATCTGGATTTCGATTTATATTTTGTGAGATATTTCTATTTTAGTACTTCTGTGTTTATATTTCCAGATTTACAAAACTAACTAGACTTGATTGGGATTAACCCCTAATTTTTATGGATTTAATTGATGACTTTTATGAACTATTCTATGCTTGCAAACAACTACTATACGTGCAGAATTTTCATACAGTTCAGTAAAGATACATAATTTCAACCTGATTACATTTGATGTCTATAAAAACTTTGTGAATATGAATTATAGACTACTGTATCTATTTTATCGTCCTTTTGATGGATCTGGATTTCGATTTATATTTTGTGAGATATTGCTGTTTTGGTACTGTTGTGTTTATGTTTCCAGATTTACAAAACTAACTAGACTTGATTGGGATTAACCCCCAATTTTTATGGATTTAATTGATAACTTTTATGAACTATTCTATGTTTGCAAACAACTACTGTACATGTAGAATTTTCATACTGTTCAGTAAAGATACATAATTTTAACCTGATTATATTTGTTTTCTATAAAAACTTTGTGAATATGAATTATAGACTACTGTATCTATTTTATCACCCTTTTGACGGATCTGGATTTTGATTTATATTTTGTGAGATATTGCTGTTTTGGTACTGTTGTGTTTATGTTTCTAGATTTACAAAACTAATGTATTTTAATCTGATTTTACTAGACTATTCTATCTATGTTGGAAAATTATGAAACTTTATTTTCTGATACTAAACATACTAGGGAATACCCTAGATTTTCATGGATTTAATCAGTGTGTTTTAATGTCGTTTTCCTGTTTCTGAATACAAACTTCTGATTTCTAGCTGAACACGTTTCTTGGATACAATTCTGTTTTGAGACTTATTTTTATGAAGTACCATATGACTTATATATATTTTCTGGATTCATCCGGGAGTCTACTTTCCAGATTCTCTGACGGATCCATATTTGCACATTTGTAGCAACGGAAATTCCAGATTTAGTGCAGTACTGTTTTGCTGTCTTAAACTAGATTTTTCATTGTTCCATCCTTTTATGAGTTGTCTTGCACTTGTACATGTTTGTCTTCCAACTTGAACCTGTTACTTGTTCATGCCATATTATTCTTACTTTATTTTGTAACACGTATATGCCTGTTTAATAATAACAACGAGTAATCAAGCTGGAGTTAAGGGAAAGACCTTAGTAGTGGACAAGATAGATATGTGTACTCAGAAGGGGTTCCATTTCTTGATGCCATGTTTTATGATTACATGATTCATGCCTATTATTATATGTTGCCATGTTTCATGATTACATGATTCATGCCTGTTATTACTATCTGATTATATGTTGCCATGATTCGTCATGATTCATGCCTATGATTATTATATGTTGCCATATTTCATGATTACATGATTCATGCCTGTTATTACTATATGTTGACATGTTTCATGATTACATGATCCATGCCTGTTCCTGTTGGCACGATTTTACGATTACGTGATTCGTGCCTGTTACCTGTTACATGACGCCTGAGTACACGGCCCTATAGAAACCCACCATTAGGCCTAAACGTAACTTGTTTGAATGTAGGAACCATGTGGTAAAAGTTTGGGACACATGAAGTGCTACCTAGATAGTAATAATTACAAGACTTGACCTGACATGATTACCTGTTACATGATACCTGTGCATGCTACTTGACACCTGTTACATGTTGCCTGCTTGCATGATACTTGACATCTGTTACATGTTACCCGTACCCTGTTAGCACATTATATTACTTGATTCTGTTCATGATTCCTGCTAGTTGCTCTATTTGTTATCATGTCTATTCCTTGCTATGCTTGTTTCCGTTGTTATTCTATATTTGTTATTCTTTTCATGTACTTGTGCCTGCACTACAAGCGGCCCGTAACTTGCATTGACAGAAGTTCGTTTTCTTTTTCTCTTCCTGCAATTAGCTAAATTGCAGATTTTGGAGATCAGCTGCCCGATGGAGTTGGTGATCTGAGATTTTAGATGCTGGAGTTTTTGCTATTGTTATTTCCTATTGCATATTTTGAATAATGTATCTGTTACTTAGATTATTTTGTATTGGGCAATCTGACCCAGGACTATTGACTTATTTCCAGATCTGGTTTATTTGAGATTATTACATTTTTGTTTCAAGCAAATTCCTGTTGGTATGTTGGTTCATATATGCATGCATGGTTGATTTCTCTTGCTTCCTACTCTGATTATTCCTGTAAAATATTGTAAAGATCCTGACAACTTATGGTTGATAAAAATCATTCGCTGGACTTGATCACGTATCCGTATTCCATATCTCTTTTTTGGAAAGCGGGGCGTGACAAGGATTTTTAGTGGCATCAGAGCCCAGGTTTGGCTAATGTATTAGTTTGACTGATATATTAGACAAGCTTGGATCGATCTGGGATTGGCTCAACCGTACACAGACCACGCATACATAAATGAATTATAATCAACTTTGATCTGGATGCTAATTGTTTTGATTTTTGTGCAGGCCATGGCTCGTAGAGGTTCTACTTCTCATCCGCAGGATGATCACCCAGGCTTGAGGCTGTTACCAATGTGTTGGAACGGTTGATCAATATGCAACAAAACCATAGTGACCTGGTGATGGCTACTTTGGAAGCTGCTCGGGTTCTGCCTCCCGCTGAGCCTATGTAGGCAGCTCTCCCTTCTCGTTCGGGTACAGTCACAGATTTCATGAGGCTGCATCGGCACCGAGATGCCTTTAGAGGTAGAACAGTGGTTGATCCAAACTGAGCAGTTACTTTTGGCAGCACGAGTTGCCAATGCTGATAGAGTTGATGTGGTGGCCATCTAGCTGGTGAATCTGGCCTATATTTGGTGGAGGTCCGAGTCCGAAAGGCTCGAACGACTGATTACTTGGGTCACGTTCACTAGGAGTTTCTTGGAGAAGTTCTTCCCTAGCAGTACTCGAGTTGAAATGGAGCAACAATTTCTGGCCTAAAACAGGTTGGTCATCATTTTATTATTGGAATTTCGTTACACATTGTCCATGCAATGCTGTAACATGAGACTTTCTTGAAACAGGGCTCTAGGTCTGTGGATGAGTATGTAGCGGAATTTACTAGACTTAGCTGCTTCGCAGCCATTCTTGTGGCGAACGAAGAGGACATGGCTCGTAGATTTACATTGGGACTTGAGCGAAACATCAAGGTGCAGCTTGTCTCCCTTCGCTTGCATCCCTATGCTGAAGCTCTTGAGGTAGCTCGAGCTCAGGAGCAGGCTCGTGGTGCGTTGGCTCCTCCCCAGCGGACTGTTCCGCACTCTGTTGTTGCTAGGCCTTCTGGTGGGCCGATTCGGAGGTCTGTCCCAGCCCATCCTGTCAGGGCAGCTCCTTACCCTTCTATCGCTCCTCGGAGAGAAGGATTCTGTCATTTCTGCCAGTTGATCGGGCACGTGCACAGAGACTATCGGCATGCCAATCGCCGCTGTTTTGGATGTGGTGCTACTAATCATTTAGTGCGGGATTGCCCACAGCGAAGGATGGCTCTTCCAGCCGGGGGTCCAGTTCAGCAGGTAGCCCCAGCTCGTGGTCCTGTCAAGCCACTGCTTCCTCCTCAGTGCCAGATTGTCGGTCAGAGGACCGCTGCCCCCAGGAGAGGTCAGGCTTTCAACCTGACTACTGCTGATGCTGAGACAGCAGAGGGTGTTGTTGTAGGTATATTTTGCTTTTATTGCTTTGTTGTTTTGTTGTATCTCTTTTGTTTCTTTTCATTTCTTTTCCATTATTCTTTCATTTATCTTTCTGTATTGTGTTTTCCTCACCTTGTTCATCAATCCTGTTTTCCTATCTCTTTTGATTTTATGTTAGGTGTTGTCCTTGTTTGCTCTTTTCCTGCTCTAGTTCTTTTTTATTCCGGGGCAACCCATTCCTTCGTCTCTTCTTGGTTCGTGGCTCGCCATCAGTTGTAGTGTAGCATCATGTCAGAGGCTTGGAACATTGTGATAAGTGGTGGTGTTGTCAATGTTCTCGGGAGTGCAGGCAGCATCCCGTGATTATTGGCAACACAGATTTCAAGGCCAACCTGATTGTAATTGGGAATTTAGGATTCGAAGTTATTCTCGGTATGGATTGGTTGGGTGAGTTCCACGCCATTATTGATTGCCGTGCCAAGAAAATTGTATTCCGAATCCCAGGTGGCGCAGAGTTTGAGTTCCATGCCGAGGAGATGCCCCTTGGCCGAGCTGAGACCGCAGTTGATCAGGTGGGTTGTGTGATGGAATTGCATTTAGACTATAAGGCTACACCTCTAGTAATGTAGGATTTCCTGGATGTTTTTCCAGAGGAGTTGCCTGGCTTACCCAATGATAGGGATGTGGAGTTCGGTATTGAAGTTCAGCCTGGTACGACACCAATATCGAAGAGTCCCTAAAGGATGGCACCGGTTGAGTTAGCAGAACTTAAGGTGCAGATTCAGGAGTTGCTGGATTTGGGGTTCATCAGACCCAGTATTTTGCCTTGGGGTGCTCCAGTCCTTTTTCTCAAAGAGAAGGATGGTAGTCGTTGACTGTGCATTGATTATCAGAAACTGAATAGTGTTACTATGAAGAACCGGTACTCGTTGCCCAGGATCAATGACTTATTTGATTAGTTGAGCGGGGCTGCTATTTTTTCGAAGTTGGATCTTCGTTCTGGGTATCATCAGGTCAAAGTGAAGGCGACTGATGTACAGAAGACTACATTTAGGACCAGATATGGGCACTATGAGTATCTTGCGATGCCGTTCAGGGTCACGAACGCGCCGACTGTATTTATGAGTCTTATGAACATGGTATTTACCTAGTACCTGGATAGATTTGTGGTGGTCTCCATTGATGACATTCTGGTGTATTCTCTGAATCGGGAAGATCATGCTGAGCATCTTAGGTTGGTTCTGCAAACTTTGAGAGAGAATCTGCTCTATGGGAAACTCAGCAAGTGTGAGTTTTGGCTCGACAGGGTTACTTTCTTGGGGCACATTATCTCGCACGATGGATTTCTGTGAATTCGGCCAAGGTTGAGGCTATGAAGGATTGGCCAGTTTCCAAGCCAGTTTCTGAGGTGCGGAGTTTCCTTGGTCTAGCTTGCTATTATTGAAAATTCATCCAAGATTTTTCGAAGATAGCAGGACCATTGACTAAGCTAACTGGGAAGGATTAGAAGTTCTTTCGGTTCGAGGCTTGCAGTGAGGCTTTTGCTGAGTTGAAGAGCAGGTTAACGTCAGTGGCAGTGTTGACTATTCCAGATGGTTCAGGCGGATTTGTAGTTCACTGTAATGCTTCTGGTAAGGGTCTTGGAGCATTTCTAATGCTGAAGGACCGAGTCGTTGCTTATGCATCGAGGCACTTGAGGCCGCATGAGAAGAACTATCTGACTCATAACTTGGAGTTAGTGGCAGTGATTTTTGCTTTGAAGCTGTGGAGACATTATTTAATTGGGGACCGAGTGGAGATCTTTATTGAACACAAAAGTCTCAAGTACATCTTCACCCAGAAGAAGTTGAACATGAGGCAAAGGCGTTGGTTGGAGCTTATGGCTGATTATGACATCAGTTTGCAATACCATCCTGGTAGAGTGAACTTGGTGCCAGATGCTTTGAGCAGGAGACCGACAGCTATGTTCCTGACTCAGTAGAGTGATTTGGTTGAGCGGATGCAGAGGTTGGAGTTGGATGTGTTGTTGCCGAGTTCTGGTCGGAGTTGTTTGATGCTCCAGCTTCAGTCGTCTCTTGTTGATCAGATCGAAGAGGCTCAGTATGGTGATGTGCAATTGCAGGGTTTTCGAGCTGAGTTGAGTTTGGTTCCAGAACGGACATGGTTATTCATGCTGATGGATCGCTTTGTTTTGGGTCCAAGTTGTGTGTCCCGAAGGGTGAAGTTCGTCAGAGGTTTGCTTGAGGAAGCCCAACAGTCATCGTATTCTATCCATCCTGGAGGTACTAAGATGTATCGGGATTTGAAGATTCATTTCTTGTGGCACAGTATGAAGAGGGTTGTGGCTCGGTTTGTATCTCAGTGCTTTATCTGCCAGCATGTTAAGGCAGAGTATCAAAGGACCTCCGGACATCTTCAACCGCTTCCCATTCCGGAGTGGAGGTGGGAACACATCACTATGGATTTTGTGACCGCTTTGCCGAGGAGTCCTAAGGGTAACAATGCCATTTGGGTGATTGTCGATTGACTGATGAAGAGTGCTCACTTTATTCCCTTCCATGTCGAACATTCTACAGAGAGCCTAGCTGAGAAGTATATGCAAGATATCGTCAGACTTCATGGGCTTCCAGTCAGTATTGTATCCGACGGGGATACGAGATTCATATCTCAGTTCTGGGAGAGTCTTCAGAGTAGTTTGGGGAGTAAATTGAAGTAAATTATAACTTTTTGTCTCCAGATTGATGGATAGTCAGAGAGGACCATCCAGACACTCGAGGACATGTTGAGGTCCTGTATGCTACAGTTCAATGGATCATGGGAGGACCATTTGCATCTTGTAGAGTTTTCGTACAATAACAGCTTTCAGGACAGTCTTAAATCTGCATCGTTTGAGGCACTTTATTGGTGGAAGTGCAGATCATCAGTGTGCTGGGATGACATTGGTGAGAGGAAGTTGTTGGGTCCGGAGTTGATCACCAGGACAGTTGATGCGGTGACTCAGATCAGGAAGCACTTGCAGGCAGCTCAGGATAGGCAGAGGCGATGGGCTGATGTCCATCGGAGAGCTTTGGAGTTTGAGGTTGGTGACCATATTTTCCTAAAGGTATCGCCTTGGTGGAGTGTCATTCGATTTGGTGGTGGGGGCAAGCTCAGCCCTAGGTTTATTGGATCGTTTGATATTGTGGAGCAAGTAGGCAATGTGGCCTATCGTCTTGCACTACCGCCAGCTTTATCAGGAGTGCACGATGTTTTCCATGTCTCACAATTCAGGAGATATATCTGAGATGGGAGCCACGTGATCGACTATTCTGAGTTGACCGTTCGGCCGGATTTGATTTGTGAGATTCCGCCAGTTGCTATTTTGGATCGGCAGGAGAAAGTACTTAAGAACAAGGTCATCAAGCTTGTTCGTGTTTCTTGTAATCCTCACTCGCCAGGTGAGTCGATTTGGGAGCTGATGGAAGAGATTCAACAGAAATTTCCTCATCTGTTTGAGTAGCTTTTGTTTTGTTTCTTCTTTTCTTGTCGGGGTTACCCTATGTATCTTCTTGTTTGAATTTCGAGGACGAAATTCTTCTTGTTAGGTGGGTAGGATTTGTAATCCCTGTTTTCCATTTTTTGTATTTTTGGATGTATTTTTTTTTCTTTTTGAGTATTTATTCTCATTGAATCTCTTTTTTGGACCGTATATTGGATCTTCTTTTCAATATATTTATTTATTTGAATTTTTGTCTTTTATTTGATCTTCTTGAATCAATTGTCTCCTATTAATTCATCTCTGTCGATCGAGCTTGTATTTCTTTGATCCTCATTATTTTAATTGCTCGTGCCTATTTTATTTATTCATTTTTGTGCCCATCTTATTTTTGGATCACTCTATTATTCCTTGTGGATCTTCTATATTAATCCTATTCAAAACCCTATACTCTATTAAACCCTAAACCATTTAAACCCTATTGGATCCTCTTCTAAACCCGTTAACCCATTATGCTCTACTACACTTTAACCCTACCCGTTTACCTCCTACCATGTTTTAATTCCCAACCCATCAGCCATCACCTAAACACCTAACCCTAATAACTTCATCTACCCATATATATCTGCTGCATACCCCTTGTTCACGTCCAAAACCATAGCCGACCTTTACCCCATGCCGACCCCTCTTCCCCGTCTCCGCTTCTCCTCCTTAAGACGCGGCAGCCCTGACGCCCCTCGACAGACAGCCACGGTAACACCAGCCCCCGACTGTCGAACACCTCGCCGTGCTTCCCCACTCTCTCCCCAGATGCCGTCAGACAGCAACACCAACACCTGCGCTACTCAGCTGTTGCCAGCTAGTCAAACAGCCATCGCGACAATGCCAGTCCTCCGGTGCTCCCCGTACTCCTCTCTCCGGCGGAGGCAGCACAGCAACGACAGTGCCATCGTCCCTCCCTCGATCTCGTTGGGTTCGTGTGTTCGTTTTGCTCGTGTTTCGTTATTCATGATTTGTATTCGTGGTTCGTGAGTCGCTCGTTCGTTGTGTTTGTGTTCGTGCCGGGAATCCGTTCCTGTTATTCTTGCCTTTTGTACCGTACCCGTCGTTGTCTATAAGGCAAGTAACTTGTATTAAAATTCTGTTGCAAATACAAGTACGAAATACCGCATATAGTGTAGTTGTGTTCTAGAAACAATTCTTATGCAAAACCCTGTTATATCTTGTCTCTATTGTGTTAACCTGCCCGTAGTTGCCTCATTACACACATGACATGAAATAACTGAGGGATGACCACTTCTTGTTGTATACATGCATGTTGTTCGTGTGATATCGTATGCTTGCTTGTGTTAGTCATAGTATAACTTGTTTTAGACTTGCTAAATACTCTAGATAATGTTTCTTGGACATCTAGTACACCCTATTTCATGTTTTGTTATGATTTGGAGGAGTTTCATATGGTCTATGTTGATTTTGTACGTGAAGAAGATTTCAGTTTTTGTTGTACCCCGTTTTTGTTCAGTAATTTAGACTCTATTAAGGTCAGTATATGAAAATTATTTGTGAATATAAAGTATAGAAAATTCTATCTACTTTCCAGTTTTTTGACATATCTCAGTTTCGATTTATGAGTTGCGAGTTATGACTATTTTACTACAGATGTGTTTAAAATTTCAGATTCAGTTTTATATTAATTCTGTATGACTATTTATTTTCCTGCTGATGCTAAAGATAATATTTTGATCCAATATTTTGCTGAGTATAACTAGACTTGATTGGGATTAACTCCTAATTTTTATGGATTTAATTGATGACTTTTATGAACTATTCTATGCCTGCAAACAACTACTATACATGCAAAATTTTCATACTGTTTAGTAAAGATACATAATTTCAACCTGATTTTGTTTGCTTTCTATAAAAACTTTGTGAATATGAATTATATCCTACTGTATCTATTTTATCACCCTTTTGACGGATTTGGATTTCGATTTATATTTTGTGAGATATTGCTATTTTTGTACTGTTGTGTTTATGATCCAGATTTACAAAACTGCTGTATCTTGTTGCTGTCCAATTTTACTAGATTATTCTATCTATGTTGGAAAATTATGAAACTTTATTTTCTGATACTAAACATACTAGGGAATACCTCAGAATTTTCGTAGATTTAATCAGTGAGTTTTTATACTGTTTTTCTGTTTATGAATACAAACTTCTGATTTCTGATTGAACACGTTTTCTAGATACAGTTCTATTTTGAGACTTATTTTTGTGAAGTACCGTATGACTTATATATATTTGCTAGATTCAGCCAGGAGTCTATTTTTTAGGTTCTCTGACGGATCGAGATTTGCAAATTTGTAGCAACGGGAGTTCTATATTTAGTACGGTAATGTCTTGTTGTCCTGAACTGGAATTTTTGTTGTTCCATCCTTTTATGAGTTGTCTTTCACCTGTACATGTTTTTCTTCCAATCTGAACCTGTTACTTGTTCATACCATGTTATTCTTTCTTTGTTTTGTAACACGTATATGCCGGTTTAATAATAACAACGAGTAATCAAGTCGGGGTTAAGGGAAAGACCTTAGTAGTGGACAAGATAGGTATGTGTACTCAGAAGGAGGCCCGTGTTTCCCATTTCCTGTTGCCATGTTTCATGATTACATGATTCATGCCTGCTATTACTACCTGATTATATGTTGCCATGATTAGTGATGATTCATGCATGATATTATTATATGTTGACATGTTTCATGATTATATGATTCATGCCTGTTATTACTATATGTTGCCATGTTTCATGATTACATGATCCATGCCTGTTCCTGTTGCCGTGATTTCACGATTACGTGATTCGTGCCTATTACTTGTTATACGACACCTGAGTACACGGCCCTATAGAAACCCACCACTAGGCCTAAATGTAACTTGTTTGAATGTAGCAACCATGTGGTAAAAGTTTGGAACACATGAAGTACTACATAGATAGTAATAAATACAAGACTTGACATGACATGATTACCTATTACATGATTACCTGTTACATGATTACTTGTTACCTGATACCTGTTACATGGTACCTGTACATGCTAGTTGACACCTTTTACCTGTTGCCTGCTTGCATGATACTTGACATCTGTTACATGTTACCCATACCCTATTAGCGCATTATATTACTTGATTCTGTTCATGATTCCTGCTAGTTGCTCTATTTGTTATCATGTCTATTCCATGTTTTGCTTGTTTCCTCTGTTATTCTATATTTGTTATTCTTTTCCTGTACATGTTCCTGTACTACAAGTGGTCCGTAACTTGCATTGAAAGGAGTTTGTTTTCTTTTTCTCTTCCTGCAATTTGCTAAATTGCAGATTTTGGAGATCAGCTACCCAATGGAGTAGGTGATCTGAGATTTTAAATGCTGAAGTTTTTGCTATTATTATTATTTCCTGTTGCTTATTTTGAATAATGTATCTGTTACTTGGATTATTTTGTGTTGGGCAATGTGACCCAGGATTATTGACTTATTTTCAGATCTGGTTTATTTGAGATTATTACATTTTTGTTTCAAGTAAAGTTTTGTTGGTATATTAGTTCATATATGCATGCGTGGTTGATTTCTCTGACTTCATACTCAGAGTATTCCTGTGAAATATTGTAAAGATCCTGACAGCTTATGGATGATGAAATTCATTCGCTAGACTTAGTCACGTATCCGTATTTTGTATCTCCTTTTTAGAAAGCGGGGTGTGACAATAAATGAGAATATCATCAAAGTACACAAGGAACTTGCCCATAAAAGAACGAAGTACTTGTGTCATGATTCTCATAATCGTGCTCGGGGCATTCATCATTCCAAACGGCATGACCATCCATTCGTACAGGTCATCCTTCATTTTGAAGGCGGTCTTCCATTCATCACCAGGACAAATACATATTTGGTGGTATCCACCTTTAAGGTCAATCTTGGAAAAGATTGTGGCACCAGACATCATGTCCAACATGTCATCCAAACGGGAAATGGGAAAATGGTACTTCACCGAGATTTTGTTTATGGCACGGCTATCCCCACATATACGCCAGGTTTCATCTTTCTTTGGCGTCAATAGAGCAGAGACTGCACAAGGACTTAAGCTTTCACTAATGAAGCCATTTGCCAATAACTCGTCAACTTGCCTTTTTAACTCAGCATGTTCCGTCAGATTCATCTGATAGTGTGGCAAATTAGGAAGACAATAACGTGTTGAATGTCACACAGTGTGTAACGCCCCGAATTCCAAAATATGGTAATTCGTAGCACAACAGGATCTTTACTTCAATTCGTACAATTTTACAAGGAATTTAAAAACTTTTCTTTGTACAACACCATTCATTTTACATCAACGCAGCAAAAAATAAAGATTACAATATAACATGTGTACAATTTTGAACATCAACATTAAAACAGTCTATAGCTTCAAATTCATCTTTAAGTCTTTGCCAATCGAAGCCCAGCATTGAACACTGTGGGCACGTCAGTTACATACAACTGACGCAATACTATATACGGCGATCCTCGCTATGCCATAATATAGCAACTCACTTACTTTAGCAACCACACACTTGAATGCATATTAAAGTGTAAAAGAGTGACTATCCTAAACATATCGGTGTATGCACTGCCTTAATGCCTAATGCAGATGTTTACGTTATGATGACACTAAATATTTGTTCGGAGTCTATGCATCCCATACTACATAGCTCCGAGGGCAATCACCAACGTACTCCACATTAAAGGGTTGAATCCCTGGCCATGAGTTACTACTATAGTGACTAAAGTAAGGTTTAGATGTTATGTGAATATTAAGCCCACGCCCCGATAATTCCGGAGACAAATCCCACACTGCCGATGAGTTGGGGACAACTCCCAATCACACCTCGATAAAGTCCGGAGAAACCATCTCACACTGCAAGCTATGGCACTTCCATAGTCAAAAAACACCCCATGAGCATCGCCTTGATCCCAATAATTCCGAAGATGAATCCCACACCACCATTGAGCTGGGGACAACTCTCAATCACACCTCGATAATTCCGGGGAAACCATCTTACACCGCAGACCAACTGAGATCCTCATACCCATGTTTGCCCATACTTCATCACGTCTCCCCTTAGTTCATGTCCTTAAGTTTTTAGTTTTAGAAGAATCATCACAACCTAGAGCTAGCTTACCCTACCAGACTTAAACCAACACGAGAGACAGTCAGCCCAACCTGGCTACTTCTCAAGAGATGCTCAACCCACACTTGTTAGCTCTCAAATTTCAATAATCATAAATGACGGTTTCTAAGGGTCTCGCCTAACCTCTAGATTCCAACAACCATCTCATTCTAAAGATTAATTAGGTTATATCTAACCTCAACCTAAACATCTTTATCATCATTTCTTCTTTATCACTTTTGAATTCTTATTCATTGAACTTCTTTTATTCAATCTTTTGCCAAAACTTTTCATCTCTTATATTCACATTCTATATTAATTTTCCAAATCAAATTTCTCATAAACAATGCTCTTTAATTGTTCAATCAACGAATCACATCAGAATACTAGTTCTACACAATCTTTTCTCACACTAGACTTCAATCTTATTAAATTTCTTCCATTAAAAATATTACTTTTTAATGCACACATTTTACTTAACAGTTTATTACCAATTTCCCTCATTTTCAACTCCAACTTTGATTTTTATAATCACCTCATGAAAATCTTTAATTCTATATATATCCTTTATTTTCAAATTGAATTCAACTCCATATATAGATGAAAAATGACTTTAAACCCCCAAATATGAACTAAAATAGTGAGAAATAATTTCAGATGTTCCCATAATATTTTAAAATATTTATAAATTTTTTTCTAAATTTTTAAAAGCCAACCCCCCCCCCCCCCCCAAAAAAAAACCACTTTTTGCGCCCAAGAGGTTTTGAACCCGAGACCCCCAACCAAACCCCAGCGGCGCCACATGGCAACGCATGGTGCTTCGGTACCCACGCTAGCCACTAAGGCCAAGCAGGTCTTTCATCTATATAGGAGTTAAAATCCTTAACTACCAACTCTCGGTTAAATCACATTTTTCACTTTTTCAACAATCTTTAGTTTCTATTTCTTTCCCAAAATTAATACTATAAAAATAGAGTCGTAAACTTCTAGAATTTCTCTTTTATTGATTTAAATCATAATTAAGATGAATTATCTCCACTTTATGTACATATTCATTTTTAGAAACACATAAACATATAATTTGATTCATTAACAAAACTACCTCTTTTCTTCAAATTAATACTATTAATTTGCTTCTCCAAAATCATTATCCTACTGATTTCATTCACATTAATGGAGAATTAACTTCAATTTTCCAAATTACTCCTTTCTTTCTCTTATATGAATCATAACATAAAATGCGACTAGTTAATTGTACTACTAATTTTAATGTAACTTTCCTTTTGTGCCACTACAACTATTTCTTCCCCAAAATGATTCTCTGGTTTTTCATTTCTATTCATTCACATTTCATACACATATTCAACCAACTTGTAAGAGACACAAAATTTCATGCAATTTAATCAAATTGAGTGTTTGTGCCTGACAACTCTACACATGCCTCTAATTAATTTTTCCCAATCATAATCTACCAATTAAATGATGTAACTTCTCTTTAACATTCAATGAATTCTACAAATTTCTACCATTAGTAATCTTTATCACTACAACATGCATCAAATTAACTAGCAAAATAATTCACACACCTGCACATGATTTTTACATTATCTAGAAAGTAAGAATAGACACCCACCTATTAGAAGAGTGTACTAGTAGCAATCCCCTTTCAAAAGGACTCCAAAAATTCACAAAACCAAATCAAAACCACCACCGAAAATCCAACAGTGAGTAACCCGAGCTCTGCCCCCTTACTTTTCTGATTTTGATTAATAAATGGTGTGTATTGAATGGATTTAGATTAGGGGTGTTTTATAGGGTAATACTAATTAGTTTAAATAACTAACTACCCACTACTAATCACACTAACCTACTCTCTTTCTCTCCACTCTACCAATAACAGTCGGCTCATCTTTCTCATTTGGGTGTGCACATTGCACGTGTGCACGTGCACGTGCTTTGTGTATACCTCACCTATTTAATTAATTAAATATTTTTTTATTATCTTTAAATTAAAACATATGTTAACATATATAATATGTATTTAAATAAAATTAGTTTGATTTAATTATAAATTAGATTTGTCATGCACAAATAAATTAAGCAAACAAATACTTCAAAATTTGTTTTTTAGCGAGAATACACTCCAACACGTGCACCACAAACACGTGCGTCGCACGTAAAAATCAATATTCAAATACGAAATCGATTTTATCAACGTAAAAATGTTTATGAATAATCAAAATACAACATCTGAAAATATATTTCATTAATTTTTATGCATTCCACAACGAAATCAATACGTATATAGAAAACACGTGCACCGCATGTGTAAAATATTTTAATCAAAAAAGGAGAAAAATAAATTTTCTTTTATAAAACAAATTTGAACAAGTCATAAAATAAATAATTGAAACGCATAGGAAAATATTATACATAACAATAAAATTGACACGTGCATCGGAAACATGTAAAATGCACGTAAAAACACAAAGATTGAAAATATATTATTTGAGGTGGCTCAATTAGGATAAAAAAGAATTTTGAGAAGACAGAAAATATATAAATAGTCGAAATAAAAAATATGTATTAAAATACATTATGGATATTACCCGTAACAGTACAAAATACACACGAGGGGAAAAATTGTGATTACTCAATTTTGCGAGGTGTTACACAGTAGGGGTAACTAGTTGGGGAGGTCAGCAGGAAATACATCTGCAAATTCTTAAAGGACAGGAGTGACTTGGGGATGGATGGGTGACTTGAGCTTTTTAGGGGCTCTCTCGTAATGAGTAGGAGAACGGTTGTCCCTTTGTCAATTTCTATCATGGGTTTCTTTTCACCCATATACGCTACTTCCTTGCCCTTTCTCGAGAGAGTTGGTGTTTTAACAGACGAATTAGTTTGTGGTTTTACGGGTATGAGCTTTATCTTTAAACCGTCGTGCTGGAACACACATTAGTTGGATTGACCATATATTGTCACACTGTGGTCATATAACCAAGGTCTCCCTAAAATTCCTTGACCCGCATCCATTTTGAGTACATCACACAATTGGTTCCTTTTAGGCTTTGAAATCTATAGGGACCAAACAATGCTGTGTTACTTGGAGAGCTGTCGCACCAATCCAAGAAACTTTGTATGGGCATGGATGAGGTTCAGCTTTAAGTCCGGTCTTGGCTAGGACCGCTGAACAGAAAGCGTTGATGCAGCTCCTCCTATCAACAATCACCTTACAGTTTTTGCCACCTATTTTCGTGAAGGTGCGAAATATAGCAGTGTTTGATGTGATTATTTGCAAGTATATAAAATCGCAACAAGTAGTATAGATAAGTGAAAAGAGTGTCAAACCCACAAGGACTAATTATTTTATCGAGTACCGAAATTACTAGAATAACTACTATTTGTAAAACCAAAATTTTAATAAATAAAGGAACTAAATTAATCTAAAGATCTAAAATAACAAAAGAGAACGAAAATATGAAATTTTTGTGATTTGTTAATTGCAAAACAAATTCTAGGGCTTTCGATTTCACCTAGTTAATCCCACACAATTTATATCTCCATGTGAATAAAAATATTATTTTTTCAAGTTGTAGACCAAAATCCCTAAATTATTCAATATTCTCTCTTAAGTAATATCAAAAATATTCTCAACTAATTATTTTTCATAGTTCATGCACAAATTATTAATTGAAAATTTATTGAGATCTATGGATTTCTTAACGGTCACATTAACAGCGATTCGCTCTTAGAACGGTGTTTAATTTTATTAATTCGAAATCACAAATTATCCGTTCAATCTCTCCATGATTTAATAAATCATACAAAAGTTGGCCAAACAATTGTAAGCATTAAGAACAAAAATCAAACACATAACCATGGAAAAATAGAAAAAAAAATATGAAAAATTGTGTTATCAAAACTATGCTACATCAAATTCCTAAAAAAATAAAATTAGTTCATAATAAATTTGCAACTAACAAACATGCTCTTTGATTGCATAATAAAAATTAGAAGAGAAGAAGAAAAACTCTGTTTGTTGCCGAAAATCCAAGTTGAAATGCCACGATATCCGCACAGTGCTCTCCTTTTCTCTCTCTCCCCCGAAATCCGAGTTGTACACTTTCTCTCTTCTTTCTTTCTTTCTCTTCTTTCTTCTTTTCTTCTCTGATGTCAGTCCGTTCTCTCTCTCCCACGAAATGTGCGCCCCACTTCAGCCACATACTTCTTCTTTCTTTCTCTTTCTGGCCTTCTCCTTTCTCATCCGTCTTGATTCTCGCACCGCACACAGAGCAGCTGGCACCTTTTCTGTTTCTTTCTCTTTTTTTTTCTTTTTTTTTGTGAGGTTCAATCGTCGCTCTCCCTCTCTTGTTAAGCGTGTTCTTCTCTAGAAGTTGGGTGCTGTATTTATAGGGATATAAACCAGGGCTATTAGGGTTTACTTTTGCATATATCCCAAAATCTTTCTTTATTATTTTCCTTTTTTTTATTTGCTATTTATTTCTTTCTTCTTTTTCTTCTCTTTTTCTTTCTTGAAGCATGTGCTGCACACACAAAAATAAAATCAGAATTTAGGATTTTAGAATAACAATTAATTAGTTTAAATTAATTAAACTAACTAATAATCACATTAGCTCGATTAAATCCTTTTTAAATTTGTTTATTTGATTTTCACCTTCTATCGACAATTAAAATTTCTATTTTGCTTTCCACAAGGCCAAATTGTAAAATTCAAAATTCAACAAATCAATAAAAATTAATCATTAATTCTCCTTGTTTTGTTTGTAAATTTTTACTGGAAATCTTCACCTTTTGCATCAAAATGTCTTATTCCTTCAAAAATAATTAATTCATTGAAATCTATGGAAATAAGATAAATTATTAACAAGATAGACGAATACAAGCAATTTTTATGGGTAAATGAATACAAATATTTATATAAAAAATAGACACATCAAATATCCTTAAACTTAAAATTTTGCTTGTCCTCAAGCAAAAAGTAAACAATAAATCAAAGGATACAAATCCTAATTAGGCAAAACTCATCACACAACACGAACTTATCACGCAAGCATCAAAATTTCAACTTAGTACATAAACAATAGCAAATAAAGCAAAACTAAGTATACTCACTTTCCCTAGTGTAATTATTCATTTATAATTCGTAATCCAATTATATCTGTCATGCAATTAATGTAATTATAGCATGTAACAACCATTCTGTGATTACCCCTTCTCACTACTACAAACCGAGTAGCAAACCAGAGAGTGCTTTTGCATACTCATATTTTATGTTGCTGTTTGACGTAAAAGTAAACATTGGTGATGAATACCCCTAATTACTAAGCAACTCAAAACATTGGAATTGATAGAACTTTATTCATTCAATTTTTTGTTCATTATTACTCTATTTACTTAAACTCTGTTTGGGACTAGATCAAAGGGGATAATCACACGAAAAAACATAACATTTTTTTTATATGTATAATCACATTACTCTCACAATTTTGAAAAATTTTGAAATTCAATAATCCTAAAGTAAATAAGTATGCTTGATCTTGCTTTATAAGATATTGTATATCCTTAAAAAAAATTATTTCAATGCTTTAGCACAATAAAGAACTCAAAAGTGTAATGGTAAGCCTAACTGAAATCTCTTTTGTTTTGTTTTTCTTTTCAAATATATATAAAATATAAAAAAATTGTACCCCTTCCCCCAAAATTGAATATCACATTGTCCTCAATGGGAAAGGAAAAAAGAAAAACAAAAAGAATGCGAAAAGTTCAAAATTTCTCCCTTGATTCGTGTTAAAATTCTGGACGCGCGACATTCAATGTTTCAGTGATATCTGGAATTGTAAATATCCAAATTGCCTGATTCTTTTTGTTCTCGAAAACTAAGACAATTTCCTACAATCGCTATTTGAAACACTTTTCCAGATTCTGATTTCATTCTGCTAAAAAACAGGCATCAATGTAGGTATAGAAAATAGCTCTGCCCGGCGACTTCCAAACTCACGCAATCCTACAAAATAAAATCAAAAATTAAAATTAAAATAAACTAAAAGAAAAATAAAATCTAAATGCAGTAAAAGAAAATATGGGTTGCCTCCCAAGAAGCGCTAAGTTTTAAGTCTTCAGCCAGACTTGATAGCGGAGATGGTTATGTGACACCAAGATCCAACAACATCAAAACATCTTTTCTATTAACTTTCTTCATGTTTAGATTAGGTTTTCTATGAGCATCCCCCAAGCTAGATGACAGTGGTTGAAGCTTGATTTTAAGTCATTTCTTTCTTGACGATGGTGTTCTTGATATCCCCACCTCCTTGAATGTCAGCTGAGAAGAAAAATTAATAGATGGTGTAACTTAAACGTATTCCAAAATCTTTTCTTTCTTAGATTCAAGAGTTGTTGAATTTGTTGGATCACTTTAATTGGTAATTTCTCAACTTCCGCTGTATGTGTCTCTCCCTCAATTAGATTAGTTTCACAAACTTGAAAATATGAGTGAGCTTCAGTAGCAACCTCCATGGATTTAAAAACATCAAACATTACTTGCTCATCCTCAACCCTCAAAATAAGTTTTTCTTGTTGGAAATCAATCAAAGCTCTCCCCGTTGCTGGAAAGGGTCGCCCTAAAATCAAAGGAATTTGTTCCTCTTCTTCCATGTCAAGCACAATAAAATCAGCGGGAAATATGAACTTTTCTACTTTCACCAAAACATCCTCAATTACTCCTTTTTGGTACTTAATAGATTTGTCCGCCAATTGTAATGAGATTGTGGTTGGTTTGCTTATCCAATACCTCATTTCCTGAAAACAGAATAAGGCATAAGATTAATACTTGCTCCTAAATTACATAATACTTTATCAAAAGATGAATACCCAATAGTGCAGAGAATTGTAAAACTCCCTGGATCTTTAAGTTTAGGAGACAGCTTCTTTTGTAAAATTGCACTACTCCCTTCGGTTAGCATCACCATCTCATGTTCCTCCAATTTTTGCTTGTTTGGTAAAATATCCTTAAAAATTTTAGCATATTTAGGCATTTGTTCTAAAGCTTCAATAAGAGGAATATTAATATGCAATTTCTTAAAAATATTTAAAAATTTAGAAAATTGATTTCCGAGATTATTCTTTTTAAGTCTTTGCGGAAAATGAATAGGTGGATCATAAGATGAATTAGGATAAGTGTTAGAATTAAACTCCCCTAAAATTGTTTGGATTGAAACTCCTTTATCCTTCTTAGAATGGTGATTGACCACCTGTTGTGTTTGTTCCTCCACAATTTGCTCGATCTTCCTTTGCTTTTCAACCACATTTTGGTCGGTAGCTTGGGTTTGTGGCTGCTCAATTGTTATCCAACTCCTAAGTGTTATTGGTTTGACATGTTCCTTGGGATTAACCATTATGTTTATAGGTAATGTTCCTGCCGTTCTTTCTGTAAGAATATTTAAAATTTGACCAATTTGAGCCTCAAGATTGTGAATTGAAGTCGTATTATTTTGTATCGCCAAATCTGTCTTTTGCATGTATTGCATGAATATCTCCTCAAGTGCCGGCTTCTTTTCTTGTTGTTGACAATTTTGTTGTGGTCTAGCTCCTCCTTGATTGTTGCTCCAAGAAAAGTTGGGGTGATTTCTCCATCCTGGATTGTATGTGTTTGCATAAGGATTGTTTTGCTTTTGAAAGTTTGACACAGAATTTGGTTGTTCTGCATTTGATTGAGCAAAAGGGTTCCCCACTTGGCAATCTGCACTTGAGTGATTTCCTGCAAAATGATCACACATCATATTAGTTTGAATAGTATTAACATTCATATTACCTATTTGTTTAGATAAAATATCAATTTATACAGTTAAAGTAGTAATAGGATCAAGTTCAAAAACTCCAGCCACTTTTCTAGGCATTGTTCTCTCTGAAGACCACTGATAATTATTAGATGTCATCTCATCTAAAAGCTCATAGGCTTCTTCATGAGTTTTTCTCATACGTGCACCTCCAGCTGCTGCGTCAACCATAGATTGAATTGTAACTCCTAAACCATCATAGAATATTTGAATTTGCAGCCATTTTGGTAGTTCATGATGAGGACACTTTCTTAATAACTCTTTGTACCTCTCCCATGCGTCATATAAAGACTCAATCTCAAATTGAGTGAATGTGGTAATGTCATTCCTTTGCTTTGCTGTCTTTGCGGGCGGAAAATACTTAGCCAAAAGTTTTTGTGCAAGTCCCTCCCAAGTAGTAATACTACCTGGTGGTAGAAAATTTAGCCAAACCAAGCCTTATCTATTAGTGAAAAGAAAATAGTCTCAATCGAATTGCATCATTTGATACTCCATTGTGCTTAAAATTATCACAAATTTCTAGAAAGTTTGCAATGTGAACATTAGGATCCTCATGTCATAGTCCCCCAAATTGAACAGTCTGTTGAATCATTTGAATGATCGCTGGTTTAATTTTAAAATTGTTAGCTTTAATAACTGGCCTCTTTATGCTTGATGTTACTCCATTAAGAGAGGGCATAGCATAGTCTCTCAAAACATTGTTTCTCTCATCGTTTGCCAATGTGATACACTTCTATGTCCTAAAATATGACTATTAAAAAACAGAAAACTAAAAATAAAAAGTGAAATGTAAAAAATAAAAATAATAAGAAAAATCCAAATTAGTAACAATCTAGCAATTATCAATATCAATAAAAGAATAATTAGTTCCCAGCAATGGTGCCAAAAACTTGATGTGATTATTTGAAAGTGTACAAAATCGCAACAAGTAGTATAAATAAGTGAAAAGTGTGTCGAACCTACAAGTACTAATTATTATATCGGGTACCGAAATTACTATATTAACTACTATTTGGGAAACCGAAATTTTAATAAATGAAGGAACTAAATTAATCTAAAGATCTAAACTAACAAAAGAGATCGACAATCTGAAATTTTTGTGATTTGTTAATTGCAAAACAAATTCTAGGGCTTTCGATTTCACTTAGTTAATCCCACACAATTTATAACTCCATGTAAATAAAAATATTATTTTTCCAAGTTATAGATCAAAATCCCTAAATTATTCAATATTCTCTCTCATGCAATATCAAAAATATTCTCAACTAATTATTTATCATAGTTCATGCAAAAATTACTAATTGAAAATTCATTAAGATCTATGGATTTCTTAACGGTCACATTAACAACGGTTCGCTCTTGTAACAATGTTTAATTTTATCAATTTGAAATCACAAATTACCAGTTCGGTCTCTCCATGATCTAATAAATCATACAAAAGTTGACTAAACAATTGTAAGCATTAAGAACAAAAATTAAATACACAACAATGGAAAAATAAAAAAATAATATGGAATTAAAATTGTGTTCTCAAAACTAGGCTACATCAAAGCCCTAAAAAAATAAAATTAGTTTATAATAAATTTGCAACTAACAAACATGCTCTTTGATTGCATTATAAAAATTAGAAGAGAAGAAGATAAACTCTGTTTGTTGACGAAAATTCAAGTCGAAACACCTCAAAATCCGTGCCGCATACTGCTCTCCTTTTCTCTCTCCCTCGAAATCTAAGCTGTACACTTTCTCTCTCCTTTCTTTCTTTCTCTTCTTTCTTCTTTTCTTCTTTGATGTCAGTCCTGTTCTCTCTCCCTCGAAATGCGTGCCCCACTTCAGCCACCTACTTCTTCTTTCTTTTTCTCTCTGGCTTTCTCCTTTCTCCTCCGTCTTGATTCTCACACCGCACACAGAGCAGCTGTCTCATTTTCTGTTTCTGTCTTTTTTTATCTTTTTTTTTTTTTTACTTTTTCTTATTGTGAGGTCAACCATTGCTCTCCCTCTCTCGTTAAGCGTGTTCTTCTCTTGAAGTTGGCTGCTGTATTTATAGGGATACGAACCAGGGCTATTAGGGTTTACTTTTGCATATAACCCCACATCTTTCTTTATTTCTTTCATTTTTCTGATTTCCTCTTTATTTCTTTCTTCTTTTTCTTCTCTTTCTCTTTCTTGAAGCACGTGCTGCATACACAAAAATAAAATAAGAATTTAGGATTTAAAAATAAATTTTTTTAGTTTAAATTAATTAAACTAAATAATAACCACATTAGCTCAATTAAATTCTTTTTAAAATTTTTATTTCATTTTCACATTCTATTGAAAATTAAAATTTCTATTTTGCTTTCCACTTGGCCAAATTGTAAAATTCAAAATTCAACAAATCCATTAAAAATGAATCACTCATTCTCCTTGTTTTGTTTGTAAATTTTTACTGGAAATCTTCACCTTTTGCATCAAAATATCTTATTCCTTCAAAAATAATTAATTAACTGAAACATATGGAAATATGATAAATTATTAACCAGATAGACGAATACAAGCAATTTTTATGGGTAAATGAGTACAAATATTTATAAAAAAATTAGACACATCAGTGTGCTTCCAATCATCTTCTTATTTTGGTTGGGACAAAGCACATCTGACTACATTCAAAGGAGGTGATTGGATCGGCCGAATACAGTTGATATACTGGTCATTCTCTTCTTCACCGAAGTCATCACTTTCATTAGGTTCATAGAAAAACTCATTGTCGGAATCATCAGCAATGACAGCAGTACGTTCTACTATATTTATCCTACTGGAGCTGGAACAGTTGCCAGTAACATGGCCGTATCCCTTGCATTTATAGCACTTAGTGAGAGAATCAATCTTAGAGTAGTCTCTTTCATTATTCTTAGTTCTTACCCTTGTTGTCATTTCTAGGTGGATAGAGATTTGAATTAGGCTTATTTGGGTAAGACTTGTTGGGGGTACTGAGAAGATGACTTAGATCTAGAGGGATCGGTTGAAGTCATTCTAGAGGAATGATCTCTCGAATCGCTGGACTTGTAGGAGGAGTTTGTTTTAAGGGAATCCATATCGAGGATAAGGGCATAAGCCATTGTCACGGAGTCCACATTTCTATGAATAGAGAGAGTTTGTTCTTCGCTCTCTTTACCTAAAGCATTGCACTGAATGAGGAAGTCATCGAACTTATCTACACACTCTTGGGGGATTTGCTTCCTTGATAGAGTTGGTTCCACGAATCTAGCAGTCCGGTGTGGAATGACAATGGCACATATCTCTCAGTGAGCTTCTCTTTTTTATGGGTTATAGGCCTCAGCCTCTGCGCGCATGTTTAAGATTGATCCAGTGTTGTTGAGTTTTGCCAATCAATTTTACCATGATAAATTTGACTTTCATGGCTTCGCTCATGTCAAACCACACGAAGTAGTGGTTAATGGCACGGATCCAATCAAGATAAGTTTGGGGTTCCATATGGCCTTCAAAGTGGGGAACATCAGCCTTAACGTTCTTCTTGTATTGTTCATCAGGGTCACGATCTTGACGTTGATTGTCACGATCATTCTCTTAAAGGATCTGACGATGAAGCTCAGGGGCAATATTTTGATTCAATTTCACTTGCTCGAGCCTTTGATTGATATTAGTAAGAGTTGCTTGAATGACAGCGAGAATAGTGAAAATATCAATATTGTCCATCCCAGTTTGCCAAAACAACTAAAGTGATAAAATAAAAAATAAGTAGGCTAATAAAATAACCATCTTAGACAATGCCTGCATCGATAGAAGTGCCCAAATCGTCTTGAACTAATGTCCTCATCAACTTCAATCCAAATCGCGATTCAATAAGTAATTTCACAGTTTTAGTGAAATTGGCAGGCTTTCCAAATGAACATTGGGGTAGAAACTTTGATTAGGATGTAGCTCAGAAAGCTGACGTCCAATTGAAGTAGATGTCAACAACAATGCTATGTTGACGAGTGATATGGCTAAAAATAGGGTTAAATCGGAACCGTCCAAATCGGGCACGAATCTTAACGCTTCGGGGAAAAATGGTAATTTCACCTACAAAAGGGTCCGAAATGGGTTCAGGGTCTTCTTTCTAAAAGGCCTTACAACCCATGAACGGATCCACCTCAATCCACCTCAACTGGGTGCGGGTTCAAACCCGCAACAAACCCGGTCCAGCAGGATAGAATTAGGGTTTCTGATTATACTTAATCAACGGCCCTGATTTGCTCTATCCTTTCACTGGGAATTAGGAATTTTATTCCTAAAACTGATCCCAAAGGCGGCTATAAATACCCTCCATCCACCACCATTATGCTCTTTTGCCAGTTATGCTCTTTCATAATCTTTTCTGGTTATTGACTTGAGCGTTGGAGGGAGCGTCGCCGAGATCAACCCCGGTGTCTCTCACTTTTTGCAGGTGAACGGTGGGAGTCAACAGTCAAACTCCGGTGGAAAGGTTCCAGGTTTGCTATTCAGTTTCCCTAAGAATCCACAAATTCTATCTGTTTGCCCCCACACCAGATTTAGCGGTAACAGATTGGCGCCGTCTGTGGGAAAAATTTTCTAAGTCTTTAACTCGGCTCTTGTGGTGTTCTAATTGTTTCTTCGTGCAGGCCACTTACCACTTCGGCCATCTCTTCGAGGAGTATTCCGAGCAGGAAAGGGAGCTGAAAGCCTTCAGTGATAAGGACCGAGCAGAGAGCGAGGGCTGTGAAATAGCTCGAAGCCAAGCAGCATCACTCGGACGCTCTGGTGGCCCAGGTCGCTGACCTCGAGGTGGCCTTGGCGCAAGCGAAGGGAAAGCTTGCTTCGGAGGTTGCAAAAGCGGCCGAGGAGAGGGCAACAGCGACGAAGGCATTGGAGGTGGTGAAGTAGGAACAGGCCGAGGCTGTGTACAAGGAGAGGGCGAAGATCGAGGTAGAGGCCAAAAAACACATGGCGTCAAATATGGAGCTGTCTTATGCTAGAGCGCTCGATGACGTCGAGGCTCGCGTCCACGGCTTCAAGAGGGTGGGGTACAGGCTGTGGCCCGGTGGTGAGGAAGATGATGAAGAGGAGGAGGGAGCAGAGGAGGATGAGCAGTAGGATGACGAGGCACTTGCCGATCCTGAGACTGTGGCAGTCGACCCCCGAGCCGAAGTGACGGGGGAGGAGGGACCGTCCACTGAGTCGCCTATTTCCGAGCTACCTCCCAAGGTGGATCCCTAATCTCCTCGTTCTTGTAAAAATTTATTTTTTCTCTGTTTATGTACTGCCTTATAGCGGACTGGCCACCGCTTTTTGATATGAATAAAGTTTTGTTTGAAATCTCTTCTCGAATTCGACTAAGTGTTGAAGTGTTTTGAAATGAAATTTCTTCGAAATTTGGCTAAGTGTTAGGCATCGCCTTCGGTACTTCGTGTTGATATGCCTTTGCTTTTCAGGTTGCCGAGCCGAGTCTAGTAGCCGAAGTCGCTCGTCTTCGTGCTGACTTAAAAGAAGCGAAGCGGGCCCTCTCTCGTAGCCGGGAGTGCTTCCTCAAGAGTGAGTTGGACCTAGAGGATCTTAAGGCAACGGCAAGAGGGTATTTTTCCGAGCTGAAACAACTACGGAGACAATCTCGCGAGGTTCGTCTTGAAGGTGAGGTCGAATTGCTTCGAAAGGCGTTGTACGACGCTGAGACAGAGAAAGGAAAACTGCTAGCGGAGGTTCATCATCTGAAGATAGCAGAAGAAGAACTTTCGGCAGAGGAGGAGGAGTTAGCCTCGGCAGTGGGTAAGTTGATGGTCGAGCGTGACGATCTGACGGCAAAGATCGTCGAGCTGAGGAGGGTTACAGTCGACAAAAGTATCGAAGTGACCCACCTTCGTCAAATCATAGCCGATAGCTCTAGCGCTGAAGGCTCTGCTTGGCTTTCTCGTTTTAAGATATCTGTGAAGGACGACACTTTGAAGGATAGGATCGTAGAGCTCAAGGAGGAAGTTGCTCGCCTCAAACCTCAGCCTGAAAGGATCAACGTCCGAAGTACGTCGTGTACTCGCGAGGAGAGGGAGAGGGGGATCTCATTTTACGAGCTCGCGACTCGTTCGCCTACCGTTAGGCAGAGCCCGGCCGATGCTCAGAGTGGGGTGGCTGCTTCGCCTAGTGGCCCTTCGGTTGGAGCCACCATCAGAGGTAGTGCCGAAGAGGCGTCTTAGTTCGTTGGTTTAGAGACAAGCTCGGAGGTTAGGCGGCGCCGTCCCCGGGTGTCCTTGAACCGAAACTTCCCCATTCCGAAGAAGCGTTGAATGAGTCGGTGTAATTATGCTTCTTTGAGCTTTTGTAGTCTTCTGTAGTAGAACAGTTTGGCTTTGTAATTTGGGTTTCTTTGTATGTTGAACCTTTGTAATGAAATGAAAGTTTGTTTTACTCTCTTGCGCTCTTGTGTTTTGTTGGTCGGCGTCTATTCAAGTACAACTCCTCCAACTCTTAACAACTATTTATAATCAGAAGTAAATCTTTCTTTGTATGGGCGCGGAATGTCTAACTCCAACTTTAAATGAACCATAAGAACCAAAGGTTAGCTCCTCCAAGTATTCTTCTCCCATGTCTAGTCTAGTTGTAGGAGCTTCGCATGCATGGCGGAGCGCGTTTCAACGGTTGTGGGAGCAATTCCGAATGGCGAACCACTTCTAGCTCGCTTAAGAGCGAGCCTGCAAAGCAGAGTCGAGCCAAGTGTTGGACTCCGAACTCGTCGTTTGAGTTAATTTCAACGGTTGTGGGAGCAATTTCGAATGGCGGACCACTTCTAGCTCGCTTAAGAGCGAGCTTGCGAAGCAGAATCGAGCCAAGTGTTAGACTCCGAACTCGTCGTTTGAGTTAATTTCAATGGTTGTGGGAGCAATTCCGAATGGCGAACCACTTCTAGCTCGCTTAAGAGCGAGCTCGCGAAGCGGAATCGAACCAAGTGTTGGACTCCGAACTCGTCGTTTGAGTTAATTTCAACGGTTGTGGGAGCAATTCCGAATGGCGAACCACTTCTAGCTCGCTTAAGAGCGAGCTTGCAAAGCGGAATCGAGCCAAGTATTGGACTCCGAACTCGTCATTTGAGTTAATTTCAACGGTTGTGGGAGCAATTCCGAATGGCGAACCACTTCTAGTTCGCTTAAGAGCGAGCTCGCGAAGCGGAATCGAGCCAAGTGTTGGACTCCGAATTCGTCGTTTGAGTTAATTTCAACGGTTGTGGAGCAATTCCGAATGGCGAACCACTTCTAGCCTGCTTAAGAGCAAGCTCGCGAAGCGGAATTGAGCCAATTGTTGGACTCCGAACTCGTCGTTTGAGTTAATTTCAATGGTTGTGGGAGCAATTCTGAATGGCGAACCACTTCTAGATCGCTTAAGAGTGAGCTTGCGAAGCAGAATCGAGCCAATTGTTGGACTCCAAACTCGTCGTTTGAGTTAAAGAAATTAAAAACAGAGAGATGCAAGCAATCACAAGAAAAGTATGAAAGAAGCTCTTTATTGATTACTACTAGTCGGCTGCTTCTAAGTTGCAAGCCGTTATTACATTGAAGAAATAAAGAAGCAAAATACAAGTGAAAGGAAAGGAATGGTTCGACATCTGAAGGTACTTAGATAGGCGTTCATGCGCTCTCTTGGTATTTCAACAGATGGTCGGCGTTCCAAGCTCTAGGGATCTCTCTGCCTTCAAGGTCTTCAAGACGGTATGTTCCGGGGCGAACTTCTTTGGTGATCTTGTAGGGTCCTTCCCAATTCGGGGCTAGCTTACTCTTCTGGCTGGAGAAGGAGATAGCCAATTTTCTGAGGACCAAGTCCCCTTCTTTGAGATTGGTGGGATGGACCCTTTTGTTGTAGGCCAGCTCGATCCTCCTTCGATAATTTTGCTGGCGAATCGAAGCTCTTTCACGGAGCTCATCGATCAAGTCCAAATTCGCCCGAAGCTCTCTGGCATTTTGCTCTTCTTCGTAGGCCATAAGGCGAGGAGATGGTAGGCCGACTTCCAAGGGGATCACAGCTTCGAACCCATAGGTGAGATTGAAAGGCGACTCTTCTGTGGAGGTCCGTTTCGTAGTGCGATAGTTCCACAGTACGTTGGGAAGCTGATCACCCCATAAGCCTTTGGCGGACTTATCTAACCTCTTCTTGATACCGGAGATGATTTTTCGGTTGGCATTTTCCACTTGACCATTTGACTGAGGATGGAAGACGGAGGAGAAGCGTTGCTGAATGGCGAGGTCTTCACACAGAGATCGAAATGCGGCCCCTATAAATTGCATTCCGTTATCGATTATCAGGACCTGAGGAACCCCGAACCTACAGATGACGTTCTTCCAGAAGAACTGAAGCACCTTGTTCTTCGTGATTGTAGCCAAAGGCTCGGCCTCTATCCACTTGGAGAAGTAGTCGATTGCCACGACTAAGAACTTGAGTTGACCGGGAGCAGGTGGGAATGGGCCCAGCAAATCCATTCCTCATATTGTGAAAGGGATCGGACTTGATAGAGAGGTGAGTTGTGCTTGGGGTAGGCGACGCATGTTGGAGTACTATTGACAGGAGCTGCTGCCGAACATGTCGTTCGGCATCTTGTAGGAGTGTAGGCCAGAAGTTCCCATAGTTCAACACCTTCCTAGCGAGGGACCTCGACCCTGAATGTGCTTTGCCTATACCTTCGTGGAGCTCTTATAAGGCATATGTTGCTTCTTCCGAGGAGAGACACCGCAAGTAGGGTTTGCCGTCTACTTGGGTGTAAGAGCGTTTGTACAAGACCCCCTTAACAAGGGTGTACTGCTCCGCTCTGGTTTGGACTTTGCGAGCTTCCTTGGGGTCTTCGGGGAGGAGTCCATCCCTTAGAAATTCTATCAGAGGTTTCATCCAGTTATCTTGAAGTTGGATGGGCAGCGACTCCATGGAGTCGGGAATTTCTTCTTCTATGCTTGGTCTGAGGAGCACTTCAATCAGGATGGTCTGCTCGAGACCCTGAAGGGAGGAGGAGGCTAGCTTGGAGAGGGCATCTGATTGGGAATTTTCCTCCCTGGGGATTCGCTGAATGAGTGTCTCTTCGAATAGAGCCATGAGATTGTGGGCCTTGGATAGATACTTAGCCATTCTGTCATCTCGCGCCTCGTACTCGCCTAAGACTTGATTCACGACCAGCTGAAAGTCGCTAAATATCTGGAGGCATTGTGCCCCTGCCTTGCGAGCCATACTAAGGCCAGCTATAAGGGCTTCATACTCCGCTTCATTGTTGGAGTCTTTAAAGTTAATGCAGACGGAGTATTGGAGAACGAAATCATCTGGGCCCACCAGAATGACCCCGGTTCCGCTTCCCTCAGTGCAAGAGGACCCGTCTACATATACTATCCAAATAGGAGGCCCGTTTGCTGCCTGGCTAACCTCTGGGATGGTGCTCTCAACAATGAATTCAGCTAAGGCTTGAGCCTTGATTGTGGTCCGAGGTTGGTATGATATGTCATGCTGGCTCAGCTCAATCGACCACTTCATCAGACAGCCTGAGGTCTCAGACTTGTGTAGAACTTGCTTAAGTGGCTGGTCGGTAAGAACGACCACCGAGTGGGACTGAAAATAAGGTCGGAGCTCGGCATCCCGAAGTACCTTGCTCACGTAATAGATGGGCTTCTGAGCCCTGTCTTCTTCCCTCATTAGGAAAGCTCTGAGGGTTTGCTCGGAGGCAGCTAAGTAGAGGTAGAGTATTTCCCCGGGGATAGGCTTGCTGAGAAGAGGGGGGTTAACCAGGTAGGCCTTTACCTCATCAAAAGATTCTCGTTGCTGTTGACCCCACTCGAAGCCCTTAGCCCTCTTAAGGGCTTTAAAGAAAGAAAGACACTTCTCCCCTGACTTGGACAGGAAGCACCCTATGACTGCGAGGCCCCCCATGAGCTTCTGAACCTCTTACGCACTTTTAGGAGGAGCCATGTCTAGTATGGCTTTGATCTTCTCGAGGTTGGCTTCGGTTTCTCTTGGCTGACCATGAAGCCCAGGAATTTCCCCGACGAGACTCCGAACGCATACTTGTTCGGGTTGAGCCTCATATCATGCTTTCTCAATACATCGAATGCTTCTTGTAGATCGGCAACATGGTCGACCCCTTAGATGCTCTTGACTAGCATATCATCAACATACACTTCCATGTTTCGACCGATTTGGTTCTGAAAGAATTTGTTGACAAGCCGTTGGTAGGTCGCACCTACATTCTTCAACCCGAAGGGCATTACCCTGTAGCAGTAGAGCCCCTGATCGGTGACAAAGGAGGTCTTTGGGATATTCGGGGAAAACATTCAGATTTGGTTATACCCGGAGAAGACATCCATGAAGCTGAGCAACTCATGGCCCGAAGTGGCATCAATCAAGGTGTCGATGCTTGGGAGAGGGAAGGGATCTTTAGGACACGCTTTGTTCAGGTCCGTGAAGTCGATAAAAATTCTCCAACTCCCGTTGGCCTTCTTAACCATAACAACATTGGAGAGCCATTCGGGACAGTTGACTTCTTGTATGAACCGGGCCTTAAGGAGTTTGTCCACTTCTTCCTTTATAGCTTGCTGGCGCTCAGGGACAAATTTGCACCTCTTCTGCTGGACCGGTTTGGACCCCGGAGCAACACTGAGGTGGTGGACGAGGAGCTCCTCGAAGATTCTTGGCATGTCGGCGACCGACCATACGAAGAGGTCATGGTTCTTTCTGATGCATTGGACTATATCGGAACATAGGACAGATGGGAGGGTCTTGCTGATAAAAAACTTGCGGTTCAGATCCTGTTCGGAAAAGAGCACTTCCTCCAGCTCATCCACCAGTTCGGACATAGGTTGGGCGTTCCCTTGGGGAATCTCAAGAGTCTCAAGGGAGAGAACGGGACCCCCGGTGGAGGTCATGTAATACTTGCGGGCCATCTCTTGACTACCTCTTACTTCTCCTACTCCTGCCCTGGTAGGGAACTTCATCTTGAGGTGATAAGCCGACGGGATGGCCTTTAGAGCAGCTAGGCCAGGTCGGCCTAGAATCACATTATAAGCAGCTGGGACGTCGACGATCATGAAGTCCATCGGCTCCGTACAGGTAGGAGGAGTTTTGCCAGCGGTTGCATCAAGGGTGATTACCCCTTCGATAGTCACTAGCACTCCCGTGAACCCATGGAGCGTGTAGCCGGCGGGCTTGAGCCTGTCGCGCGATAGCTTGAGTCCTCGGAAAGCCACGAGGAAGAGAATGTTAACGGAGCTACCATTGTCGACCAGAATCCTCTCCACTTTAAAATTTGCCATATGGAGGTTGATGACTAGTGCGTCACAATGGGGGGTTCGGACACCCTCGAGGTCTTCATCTGAAAAAGTGACCAGTACTCCGAGGCCTTTGGGAGGGGGCATGCCCTGTACAGAGTTAACCTCCTTGATGAAAGCCTTTCGAGAGGAGTTGGAGGTGCCTCCTATACGGACCTCCATGAATGAGATGCAGAATGCACTCCTCCTCAAACTCGGGAGTCTCATCGCGCCTTTCGGGATGCTTATTAGCCCCCCTGGGGGGAGGAGGTGGAGGATCAACTCGGTCCTTTCTTAAGAATTTAGACATCTGCCTCCTCTGAATGAGGGCCTCGATTTCATTCTTCAGGGCCCAACAATCATTGGTGTCGTGGCCGTGGTCCCAGTGATATTGGCACCGCTTCTCTTTATCCCTCTTTTTGCCAGGGGTATTCATCTTCAGGGCAAGAGGCAGAACCCCTTCCTTCTCAACCTCCATGAGAATAGTGGAAATGTTGGCGTTAAGAGGGGTGAACTTCTCGAATCTGGGAGGTGGGCGGTGCTGGCCCCCATTATCCTTCTGGAGCTTCTTAGCTCCATCTTCTTCCGTTGCCTTTCTCTTGTTTTCGGAGGAAGACCCCTCGAAGGTGGGGCGATGCTCAGCTTTCTCAGCCCGAATATACTTCTCGCTCCTGAGAAGGAGGTCGGAGAAGTTTTGCGGGGGCTTCTTGGCCAGGAGGACCGAAGGCTGGAGTTAAGGACATTTGACTGGAAGGCTGCTGCAGCGACCGACTGGTCGAGTGAAGCAACGGACCTAGCTTCTGCGGTGAATCGCTTCACATAATCTCTGAGCTTCTCACCCTTCTTCTGACTGAGGTAGAGTAGCGAGATGCTGGTGTTCTCTGTGCGGCGGCTACTCACAAAGTGGGTGACAAAGAGGGTTTCAAATTGTTCAAATGAGAATATGGAGGATGGGGCAAGGCGAGAGTACCATTCCCGAGCCGGACCCTTGAGAGTAGCTGGGAAGGTTTTGCACATTAGGGCATCGGAAGCTTGGTGGATTAACATAAGGGTCTTGAAGCTCTCGATATGGTCCACGAGGTCTGACTCCCCAGAGTAAGTCTCGAACTGCAGGGGCTTGAAGCCTATTGGAACTGGTGCCTCCATGATTGTTCGAGAGAAGGGGGTTCGGCTGGGACGAAGGGTCCTTCCTCTTAGTTCTTCTTCCATGTCTAGTTGGCCGAGGCACCTCTCCATCTCGTGGAGACGATGATAGACAGCGTCATCCCTTCGATGGTAGCCAAACGAGTCTCTGGACTCGTCTTTGTAAGAAGGGGAGCGCGGAGTTCGGCGATGGTAGCTAGGGGAATGGCGAGGACTGCGATGGCGGTTACTCGGAGCTTAAGGAGGGCTTAGGGACCGATGGCGAGGACTTTGGACCGGAGGAGGAGTGGGGACCCTCCGGACATTGTTGTTGTTCGGCCTGGAGGTTGAGGTCTTGCAAGATGGTTGCTTGGAATTGCTGGAATTCGACACGGGTGATGGGTGTAGTATCATCCCTCGGGGGTTACCGACCAGCGGGAGAGTGAGGCCTTCTCCTATGGTGCTCAGGGGACTCTCTGTCTTCTGTGAGGTGGGGACCTCCGATAGTCTCGGCGATGAGGAGATCGCTCATTTGGACGTTCTTGGTAGGAGGCTCCCTTACGGGCCTGCCTTTCATCCAAACGGTGGCGAAGGTCCTCTTCTTTCTGCCGATTGATAAGGATATTGCGGAGGTCTTCGGAAGCTCGGGGGTTGTGAGATGCCATCGAATCAGTAGAAGGGTTGTGCACGGAGATGTGGTCATAATGAAGGGGTTGTTTCTGAGGATTGGGACGGGCAGTCCCTTGCACCGGCATTTTGGGGCCCGAGCAGAGCCCTGTGGGATTGAAGGTTCTTAAGAGGAGGTTGATCTTGCTGCAGGGGCTGATCAGGTTGTGGTGGGAGTTGCCCCTGCAGCTAGACGGTTTGGAAGGGGATCTCGTGTTGCGGTTGAGGAGGAGTGGGTCCACGATTTGACCCTTTGGATCTTAGCTTTCGGGGAGGCATGGCTGGAGATGATCTTAACCGAGGAAAGAGGTTGGAGAGCTATTCGTGGTTTCCCACAAACGGCGTCAATCTGTTACCGCTAAATCTGGTGTGTAGGGGGCAACCAGATAGAATTTGTGGATTCTTAGGGAAACTGAATAGCAAACCAGGAACCTTTTCACCGGAGTCTGACCAATGACTCCCACCGTTCACCTGCAAAAAGTGCGAGACATCGGGGTTGATCCCGGCGATGCACCCTCCGACGCTCAAGTCAGTAATCTGAATGATTAAGCAAGAACTTAAACTGGAAAAGTATTGATTACCTGGTAACAATGGGGGGAGAGGGGTATTTATAGTCGCTCAGAGCATCTGTAGTCGTTTGCCAAATATCGATAAAATGGATACTTGGCAAACGAACGTGCTGTACTCGTTTGCCAAATATCCATTTTATCGATAAATCGCTACAGTCGATTGCTATAAATGAGAATCGATATAGCTTTTATCGATAAGTGAGGGACGGCACTCGTCGAAGTGCCGTCCCAGGAAAAAAATTAATTTTTTATTCGTCGGACGGCAATTCAAGTGCCATTCGTTCGAAAAAATTATCAATTTTTCGCTTTATTTATCGCCAAAAAATAATTAAAAAAACCCAACTAAAAACACCTCGGACGGCACTCGATGTGCCGTCCCTCACTTTCCCCCTTTCCCGGACGGCACTTCATGTGCTGTCCGTTGGGTTGTATTAAAAAAAATAAAATTTGGTGCTGTATGACTCACTTCTAAAACTCATAATTAAAAAATGGGAACTCGTAAATTAAATCATATATTAAATGGGAACCCACTTCATATCTGAATAGACCTTCATAATTAAAAAAACCCAACTAAACATGGTGCTGCACTCGGACGGCACTTCATGAGCCGTCCATGATTTATGGCTTTCTTTTTTTTTTTTTTAACGAACGGCACTTCATGTGCCGTCTGACGAATGTAGGCATTTTTTTGGCGCTTTTCTCCTCCGATGGCACTTCATGTGCCGTCGCTTAATATTATATTATAGTTTGCTAAAAATAGCTTTGGACGAGTGCAGCATAATTGGAAATCCTATTTCTATTTATTCATATATGGATATTTTTACCGTAAACGACTACAGATGCTCTTAGGGATCCGTTTCAAGATAAGAACATATCTCTACTTCCCGGTGTGAATGGATAGAAGCGGTTAAGATCACTTCTTAGGGATAATTATGAATCTGAATTCTTCTTTATCATTTTGAACTGGTTTGTAATGGGTTGGGACCCGTACCCAGTAAGACAGATCTGTTCATGGGTTATTGGGCTTTTGAAGAAAGACCCAGTTCCCATTTCAGACCCGTTTGTAGGTGAAATTACCGTTTTACCCCTGAGCTTTAAGATTCGTGTTTGATTTGAATGGTCCCGATTTAATCCCATTTTTAGCCATATCACGAGCCCCCCACTCCTGGAGACTGAGTTCTACAGTCTTTAAGGAGTAGTTTTGTTATCTAATGGCGTACGGGATTTTATCGGTGTTCTTAAGGGAGTTCGGATCTTGCTCGAGGTGTAATAGTGTTACTCTGGGCTTGTAAAATGACCAAAAATATTCTCGGAATTTTCTGGATTTTTTTTATTTTTCGAAATTTTTTCTGAATTTTTCCTCATTTTTTTGAATTTTTCCTCATTTTTTTGAATTTTTTATTCATTTTCCGAATTAAATAATTAATTATCGAAAATATTAATTAATTATTCTAATTTAATAATTATATTTTTCAAAATTTTAAAATTATTTTCTGAATTAATAATTATTTTTAGAATTTTTAAATTAATTTACTTCGAATTTTAAATATTTTTTCGGATTTTTTTTTAAATTATAAATTCAATTAAATAAATAAATTAATTAATTAAATATTACCTGGACACATGGCACATTTCTGAGCGTCGATCATGATCAGATGGCGTGCATCACGAAGCAGATCATTTTCTGGACATGTGGCTCGTTTCTGAGCGTCGATCGTGTCGTGACACGAATTTTGAGATGATCGGACGACTTGTGTAGATCGGCAGCATTTTTTCACCAATTTCGAGCTCGGTGCCCCAGTAGCTCGGCACCCATCCTCGGATCTGGCCGAAGTGGAGGTGACGCCACGTGGCATCGCCACGTGGCTCTCTTTTCTTCTTCTTCTTTTTTTTCTTTGCCTTCCCACCCTGCTCTCTTCTCCTCTTCCATGTCTTCTTTCTTGATTTTCGACTCGACCCCACCTCTCCTTCGGCATCGTCTTCGCAGTGCTCGGTGATGGCGAGGGAGGGAGGTGAGCTCGGGAAGGAAGAGCCGGAGCTTGGCGAAGGGTGGGGCTCGACGAAGGTGGAGCTGTGAGCTCTGTGGCGGAGCTTGGAGAGAGAGAGCTGTGAGCTCGGCAGCGGAGGTAGCTGGCGACGAAAGGGGGAGTTCGGTGGTTGCTTGAGCTTCGTCGAAGAGTTGGTAGGTTGACGAGGATGAGTGCTGGAGCTCGGAGACATTCGAAGTGGTGGAGGTCGGCATCGGAGCTCGGAGGTGGAGTAGAGCTCGGAGCTCATCGAGGTGAGAGGAGTTCGGCTCGTGAGAGCTTCGACGATGAGTTTCTTAAACTCAGAGGAGGTGGAGCTCGGAGGTGAAGCTTCGGAGTTGGCACTGTTGGAGCTCGGCATTGTGGACCTCGGTTCGATGGGTTCGGCGAGGGGAGCTCGCATTTTGGGTGCGGAAGGAGCTCGGCGAAGGTGGTGAGGTGGTCGGCCCCTCGTCCCCCGTCACTTCGGCTCGGGGGTCGGCCGCCACAGTCTCAGGATCAGCAAGTGCCTCGTCATCCTGCTGCTCGTCCTCCTCTGCTCCCTCCTCCTCTTCATCATCTTCCTCGCCACCGGGCCACAGCCTGTACCCCACCCTCTCGAAGCCAAGGATGCGAGCCTCGACGTGATCGAGCGCTCTGGCGTAGGACATCTCCATGTTCGACGCCATGTATTTTTTTGCCTCTGCCTCGATCTTCGCCCTCTCCTTCTCCACAGCTTCGGCATGTTCCTGCTTCACCGCCTCCAACGCCTTCGCCACTGTTGCCCTCTCCTCGGCCGCTTTTGCAACCTCCGAAGCAAGCTTTTCCTTCGCTTGCGCCAAGGCCACCTCGAGGTCGGATACCTGGGCCGCCAGAGCGTCCGAGCGACGCTGCTCGGCTTCGAGCTGTTTCACAGCCCTCGCCCTCTCTGCCCGGTCCTTGTCGCTGAGGGCCTTCAGCTCCCTTTCTTGCTCGGAATACTCCTCGAGGACATGGCCGAAGTGGCAAGTGCCCTGCACGAAGAAACAATTAGAACACCACAAGAGCCGAGCTAAAGACTTAGAAAGTTTTCGAATAAAAATTCAGAAACAGCCTAGAGACTTACCGACATAAGTGACTGAGCAACCTCAAGGGTGTCGTCGCCCCTCGTCCCCGCCTTCAGCACGGCTCGGTCCTTCGGGGTTGGCAGGTGCCGAACGGCTTGCATGCTCATCCCCGAGTCTCCCAAGAAGCCATCGTGATTCTTCACTCGCCAGTCGGGGACGAACAACTTCTTGTGGGCCTCGGTTAGAATATCCTCGGCATGTTCGGTCAGGGGCGGGGCCTCCATCCCTAGCACCGCAGAGATGGAGAAGCCCTCCCCTACAGGGGCAGAAGGGGTCGGCTGGAAAACAACGGTTGAGGACGGCTCCCGAGGAGAAGAAGTGACGATCGCCGAAGGTGCCTTGGCGGGTCGTCCGGACGAGGGACCCGTGCTCGTCCTCTTCCTCTTCTTGCCATCGCCGGCTTTGCTTCGTTCAGCCATCATTCTCCTGAAGTCCATATTCGGAGCCTCTGTCGAAGAGAAAGAAAGTCAAGTTAGAAAAAAAAGCACAAGGCATTAAAGATGGTAAAGCAGAAAGAAGAGAAGAGATGTCAGGAGCGTACTCGGGTCGATGACTAAGGCCCGACCTGTGCAACACCTCCTCGGTCATTTCCCTCCAACTCAACATCGGAAGACCGATCAGCTTTGCCGCCACCTCTGCCTCGGCCGTGGTCAACACCGGCTCGGTCTTTGCATACTTCGGCACCTCATCCTTCCACCGGGTCGGGAAGTCCCATGCTGGGGGCCCCTTTATCAAGAAGAACTTCCCCTTCCACGACTTTATCGAGTCGGGATTCTCTATCAACTTAACCCCTTTTTTAGGCAATAGGTAGTAGCGAGGCTCAAGCTTGCTCATCCTGTTGATTTGATATAAGCTTCGGAGGATGACGAGCTCCGGTTCCACTTTGGCTGTTCGGCATTGCAGTAGGAAACCGAGCACATGGCGCCACGTGTTTGGCATGAACTGTACGGGGGCCAGACCGTATCACCGAAGGACTACCGTCACGAAAGGGTGGAGGGGGAAGCGCAGATCGACATTCAGTGCGTCGTAGGCGAGGACGCAGGTGTTCGGAGGGAAGGTAGTGTTCGCTCGCACTCCGGGGCCGGGGAGGACCAGCTTGTACTCCGTGGGGATGGCGAACCCCTTTCTAATCCAGAGTAGATCTCGCTCGGTTAGCACCGAGGGGAGGTCGTCCACCTCGGAGACCTCCCTCGGATCGTTCTCCTTATAGGTCTCTGTGCGACCGATGACGACCTTAGTCAGCAGCTCGCCACTGTACTGCCTTATCCCAGCATGACCGGACAGCACGGTCGGCATCCGACCCGACTCACCCGCCTGCCTAACGGTCTCCACCACCTCCTCGACGATCGCGGACCGGACCACCTTCTTCCCCTTATCCTCGGCCGCAGACGATCCTACTACCTCCTTCCCCTTCCTTCGGCTTACTACTTCTCTCCCCTCCTCGGCATTTCGACCTCCCGAGGACGATGCCTCACTACCCGAGTTCACTCGTGACATCTCGAATAAATATCTAAGGCAAGGAAAACTGACCTTGAATCAGTTCATGGTCGGAAAGAGTTTGTCGGAAATCGCTTGGACTTCGCGATAGCTAGTGCAACCGCCCTTGAGCTCAGATCTCTGCTAGCAGAGCAACTCGAGAGCAAAAGTAAAAACTTGAGAGTAAAAAGTGAAGAATGAGCTAAGGGGTGAGGGGGTGAGAATTTATAGCCAAAAAGGTGACTGTTGGGCTTTTGAAACGTTTAGTGAGGCCCATTAAGGGAGATGAAACAACAAAAAATAGAAAGCTACGACGGTTTAGAGGAAAGACGCGTCGGTTCACTTAAACATCGCCACTCGACGACTCATAGCTTGCCGAGCCACCGAGGCTTTCTGACGAGCTACCGGGGTACCGACCTCCACATATGGAGAAAAATGCCGTCGAGCCACTCTCACCGTCAGATTGTCTCAATATTTGTGCCCAAATCTGATGAACGGTTCAGATCACGCCACGCCCACAAAACGACAAGATAACGTTTTCTCGGGATCTGAACCCATAATTTCGAGATCCGCGCCATGATGAACGCACCGGATCCAACCACGTTGCTCATCAGTTCGTGCCGAGCCGAGCCACAAAGACACTCTGCCGAGCTGCCGGGGCACCGACCTCCACATATGGAGAAAAATGCCGCCGAGCCACTCTCACCGTCAGATTGTCTTAATATTCGTGCCCAAATCTGATGAACGGTTCAGATCACGCCATGCCCACAAAACGACAAAATAACGTTTTCTCGTGATCTGAACCCATAATTTCGAGATCCGCGCCATGATGAACGCACCGGATCCAATCACGTGGCTCATCGGTTCGTGCCAGCCGAGCCATAAAGACACTCTGCCGAGCTACCGGGGCACTGACCTCCACATATGGAGAAAAATACCGCCGAGCCACTCTCACCATCAGATTGTCTCAATATTCGTGCCCAAATCTGATGAACGGTTCAGATCACGCCACGCCCACAAAATGACAAAATAACGTTTTCTCGTGATCTGAACCCATAATTTCGAGATCCGCGCCATGATGAACGCACCGGATCCAATCACGTGGCTCATCGGTTCGTGCCAGCCGAGCCACAAAGACACTCTGCCGAGCTACCGGGGCACTGACCTCCATATATGGAGAAAAATACCGCCGAGCCACTCTCACCGTCAGATTGTCTCAATATTCGTGCCCAAATCTGATGAACGGTTCAGATCACACCACACCCACAAAACGACAAGATAATGTTTTCTCGGGATCTGAACCCATAATTTCGAGATCCGTACCATGATGAACGCACCAGATCCAGCCACATGGCTCATCGGTTCATGCCGAGCCGAGCCACAAAAACACTCTGCCGAGCTACCGGGGCACTGACCTCCACATATGGAGAAAAATGCTGTCGAGCCACTCTCACCGTCAGATTGTCTCAATATTCGTGCCCAAATCTGATGAACGGTTCAGATCATGCCACGCCCACAAAACGACAAGATAACGTTTTCTCGTGATCTGAACCCATAATTTCGAGATCTGCGCCAGGATGAATGCACCGGATCCAGCCACGTGGCTCATCGGTTTGTGCCGAGCCGAGCCACAAAGACACTCCGCCGAGCTACCAAGGCACCGACCTCCACATATGGAGAAAAAGGCTGCCGAGCCTCTTTCACCGTCAAATTGTCTCAATATTCGTGCCCAGATCTGATGAACGACTCAGATCATGTCACACCCACAAAACGACAAGATAACGTTTTCTCGTGATCTGAGCCACCCTCCTTGCGATTCGCACCATGATGAGCGTGTAACTCCTATTTCCCGTATTTGTATTTTTCTACTGTATTTTCATTCTAGTATTCTTGTATTCTATTTTTTTTGATGATACGGATAGAGTCAGCTGACTCCAGCCACGCAATTAATCAATAAAAAGTATAATTACACGAAGGGTTTTACGAGAAGTAAAACAACAAACTTACAACAACAGAATTAAAACTACAGCTAGCCGGAAGAAACTAAATAGAGAGCTACTACAATTCGAGCCTAATGCCGCCAGGGATCACGGACGCAGAAAACGATGGAGACAACGCCACCCTGATGGACTACTGGCTGCTGATGAGCCAACCCCGGCTAAACAGAATACGCAAACAGAGAAGGATCCCCAGAGTCACGCCTCTAGTCTGCGCTTCTCAAGGACGAGAAACATAAACAGCTGATCCAGCCCACCATAAAATGCGATAAAGGTAACTCAACAAGAACCGGCACAGAGCCCTGGAGCAAACACCCCTCTCTCAGAGAATGCTGCCATGGTATGAAGGAGAAAACGAAAGCAATAACCCAGTCAATCAAAATCGAGATCAAGCCATGTAGCAAACATCCACGGAAAACAAATGCATTTGTAGAGCTAAACCAATCCGACCTGTGAAGCAAACATCCACAGAAACAGCTACCGTAGGTGCTATAACATGGGCAAAACCAAAGCCAAAAGCGAGACAACAATAGATAACATAGAGCATCCAGATTATAAAAGTAGTAGAACTATATAAGGTTAATTACAGACGAGCGAGAATCCATGAAGCTCCCAATATTACAGCAGAACCCATAGCAACAAATTAATTTTTTTAAGAGCATCAAAAGGAAGGGGATGAAGTGGTAAGACAACAGCATCAGAAGGGAAAGGAGAATGGGGGCAGCACTCCCTCCTATCAAAATGATAGACTACCACCCACACCAAAAGTTACTAGCCAAAACAACAAAATGAGCGCAGACCTGCCCATTCAACCCTGTAATCAAACAAAATGAAGTTTGGAGTCATGCCAACCGGATGCTCTAAATACTGAGTAAAAATAGATGACAAAAGAAGCACAACAACAGAATCGAAATGAACGCTAGTCAATAAAACGCAAAACCAGCGTCACCAAAATCAATAACAGAGAGCATTATATAGCATTGAGGTTTTGAAGACATTGGAAAGCATTTTCCAATCTGTAAAACAAACAGGCTTCTTTGGCTTCACGGGTTAGAGACGAGGACCAATAGTCAAATAGATATAAGAATTCGTCAGTAATAGAGCGGGAGGAAGAAGCCGTGTGATGGAAAATTCTCTTGTTTCTTTCCATCCACGTGATCCAAACAATAATCTGAAAGGACAGGTACCACAATCTGTGGTACTCGCCATTCGATGGGAGCCTAGTCCAGCATTCGGCTAGACTGGAAGAAATGATCGGCACTTCCCAAGCAAGCGCGGTGATTTTCCAAAGAGAACACGTAAATTCACAAACCACGAATAAATGGTCCACATTTTCTGATTCTGTTGAGCACAGAGGACACAATTGACCCCACGCTAAATTTCTCTTGTTGAGAATTTCAACGGTCAGAAGCTTATTGTTGAGAGCTAGCCAAGAAAGGATTTTCACCTTAATAGGGGCACAGGATTTCCACACTAGATCAAAAAATGGAGATAAAATGCCTCTAAAATTAAGAAATCGATAGAATGATTGAACCGAGAAGGTTCCTGATGTGTTCCATCGCCAGTACAAATTTTGTTTGTCCCTCCATACAAAATTGTTAAGAGCGGATAGGAGAACTTTAAAATCAGATACTAGATGGGGGGGGAAGAATGGTCGATAGGGGAATCAACCATTGCCTTTGCAGATTGGTGGTAATGTATGAATCAGCAACCAAGTGGGTCGGACGCCAGACGGAAGATAGCTGGGAAAGCGGTGGCAAGGGATGAGTTACCGATCCAGAGATCGGTCCAGAATCTGGCCTTAGAGCCATCAGAACAGGCATGGGCTAAATCACAATGGAAAGCTGCCACCTGCTTTCCACACCCCCTTCCAGAAATGGGAGGCGCTACGGTGAGTTTTAGACAGGAAACTCCACCACTTATCTACCGAAAAGTATCTGTCTTCGATACTGATGATCCAAGGTAAATCCTCAACTTTGAGGAATCTTCAGAGCCATTTACCCAGAAGCGCTAGATTCTGGTGCCTAAGATCCAACACTCCTAATCCACCAGCTTCCTTTGAAGAACAAATAAGTTTCCAATTACACAGGTGCGAACCGGGCTTGTGAATAGGAGATCCAGACCAGAAGAAGTTACTTCTGATTTGGTCGATCCTCTTAATGACCCAAGATGGCACGTAGTAGAAGGACATCATATAAAAAGGGATCGCAGATAGGACAGAATTGAGAAGAATCAGTCTTCCTCCTCGAGAGAGAAGTTTCCCTGACCAAACTGATAACCTAGATTCAACCTTATCGATCATGGGTGTCCAATCTGATTTATGCAATTTACCCCATCTGAGGGGAATACCCAGGTACGTGATTGGAAAAGAAGCTACTGGGCAGTTAAAGAAATTTGAAATTTCGTCCTGCCTGTTAGGAGATCCCCCCAACCAAAGTAGAGACGACTTTTGAAAATTTATCGATAGTCCTGAAGCTAATTCGAAACAATAGAGCAGGAGTTTCAGATTCCTAAGAGACTGAGAATTTGGTTTGGCAAAAACGATCGTGTCGTCGGCGTACTGAAGATTCAGTACACCAAGGAAATTACGAGAGTTGCCAAGACCTTCAATGACCTGGGCTTCTCAGGCATTGCGAAGGAGTTTACTGAACACATCTGCCACCAATGAGAAAAGTAAGGAAGAAAGCGGGTCGCCTTGCCTAAGACCACATTTAATTTTAAATTTGTGGTCTTCGGCACCATTAATGAGAATCGATGAGGTCCCGACGAAAAGGCTAGATTTAATCCAAGCCATCCATTTGGGGCCAAAACCCCTATGATACAGAATATCAAAGAGAAAATCCCAACTGACGTTGTCGTACGCTTTTTGAAAGTCTAGTTTAAGCAGAATACCTTCCGAATTAGTCTTATGACAAAGGGAAATGACCTCTTGGGCCGATGCGACGCTATCAAGGATAAAACGATCCTTGATGAAACCCGATTGGGCCGGATCGATGAGAGGGGGGATAACTTCGCTAAGTCTAGCAGAAAGGACCTTCATAATAATTTTGAAGGTGGAGTTGATCAGACTAATCGGCCTAAAGTTAGTCACGGAGTTTGCTCCCATCATTTTAGGGATGAGAACAATATGAGCATAGTTGATACGGTCGAAAGAGAAAGCGCCTAGGTGAAGCTCTGAGAACATACAGAATAGGTCATCTTTCAGCCAATTCCAGAATTTTTGGAAAAAGAAGGCAGGGAAACCGTCCGGTCCCGGCGCTGCGTCGCTTTTTAAAGCAAAGACCACCGATTTGATTTCATCCATGGAAAACGGTGCCTCAAGGGATGGAAGGTCATAAGCTTGCTGCCCGTACAGCTGGTTCCAATCGAGACTAATGGCTCTGCATTTTCGGGAGCCAATGAGAATTTTATAGAAAGAGAGGAATGCATGGTGGATTTCATTGTCTGTAGAGAATTCGATACCGTTGTCTACGATTGAAGAAATACGGTTACTCCGTTGTCTATAAGAAGCGAAGTTATGGAAGAAAGCGGTATTGCAGTCTCCCTCTTTGAGCCATCGAAATTTGGCTCTTTGAGCCCATTTCAGATGGTCTTGGAAAAGGATGTCGGAAAATTCCCGTTTGCAAGATTGCCGTTCTTCAAACAACACTTCAGAAATAGAGCCCTGCTCCTCCATCTTATCAATAGTTTCAATGGAGGTCAGGTAATAGTTTTTAAGGAAACTAGTACTGAACTGTCTTTCGTTGCGCCAAATTTTACAACCGAATTTAATCGCATGAAGTTTCAGGAGAATGGAGCCCAGCCCGGAGGATCCGGAAACTGCTGACAAGCATTCAACAATCAGATTGACAAATATTTGATCTTGTAACCAAAATTTTTCGAATCTGAATTTGCGCTGATGAGGGAAGGGGAAATTAGAGTGAAGAGCGATGGGAACGTGGTCAGAAGAGGGGTTGGGTAAAGCCTTGGCAAATGTGTTATGAAATTGATTAATCCATTTATGGGACACCAAGAATTGATCGAGTTTGGCCATCGTAGGGTGATGACGAAGGTTCGACCATGTGTAGGATCTGCCCGAAAGGGGAATGTCAGAAAGTTGCATCGAGCGGATGCAGTCGTTGAACTTGGCAGAAAAGCAACCAAGATGCAAAGCATTCGACCTTTTGGTAGCAAATCTGGTGATGTTAAAGTCGCCACAGATAATACAGAGACCGATAGAATAAGGTTGAAGAGCTTGGAATTCGTTCCAAAACAACTGACGGCCCTCAAAGGAGGATGGCACGTACACAGAAATCACCGTAATATAGGCATCAAGAGGCTCCCATTAAATTTGAACAATAAGGAAGAAATTGAGACGCTTAATCGCTATAAGCGAGAAAACAGCCTCTTTGAAACCTAGGAGAATTCCTCCCCAAGATCCTATGGCATCCAGCGATATCCATTTAGAAATAATGGAACCTCCAATAGATCTAAGAATCGAAGGAGAGGGAGTTTCGAGTTCAGATTCTTGTATGGAAATGAGATCACAGTGAGATGAAGAGATAAGCTGAAAGATCGCTCTTTGTTTGATAGGACAATTAAGTCCCCTGATGTTCCAAGACAGACTAATCATAACGACAATTGTGCTCCATGACTCTGAACCGTTCTTTCTCCCTGATGGTGAGAGCCACCGATGAATAAGAGGATTGGGTTAAAAAACCCAAGTCCATAGATGTTCTAATAAGATCGTGATCGGACAAGGTTGCAAATTGGAGTTGGAAGACCGAGCCTAACGGAGTGGCTTCTGACAGGGGTGCAGAGGGGTCAATCAGTTCAAGTCCGCCCGCAACCGGCGAAACCGAACCCCTGTGCGAAAGGGAGACAGAAGCACGCGCTGAGGTTTTAGCCATTAAATGCGCACTAGATCTAATAAGTCGGGGAGGGGGTCTCTGACCCGCGGGGGCAAACTCCCCTGGACGCTCGATCTCCCTACCCAACGAGCTGGGGGAATAAAAGACCGCTTCGACGATGGGGAAGCTATCATCGAGAAGAAAAGAGGAAATTGAATTGGTAGCGGCAGAGGTTCAATGAACGGATCCGCCGCTGAAATCTGTCCATTTGCTATAGTACGAAGAATGGGCAAAGAAAGACCTAGAATAGCCTTCATAGATAGCTTAAGGTCGGGAGATAATACGACACACTCTCCCGACAGAAGGTAGAAAGAGATAGCTAACCGAATAGGGCTAGGGAACCGGCAGTAAAAATCACAATAAAAAAATACCCGCTGAGCAGTCAAATTAATAATAGAACTATTTAGAATAGAAGATAAACAAGTAGGATTTACCTTAAGGCTAGAAAGGTCCCGCTTCCGGTCCGCTTCCTCCTCTTCCAGCAGATCATCTTGATCGATCCAATTAACAGCTTTCGAAGGAGGAGATCTTATGACCTTAATGGGGGACAGCTTAGGGTCCGAGGCACTGATCGATGAGAGATGAGCTTGTCTTTGGAATTTTTGCCAGTCAGATTCAAAATGCGGATTGAGCTTGTCTTTGGAATTCTTGTATTCTATTTGAGATCCTACATTTTTTTTCCGTTCAAATAAAATCATTAATTTGTTTTCGACTCAATTTTTGGTTCTTTTATCCAATCCAATTGTGTGTGCTCTTTGTGTCGTTCTTCATGAAGAGTGAGCTCTTCTATGTCAATCATCTCTTTATTCCCCATTTTAATGCAATTGGACCAATTCTCCGGTTGGATCCCTCTCGAAATGGATACCCTAAAACCCAAAACCCAAAACCCTACTATATAAACCCTAACCCTATACCCTAACCCTAGCCCTAACCCTAACCCCTACTGTTGAGACTGCCGCTAATCTTCTTCCTTCTTCGTTTCTTTCTCAAACCGTATTCCTCTCGATTTCGAAACCATTTCCCCTACCTCCTATCGCCTCTCCGTTCGCCCCCTTCACTCTCATCAACCACCACCACCACAGCACCAATCCACCACGACCATCATCCCCACATAACCAGCACCACCGCCGGCCTCATCCACCATCGAACCCAACCTCCGAAACCCATATCGCCATTTCCGACCTTCATCAACCTCTACCCATCGCCATTATCATCGCCTCGCCGTCGCCTCCTCAATCCGACCTCCGTCCACGCCACTAACATCCCCCCGAGCCACTCCTTCGCTCCTCCCCTGTTTCGAAACCCAAAAACAGAGTCACTGTGCATCGCTCCTCGACGTCGCGCCGCCACAGTCGTCGCCGCCCTGGCACCGCCGTGCTACCCTATCGCCGCGTCGCTCCTCGATGTAGCGTCGCCGCCTCGCCGCACGCCAGCGTCGCCGTCTCTCCCTCTCTCTCTCGCTCTGTGTTTCGACGAAGAAGGAAGAATAAAGGAGGAGTTGGGCGGGATTCGATCTCAGCCATAGGATCGCACCAAGATTCGTGCTACTCAGCATGATCTGATCGCTGTCCCGTATTCACCTACAGCAAATCCCAAAATGTTGTTCCGTGTTCTGGCCCAGATCTGCTGTAAGTAAGCTTCCTGATTCGCTAGTTTTGGTGTTCCGTATTTTGGCGCGCTAGATCCCAGATCGCTGTGCGTTGTTTTGGGGCGATCTGGTGTGGGGAAATTCGCGCTACTGTTGGATTTTCGCACGTGCTTCACACGTGCTTTTGGGAGACTTTGTCCGGGAATTTTCGATCCCATTTTCTTCAGCAATCAAATCTGATCGTCGTCAATCAAGGCAAGTATTCATCTTGTACATATTTTTGTTCTAGTACAAGCATCCCTTGAAAATACTGCAAATAGTTAAAAATTGTGACTCCTTTTTGACTCATCGTTGTTGATCGAATATTAACCCCCATAAATTTCATAATCTTAAGAGTCACAATAATTTCATTGTATTATATTATAACTATTTGGACTCATTTTATCCCATGAACACATGGAAACATGAAATTAAGGAGCCCTAGATTTGTAGACATATGTTATATCTTGTATTTGATGAATCTTGCACCCATTTGGCTTGAAAAATAATTATTACTTGCTGTTTTGACAACCATTATCCTGTATTTATATCACACATTAACCTGGACGCCTAATAACCAATTTTCATGAAATCTATACTAGTAAGATATTCCCACATGTTGCTGTCCTGAATCTTGTTATGCTGTTTTGATTCCTTTAACATCAGAATCTGAACCCGAACCCTGAATAGAAAATGTATCTCTAGATGTCTAGATGTCGATAGCCTCCGGAATTTTTGAATTCGGAGTTACGGTCTAGGAGTTATTGCAGTTTTACTGTAGCTGCATCGGGTGACGCAGATTTGCAAAACTGCTGCACACCTTTACTTTGCGAATTAATTTAACTATGTTAACAGCAAGCGTTTGACTTGAAATTTTATATGCAGTTGCTGGACACCCTATAGGACATTCTCAATTTTTCTTAGAATTAATTCACATTATTTCAATACTGTTTCACATGTATGCTTGCTTGATAAAATAATGAAAAGTAATAAGCCGGGGTTAAAGGAAAGACCATAGTGGTGGACAATATAAGTAAGTGTACTCGGAAGGGGGTCCATGTTTTCCACGTGATACATGTCTCATGAACTAGTATATTATAAATCGATTCATGGACTAGTATATTATTGATCCATGAACTAGTATATATATATGTGATTCATGACTTGCCTTGCTATGACTTGACACATGAACTAGCTATATGATTACCCGATTCATGAGCATAGCTTGCTTGATACTTGATACCTGAGTACACCGCCCTATAAACTCCATTACTAGGCCTAAACAAAATTGTATTGTCTGTAGCAACCATGTAGTAAAAAGATGGATGCATGAAGTGCTACAAAGATAGTAATAACTACAAGACTTGAACATGAAACTTGAACATGACACCTGTTACTTGATACTTGATGATATGATACATGAAACATGATACATGAGACTTGAAACATGAAACTTGAACTTGACAACTTGTTACCTGATACTCGACAACTTGTTACTTGAGACTTGACACTAGACTTGGCACTTGTTACATGATACTAGATTTGAGACTTGTCACTTGATGTTAGATACCCCTACAGGTTCACTTGTCAGGTGTTTTGCTATTAGCAGTTGTTATCCAGCCCGTTTACTAAGATATCCCTCTTGCTAGCTAGTTCTTGGTTTTTCCACTACTTGTTATATCTCTGTTACATTCTTGAATCCAATTCTTGTTCCCCATTACTTGTACTCGTTTTTACTATTTGTGGCCCTAGCTTGTACTAAGGGCATTCTCCCTTGTTTTTCCCTGTTTTTCTTTTTATATTTATTAAGCAGACTTTGGAGACGAGCTACCTGCTGGGATTGGTGAGCAGAAATTTTAGCTTTCAAGTGGAGGCAGGACTTGTTTAGATTAATTGTTTTTCTTGAATTATTTATTCTTGCTACTTAAAACTTGTAACGGGCCGATGTTCTCCAGTTTTAATTTGATCCAGACTTGAAAACTATGTGGGCATTATTATTTGTTTTCAATTGTTTTCAGTTGTTTAATGAATTATTCATGCATGCTTGGTGATATATATATCTTGTTATATTCTTGTTATGATGCTGAGTCGATCCTACAGCTTATGGATGATGTTAAAATCATTCGTTGGGCTTCGTCACGCGCTCGTATTCCATATTTTTGGAAAGCGGACAGAGCGCCCCAGATCTTGCCATGTAGCTCGGTAGTTCGTTACATGCCGAGCCACCGGAGCGCTCAGCCGAGCTACCGAACAGCTTAGTCGAGCCACCGAGCTACTAAGAAGTAGGGGTCGGACTGCCGAGCCACCAGTCGTTTTGCCATAGAGCTACCGAAGGAGATGACCGACCTGCTGAGCAGCCGAACTGCAACGGCCGAGGTACCAAGGTACCGACCTCCACATATGGAGAAAAATAACACCGAGCTATCCCAGCCGTTGGATCGTCTTAAAAAACGTACCAGAACATGATGGACGGCTCAGATCCGCCACACCTACAAAACGACAAGATAGCATTTTTTCGTGATCTGAACCGCCCTCCTCGTGATTCATGCCATGATGGACGCTCCAGATCTTGCCACGTATCTCGGTAGCACGTTACGTGCCGAGCCATCGAGTTATAGAGGACGGGGTGCCGAGGTGCCGAGGCACCGACCTCCGCATACGGAGAAAAAGCCTGCCGAGCTACTCCGTCTGTCCGATCCCTCAGAAAGTCACGCTGCAGGCTGATGAAGGTCCCAGATTGTGCCACGCCACAAATCGGATTAAAAAATTAATTTTTATTTATTAAAATCGATTTATTTATTTAAAAATTGCAAAAAAAAATGATTAAAAATTTAGGAAAATTAATTAAAATTCCTAAAAAATAATTATAAATCCGGGGAAATATTTTTGAGCTCCTGGATAAGTAATTATGGCTTAGAAGAGGCAATTAAGACCCCCAAACAACGAATCACCACTTCGCATAATTAAATAAATGGTCCGAAAAATAGATAAAAATTAAGAAAAATCAACAGAAGTCCAAGAGAGCTCAAGAACAACCTTGAGCACACAAATAGCTTCAAAAATCACCATAGTACCTCATACAAAGATTCAACACCCCTCGTTTGGACTCCGATACAACTCCGAAAGCTATTAAAACAGTAAAACTACTCCTCAAAGGCTGATCAAACTCAGTCTTCGGGAGTGGGGGGCTCGTGATATGGCTAAAAATAGGGTTAAATCGGAACCGTCCAAATCGGGCACGAATCTTAACGCTTGGGGGCAAAGTGGTAATTTCACCTACAAACGGGTCCGAAATGGGTTCAGGGTCTTCTTTCTAAAAGGCCCCACAACCCATGAACGGATCCACCTCAATTAGGGGCGGGTTCCAACCCGCAACAAACCCGGTCCAGCAGGATAGAATTAGGGTTTTTGATTATACTTAATCAACGGCCCTGATTCGCTCTATCCTTTCACTGGGAATTAGGGATTTTATTCCTAAAACTGATCCCAAAGGCGGCTATAAATACCCCCCCATCCACCACCATTAGGAGGTAATCAATCTTTTGCCAGTTTACGCTCTTTCATAATCTTTTCTGGTTATTGACTTGAGCGTCGGAGGGTGCGTCGCCGGGGTCAATCCCGGTGTCTCGCACTTTTTGTAGGTGAACGGTGGGAGTCAATGGTCAAACTCCGATGGAAAGGTTCCAGGTTTGCTATTCAGTTACCCTAAGAATCCACAAATTCTATCTGTTTGCCCCCATACCAGATTTAGCGGTAACAACGGGGGTACCAGATTATGTGGTGATGTAGATTATTTGTTAGGGTCAAGATTGGTGCAAGTGATGATTTCTTCTTCCAAGAATTTGTCGATGAAGGTACCTATGTTGTTATGGATGTACCAATGTTGGACATAGGGTTGATGATTGTGACATTCTCAAGACGGGTGTACGATAAGAAAGGTGACACTATTGATTGAAGATTGACGGTAATGGCAAAGTCATTTTGAAGGTAGTTGGTGAAAGGCTTGAAAGAAGGACAACTATTAAGGCCGAGGTCACTAGAGAAGTCTACTTAGAGCATTCACAATCGTTTGCTAAAAAATATGGCAAAATGGTAAATGAAAATAGCAAAATGAGAATTTCAGTGCAATGGTGATTTGCTACAATTTGAGAAAGACGATACATGTTGTTTCGTCCGTTTTTTTTTTACAGTTAATTAATTAATGATTAGATATTAAAATAGGTTAATTAAATAAACTAAATAATTAAATATATCCTAAACCACTTAATTAACCACTAAACCAAACAATTATACACTAGAAAAACAAATAAGTGGGCTGGACGGGACATGTTTTCCCGTCCAGGCCTAAAAACCATGAAACGGGACAACATGTCCCGTTTAAGCTATTTTTTTTTTTCTGACGGTACATGTTGTACCGCCTGATCATTAAAAAAAAAACTGATCCAATTAAAAAAAAATTTAAAAAATAGGGACAGAACAACATGTTATGTCCCCTATAATTTGAGAATCGCGAATTCGTTTCTCAAATATGAGAACCGAATGTAGCGATTTTGCCAAAAAATAACTAAATAGCAAACGACTGCATGCCATCGTTTCTCAAAATATAAGAAAATGACAAATATAGCAATCGATTGTGGATCTTACCATGGTCAATGGTTACAAATAAAAAATCAGGGCCACCTCGTTTTGTAGATAGTCATGGTAGTTCCAGTCACAGGTGGGTACAACGTGACACATCTACCCAACTTCCCCGTTCTTCATCAGGTATTAGGTGAGAACGTTTGAAGGGCGTGCAACCCTTTAACTCATTAGCCGTAAAACCGTGTCCCCATACTAGTTTTCTTATCCTCTCCCTCCTCATATCTGCACTTCTGCATCTCCTTTGTCCCTTCCCATCTCACCCCCCTTTCTCTTCCATCAACTTGACTAACCGTCATGAACCTATATGCTTATGATCTCCTCCTTCTTAGACTCATCCCACCACACCGCCACCTCTCCCCTCTTTCACCTCCATTCTCACTCACCAAATGCTAACTCAAACACCAACACCACTACAACTAAACCGGGTGCCTTCTTCACCAATCTTTGCGTCCCTTGGCACCACCACTGGCCCATTCACGAAGTAGTTACCAAAATGACCCACTTTTTGAAAGTATTTACCAAACTGATCCACTTTCGAAAGTATTTACCAAAATGATCCACTTGCTTTTTGAGAAAGCGAGTTTGGTTAAAATCCAAGTTTGGTTAAAACCCAATCTCTTTTTCAGAAAGCGAGTCTAGGCTTTCGAAAACTAAAAGCCTCACACTCGCTTTCTGAAAAAGCGATGATGTTTTAACCACACTCGTTTTTTCAGAAAGCGAGTGAGCCAGTTTGGAAATTTTAAAAAAAAGTAGGACAATTTGGAAAAAAATTTCAAAAAGTGGGACAGTTTGGGAAAAAATTCCGGAACAAGTGGGTGGTATTAGGTTAGTTACATCAACTTTTATCTGCACTCTGCCCTTTTCTCACTTTTTATGTAATTTCCTTTCTAGTGAGAGGAGTTAATATCTCATTTTTTCGTATATGAAGGTCACATGGGCATGAATCTAAGTGCATAAACTATTTTTTTTTTATAACAAGGATAGAATCAGACGATTCTAGCCCAATATATATATGAGCAAGAGAACTACAAAGTACAATTTTACAGAAAGTAAAACTGAAAGCAAACGACAACACCAAAATACAAACAGTGAGCAATTGCGAAAATTACCAAAATAAAACATCGAAGAAAAGGATCCAACAGCGAAAAGAGCCAACACAGATGGTGCCCCAAAGGAGAACGTGCACACCTTGACGGTGAAGAGAAACGCGGAATGCAAATCTTCAGGACGACACGAACCACTGTACCGGTGGAAGCGAGATAGCCTAAGGCCACTGAGAGGGCTACACCACTAACACCAGAGCAGCCACCAACCTAAACAAAGGATGGATCTGGAAGTTGCGGCACTCTCCCAAAACTGAAAGTGACACAACGAACCCAGACCAAGCGTGCGGGCGCAAAGCACATGGAAGGAGAGGGAACCGGCATCTCACATGCCCGAAGAAATACGAAATGAGGGCAGAGCTCAATGACTGGCACAAATGCCAGAGCTGCAAGAACCCTAGCACCACAGCACAGCAATCTGAAGCAACACACCCACCCGAAGGGGGGCAGTACTATGGCAACCTCCAGAGGGAGGAACAGCATGGTAAGGAACGCCAAAGGCATGAGCCCCTAAGAACAAATCCTCAATACCGAGGCCATAAAGAAGGAGGTCGGAGAAAATTCCAAGGACAAAACATAAGGAAGAAATAGGAACCGAAGGAATACAGCCAAAATCTAAGCCCAGCATAACCAAAGAGCCAGCATAGCAGTAATAGGAACTACCATACAGCACGAGAGGAATGGGCAAAGAAATAGAATAAACCAAATGGCTCAGGGCCTCAGAGGCAAAAGCCCCGAAAAACAAACACACTGCTAAGCCGTAGAAAAGCATCAACGCAACAAAGGACAGTAGAGAAATAGCCAGAAGAACATAACAATACAGCTAAAATGATTAAAATTACTAAACATTACAGCCAGTAGCCCAGTAAAAAGAAGGTGCCAAAAGATAGGCTCAACATCACCCAAAAGAACATTCAGCTATACAACACTGATGAAGAATAGGCTCCATCTAAACATCAGAACCAAACCACCAGAACAAAAGAGGAACAAGAACACAGTCCAAACTTGTCGGCCTCAGCCAAAACAACCCAAAAAGACAGCCGATAAGAGGGCAAACGTCCACCACAACAACATCAGGTCTGCAAAAAGTAGGGGAGAGTGCACAAATTAGAAATAGTTAAGAAAACTAAGATTAGAAACTAGTCGAACGAAACAAAACGATCGCCGCATCCAGACGACTTAAATGCAAAGCTTCCACTTTATCATCCGATAAAGTGGACGGCCAGATTTAGCAAAAAATAAAAACTCCTCGATAATGATCTCAATTGATGAGGCAGATTGATTAAAAATACGATTGTTTCGTTCACACCAAATAATCCAAATGATGACCGTAATAAAGAGACTCCAGGAATTACGAAATTCTTTTTTGAGAGAGTGAGTCTTCCAACAGGACAAAAATTCACAGGGGATATGAGGCGCTTGCTAGGCAATAACATTAATCCTCCATAACGGTTGAATAAAGCTACACTTAAGAAAAAGGTGATCAGCGTCCTCATGATCAGAGGAACATAAAGCAAAAGATTGACCTAAGGCCAGGTTCATCTTGTTAAGGACATCAACAGTAAGAAGTTTGTTGTTAAGAGCTAACCAAGTTAAAATTTTAGCTTTGAGAGGAGCGCAAACGTTCCATAAGAACTTAGCACATGGGGAGTAGATACCCCCAAAATTTAGGAAGTTATAGAAGGATTTAACCGAGTAATTACTAGAGCTAGTCCATCTCCATTTGAAATCATCAATGGGATGCCAGGGATAAAGGTTGAGACAGCTGAATAGGTCGTGAAGGACGTTCACAAGAGGTGAAGGGAGAACGCACGTGAGGGAATCGACCAAAATTTTTGGTTATTGATGATAGTAACGTAATCTTCCACCGTGGCGGAGGAATTGGAAACTAACTGTTATAACGAAGGGTAAGCGTAAGCTAACTTGATATTACCGAACCAAAGGTCTTCCCTGAATTTGGTATTCGAATCAACAGCGCACACGTGTTCTAAACCACACCGGAATGGACCGACTACTTTCCAGACTCCCTTCCAGCAAGAGGAAGCCCTGCAGGAATGGAAATCCCACATCTTACGACGGGAGAAACATTTGAGAGAGATCAGATGAACCCAGGGTAGCTGATCATGTTTAAGAAATCTCCACAACCATTTGCCCAAAAGAGCTATGTTTTGGTGCCTGAGATCAAGGACCCCTAGACCGCCAGCCGCCTTAGAAGTACATATCAGCTTCCAGCTGCAAAGGTGAGTGTCAGCTTTATAAGAATTACCACCAGACCAGAAGAAGTTCCTTCTGATTTGTTCAATCCTCTTAATCACCCAAGAAGGGAGGTAAAAGAATGACATCATATATAAAGAGATAGAGGAGAGAACGGAGTTCGCAAGGATGAGTCTACCTCCTCTAGACAAATGTTTACCAAACCAATAGTTAAGTCTAGATTCCACTTTTTCGATCATCGGCCTCCAATCCAACTTATGACGTTTCCCCCATCTCAAAGGGATACCAAGATAATGGATCGGAAAAGAAGCTGCAGTGTAGTTAAAGAATTGCGCAATTTCCGCTTGGCGGTTAAGAGACCCTCCAAGCCAAAGAAACGAGGACTTTTGAAAGTTAATGGTTAACCTAGATGCACTTTCAAAAACATAGAGCAGTAACTTAAGGTTACGCAACTAGCATCAGTTGGGTTTCGCAAAGATATTAGTATCATCGGCGTATTGAAGGTTCAACACGCCTCGATAACAATGAGAACCCCCCAGTCCTTCTATAACATCAGCCTCCCAAGCGTTACAGAGTAACTTAGTAAACACATCGGCAACAAGAGAAAATAAAAGAGAGGAAATAGGATTGTCTTGGCGAAGACCTCGCTTACACTTGAACTTGTGGCCTTTCGTCCCATTACCAATAATGGACGATGTGCCAGTGAAGAGACTGGATTTAATCCAAGCTATCCATTTAGGACCAAAACCATGATGTAAAAGGATTTCGAAGAGAAAATCCCAGTTAACATTATCATAAGCCTTTTGAACATCTAATTTTAATAGAATCCCCTCCGAATTGGATCTATGGCAGAGATTTCTTGGGCCGACGCCACACTATCTAAGATGAAGCGATCTTTAATGAATCTCGTTTGGGCGGGATCGATTATGGGAGAAATAACCCCACTAAGGTGGGACGAAAAAACTTTCATAATGATCTTGAAGGTGGTATTGAGAAGGCTAATAAGCTGAAAGTTAGAAACCGAATTTGCCCCCCAGAATTTGGGAATAAGGATGATATGCGCATAATTGATCCTATCAAAGGAGAAATTCCCTTGGTATAGATCGGAGAACATCTTGAACAGATCGTCTTTGAGACAATCCCAAAAACGTTGGAAAAAGAATGTTGGGAACCCATCTGGGCCAGGGGCAGAATCACTTTTTAAGGAGAACACAGCTGACTTAATCTCTTCCATAGAAAAGAGAGCTTCTAAGCTGGACAGATCATGCGTCTGCTGACCATACAATAGGGTCCAGTCCAAATGAATTGAGCAATGGCTATTAGAACCCAAAATATTTTTAAATAAGTGGAGGAAGGTGGCATGGATATCCGAAACTGTAGTAATTTCATTACCATTGTCTATAATAGAATAAATGCGATTGCATTGCTAACGGTGAGAAGCAAAGTTATGGAAGAAGGAGGTATTGCCGTCACCCTCCTTCAACCAATGAAACTTAGCCCTCTGATCATTGTGAAGAAAGGACACAAAATCTCTTTTACAAGACACCTTTTCGGAGCGAAGGAAATCCGATATAGGTCCACATTCTTCAAGTAGATCAATGGACTGAATGGTGGAAAGTAAGACATTTTAAAGAAAATTAGCGCTAGCAAGATGCTTTTTACACCAAATTTTACAACCGAATTTGATAGCGTGGAGCTTAATCAGAATGCGCCCAAGCCCGGAAGAGCCCGTAATAGAGAGGCATTTGGTAACAAGGTTGACGAAGGTTTGATCTTCTAACCAAAACTTTTCAAAGTGGAATTTGAAAGGTCTGGAGAAATTATAGTTGGAGGACAACGAGATTGGAACGTGATCCGAAGACAGATTAGGTAAGGCTGAGACAAAGGAATTATGGGAAAAGTTGATCCATTCCAACGAAACAAGAAATCGATCTAACTTAGCCCTGGTCGGCGACACCCGCATGTTAGACCAAGTGAAAGATCTGCCATTGAAAGGAAGATCAGTCAAGTGGAGGGAGCGAATGCAATCATTAAAACGGGAGGAATCAGAGGAGGAAGAGGAGCCACTCGATCTTTCAGAGGAAAATTTGGTGACATTAAAGTCACTACAAAACAACCAAAAATCCTGAATGATATTTTGGAAGGAGATAAGTTCGTTCCAAAAAGCCTCTCGACGATTTGCAGTGGACAGACTGTAAACTGACACCACAGAAAGTTCACAATTGAATTCGGCCTAATGAAGCCGAACCACCAAGCAGAATGTTAATCTCCTTATCGAGATAAGGGAGAAACAGGAATCTTTAAACCGAAATAGGATTCCTCCTCTAGATCCTATAGCATCAAGAGAGATCCAATTGGAAGTTAAAGATCCGCCGATCGAACGAAGAAGGGAAGGAGAAGGAGGTTCAATTTTAGATTCTTGAATCGAGATCAAATCACAATGTGAAGATGAGATCAGGCTAAACAATGCTTGTTTCTTAGTCGCACATCGCAACCCTCGAATATTTTAGGAAATGCTAATCATTAAAAACCCTAGTCTCAAAAGCTCTAGAAATTTAACGGCTGCGAATCGTATCAAAGTCGACAAAATTATCTGAATCAACCATCTCCCTAGACAGACGAACCATGTCTAGATTAGATAGAGAGTCAAAATGCACTTGGCAAACGGAACCTAGTTGTTCCTTACCAGACGGAGAATGAGAGGGGGGTGGTATATCCAACTTGCGTATCTGAGCCACAAGGGATGTCTGAGAAATGGTCGAAAGTTTCGCAACCTTATTGGCCCGAATACGGGCACTAGAGCGAATGACAGAGAAGGGTTTAATAGCTCTGGCAGAAGTAGACTGCAGACTCCCAGGAAGGTCAGGGATAGGAGATCGCGTAAGCTCCTCCAATAACAAACTGAATCGGGAGAGCTACTGTTTAAAAGATCCAATGGAGCAATAGAGTGGAACGAGGGGATAGTAGAAGAGTGGAATGTCTCTCTACAACCACGGAGAGGGTGTAGATCAACCGTGATTGGAACAGGAGACGAAATAGGAGACTTAAAATGAAAAAAAATTTCGAGACAGTAAGTAAGAATGTGTGTCGTTGCAAACAAGGATAATCGGCTAAAACAAAAATTGCATTCGCTATTGAAAAACGGATAAAACGACGAACGAAACATAATAGTAATAGAATGAAAATTGACAATTACCTGCTTAAGCTCCCGAGATTGATTCAGATCAACTAATTCTTCATCAAGGAGATTATCTTTATCAACCCAAGCATCAGGATTCGGAGAGGCAGACGAGAAAGCCTTGCCAACCTTAGGCTTAAAAGAGGGATCTATAGAGGAAGAGCAATGGACAGCACTCTTGAACTTGTCCCAATCAGTGGAGTAATGTGGATTAGTCTCCCAAACAGGCCATTTCTCGTTAGATACAACCAACTTAGGCTTAGAAGGGGTAGAACCAGTAGTCGCTGTAGCAATGGAGACCATGGAGGAGTGAGACTTAAGCGAAAGCAACAGGGGAAGTTTAGGAGGAAGCTCGATAGTCGCTGACTGAGAGGCAGGGTGGGTTTTCACCGCAACAATGTCCGGATTAATCCAGACCAAATTGGGAGCTTTAGAATGAGAGATTTTGGAATTAGTAGGAGTGCCAATACCTCTGCACTGAGGAAGGAGGTTCTTTTTGGGGTGAACTTTATGCGGCAGCTTCCATTTGGCTGAGGAAGTGGTCGAAGTAGAAGAGGTACCAACAGCAAAGGTATTCGGGAGAGTAGAGGTGAACACAAAAATGTTGGCGACCTCCTGAGAACCAGGAGTAGAAGACTGACCTCCTTTAGAGAGAGGTCTTGATAAATGACCGAAATAGGAAAAGTGGATTTATTATCTCTTAAAGAAAAAGCATCAATTTTTTCATTCACCGACGGACAAGCGAATTCCGCCTCCACCTGAAGACACCCTAAAGCTAGCATTGAGGAAGAGGAAATGCGACGCAATTCTCCAACACATTTAGTCATGCCAGCGACGACACGATGAGAGTCGCAGAACGGAGGAATACCCGGCAACGTAACTTTGACAGGAGAGTGACTCAGGGAAGGAGCGAGATGGCCTTGATACAGCCGTTTTCGAACGGATAACTTGATAGATCCGATCGAAAGAGAATTGATGGCAATAAGATCTTCCAAGATTTTAAGAGAAGGACAGTGAATGACCACTTCCCCGTTGGAATAAGCATTGATGGCCCACACCCAGTCGGTCACATTATAGGAGTTGCCAAGGAAAGCATCTAGAGTTGCAAAAGAAACCGAACCTCTGCTGAATGCTACGGCGCCATAGCAAACAAACATGTTCATTTTATCAGAAAGTTTAGTAGGGGGAATGAACACTTAGGTGACCTGAGGCTTGGTTAATTGAGAGGGGGGAGGGTTAGAACTCACTTGGGAAGTGTGATGATCCACCGCAATAATCTTCTGCGAGACATGGGGTGTGGGAAGAAGGGGGGAAGAGGACGATAATTTGACCATCTTCGGCTTGTGAGCTTGAAGATCCGCAAGCTTAGCCTGAAGAGAGGAGAAATCGAGCGCTACGATCGCAGGATCGGCGATGGGAACACCCATTGACAACCCCAAAATTTGCTGTAAAGAAAAACAGCGATTTCGGGAATGGCCAGATTTCATGCAGAACAAGCCCTTCATATTGGTTGTGCAATAAGTCTTGATGTGACTGGCTTGGAGACAGCGGTAACAAATGAGAGCTTGGGAGGTCGAAGAAGAAGAGGAAACCTTTGAGAGGGAACAGAAAGAGGTGGTGAAAGGGCGGTAAACGGATAAAGCCAAGCGCCCTAGAAGGTTCTTCGGATTGGGCCAAACAGGGTGGTGGTTGGGCTTAGCGTCCTGGTTACAGGAATTAATCACACAATTTTTATTTATTATTATTATTTTTTTTAACAACCTCAACCCAAGAGAGGCCCATAGCAGCCCAAATCTACAGAGCTAACAGGAGAGAAAGAGAAGGAAATATCGAAGAAAGGGAGGGTCCACAAACCACTACTGTAGCGAGCAAACAGCCGATCTAAAAAAAAAGGAAAAAAAGGACTTCCAAAAATGTAGAAAAAAAAAGGAAAATCGAGTTCTACGAACTCGACTGAGGGGATGCTTGAAGAAGCACAAGATCTTACAAAGGGGATCGTAAAATCAAACCAAATCAAGCATAACCTGCCAACAACATGCAAAACAAACGAGCCAACATCCACTAACACTCACGCTAATCTCAAATAGATAGAATTGAAGCACGAGAACGAGCGAGAAAAGAAAGAAAGAGAGAGAAGAAAAGAGATCGAGGGCGATCTAAAGAAGTAAAACGACGCAGAGCGCGCCCAGAACCGAGAACAAAACAACAACAACAACAAAAAAGAAAGCCAAAAAACGAAAAACAAAAGCACTATACTTACAGTGATTGGATAAGGATGGAGATGCTGAGAGGATCTAAACTGAATGGAGGCCTCTAGAGCCTAGAGAGGGAAGCAGTACCACCCACCACTGCCTAGAAGAGGGCACTGGTAAGGAAAGGAACCTCGCACAAACGCCAAGAGCCAGGAAACCAGCAAGAGGAGAGGGAGGGCACGAGTAGGACAAGGAAAACACTCAAGAAGAAGATCGGAACATAGGGGAAAAGCTAGAGAGACGGAAGGAAAATGGGATATGAGATGAGGAGGCTTCGCAGGGGGAAGGGGAGAAGAGATCCGGGAGAGATGGGAAGTAGATCTGAAGATCTAGAGGAGATCTGGCGATCTCGATTAACAAAGAGATCTGGAGGAGATCTTAGTTAATATGTAACTTTTTAAAGAGTATAGAAGACTCCTAGTATTAATTTTGAAAAACATGAATATGTGATTGGATAAATTAACATTACAATTACTATTTTGGGTTATTTGCAGTATAGTTCTTGAAATGATGTGTATTTGCAACTTTGTCCCCAAAATCATGAATATGGCTATGTAGTCCCTTAAAGCATCTGTATTCGTTTAAGTTAAAAAGTAGGTATATGGCAATTTTGAAAATAGTAAATAGCGGAAACATTGCAGTCGTCTATACTAAAAAATTGGCTTTTTTGGGATGAAACGAAAGATGATATACTGTTTGAAGATCTGCGTGATTTTTTTTAAAAAATGTTATGAAGGACGGCAGATGATCTGCCGTCTTGAAATTATAAAAAAAATGTGAAGGAAGGCACATGATGTGCCGTCCAACACATTTGAATTTTTTATTTTTTTTTCTATCTTCACAAACGGAAGATGATCTTCCTATTTTTGTTTTTTTTTTTTTTTAAATAGTCCGGACGGGATATCATATCCCGTCCAACCATTTACTATATCAAAAAAAATTCAGACGACATATCATTTACCGTTTGACTTCTAAACGGTAAATCATGTTCTGATTTCCAAAATATGGGAAAAGCTAAATTCGCTGCCAAATTTGGCAATCTACTGTTCACTTCTCACCCAAAAAATGGGTATTTGGCCGACGACTGCAGATGATTTTTGGTCAAATTATCCATTTTTTGGATATTTGGCCGACGACTACAGATGCTCTTAGGGCATCCACTATCGTTTGCTATTTACCTATTAAATGAAAATTTTGACTTTTTTTCGCCCACTATCGTTCGCCAAAAACCTAGTTTTTAGAATAGGAGTGAACAATAGCTGTCTAAATATAGCAGTCAGCAATAGGGATTTCCACATATAGGAGACGGACGATCGAGTTTTAACTATCAATATTTTCAAATATTAAAATAAGTCAGACGGAAGATCTTCTTCCGTCCAAACACATTTAAAGCAGAAATGTAGAGGGGCGGAAGAAGATCTTCCGTCCTCTACTTTAATTAATTGATTAATTAAAAAAAAAGATGGAAGAAGATCTTCCGTCTCTCATATTTAATTATTTTTTTAAAAAAAAATTAAAAGTTGAGTCTTCTTCCGTGTCTTATACTTTTGTTCTTTAACCTTTTTTTTAATTTTCTTTTTAAAGATTTACACTCTTTCTCACATTCTGATTACTTACCTTTTTTTTGGGTTTAAATAACATTAATTATAATAGTTAGTAAAAAAATAAAATAGAGGCCTTCAGACGGAAAATGATCTTCTGTCTGGGCCCTTTTTATTTGGGTGTGTGTGGGTTTAAATAACATTAAAAAAATAAAAACCTGGCCTCAGATGGAAGATGTTCTTCTGTCCGGGCATTTTTTCTTTTTTTTTTAAAAAAAATTTGGCCAACGGTAAATCATCTTTTGTCTGGTAGATAAATTTTTTTAAAAAATAAAAAATTGCTCCAGACGGAAGATGTTCTTCCGTCGCTCAAATTTTTGCTATTAAAAAAAGCATTAGACGGAGGATCTTCTTCCGTCTATATACTTTATTATTTTTTCCCCCAAAATTTGGCTTTTACCATAGCAGCAAACCTCTCATATTGCTATTTTCCAATTGTCAAATGCCTATATTTTGACAGTAACGATAGTGGATGTTGTCAGTAAATGTGAACTAAGAATTTGGTCCCTTCTTTAAGAATTTTTCCCAAACTGTCCCATTTTTTGAAAGTTTTTCCCAAACTGCCCTCTTTTTTTTAAAAATTTCCAAACTGCCTCACTCGCTTTCTGAAAAAGCGAGTGTGGTTAAAACCTCATCGCTTTTTCAGAAAGCGAGTGTGAGGCTTTTGATTTTCGAATGTCTCGACTCGCTTTCTGAAAAAGCGATTGGATTTTAACCAAACTCGCAAAAGCGAGTTGGTCATTTTGGTAAATACTTTCGAAAGTGGGTCAGTTCGGTAAATACTTTCAAAAGGTGGGTCATTTTGATAACAAGTTCCCTGTTCAGTTTAGCATCCATTTTTGCGGCTGCAATGCCATGGCCGCTGCCTCTTAATCGGCTCTGCAAAAAGGTATCTGTTAGATGAGATTATGGCACTATACAAACTTATCTAGGGGGGAAATTTTTGATTTAATGGGCACCTCCATTCCAGCTTTGCTTTGGGAAACAAACTGCTTGAAGCGCTGCTGGTTAGTGAACTGTACCTCCTCGAGAATGCAGCTCATCTGCAAGGAAACAAATTCTGTAGCTTATTCGAACATTGCAAACTGAACATTGCAAAGCTAGAAGAAAAGGAAAAAACTTTAAACCCTTGTATATATAACCTTTCAGAAAGTTGATTATATGAATCCCTTCATTGACCATTAAAGAGCACATCCATATGTGCAACCATTGGCGGAGCCACATCAAGCTCAGGGTGAGCGGCCGCTCCTTCTAGACTTGGGCAACTCCTTTGTAAAAAAAAAATTAAATAAATTAAATTTTTTAAAATGTAAGCTCATACAACCCACTCCCCCTAATGCTAACACTCACACACTATCCGACCCGATCCGTTCTCTCTTTTCTTCCGCTGCTCTCTTCTTCTTCATTTCAATTTTTCTTGTCCTAATCTACTCCAAAACCTAGCTTTAAAACTCTCAATCCCTCTCTCAAATCCTCCTCCCCCAGTCAAAGTCAGGTATACTTCATATTTAAAAAAATGAGATAATTATTTGAGATTTGAGATTGTTCAAAAAAAAAAAAAAAATTAAAAAAAGAATTGAGATTGTTGAGAATATGAGCGGATGTTGCGGATCTAGGTTTGAAGTTTGATATTTGAGAATATGAGAAAATTTGATATTGAAGTTGCAAGTGGCAATTTCTATTGAGATTTGAGACTGTTAAAACTTTAAACCAAGCTTGAGATTTCAAGTATTAGTATCGGATTATTTCTTATGAGATATTAGTAGAAAATTGAGTGACCATTTAGGCCATTTTTAGTACATAGTTTAAATAACTAGGAAATTGATATTCTATTATAATTGTTCTCTAATTGACCAGTAGCTTATCCTTCCATTTAGGCATGACTGTTTTTTTATGAATTTGGTTTGGATCGTCATTAGGAAATAAGAATGAAACCTAACTTCCTAAGGCATGATGCAACTCTAAGCTCACTACGTACAACATAATACCCAAGCAAGAGTTTCTCTCTCTAGAAAATTCTAGAGAGAGTAACTAACCCCCTCCAAAAAACCCAAACAAACCCTAGATCTATAATTTCTGGGGGCAGGCGGCGGCTAGCCCTCTTCGCTGCCGCCCCGTCGTCCCCCCACCTTACCTTTCCTCCCACCGTCGTCCCCCCCTTTACCCTTCCTCCCCTTCCTTGAAATATCGCTCCCCTACCGAAACCTTCAAGCGTCGCCGATGCGACCAAGCCTGTAAATCACCCTTAGGGGGGGTGAATAGGATGATCATGCGGAATTAAAAAAATTAACGAAATAAAGTAAAGTAAATGCAAGAGGGACAAGAAACGCAAACTCAGATGATGCAGCGATATAACATAGTTCGACCCCCAGGTCTATGTCCACACCATCTACTTGTAGCAATTCTCCGCCACAAGCGTTCCACTATACTTAAAATCCTTAGTATAGTGATTCTCGGATTCAGTCTGAGAGACCTATTACACCCACAGGACTTCTAATCCAAGTCCCGTCAATCTTATCGAAGTGGAAAAGAAAAGAAAAGAAAACTCAAGATCGCTTAAGATCTTAACTAAAGAATACAACCAATTAAATGCTCACACTCGGATTGATTATCGAGAGATTAGTTCAAAGTATTTTTTTCAGTAGGAATGGTAGAGAAGACACAGTGGATTCATTCTCTTAAGTAGAAGAGAAAGTGTATCGATCAAAAGTGGAAACGATACATTCCAAAAAAGTATACAACCTAAGTTGCGGTCGACCGGTAAAAGTGTGCAGTTGGCCATTCGGCTCTCTGGTGTAGCTAGAGAGATGAAAGGTCGACCACTTTCTTAATCAACTGAAGTTGCGGTCGATTGCGACGGCAGACCGGTAATGGGTACGGTCCACCGATTCATGGCTGTATAAATTGAATGCACTTTGTTTTCTTACCATAAACTAATCAATCTTTAACCAATCGTTTACAATAAATATCTCACGAAAATATTACTAAAAATCCAGTCTTGATAGATTGCTTGGAGACCAATTAATTGAGAACTCCTTTTGACTAACTTCCTCTTTTGCTCGTATATGCAATCTTTCTTTATTACTTTCCTTGTTTGTATATTTGTGAACCTCTCTTAGATCTCTTTTTGATGTTAATTGATCTTGAAAATCTGACACACTGAATTCAAACTTATTAGTACAAGTTTGCACGTTTTGTGCACACCAAACTAAGGGTCAACAAAGCCTATGGCCCCCGTCCACCCTCGACCCAGATCCACCCTCCAGCCACGACGATGCCGTGTCCACTCTCTGGGGAGCTCGCGCCGAAGCCACGCCCACCCTCGAGCCAGATTTGTTCTCCACAGATCTGGGGGACGGAGAGAGGCCACGTCGATGCATCCAAGCCTTTGGCCCCGTCCACGCCATGCCCCCTATGGGGAGCTCACGCCACTGCAAAGTCCCTCGAGCCAGATCTGTTCTCGTCAGATCTGGGCGACGGCGAAGGACTCAACTCATGCCACCCTTTGGAGAACTCCCAATTATCAAATGCCTCTTCCATGTCCAGTTTGAGTATGAAGAAATCGTTGATGATGTAGTGATAGAATGCTAGACTTCCTTGAGAACAAGGATATTATCGGTGATCTAATTGTTGTCTCAAGTATTGGCTTCTATCGATTACAGAACAAGGTCAGTTCACTTGGATCTTCAAGATTGCTGCTATCATGAATGGGCTTGTTATTATTGTTGTTCTTATTGGTGGTGGGTGGTGTGGAGGGCGCAATATGTTGTATTGCACGATTGTAGAGCTTGGGTCCGAAGATGGGGTCCCTCCATGATGTGTACTAACTTGTCTCAACTTTCGAGGTGTCTAACGATGTCGCCGGTGCGGTCTTCACAGAGTTTGGTTTGGATATGGTTCGTCTGTGAGAGACAGGGATGAATAGGTGTGGGTTTGTGGCACTGTGCTATGTTTGTGGCACTGTGTTGTGTTTGTGGCACTGTGTTGTCCACTTTGGGGCCTGGATGCTCTTCGCAGCCGCCACCATGTCTACACTCTCGGGGCTAATCATGGCGATCTGCTGTTATGATTTGGTTTCGAGGGTTGGTAGTGCATGCGAAGAAGTAGGGGTTTGCTTGAGGTTGGCAGCGCCGAAGGGAGAGACAGGGTATTTTAGTGAGGGGGGGTTGTTTGGTTGTGGGGCATCACGTCGTCGTTGCGGATTTCAGTGCGCCTCTTCAGGTCGCGGAGCGACGTTTTCATCGCGCTAGAGCATCCTCCCACGCCTGTGGTCAAAATCGTCTTGGATCTGGGCGATGGCGAGGTGTGCCCCCCTCCCGAAGTATGCTGTCTTGCACGATTGTGGAGCTTGGGCCCGAAGATGGGGTCCCTCCATGACGTACGCGTTTGAGTGTCCTACGATGTCGTCGGTGCAGTCTTCACAGCGCCTACTATCAGGTTATTGAGTTTCCTCCAGCTTAGGCCACTGGCTCGTGACAGCGTCACCTCTTTCCTCAGATTGGGAGTAAGAGTCGAAATAAGTCTGTGTGGTGAGAAATAGCCGGAGAGAGCTAGAGCGTGAGAGCGGTGAAGGTATTCTCTCCACGGCTCTCTCCTGGAGTGTGGTATTTGGTAGGATGAGCGAGATAGTTGTTTGGTGAGAAATTGTCTGAGAAAGCGCTATCGTGTGAGAGGTGAAGGTATCCTCTTCACGGCTATCTCTTTGGTAGTGGCTGTGGGAGCTATTGGCGCGTTTGTAGGATGAGTGGTAGAGATGGTGGGAGGGTGTGATCGCTGTGCATGTGCTGTGGGGTCAGAATTCGATCTGCGGGGCTTCGGCCCAAAGATGGGGTCCCCCCAGCGAGGTGAAGGCAGGGATCAGCGGGTGATAAAATCCTGCCAGACTTGTTTCAGGTGGGTGTGCATGTGCCGTGGAGGCACTGTACGAAGCTAACTGACGTACATACAATTTTGCTGAACTGAGCTTGTTTGTCGGTCCACCCTCCAGGGTTGTTGGTGGGATTTGTTGTTTGTACGCGTCATGTTTCTTCATGTATGTTTTATTTTCTGTCTGTAGTTTGTACTTTGGCCCAATACTCTGGGTTTGTTTCGTTAAGCTCTTATTAACGAAACAGGGTAGCCAGATTCTACCTTTTCCTTCAAAAAAAAAAAAAACTATAAGCTCACTATCTTAATTAAAAGACACGTTGTTTGTTTGATACTAATTTAATTTTTAACAATATTCAAACAGTTATGGATAAAAAAATTTAGATGTAATTTTGCTTTCAATGGATGAAAATTCTGGCTCTGCCACTATGTGCAACACTGCAACCTTACTCCACGTTTCCTCTTATTACTTAATTCCGTGCCACCTTTACTCATATTCAAAACATCTCAAACAATTCTCTTTATACAAAATCTAACTAGGCCTACCTGAAAACTTGCAAACACTCAAATTTTATTTTATCAGTCATTTATCTCAAGATTCTTTTCTGACTACTTATTACTCTTGACTATTAAAGCATTAATAGGGTATAACCTTTTTAGTAACATAGAAAATGGCAAAATGTTGCATAAAACATTTCAAACTTATACTGTAATCAATTTCACTATTGAAAGAAGTTCCAACAAAATGGACTACAAAATGGAACTAATCCTTCTACTTAATTCAACTGAGCCTACTATACAAGCTAAGTGCACTTAAATCACTATCATAAAAAGATATTTCAATGGACGGATTTGATTTACTTTCTTTTGCATTTATAGAACTTGTCATACCAGGTTGAAGAGGTCCTCAACCCGCCCTGCCATCGCTTTGCCTCGAACAATCATACGAGTACAGGGATCTCGTTTTCCTCGTAACAGAAGATGTGAACAGATAAACTGAAATTCCCCCGGTCTTTCTACCAATTAATTGATTTAGCTGTACAAAATCCATCTCTTTTGTACCCATCTCTAGCAAAGACTGAATGTCAAGTAACCATTGGGAATTAGTGCAATCTTCCAATAATTAGCAGATAACATTCATGTTAAGGTTAACAGAGAAATTTGGAAAAGATTGTTGAATTATTGGATTAATTATAACTGAATACACTGACTCCTATATATAGGAGGGAACCAAATACTAAACTGATACATAACCTAATATGAGATTAAATATATAATACAATATCTAACATCTCCTCTCAAACTCACGGTGGGTCGAACAGTGTGAGTTTGCCCACCAAGTAACGAAATCTTTGAACAATGTGGAATTTAGTGAAAAAGTCTGTTGTATGCTGTGAAGATTTAACAGAATGAAGGGAAATGGTCCCTATTTCAAAGTGCTTATGAATATAGTGGCAATCTATCTCTATGTGTTTCGTTCGCTCATGAAAAACTAGGTTGTTTACAATGTGCAACGCACTTCGGTTATTACAATGAAGAGGAGTAGTTCATGTGAGAATGATACTTATATCTGATAACAACCAACGAACATGAACAATCTCTCTAATAGTAGCTACCATTGCTCTGTACTCAGCTTCGGTGGAAGAACATGCAACAACAGCATGTTTCTTGCTTCGCCATGGAATCAGCGAATTACCAAGAAATAGACAAAAACCTGTGGTAGACCATCTGGTAGTAGGATCACCCTCCCATTCTGAATCAGAAAAATATGTACTAAGCTTTAGTTTGAATGTAGAAGACATGAATAATAAGTGAGTAATAGTGTCTCGAAAATATCTGTGGATCCGAAGAAGAGCACTGTAGTGAACTAATGTAGGAGCAGAAACAAACTGACTAACAACTCTGACTGCATAGGCAATATCAGGTCTGATCATGCATAAGTAGATATGTTGTCCAACAATCTTCCTGTATCTAGTAGGATCAAGAAGAAGCTCACCATCCATAGGACGATGCTTCACATGAAGCTCTATGGGAGTGTCGGCTGATCGAATGTTAGAAAGACATGCAGCAGAGATAATAGCGAATGCGTATTTCTGTTGAGAAATGAGTATGCCCTGAGATCCATAGACAATTTCTAGACCCAGAAAGTAGCGTAGTATACCAACATCTTTCATATTGAACTGCTAGTGAAGGTAGTTTTGGGTAGATGCAATGCCTGCGGAGTCATCCCCGGTAATAATCATATCATCAACATATAATAGTAAAAGTACCCTCCCCTACGGTGATGACCGCATAAACATAGAGTGGTCATGTGAACTTTGATTGAACCAGCCTGGTTGGTGACACGACGAAAAAACTCAAACCAGGCTCGAGGGGTCTATTTCAGGCCATATATAGCTCGACGGAGATGACAAACATGACGAGGTGTTGGTGTATGCCCTAAAGGCTAGTTGTTTATTGACATTACTTGTTTACATCGTATCATGATATTTATTTCATATTTAAGCATTTCAAATATTGTGTTATTTATTGTAAATTAAATGAACATAATGAAGTCCTTAGAATAGTAAGTTCAGTGTCATGGGTTATCAAGTGCATGACTTGATTGTGAGATCCTATTGGCTAAAATTAGAACACTGTTCTTAAATATCCCTAGTCAAGTATTATTGTGAATTAGGACAACGATAGTACATAGAGACTAGTGTGTGCATAGACTGATGACCATTCTCACGGGTCATAGATATGAGATATCAAGTCTTCACATGGATACATATTAGAGTAATAATAATGTACTAGACTGACCTACTATGAGAATGCTACATGGATCGTTACGTGAGTGTCATAAGCGGTTCTCACAGTGACCATATGTACGTAGCCCTTTGACTTAAAGTCACTACGGTTTTCTTCATAAGAAGTTATATATTTTAATGTACCTCGAGCCATGCCCTAGCTTTTCTCAAGCTACCGGGGCTCGACGCTCGGAACGTACCTCGAGCCCCGCCCCAGCTTTCCCACTGGCTAGGGGGCTCGATGCTTGGTGTGTACCTCCAGCAACGCCCTAGATTTTCACACAGGCTCGGGGGCTCGACGCTCAGCATGTATCTCGAGCCAAGGCCTAGCTTCTCACATGCTACAAGGGTTCAACGCTCGGCATGTCCCTCGAGGCACGCCCTGGCTTTTCTTATAGGCTGGGGGGACTCGACGCTTTGCATGCACCTCGAGTCACGCCCGAGCTTTTGTCAAGCTACAAGGTCTCAACGCTTGGCATGTACCTCGAGCCATTCTCTAGCTTTTCTCAAGCTACGGGGGCTTGACGCTCGGCACGTACCTCGTGCCCCACCCCAGCTTTCTCACAGGTTGGGGGGCTCGACGCTCGACATGTACCTCGAGCCATGCCCTAGCTTTTCTCAAGCTATAAGGACCTCGACGCTCAGCATATACCTTGAGCCACACCCTAGATTTTCTCAAACTACAAGGGCTCAGCATTCGGCATGTACCTCGAGCCACACCCTAGCTTTTCTCACAGGCTGGGGGGCTCGACGTTCGGCATATACCTCGAGCCCCACCCTAACTTTCTTACAGGCTGGGGGCTTGATGCTCGGCATGTACCTCCAGCCACGCCCTAGCTTTTCCCAAGCTACTAGGGCTTGATGCTTGGCATGTACCTCGAGCCACAACCTAAATTTTCTCAAGATACAAGAGCTCGATGCTCGGCATGTACCTCGAGCCACGCCCTAACTTTTCTTACAAGCTGGGGGGCTCGACCTCGGCATGCACCTCGAGCCCCGCCTTAGTTTTTTCTCAGGTGGGGGGCCCGACGCTCGGCATGCACCTCGAGCTGTAGTACCCCGTATTTTTAAATACTATTTTTGAGATTAGAAAATGAATTAAAATGTTTTTTGGTGATTTAATAAATGTTCATTTAGAAATTTATCATTTACACGTGCAAAACACATGCGAATGTTATCTTTGAAAGATTAAAGCCAAAAATTGTTTTGGAGAAACTCATTATTTATTATTTGAGATTATTCGTAATTTTTCTAGATTTTTCTGATAATTATTGGACTTATTTGCAAATATTTCAAAAAAGAAGGACTTTTGTACAAAATTACCATTGGGGTGAAAACTCCAGATTTTTGGATTTTTACGCTGGATATAATTCCTAGTCAATTTAGGTATAACAAGTTTACCTTTTGTTTCAACATATTCGATTTATTTTACAAGTTTTGATAAAAGAGGATATTTTCGCAAAATTTGCTATTTTAAGGGGTGAAAGTGCAAAACTATTTTTCTTGATTTTCCTACAGAACCGGCTGATGATGGAGGGGGTCTTTTTGATTTTTGAACTTGATTAAATTGGTTTTAATTAATTTCCAATAAAAGATCTAATTATGTGAAGGGATATTTTAAAAGGAGTATTTTGCAAATGTTTTCTAAAACCCTAGAATCTTAAATCATGGACTATATAGGGTTTTGTGCAGTCGTCTTTTTTTGTACAACACAGGAGATTTCTTATTTCTTATTATTTTGGATTTCAAAGAAGGAGATCTTGGATTTCTTGCGAAGGATGAGCTTTTCTTATTATTCTATTCATCTTCGTTCGATCTCTTCAACAGGTGAGTGATATATTTGTTTTGTTTTGTTCTTTGAATGATGTATGTGGTGTTTCATCTCCTAGAAATCATGCTAGGGTTTGGGTATTAATATAGATGTTGGATTGATGGTCAACAATTGGATTTTTGTGAAAACCTTAATTATTTATTAGTAGAATTTTATGTGGATGATTAGAAAATGTTGAACGATCTATTATAGATAATGGGTAGGTTATTTCTTGGGGATAGATGTTGACTTGATTGAGTATGTAATTTTCATGCATAGATTGAATAAAGATGAGATTTTTATTACCCTTGAGTAATGGTTGAATGCAATTGATATGGTAATGTTAAATTTATTTATGTTCATGAGTTAATCATGGTAATTGAGTTTGAGGAACCTTGTGAAGGGCTAATGAATCAAGAGATTAAGTATTGAGAATTAAATTGTGAAAATTGATTTGGGGTTTGATGTAGTATAACCAAATTGGGAATTTTGAGATTTTGGTGAAAGGATTGTTTGCGTTTGGATTTCGTAAACCCTGAGATTTAAATCTGAATATGTTTTATTTCAATTGATGGATTGTGAAGTTCTTTGGTGCATAAACATGCACAATATTTTTCATGAATACCTTATATTGTGAGTTTTGAAGAAAATTGAGTTTTTATGTGTTTTTAAAGAATTTGACTATATCTCGACCTATTTTGGTATTGATATGGTTTGAACCTGAATACGAAGCTATTTCAATGAATAATTGATTTTGAAGAAACTCTATTTTGATTATATGCACAATTCATATTTTAATTGAAAGAAATCAACAAATTAGTATTTTTATAAATTCAAGTAGTTTTGATTTGGTTTATTGACTATTATATATCCTATAAGTTGTATTTGATCATATAAGAAATATGATTTTTGTAGAAATCGTTTTCATAAAGTAAAACTCCGTATCGGTTGAAATGTGCACAACCAAAAATCTGCAGTCTGCAGGTCGACAGTCGATCGGTAGTATTTTACAGTCGACCGTCGCAACCTGGCTGCAGTGCTTTTTAGTTTTCTTGAAATTTCGTTCTGGACAGTCGACCGACGACTTTTTACAGTCGACTGGCGCTACTTAGAATTATTTTAATTGAAGTTTTGGATTTTTCGCTCTGGACAGTCGACCGACGCTTGTCTATAGTCGACTGATACTAATGTATCTTGATATATTTGAATGTTCTTTTAAATAATTTATTCTCTAGATGTTTTAATCTATAACTTACTATTCTATACCTTACCTTCTACTGAACATATATTTTCAAGTTGTTTTAATTGAGCAATTTATGATGGCAGATTGGTTTGGATATTTAGGTGTGAGTCTCTAGAGAGTGTGTGTGACCCTAGTATACCGGCGATTGAGATATTTGTGTTTTGGGCCTGTTGAGGCATTTTAGTTGATCAGTTGTTGAGTTAAGTCCGGTAGGGTACACCAACTCTAGGAGATTCATAAAGTAATTAAATAACCTAAATGATAAGGACAGATACTAGTGATGATATGATGAATGAGAAAATCGGTTATGGACCTCAGTATGGCTCACGGTGTGAGATAATCCCCGAAATTATCCAGGTGTGAGTGAAATAGTCTCCGGAATTACCTGTGGTGTGGGATTGATCTCCGAAATTATCGGGGTCGAGGCGACACTCATGTGGTATTCGTGTGATGAGATGTCATAGCTTGCGGTGTGGGGTATTCTCGAAGATTCCTAGGTGTGAGTGAAATAGTCTCCGGAATTATCTGTAGATAGATATTGACCTTCGGAATTATCGGGGCATGGGCTAATACTCACAGTGTATCTATATCTCATAGTAATCATTAAAGTAGGATTAGTTGCATAGCGGAGGATTAAACCCTATAAATTGGAGAACGTTAAGGGCTTGCACCGGACCTATGTAGAGTGGGATGCATAGACTCCGACAAGTACGCATTAGAGAGTCAGCATATTACATTGATGTTTTCTTGACTTGGTGTTATGCATATGTTTTCGGTTTTCTACACTTGATACTTTGTCTAGCTTCACTTGATGTTTTCGTGTTTCATGGTTATTCCCTAATTCATTTACTCTTGTTTATTTCCTGCTGTTGATGAATCTATGCTCCATTTTTGTTTTTGTTTTTATGTCACTCACACCGTTATGGTTGACCCCTTTAGTTTTGGGGGTTAGAGTTATCTCTAGCCTCATATTTTACAGGTGATTACCTATAGCTTGGGATTTGGATGCTTGAGTTAAAGTGATGTAATGGATTGTGTGATTTTGTAAAAGAAAGTGTTGTAAAGAAAGAAAGTTTGTAATTCAAGGTGTATGTATTCCGCTGTGCTATGTAAATATTATTGTAATAAAAGTTTGAGAAAAATTTTATTGGTATTTTGGGTTGTGTTTAATATTATATTTGAAGTTGATGCTGAGAATTGTGCCACGTATTTCTGAGATATCATATTGGAAATTCGGGGTGCTACACGAGCCAAGGCCGAGCTTCTCACAAGCTACAAGGGCTCGACGCTCGGCATGTACCTCAAGCCAAGGCCTAGATTCTTACAAGCTACAAGGGCTTGACGCTTAGCAGGTACCTCGAGCCACGCCCTAGCTTTTCCCAAGCTACAAGGGCTCGACGCTCGGCATGTACCTCGAGCCACATCCTAGCTTCCTCTAGCTACAAGGGCTCGACGCTCGGCATGTACCTCGAGCCATACCTTAGCTTTTCTCACAAGCTGGGGGGCTCGACGCTCGGCATGTGCCTCGAGCCATGCCCTAACTTTTCTCAAGGCAGGGGGGGCTCGACGTTCGGCATATACCTCGAGCCACGCCCTAGCTTTTCCAGGCTAGGGGCTCGTCGCTCGGCATGTACTTCGAGCAATGAACCAGCTTATTCAAAAGATGGGTAGCTCGACGCTCGAAGCTCAGCGCTCGAACCTCGACACTCGAGGCTCGATGCCCGGCATGTCGACTCTCCAGGGGATTTTCCATCCCACCACCGTAGCCGCTCTCTCTCGTGAAAGGCCTCGCTCGGTGCTCTATGCCGGGATTCTACAGGCGCTCGGCTCGGCACCGACCCCTATTACTCATTAGGAACTCGATGATCCACCTTCGCCAGATACTCCCATCCACTCTTCCTACAAAGGCAAAAACTACTCCTCCACGACTGGCTTACCCCTCTAAGAGTGGGGGGCTCCTGATTTTGTATAGATGGCGTGGCCCCTTCTAGGCCATTAGATCTTCTCAGATTTTCATTCCCCTATGATCATCAAGTTAAAACAGGTCCAACGGGCTTCAGCCCATTCAGGCCTACTGGCAGACGGGTCCAACCTGGCCCAATACGGTTCCAGACCCATTAGCCCTGCCTATAAATACCAGAACCCCTCCTTCCATCTAGGGGTAATAAACTTTTTCTCACCTGAACCTTAGCTATTGTTACTTTCTCAGTAACTGACTAGATTGTCGGAGGGTCTGTCTCTGGGAACTCTCCCGGTATTTCTAGGCAGTGTGCAGGTACGAAGATCCGAGCCGAGGACCCAGCCTCTACCTCTCTCCTTCTACTCCCGAGCCATTCCTACATTTGAGAATCGGATCAACGTCAGTGTCGTGCCTTCTGCTTCACAAATTACAAGAACTCACACCTGTTGCCCCCACACCCAAAAACAAACAGCATCAATATTAATTAGCATTTGCTAAATATGTGCTGAAAGCTATAGCACCTAAGAAGGTGAAGTCATTTCACAATTGCTAATATTGCAAGCTACGCAAGGGAACTAGCTAGCAAGTAGTTTCTTTGCAACATAGATTAGTTAGGAGTATTAGATCCTGGATGTAGAGCTCGCTTAAGTTATCCAATAAATTTGCTTGTATTGTAAGCTAAGCAGGAAAACCATCTCTGTTGATTGGAATATTTTAGAATACATAATTTAAAACAAATATACTGGAGTGGATTCCTATTATGTGTCTAGTATAAGGTTACAAGGATCTCTAAACACAGTGAATGGATATGCTTACTTAACAACACTCTCCAAATGCTACCACACCCCCTATGGAACCCAAAAAGCAACACCGACTCCAACCTCCTGCTCCCCCCTACAACCCCCACCAACTACTACCAAGGAAGCTGACCTGTGATCCTCCAAGGTCCACCGTTGTATGGGCCCAAAGAAGGGGTCCAAACGATGGAGCTAAGGAGGGTGAGGGACTACCTCCGTTTGGGGTAGAGGCGGAGAATTGGCAGGAAGTAATTCACAAAAGAAAAAGAAAATCAATGTCCCCACTGCCAGCACCAAAGGAACTCAGAAAGCAACAGAGAAAGGGAAAGTGCAAACCGGCGCAGTGCTTCAACTGCGGGGAGTTGGGACACTATCGGACGGAATGGACCAAAGAAGTGCGATGTCTTAGGTGTATGATGTGGGGTCACATGTCTTACAACTGCACAAACATCGTTACTTCCAATGAAGACGAAGAACGGCGAGTACACAGGGGTAAGTCGCCTGACAACCTAGCGACGATTAAGCTTGCAAACAGCCTCGCAACTATAAAAAATGAAGAAAAGTGGCTTTGTCAGTGGTGCACAGTGGCACGGGTGACGAAGGGGCGGCCATCGGAGGTTCATGTTCTCCAAGCTTTGAACGCAACTTGGCCTATGAGAGCGCATCGTGACTGGGTTGCCAAGAGAATGTCTTCCCTCCAATTTTTAATTTCATTCCCGTCGCCGCAAAAGATGATAGAGGTCACTAGAATGCCAACGGTGAACTTTGGACATTTCATGATGGGCTTTAAAGCTTGGTCACCGAGCTTTGGTGCTGAGCGACCTCAGGGGGATAGATTCTGGGTATGGATTCATAACATACCATTGCATTTTTGGAAAAAAAAGGCCTTACAAGAGATAGTATCCGACTTCGGCACTGTGGAAGAAATTGATGAGAAAACAGTGCGCCGATCGGAGATAGTATCGGCTAGGGTACTGATCAGAAGTAGGGACATCACCTTAATGCCAAGATTCGCCAAGGTTTTCTCCTTTGAGGAGTCCTACCTCCTACGCTTTGTCCTCGACAAGCATGTAGATAGGGAGACGAACCCCACCTCCATCACATCCCCTTCACCTACAGCTTCTCTCAGAGATGGCCATAGCTACAAGCAAGTGGCCTCACCTACACGGGAGCTCACCATAGACGGGACACACGAAGTTGAACGAGCCCATCGCGAGGTGATCAAGGCTGTGAGAGAGTTGGAAGCTCGCCGTCAGGCTACGGCGGAGGGATCAGAAAGGCTTGGATCAGGGCGGGACGCCGGTGGTCAAGCGCAAAGCCAGACCAAGGGATCCAACGGCCAAGATGACCCACATCCAGATTTGGTAAACTTCACTGGATCAGAGGTTAATCAGAAAAAGGGGGAGTTGCAGATCTCCCAAAATGGCAAACAACCGTTGCAAAGTGGTCAAACGATGCATGCAGGCGAGGAGGAACATGTGGTGGAGCACAGAGGGGGGACAGGGATGGCAGGCCCCACAACTGACATACCCCAACTCCGTTACAACGAGCATGCTTCGGGACAAGAGTAGTTGAGAGACAGTGCCAGCTTGGGGAGCAAGAAAGTGCCATCCACTAGGGAGTGGGTAGAAAAAGTCTGGAAAGCACCAGAATGGAAAAAGATGGTTTCTTTGGGTCAGGGGCGACAAGATACAGAGGCCTCTTTGGGGAAAGCGACGAGCACTGAGCTGCTCGATCGCAGAGAAGACAGAGCAAAGGAGGGCAAGCAGAAAGGGGACTCTGTCGCTCAAGAAGTAATGGTACCCAAAAATGGAAAAGAAGCCAAGAAGCCAAAGAAGCCAACGAAGAAGGTGAAAACATTTCAGTTTCATCTCTTAAGAAGAAGGATCCATTGGAGTTGGCGCTCAAAGCTGCCTCGACTCCCACGCGTGCTGCAGCTGCCGATGCGCCAACTAGTAGGAGTTTGCCAAGTGGCAGGGGAGGTAAGTATACCGGCCTCGAAAACAAGTCTGTCTCTGCTGCGATCGAGACGTGCGGTATGTTAAACCGTGGAGGAGCGTTTAGGGCCAAAGCGAAAGGGTCCAAACGAGTGGGCTTGGTTATGAGCATTATATAAGCATCAATGGGCCTAAAGAGGGGCCCAACACGCTTATTTTAGCCCCTGAGACAAGTAACGCTACATTTTTAAGCATCAGACGGGCTATGGGCCCATCAAGGGGTCTGCCACAGGAAACTCCGCTACTCTTGAAGAGTCATCAGCAGTCTGTGGGCTCACAGAGGAGTCCACGAAGAGAGAGTCTACTCTACTACTGGAAAATCAGCTTGCAGATAGTGATGAGAAACTGGAAGGACGCTTAAATTTGGACGAAGAATTCTCTTTCATGGACGACGACTCAGAGGATCTAGAATTTATTGCTGATACATAAAAGGAGATCTCACCAGAGATGGTCTTGGCCACACTTCCAGAATCAGCACCGGGAGACAGTATAATCTCATCTCGCAGGACGGTGGGGTTCAGAGTGCAGCGATCGCCTAAGAGGGCTCAAGTGGAGTTCTTGGATGACTATCTGGAGGTAGCAGCGGCAGCAAAATCTGCAAAATTCGACGACGGAGGTACAAGGAATTTTTTAGCATCTATATTAAATTTCATGTCAGACTCTGAAGTTTTTTTCCTTACTAAAACCTGTGGTTTGGAGATGTGTGATCCAGACCGTAATGCCTTACTTCTCAATAAAATTAGGGGATGGGAAACTGAAAGAGTTAACTCTAGTTGTTAGAAAAAAATAGGGACCACCTCTGGGTTGATAGAGGCAGGGGAAGCTGAAACCTGTCCCACACCCACACACACGATCGATTCAGTCACGCTCCCCCAATGAATACACTATTTTGGAATGTGAGGGGGCTGGGGGATATAGGGAAAAGAGATATGGTCAGGGACGTCATTAACAACTCCAAGGCAGAAATCGTAGGGTTACAGGAGACCAAACTTGTGCATGGATCCAAACTCAAAAGGTTAGGGGGCAACAGATCCAAGGAATGGGTGTTGCGCCCGTCCGCAGGAGCATCGGGGGGAATTGCTATTGGATTCAACCCGAACACTCTAACCTGTACCGAGGTTTACAGTGGAACACTCTCCCTGACTACCCGACTGAAATGGCGATCTGATAATTGGATGCAGACAGTCACTGTCGTTTATGGACCGAATATGACTACAGATCGTGATGCCTTCTGGCAGGAGCTTGTCAATATTCGACAACGATGGTCGGGAGCCTGGATCGTTGGGGGGGACTTCAATATTACCATATTCGCCTTTGAGCACAAGGGAAGAGGTTCCAGCGACAGACACAAAGAAGAGTTCAATAGGGTGATCATGGAAGTAGAACTCATTGATATCCCTATTAATGATAGACTATTCACATGGTCTAACATGCAGGCTGCTCCGATCATGGCCAAATTGGACAGGATCCTAGTATCGATGGATTGGGAGGCTATGTTTCCATTAGTAACCGCCAGATCGATCCCTAGACCAACGTCAGATCATACCCCGATCCTTCGGGATATAGGGGTACGGGGAGCTCAAAGTCGTGGAAAATTTAGATTTGAGAAGGCTTGGCTAGAAATTCAGGGGTTCCACCACATGGTGATGGAAAATTGGGCACTCCCAACTACTGCTACGGATGCTACAGTCCTTGGTGTGAAAAGATCCGCAGAGTGAGGAAGCGGCTGCGTAGATGGAACCGGTCTAGATTTTCGACCATCTGGCGTGCCAAGGATGCCATTTTGGAAGGAATTGATGAACTAGAAAGGTTGGAAGAAATGAGAGTCCCGTCACAAGATGAAAGAAACAGGCTACTAGAACTCTGAGAGAATATTGCCAATCTTTATAAGTTGGAAGAAATCAAATGGCAACAAAGGTCAAGAATTTCGTGGCTCAAAGAGGGAGACGCGAATACGGCCTTCTTCCACCGAGTGGCAAGCGCAAGATGCAGATCCAACCTAATTTTGTCTTTACACATGGACACGGGGACGTCGCAGGACGAAAATGTGATTTCCACAACCTTTCAAGCTTACTACAAGGACCTCTTTGGGAAGAAAAATGACTTCAGGATCCCACTTAGAGAGGATTACTGGCAGGCATACCAGAACAACTCAACGCAAACTTTGTCCAACTTGGAAGCTCCTTTTACGGAAGAGGAAATTAAAAAGGCCATTAATCAAATGGAAGCAGACAAGTCGCCTGGGCCAGACGGCTTCCCAATGATGTTCTTCCAAGTGTTCTGGGAAGAAATTAAAGGGGACATTATGGCACTGATGGATGAATTTTTTAACAACAATCTCAGACTGGGGATGTTCAATTTTGCGGAAGTCGTCCTCATCCCTAAACGGGAGGAGTCTACGAGAGTAGGGGATTTCCGACCAATCAGCCTGATAAACTGCTCGGCTAAGATTATCACTAAGTTCCTGGCCATCCGCCTGAGAAACATAATGGACAACCTAATCAGCAAAACTCAGATGGGTTTCATCAAGGGAAGATGTATTCTAGATTGTGTGGCCACTGCGGAGCAAGTTATCCATTGTTGCCATACGAGCAACTCTAAGAACTTCCTCCTAAAACCGGACTTTGAAAAAGCTTACGATTCTGTCGACTGGGAGTGCCTGCTGGAAGCTCTCAGAGGAAGGGGATTCGGGAATAAATGGATAAGATGGATCAGGCAGTTTTTGCACTCTAGTAAAATGGCAATCTCGGTGAATGGGAGGGCGGGGCCGCCGTTCCGGTGCAAGAAAGGACTTCGGCAAGGGGACCCGCTATCACCACTTCTATTTACTATCGTAGCGGATGTGCTGAGGGGTATGCTAGAGAACTATCGAAGCAAAGGTTGGATAACACCAGTGGCCAGCAGCACGTCAAATCAAGGGTGCACGATTCTGCAGTACGTTGATGACACCCTACTTTTTGGTAATGGGACCAGGTCAGAAACTGTCTGCTTTAAAGGGGCACTCTACTATTTTTAAGCATGGTCAGGCCTCAGAACAAATTTCCACAAGAGCGCTTTGATTCCAATTACTCTATCCGATGCCGAAATTCGGGAACATGTCACCATACTAAACTGTATGACAGAAGAGTTCCTGATCAAATACCTAGGGCTACCGCTCAGACCAGGGAGGCTCACTAAGTCGGACTGGCTGCCTATCATAGACTGGGTGGAGGACAGACTGACTGGTTGGAAAGGAAGAACGCTATCACTAGGGGGCAGAGTGGTACTTATAAACTCAGTATTGTCTAATCCACCTATTTACTACATGTCGTTCTTTGAGCTTCCTAAATGGGTTATCCAAAGGATTAACCGGATCTGAAAAAGATTCCTGTGGAAAGGGACAGATTCGAATAGGGGAGGCTACCACCTGATCAGATGGAGTATCGCTTGCATGAAGAAGAAGCATGGAGGGCTAGGCATCATCGACCTCATAGATATGAACCTTGCCCTTTTGGAAAAATGGTGGTGGAAGATATTTCACCACAGCGGGGAAGGATGGCAGGATTTCATCCAACCTTACCTCCGGAGAAAAGGTACGACAAATTTAGGCTTCCGAGTAGGGCCTAAATTTTCGCGCTTCTGGAAAGGAATTATAAAAGCAAGCAGACCGTTCAACTCAGCAGTTACGTTGACAATCGGTAATGAACGGTCAACTAGATTTTGGTGGGACAAATAGTGTGGGGCCCATACCCTTAAGGAATCCTTTCCTAAGCTGTATGAGAAAACGAATCGGCCAAATATTTCTATGGCCGAGACCTGGAAGAGGGGGAATTGGAGACCGTCGTTCCGAGGAAATCTTACCCTAGAGTTATAGCAGCAACTGCTTGAATTGCAAGAACACATAACACGGACGGGTGTGATGTGCGCTCAAGGCCCAGATCAGATGCGGTGGGGACTAGAAACCATGTAACGCCCCGAATCCCAAATACACTGAATTCGAGATGTTCTACAGGATCTTTTCACTTTCTTTAGTACAATTTTACAGGGAAATTAAAACTTTTCATCATACATCAGAGATTACATCAAAATTACACTTTTCTTTTGCACAGCGGAAGTAAAATACAACGATTAAATAAATGTACAACAGCATGGTATAATCTTTAAGCATCCATTCTTCTTTAATCTTTAACATGACATTTACCTGCATATAAGACTGTGGGTACGTCAGTTTATTCAACCGACGAACATTATACACGGCCATCCTCTCTATGCCGGAAATAGTATAACTTAACTTTCCATATTTAACAAACACAAACTGGTCACAATTCAAACTAAAGGGACTATCCTATTGATGTCGTGTTGTGATTGTGCACTTAATCCTTAATGCATTTATTTAAGTTACATGACACTAATGCGCACTTGTTCGGATTCTATGACTCCCATACTACATAGGTCCGAGGGCAAGCCCTTATTCGTTCTTCATCTTTGTAGGGTTCAATCCCCCGTTATGATTTAATCTACTACTGTAATTACGGTAAGTATCCTAGATGTTATCTGACCTACGAACTCATGTCTAGGCACTCTGGAGTAGTATCCTCACCCAGACTCATCATGGGAATTCCTGGGATACGCTCTCACCATAAACATGACACCACCCGTAGTCTTCAAACATCCCACGAGCGTCGCCACTGGGACGGTACTCTGGAGCAGCATCCTCACCCAGACTCGTCATGGGAATTCCTGGGATATGCTCTCGCTGCTACTCAGGGCCCTCATACTCAATGTTTTTCTCTTACTTTCATCACATCTTCACTATGCACTAGTCCTTAGTTTTATAGAATCATGAATAAAATCAAAGTTATAGAGTTAGCCTCTCCACTAAGCCGGACTTATTCATTTATACAAACGTGACCAACCTTGGTCTTTCATTTCAATAATTCATTTCTTTTTCTTTCCAATTGCCGGGGGAGACTTAGCTACTCTTCAATTCAATTCCAATTCACAATGTCCACATTGAATACTTATAACTCATAAGATTCATATTCATAGCCAACAAATTTCTTTTTCATTAACATGATTTCTAATTCCTTCATTAATCCATATCATACATGAACTCATGCACTTCATAATTTCACATTTGAAATTCACATCACTAAAGAACATTCATACTTCATATTTTGCACAATATTCTCAAGTGAGAATAAATAGTATCATGTCACACAACAAGGTTCTTTTTGCCAATTACTTTATAATAGTCCATTTCAATTTATCTTTATAAACTATAATTTTTCACAAGTGTGTATTTTAGAACCATAGTTCTAATTGTGCCTTCTGTTCACAAACCATAGTGTATTTCATTCAAATGATACCCAAATCACTCTTATAAAATTCCTTACATTTTTATGAGAATAACCATATTTTTTTTCATAATTTTTGGACATCTAAAACTCCCCAAAAAAATATTTTTATATAAATGCCGAGGGTGAGAATCGAACCCAGGCACAACGGAAACAAAGCCAAGAGCACCCGCCATCCGGCCGAACTGTGCTAGCGATATAAGGGGGGTCAAAATGGTACTTATTCTTTTCAGGCCGAGAGTTATAAGCTTTCAAAATTTGTAGAAAAATGTTGTAGACACAGGGGTTCGAACCGATCGACCCAGAGAAGCCAACTGCCAACAGTGACCGCCTGAGCTACTAGCTCAGGTTGTCTCAGTACTAGATTAAAGCACATATGAATTATTTTGATACTGTGGTTAAAACAACTCGATGTTCAATTAAACTTAGTTTCATATTGCTATTGTGAAAGTTACTGAAAAATTCCAGATTAGCTTTCCCTTACATGATCTTCATATCAGTAAGATTAAAATAATTTTTGCACTAATAAAAATATATTTTTTTCACACAAATCCATGAATTGTTCATCAAAACCACTACATTCTTCATTTTCGACATTGGTTACACTTAGTCTTCAAATCTCTTCTATCCAAAATTTCTTATACAAATTTTGCTGATATTAATCACACAAATCTACTTCCTTTGAATTTGTCCAACCCCACAATAATTAAGGAGGTCTCTTCACAAATTAGCACTAACAAGGTATAGATTTTTCTTTTTCATGCAATTAGTGATGGCAAAATGTGTTTTCTTTAAATCAACATACACTTCTAGTTCAATCATGTGCATCACAAATTAATATATAGTCACTTATCAATTATTAGGTTCACACATCAAACATACCAGAAAGTTACTCTTTCAAAAAGCGTGCTCTTTCTTAATCAATTTGCATGCTTCAATTTTTCAATTAAACTAACATCCTCATTAGTGTTCTCAAGCATCAATACTAGCATCATTCATTTATTCTAATGAGCATGGAGAATTTTATCTACAACTTAATTAACAATAATAATCACATGCAAATTGTTCATTAACATGCTAATCAAATTGTAAACTAACTTTCCATTAAAATGTATTTTACTAACATTTCCCATGAATCATTTCTAATTAGAAACAAAGATAATCAACTCACTTTGTAATCACATTCTTATGGCATACAATCACACATAATTCGCATATCACTAATTCAATCAACTAGAGATCATTTATTCAATTAAGGCGCATTCTTATTAATCATTTTTCATGCAATTTGCTAATGAGATCTAGCATATACTCCTATATTAGAAATATGAAATGTTTACCCACCTTGTATGGAGAGAAAATAAACACACAAAGCAATCAAGGTCCTTGCAACAAGATGCACATTCTTATGGCATACAATCACACATAATTCGCATATCACTAATTCAATCAACTAGAGATCATTTATTCAATTAAGGCGCATTCTTATTAATCATTTTTCATGCAATTTGCTAATGAGATCTAGCATATACTCCTATATTAGAAATATGAAATGTTTACCCACCTTGTATGGAGAGAAAATAAACACACAAAGCAATCAAGGTCCTTGCAACAAGATGCACCTCCTCCTAGCCAAAAGCGCGCACAAGCTCCAAGCCACCAAGCAAAACCGAATGCTTCCTCTCCTTGGAATGATGCCGGCCTCCTCTCCAAGCCAAAAATGCACACAACTCTCACTCTTTTATAACTCACACTAATATTAAAATAAGACTATAGTTTGGAAATATGTAATTGCATATGAAAATAGCCATGAGAGGGGGGGGGTATTTATACTAGAAAACAAATGAAATGGAGGGCCAAGATTGATTAGTTGGTTGTAGAATGGAGGGCCAAGATTAGAGTAGGAGTTATAAAAACTACCCACATCCACAAAACTACCTCCATGAACACCATGACTAAATTCAAAGTTCCCTCCCAAAAGAATGCAACCCGGCCACCATTCAAGAGTGTGCATTGCACGTGTACGTGTAGTGCATGTGCATGCAACTAGGCCAAATTTGTACATTTTAATTTTGTATGAAAATAAATTGGTTAAAAATAGTCTTCTACATGACAAGTTTAATTAAAAATTGATTCATTCATGGGCTTTATTTTGGGCCAAAATAGTTATTAAAATAAATAAAATAAAAATACATTTTGGGCTTTAAGAAAAAGGCCTTTTTAATTAAATTAAAATAAGGCTTTCTATTTGTTTAAAGAAAGGCTTTTTGTACAAAAATAATTTGAGAACGCATATTTAAATATTTATACACATCATAATAAAATAATCCAAACAAAATATTGCACGTGCACACTACGTGCAAAATAAATAATTTTCCATTAATTGAAAAATCAGGGTATTACAGCACTCCCTCCTTAGAATAGTTCCGTCCCCGGAACTACAATCAAGAGCGAGAAACAAAAATACAACACAACAACAAAAACAAAAAGATACAAAAATACAATCATGCAAAAAGCTCCGGATAGTCCTTCAACATCCTCTCCTCAGATTCCCAAGTAGCCTCTTCAACCAAGTGGTTTCTCCAGACTACCTTGACCATCGTTATCGTCTTATTCCTCAAGACTTTTTCTCGACGTTCAACAATCTCAACAGGAGACTCGATGTAATTCAGGTCTAACTGCAAACCTTCCGGCACTTCAGGCAAATGATGACTCGGGTCTGGAATATAACCTCTCAGCATAGGCACATGAAAGACATTGTGCACCTGAGACAACTCTTCCGGTAATTCAAGCCGGTAAGCAGTTTTCCCGATCCTTTTCAATATCTTATACGGGCCTATAAATCTCGGGGCTAACTTCCCGCATTTGCCAAATCGAACCACACCTTTACTGGGCGATACCTTCAGAAAGACGAAGTCACCAACCTCAAACTCAAGGTCCCTTCTCCGGTTGTCTGCATAGCTTTTCTGCCTGCTCTGAGCTTCCACCAACCTATTCCTGATCAGATCAATCTTCTCAGAAGTTTGCTGTACAAGCTCAGGACCAAACAACTGACGCTCCCCAACTTCAAACCAACAAACAGGTGTCCTGCACTTCCTGCCATACAGAGCTTCGTACGATGCCATCCCGATGCTAGCCTGAAAACTGTTGTTGTAGGCAAATTCCACCAAAGGTAAATGCCTTTCCCAACTGCCTCCGAAATCTAGTATACAACACCGCAGCATATCCTCAACAATACGGTTGACTCTCTCGGTCTGCCCATCGGTTTGCGGATGAAAAGCAGTGCTGAAATCTGTCTTGGTACCCAAAGCTGTCTGAAGACTCCTCCAGAAATGCGAAGTAAACCGCGCATCTCGATCAGACACAATAATTGACGGAACGCCATGAAGCCGGACAATCTCACCAACATACATCTCAGCTAACTTGTCCATCGAAGGAGTGAGTTTCATCGCCAAAAAGTGAGCGGACTTGGTAAGTCGATCGACTATAACCCAAATTGCATCATTGCCTTTAGAACTCTTAGGCAATCCCGTAATGAAATCCATACTGATGTTATCCCACTTCCACTCCGGAATAGGTAACGGCTGTAATAGACCTCCGGGTCTCTGATTTTCAGCTTTGACTTGCTGACAAACCTCACACTTCGCAACAAATTCAGCCACATCCCGCTTCAAACCTGACCACCAGAAATGCTGTTTGATGTCCTTGTACATCTTAGTACTCCCAGGATGTACCGACAAAAGAGTAGCGTGCGCCTCCTGAAGAATACTCTCTTTCAGGTCCGCCTGATTTGGAACACACAGCCTATCTCCGAACCACAGCACTCCATCTCTGATTTGAAATTCGGGCAACCTGCCAGCACCAACCTGCTCCTTCATCCCCAAAATATCAGCATCAACTTCCTGACTTGCAATGATCCTTGTATTCAAAGTAGGCTGAAGCCTCAACTGAGCCAAAGATGCTCCCAATCCTTGCAAGACGACCTCAATACCTGCTCGATCCAGCTCCTCAATCAGATGCCTCTGAGTTGTAATCAAACTGGCCAAACTGCTCTTGCGACTAAGTGCATCAGCAACAACATTAGCCTTTCCAAGATGATACTTGATCTCAGGTCGCATATCCTCGAGCACTTCCAACCATCTCCGCTGCCTCAGATTGAGATCCCTCTGCTGATATATGTACTTCAAGCTCTTGTGGTCCGTGTACATGTTCAACTTCTCACCGTACACGTAGTGCCTCCATTGCTTCAGAGCAAATATAATCGCAGCCAACTCCAGATCATGAGTCGGGTAATTTTTCTCATGCGGTCGTAGTTGCCTAGACCCATAAGCGATTACCCTTCCCTCTTGCATTAAGACACAACCAAGCCCACGATGTGAAGCATCGCTATAAACATCATACTCAACACCTGCTCTAGGCAAAGCCAAAATAGGTGCAGTAGTCAGCCTATCTTTCAACTCCTGAAAGCTCGCCTCACATTGCTCAGTCCACTTGAAGCTCACATTCTTCTTGGTCAGTCCAGTAAGCGGTACAGCTATCTGAGCATAACCTTGAATGAATCTCCTGTAGTATCCAGTCATCCCAAGGAAACTTCTGACTTCCTTCACTGTAGTAGGCCTAGCCCAATCTCTCACTGCCTCTATCTTCTGAGGGTCAGTTGCCACTTCCTCCTTAGAAAGGATGTGACCTAGGAATGCCACTTCAGATTTCCAGAAATTGCACTTGGATAACTTGGCATACAACTTCTGCTCTTCCAGCTTTTGCAACACTGCTGCCAGATGCTCAGTGTGCTCCTCCTCTGACTTGGAGTACACGAGAATATCGTCGATAAACACCACGACGAAAGAATCAATGAACGGCCTCAGAACTCTGTTCATCAAGTCCATGAAGATTGCGGGTGCATTCATCACTCCGAATGGCATAACTAAGAATTCGTAATGCCCATGCCGAGTTCTAAACGCAGTTTTGTGCACATCTTCAGCTTTCACTCGAACTTGGTGGTAACCTGATCGAAGATCTATTTTGGAGAAAACAGCTGCTCCTTGCAGACGATCGAACAAATCATCAATTCGAGGAATCAGATACTTATTTTGAACAGTGACCTTATTCAGCTCCCGGTAATCGATACACATTCTCATCGATCCATCCTTCTTCTTTACCAAAAGCACTGGTGCTCCCCAAGGTGACGCACTAGGTTGAATAAAGCCTTTTCCCAACAGTTCCTCAATCTGCCGTTTCACCTCATCCTGTTCCACTGGAGCCATCCTATACGGTGCCTTAGAAATGGGTGCACTTCCCGGTTGGACAGTGATGCTGAACTCTACATCACGATGCGGGGGTAACCCAGAAAAATCTTCCAAGAACACAGTCGGATAGTCCCGAACCATAGGAATCCCTTGCACTTCCACAGGAGTCTCTTCCTTGCGGATAGTTGCCACCAGCTTAGAACACTTCTTCTTCCCTTGGAACGTGACTTTAGGTCCACCTGGAGCCTTCACTGTTACCGTCTTGGTCTTACACTCGATGCTTGCACTGTACACCGACATCCAATCAATGCCAATGATAACATCGACTCCCAAGATAGTCAATTCGATCAGATCAATGCCAAAGATTCGATCTCCAATCACTATCTCGCAATCAGCATAATACCGATCAGTGGTTAAAGTTTCCCCTGACGGAGTAGCTATTGCTAAGATCTTGCCTGGAAAAATCTTCGGTTCAACTCCCAACACTTTAGCAAATCTAGGAGACACAAATGTATGAGAGGATCCAGTATCGAATAATACAACAGCTTTCATTCCATATTTTGATGTAAAAGGTCCATCAAATTCGAAGTATAAGACAAGAATTTAAACCAACTTGCATTTCATTGAATTCCAAACTTTATACATTCGAATTGAAACATTTTTGACATCAGAATGAAAGAAATAGAAGCTACAACAATCTAACTCCTACGGGTCCTCTTCGCTGCTCGAAGTTCTTCCCGCAGTTCTTCAACTTCATCCTTCAGCACATCAGTCAGGTTCTTCCTCTTCTCGAGTTCCCAAACCCGATGACTGAGAATAGAAAAGTCGTCCTTTCGCTTCTCCAGCTGAGCCTCCAACAATCCGACTCTCTCTCACAGTGTCTCCACCTGCCTCTGAAGAGAAGTCACAAGACCACTTGGAACTGGTTCTTCTTCTTCGTCAGAAGAAGAGTCATCAGATGAATCCGGAGGTGGGGTGATCTCTCGGGATTCAGGCCATTCTTCACCGTCAGAATCAACTTGCCCAGGGTACTACTCGTCCTCAGAATCTGCCTGTCCAGGATGGTACTCTTCCTCAATGATATGCCAGTCGTCGCCTCCAGCAGGGTCGAAGTGATCAGCCATCTTAGAAATAGAGAGGAAGAAGCATAAGTCATAGAGCAACACAAATGTAAGTCACTTACATTTAAAATCTCTAGACTCAAACACACACTCTAATATCCACTTCTAGGGTGTCGTTCCCTATAAATTTGTACAAGTGTGAAAGTGTAGAAAGCGTGGCTCTAATACCACTCTGTAACGCCCCGAATCCCAAATACACTGAATTCGAGATGTTCTACAGGATCTTTTCTTTAGTACAATTTTACAGGGAAATTAAAACTTTTCATCATACATCAGAGATTACATCAAAATTACACTTTTCTTTTGCACAGCGGAAGTAAAATACAACGATTAAATAAATGTACAACAGCATGGTATAATCTTTAAGCATCCATTCTTCTTTAATCTTTAACATGACATTTACCTGCATATAAGACTGTGAGTACGTCAGTTTATTCAACCGACGAACATTATACACGGCCATCCTCTCTATGCCGGAAATAGTATAACTTAACTTTCCATATTTAACAAACACAAACTGGTCATAATTCAAACTAAAGGGACTACCCTATTGATGTCGTGTTGTGATTGTGCACTTAATCCTTAATGCATTTATTTATGTTACATGATACTAATGCGCACTTGTTCGGATTCTATGCATCCCATACTACATAGGTCCGAGGGCAAGCCCTTATTCGTTCTTCATCTTTGTAGGGTTCAATCCCCCGTAATGATTTAATCTACTACTGTAATTACGGTAAGTATCCTAGATGTTATCTGACCTACGAACTCATGTCTAGGCACTCTGGAGTAGTATCCTCACCCAGACTCATCATGGGAATTCCTGGGATACGCTCTCACCATAAACATGACACCACCCGTAGTCTTCAAACATCCCACGAGCGTCGCCACTGGGACGGTACTCTGGAGCAGTATCCTCACCCAGACTCATCATGGGAATTCCTGGGATACGCTCTCGCCGCTACCCAGGGCCCTCATACTCAATGTTTTTCTCTTACTTTCATCACATCTTCACTATGCACTAGTCTTTAGTTTTATAGAATCATGAATAAAATCAAAGTTCTAGAGTTAGCCTCTCCACTAAGCCGGACTTATTCATTTATACAAACGTGACCAACCTTGGTCTTTCATTTCAATAATTCATTTCTTTTTCTTTCCAATTGCCGGGGGAGACTTAGCTACTCTTCAATTCAATTCCAATTCACAATGTCCACATTGAATACTTATAACTCATAAGATTCATATTCATAGCCAACAAATTTCTTTTTCATTAACATGATTTCTAATTCCTTCATTAATCCATATCATACATGAACTCATGCACTTCATAATTTCACATTTGAAATTCACATCACTAAAGAACATTCATACTTCATATTTTGCACAATATTCTCAAGTGAGAATAAATAGTATCATGTCACACAACAAGGTTCTTTTTGCCAATTACTTTATAATAGTCCATTTCAATTTATCTTTATAAACTATAATTTTTCACAAGTGTGTATTTTAGAACCATAGTTCTAATTGTGCCTTTTGTTCACAAACCATAGTGTATTTCATTCAAATGATACCCAAATCACTCTTATAAAATTCCTTACATTTTTATGAGAATAACCATATTTTTTTTCATAATTTTGGGACATCTAAAACTCCCAAAAAAATATTTTTATATAAATGCCGAGGGTGAGAATCGAACCCAGGCACAACGGAAACAAAGCCAAGAGCACCCGCCATCCGGCCGAACTGTGCTAGCGATATAAGGGGGGTCAAAATGGTACTTATTCTTTTCAGGCCGAGAGTTATAAGCTTTCAAAATTTGTAGAAAAATGTTGTAGACACAGGGGTTCGAACCGATCGACCCAGAGAAGCCAACCGCCAACAGTGACCGCCTGAGCTACTAGCTCAGGTTGTCTCAGTACTAGATTAAAGCCCATATGAATTATTTTGATAATGTGGTTAAAACAACTCGATGTTCAATTAAACTTAGTTTCATATTGCTATTGTGAAAGTTACTGAAAAATTCCAGATTAGCTTTCCCTTACATGATCTTCATATCAGTAAGATTAAAATAATTTTTGCACTAATAAAAATATATTTTTTTTACACAAATCCATGAATTGTTCATCAAAACCACTATATTTTTCATTTTCGACATTGGTTACACTTAGTCTTCAAATCTCTTCTATCCAAAATTTCTTATACAAATTTTGCTGATATTAATCACACAAATCTACTTCCTTGGAATTTGTCCAACCCCACAATAATTAAGGAGGTCTCTTCACAAATTAGCACTAACAAGGTATAGATTTTTCTTTTTCATGCAATTAATGATGGCAAAATGTGTTTTCTTTAAATCAACATACACTTCTAGTTCAATCATGTGCATCACAAATTAATATATAGTCACTTATCAATTATTAGGTTCACACATCAAACATACCAGAAAGTTACTCTTTCAAAAAGCGTGCTCTTTCTTAATCAATTTGCATGCTTCAATTTTTCAATTAAACTAACATCCTCATTAGTGTTCTCAAGCATCAATACTAGCATCATTCATTTATTCTAATGAGCATGGAGAATTTTATCTACAACTTAATTAACAATAATAATCACATGCAAATTGTTCATTAACATGCTAATCAAATTGTAAACTAACTTTCCATTAAAATGTATTTTACTAACATTTCCCATGAATCATTTCTAATTAGAAACAAAGATAATCAACTCACTTTGTAATCACATTCTTATGGCATACAATCACACATAATTCGCATATCACTAATTCAATCAACTAGAGATCATTTATTCAATTAAGGCGCATTCTTATTAATCATTTTTCATGCAATTTGCTAATGAGATCTAGCATATACTCCTATATTAGAAATATGAAATGTTTATCCACCTTGTATGGAGAGAAAATAAACACACAAAGCAATCAAGGTCCTTGCAACAAGATGCACCTCCTCCTAGCCAAAAGCGCGCACAAGCTCCAAGCCACCAAGCAAAACCGAATGCTTCCTCTCCTTGGAATGATGCCGGCCTCCTCTCCAAGCCAAAAATGCACACAACTCTCACTCTTTTATAACTCACACTAATATTAAAATAAGACTATAGTTTGGAAATATGTAATTGCATATGAAAATAGCCATGAGAGGGGGGGGGGGGGGGGTATTTATACTAGAAAACAAATGAAATGGAGGGCCAAGATTGATTAGTTGGTTGTAGAATGGAGGGCCAAGATTAGAGTAGGAGTTATAAAAACTACCCACATCCACAAAACTATCTCCATGAACACCATGACTAAATTCAAAATTCCCTCCCAAAAGAATGCAACCCGGCCACCATTCAAGAGTGTGCATTGCACGTGTACGTGTAGTGCACGTGCATGCAACTAGGCCAAATTTGTACATTTTAATTTTGTATGAAAATAAATTGGTTAAAAATAGTCTTCTACATGACAAGTTTAATTAAAAATAGATTCATTCATGGGCTTTATTTTGGGCCAAAATAGTTATTAAAATAAATAAAATAAAAATACATTTTGGGCTTTAAGAAAAAGGCCTTTTTAATTAAATTAAAATAAGGCTTTCTATTTGTTTAAAGAAAGGCTTTTTGTACAAAAATAATTTGAGAACGCATATTTAAATATTTATACACATCATAATAAAATAATCCAAACAAAATATTGCACGTGCACACTACGTGCAAAATAAATAATTTTCCATTAATTGAAAAATCAGGGTATTACAAACCAAGGGAGCCTTCATGGTCAGGTCTCTGTATCATCGAATTCACTATCGAGGATGCAGACCTAACTGGGCACGGGTGTTATGGAAGGCAAAAGCCCCCATTAAAGTCAGAGTCTTTCTCTGACTAGTGCTCAACAATGCAATCCTCATCAGAGAGAACCTCGCCAAAAGACAACCACAGATTGTGACCAACTGCAGTTCTGCAATAGGCATACGAAAAATTTGAATCACCTTTTTATTTACTATCCTAGGAGTAAGGCAACTATGGTGGAGGTATTACGAGCCTTAGGAACAGGTGACTACCCTGGCGAATATGAGGATTTGTGGATTGGCCCCAAATTTGCCTCGATTCGCCAAGAAATGAAGGATGCGTGGTACATTGCAATTGCGGCAACTACATGGGTGTTATGGTTAGACAGAAATAATTTTTATTTTCGTACTTCATGTAATAGTATTGCTGGTAACCTTACTCATATCATGCATCTTAATTTTTTTTAGGCTACAGCTGCTGCCACAGGAGCGAGAGGGAGGATCTGCCGAGTCTTTCAGGTGGAAGAATTTGATGACGAGGAGGTAGAGTTTGGGCCGACAGTGGATTAAGGGATGGCACCCTACATACTCACCAAGCCGCTCATTAGCCGCCAACTCTACAATTTTGTGTTTTATCGACCTACTGTACTTTTGGTAGTTTGAGGTAGGGATAGTTAGATCCACCCCCCAGGGTTTGTTGGGGGTGTATGTTTTATTTTTTGCATTGTACTTCTGTATTTCTTCCGGTACTTCGGAGTATTTTATTAACTTCTTATTAATGAAACAGGGTAGCGTTATCCCACCTTTAACCTAAAAAAAAAAAACCAACACTTACTTGTGCTATCATATAATAAGATATCTTTATGATTCTTAATATTTGACATATTAACTTCCTATTTTTTATATATATGCCACCTTTTTCTTTTTTGCAAGTGCATCTGTACATGTATATAAATGTAGGTATTGCACAATGCACACAGATAACGAAATTTCATTGCACATAATCAATTTATGTTTCTTTCATCTTTATTACTGAAATGGACGGCAACGAGGCTCAATTTTTGTGAATTATACTGTATCTTAAGCTAATAGGCCAACTCCCACTCTTCTTTCTCCATTTTAAAATGGAGAAAGGAGAGAAAAAGTAGGAAATCACACCTACTTTAACACGTGCACACCACACTTTTTTACTTAACAAAAAAAAAAAACTCTTCATCTCCCAACTTTCCCTCCCCCAAAATTCCGCTAACCCTCCTTCCCAAAATCTCTGCAGTCGCCATCCGCCAGCCTAGTCAAATCCACACCGTCGACGCTCGCTGGCCCGCAATGGGTGATGACACCATCGATAAGAATTCTCCTATAAGAAATTAGGGTTTTTAATTCCTAATTTGTTTTGTAATATTGTATTCATGAAACCCTAATTTACCATCCGTTTTTACTCTTGATTTCTAATTAGGGCGCTTTAATTATTGAAATTTTGGAATCCAAACCCTAATTATGGATTCAAAAAAAAAGATTGGTTATTTCCAAACCAAATCCTAACTGATGTTCTGTTTTTGATTCTTTATTTCTTTAAATCCAAATAAATTAGATTTAAGAGGTCATGGTAGAAATTGGGATTTCGGAAGGCAGCGAGATGAAGGAAAGAATAAATTGTAGGAACGTAAGAGGTAATGTAAGTGTTTATTATATGTTTGTTTTTGTTTATTCACAGATTTACATTACTTTCTCCAATGCGTACACGCAGAGATTACAGTGATGGAAGTTAGGCCTGTATGTCATGTCGTCACTGCAATTGGCCCACATGTAGGTTACCTGAAGATCACAACTTTTATTCTTCAATTTGATGGTAATTGTGTTCAGTACTTCTCATAATTATTTCTCATGAAAAATTACTTTTGTTAAGTTCTTAAGCTTTTCATTTATTTTTAGTAATCTCTCATAATTACATTAGCAATCTTTCTTCATTTCAAATTGTTATTTCAGTTTTGATATCTTTTTTTGGGGTAATATTTAATTTGTTTGTGTCTGAGTATTTTTCTGCTTTTTTATGATAGTATGATCAAGTTTTGATATTCGGAATCAGATGCAAACCTAATAATGTAGGGTTTCGGATTAGAAGATGGGGGATCGTCAGGTGTGAGATTGGAACGAACTGACTTTCATATGTGGGTTTTTTTCTTCTAATTGTTATATGTTTTCATTTGGACTTCTGCATTATAAGTAATATTATCATTAAATTTTCAATTACGAAGAATGATGGAGTGTCCATGATGGCAAAAAGCATGAAAGTTGAATAGTTTGGTCCATTTTATTATTATTGTATTTTATTATTTTTTATTTTCTTAGAGTAAAAGTGAACAAATGAGTGAATATATAAGAAAGCTAATGACTTGCATCAAATGGTTAATGAAATAAGAAGATGAAAACTTGATGAAGCAAGAGAAGCTTCGGAATATGCTTGAATCAAAAGGAAAACAACTTGCAGATGGTGGTATATTTTATATATGTTTTGTTTTGTTTGAAAAGTTTTAGTGAATTGTAGTATTGTATGTGCGTTTTATAATTTGACCATTTTATAGAGACACAACTAAAGAGTGATATAGAACAGATGGATGCAAATATTGAGAGATTTCGCAGACAATATGAGTATTTGCAAGCAAGCTTTAGAATAAAGGAATCTGACAAGATTGTAAGTCTCTTTTTTAGCATCTCTAGATTTCGATAATTATTAGACTATTTTTTTTATTTTCTTTTAATTAAATAGAAATATAGAATGATGTTGGTTGGTTTGAAAGTGTGAATTAGTTAATTTGTTGTTTTGTCATCTTTTCATTACATTGTGATTGAAATAGCTAAGAGATATTTCTAAATTTTTAAGTATCATACAATTTTATTAGTCCCTTAAAATTATTTTAGTCTGTTCAATTTGGACACGGTAAACCTAGTGATTACTTTATAGGTATATTAGTTCTCTCTGTGTCAATGTCCCTGTAAGGTCTTTTTGCAGTGATCATTTGCTTTCTGGTTACTGCTGGAAAGATTCAACAGGAATACCCCCACACTTTAACACAGTCTACTGTGGGTCCAGGTAGTAACCTCTGTGGAATTGTTGAAAGGAAGCTTGCAAACTCTTCTAAATGCTTTCACCTACCCTGATAGAACTTGTTATCCAGTTGCTTCTACAAACACCAAGGTAACCATGTGCAAATTTTTGTTTTTGTTTCGCAAATTTGCATTATTGTCATACTGACTTATTGTTTCAAATTTGCCTTTCAGGATTTCTACAATCTGGTAAATGTATATTTGGATGCAGTTTTCCATCCTAAATGTGTCGATGATTTCCACACCTTTCAACAAGAGGGTTGGCATTATGAGCTTAATGCCCCTTCGGAAGACAGAATTTTTTACCAAACTATCCCACTTTTTGTACGTATGTACGAAACTATCTCCGTTTGAAAATTTAATACCAAAATATCCCTGTCGCTAACTGAGTTAGCGCACCTATTAATTTTCTTCGCGCTAACTCAATTAGCGTGCTGCAGATGATACAACTTTTTTCCTCTTGTTTGGGTATGGCAAAAAACTCACCCAATATATAGCGTGCATGTTTAAACCACTCGCGCTAACGGGGTTAGCGTTCGTAGATGGGACAGTATTGGACACTACCTCAAAAAGGGGTGTGGATAAAAAATCACTAAGTATAGACACGTTAACTCAGTTAACGTGCCTATTATTACAAAGGCCGTTAACTGAGTTAACGACTGTGAAGATTTCAAGTTTTCAGAAAGTTGAAACTTTCTGGAAATTGGAGATACTCACACACGTTAAGTCAATTAACGTGCCTATTCTTACCAATGCCGTTAACTGAGTTAACGAGTGTAAAGATTTTAAGTTTTCAGAAAGTTGAAACTTTCTGAAAATTGGAGATACTCACACACGTTAACTCAGTTAACGTGCCTTATTTTAGCAAGGCTGCTAACCGAGTTAACGTATATGCCTATCTTCACAAACAAACAGACAGGAATGTTTTGTACATAAAAAATTACTAAGTATAGACACGTTAACTCAGTTAACGTGCTTATTATTACCAAGGCCGTTAACTCAGTTAGCGACAGGAATGTTTTGGTATTAAATTTTCAAACAAAGATAGTTTCGTACGTACTAACAAAAAGTGGGATAGTTTGGTAAAAAATTCCCGAAGACATTTCCTTTAAAGGTTGTTTATTCTCTTTGGAACCTGAATTTGGCTTTACCTCATAATAAACGGTTTTAAATAAATTTGCTAGTTAAAGTAAACTGTATATCTTAGAATTGATCTTTAAAGAAACTTAAGGTTACATCTAATCAAAGTCCTAATTATTATCATGTTCATGGCAATTGATTTCAGGTGTTGTTTTCAGCGAAATGGAAGGATTTTATTCTCAACCTGATTGCATTCTGGGGCTGGCAGCACAGCAGGCAAGCTTCCATTTAGATCCTAGTGTTCTTGTGCTTCTGAAATTGACTATTTTCATAAATTAATTAACCTGAACTGCTTGAAAGTTTTTTGATCAATTCAAGTACTTTATAATACTTGTTCTCCAGCAATTTATACTCATTATTGAAGAAGAAGAAAATGACAATTATGTCGCTTTTCTCATTGTGGGCTTCAGAGACCTTTTCGGAAAATTGGACTGAATGCGACACTTTTGACATACCGAACATGTCGGGAAATTTGCCTCTTGTCACATCACTTGAAAAGCATGTTATTAAGAAAAACCAGTCTTTAGATCTCCAGTGTCCTCTAGATCTACCAACTACCCAAATATTGATAGTCATAAAACAGAAGCGTACTCGTGTTTCGTAGGAAGAATTTAGCAGATTACAAAAAAAACACCTGTTTATTGAGGAAATTGGATATTTACCTGAAGCTACCCAGGAAGTGAAAAGACCAATTTAGTCATTGGGAATAATATTGGGATTAATATTATTCTTAATATTATTGAAAACACAGCTCTCAATAAACTCTTCCCCTTCACAGATCCACTTCCACTCGATCCCACTAACCTCTCCATCCTCCTCCTCCCCCGTTATTAATGTTGTGTTTCTTTTCTTCCTCTATAAACCCTTCTAAGCTTCTTTCTTTTCGATTGGGAGTGTTTTTGTACCTCCCTTCCTAATTTTTCCTGTTCCCTCCTCCGTGATCCGTATCTTCTTTTCCCCCTTTTCGTTTCGATTGTTGGGGCTCTTTTCCTCCTTAGTACCGACCATTCCCCCAAAAGACTCATGTTGGATTTGTGTGGTGACCCAGTGCCTTCCGGTTGCGGTGTTGTGTCATTCCCTGAGCTCAATAGCGTCTTATATCCGTTCTGTAATACCCTGAATTTTATGAATATGAAATTATAGATTTTACGTGTTTTGTACGTGCAGAATTTTGTATAAATATTCTCTTATGAAATATTTTTTTATAACATGAACAAATAATTATTTTCTCTCTTTTCTTCTCTTATTTCTTTAAGCCCATTTTTTCTTTTAAGGAACCTAAATTTATTTTTCTAAACTAAGCCCAACTTAATAAATTAAGTATTTTTTTTCTAAAAGCCTCATGTAGACATATATTTTTGTAGACAATTAATTAATTCTTAATGTACAACTCTAATTAGGAGGACACTAGTTGGGATACGTGTTTGCACGTGTGTGTGCTATGCACACTCTTTTTTTGGCCGGATTGTACGATAGAGAGAGTGGGGGTGTGGACTAGTGGATAGGTAGTTTTTGTGTCATTGGTGGTTGCTACAACTTCCCATCTAATCCTAGCCATTAATTTACAACTATCTAGTGTAATCCAAGCCCTCATTATATCCTAAAACTAGTATAAATACCCCCTCCCTTCATGCATACAACACTAAGAAAAATAATTGAAAGAAAGAAACTATTGGAGAGTAAAAGATTGAGTGCATTAGTGTGTGTGTGTGTTCTCTATTGTGGAGGTCGGCTACTTCAACCCACGGCAAGAGAGAGGGCTCGGGTTTCACCAAGTGCAAGGAGGAGGAACATTGTGGTGTCTCATTCTAGGAGGAGAAGGACCAATCGTGTTCAAGGAGTTCGTAGGAGCTTAGAAATATTTTCTTCAAATCGGTGGGTGGTTTTCTATACTTCTAATATTAGATATTATGCTAGGAAATTTGTGATATTTATGCATGCTAAAAGAACTAATAAAATAATCACTTGTAGACTCTAAAAAGGACTTGCTAAACGAATGAGTAAATGCTTGATTGTGTGCTATTGGTTATAATTCGTGTTTAATGTAATTAAAATTCATTTATTGCAATGAAGTTGTAGAATTGGAACCATGTAATTGTAGAAAAAGGTTCATGTGTTGATTAGTGAATGAATTATTAAATTTTTGCGCCTATGGAACCATTGTATTATTTTTTGCTCAAAAATACAACTTGGATTAAAAGCATTTTGAATAAAGAGGAAAAAACAAGAATTTACGCTTTTTAATAAAATCTTAATGCAAGAAATTTGAGTAGAGAATTTGTTAAAGTGATTTCTTTGCAATGTGTAAACATAGAACATAAATTAGAGTGAAAATACTTGTTTTAATGTCAAAAAAAATTATTTTAAAAATACTGATTTGTTAAATGTATGTAAATCTAGTATTCTGGAAACTTTTAGAAATTTTTGTAAAAGAAGAAACTAAGTTACGATCATTTGAAAAATGGATTATTTCAAATAAACAAAGACTCGACTTAAACCTATTTTGAACCAATCCTATATCAGTTAATTCCCATGGGCATACTGGTTATAGGGGGGCTTTAGTTGCGTTACTGTAGTAACCTGTGACTGAGTGTGTGTGGGTTCGAGTCTCGTCAAGGGGCTTTTATTCCAAAATTTGATTTTTCTCCAAATACCGAGAATCAAACTCAAACCCCTTACACTTCCCCTTTGTGAAAGTTGGGTGACTTGTCCCTTTTGGCTAGCGCGTAGCTTTTGGGTCTCGGTGACTGTGCACTGTTTGTGTGTGTTGTGCGGTTCGAATTTGGCTGTGGCCAAATTTTTTGGGAAGAAATATTTCTTTTTTTTTTTCTTTCACTAATGTGAATCTTACAAAAAAATATAATATAAAAATGAATATGGAGAAAATATTAGAAAATCCTTGAGTTTATAAACTTCAAAAAAAATATTATTTTGGAATTATGGACCCTTAAAAAGAGAAATACAATTTTTTTTTTAAAGAGTGAAGAGTTCACTTTAGTTTTGATCTTTTGAGATTCTAAAATAAAGAAAATGAAAATTTTGACTATGGAAATGATTACAAAGAGATGAATTGAGACTTTTGTTAAGTAGAATCAAATAAGAATTTTTGAATATGCAAATTGTGCATAGAAATGTGTTAAAAAGAGAATGTGATGAAATGTGGAATTTTGTGAACATGTTTCAATGAATGTGAAAAGAGAACTTATACTAGAACTTGGCTAAGACTCTACATCGGCAAGCATGAAAAGTACTGAAAAAGAGAATTTATGAATTTTTGTTCACCAAGTTTGGGTCGTTGATAATGAATGTTGTTGAAAGGACCGATCTAGGAGTAATGCTAGATTCTAGAATAGTGACCTCAGATCATACATAAGGATGAGATACATAGTGAAGAGGTGATGAACGTAAGAGACAAACATGAGCATGAGGGCCATTGGATTGGCGGCGTGACAGTATTCACAGGATGTCCCATGATGCATCATAATTAGGGCATGGATACTACTCCAGAGTACCATCCCGGTGGTGACGCTTATGGGGCAATCGAATGACTGCGGGTGGTGTCACGTTTATGGTAGAAGGTGAATTACCACAGGATGCCTGCATGATGATTATTGTGTCAGTGCGTTGGGATTCTCTCCAGGGAACCTAGACGTGAGTTCGTAGTTCATAAAATACTTAAGATACTTACTGTAGTTACAGTAGTAGAATAAGTCATGGCAAGGGATTGAACCCTACAAGATGAAGAACGAATAAGGGCTTGCCCTCGGACCTATGTAGTATGGGCTGCATAGACTCTGAACAAATGCACATTAGTGTCATATAATGTAAATAAATGCATTAAGGACTAAGTGCACATCACAACACGACATCAATAGGATAGTACTTTGTAGTTTGTCTTGTGATCAAGTTTGTGGTTGTTTAAGTATGGAAAATCGTTACACTGTTTCCGGCATAGAGAGAATGGCCGTGTACAATATTTCGTCAGTGAATGAACTGACGCGCCCACAGTTTTATATGCAGGAAAAAGAGGTTGACAAATTGAAGTATACATGCTGCTCAAAGATTGATTTAAATGTTGTATAATTGTTCCATGTAATTACTATAAATTGCTTCCGCTCTATGAATGTAAATGTATAGTGTAACTCTGATGTAAGAAATGTTTTAATTTCCTTGTAAAATTGTATGAAAGAAGTGTAAAGATCCTGTGGAACTTCGAATTCAGTTGTATTTTGAAATTCGGGGTGTTACACGTTCGCTGTAAGCTATTCTCCTCCCCTTTCTTTTTCAATTTTTGATTGTCACTATTGGTGAGTAATTCTTTACTGATTTTGATTATTTCTAAGGATTGTTATTTTACTCTTTCCTGGGTTGTTTTTGTGAGTTTCTGTTCCCGGCATCTGTGCTGGAGCGGTGGTGATCAGTTGTTTTGTTCTTTGTGTTCTTAACTTCCAACGCCGTTGTTCTATCTTGGGTGTTATTTATTTTCCTTTCTATTTTCCTCTTATTTTCCTATGGTTGATCTCTACAGTATAAGTTTGCGAGCTTTCCCCTATTCTTTTATGTTGGGGTGATGGGTTGTGGACCTTTAACAGGTGAGACGTGGGTCCAAGTGGTTAAAGAGAAAAATAAATAAAAAATTTGGGGAGCCCATATGTGGGTCTTGTCCCAGCTTACAGAACCCTCCTTCGACCTACTTTTCCCGCTCCTCTTCGTCTTCCCCCCATTTCCCCTCTCCTTCTCCCACCACTGCCTCTTACTGCTTTCGCTGCCTTCAACCTGGACACCGTAAATTAAGCTGTGTGTTCAAGATGAAGTGTCTTTTCTATGCCAAATTAGGTCATTCTAGGAACCGGTGCTTCTCTCTTCAAAAGCTACCTGGTCCACCTTTGGGGTCTCCGATCCCGGAGCAAGTGATGGCTGCCCTTGATTTTCCCTCCCTCCAAGCTAAACTATCGGAGGCTCAGGCCCATAATCCCAAGAGGATCAAGCTTTCGGATTATTCTGCCCTTCTCCCCACACCTCCCGCTTCTCAGCTCATTTCGGCTACTTCCCATGCAAAGACTCCTACACCCTCAGTTATGGTCTTCTGTGACCTTTCACCCGATATGATTTCTAAGAAAGAAAATCTTCTTTGTTATGGTGTAGTCTCCATGTTAGGAGGGTCCATCTCGAACTCTTCTTTGGACTCTTTCTTGTGCAACACTTGCAATGTTGCAAATTGGACATGGGCTATAAATGCTTGCTCCAATGGTTGCCCCTCCCCTAAAATTCTGATGGATTTACTGTCTATTAAATCCTTCTCAATCGGAGAAGTCAATTTCTCGATCCGAAAATGGCCGAGCGACGGGATGACTTCTCCACCTCTACAATCTCGTCCGACTAAGGTGTCGCTTTTGGGGTTGTCTCCTATCTGTGATTCCCCTCATGTCGTGGCTGATCTGACCAAGTGCATCGATGACCTAACTTGTACCTCATCCACTTCCTTGCTTCTGGGTGTCTTCTGGTGGATGCAGAATATTTATGCCACCTCTTGAAGAGAGAGTGCATGCTTTTACTCTGAGGTTAGGAGACGCTGTTTACTCCATTTCTGTGTCCTACCATGGTAGCTCTGAAGCCACCTCTCCATCACTCAATGTTTCCTCTCTTAATACAATTCCCACAGTGCCCTCTGTTGTGGCTGTTAACACTACTCCTCGACCCACTTTCAAGGAAGGCTCATAGTCTAATACCATCTTTGCGAACCCTAAGCTCCTCGGCCATAGCAAAAGCTCAGGTGGGGGGGGGGGGTCTCGTGCTAAGTGGAAATTCCACTTTCAGTGAAATCCCTCAGTCTCGTCAGCACCCGCATTACTGTCGCCATCTAAGGCTCCAAACGGGGTGTGGATTAACCCGGATCTCTCTTCTAAGTCTTCTCCTCATGTTTCTGCCAAGCTATCGTCCTCTTCTACTGTGGGCCAACCGCCAGCGATTACCTCCTCGGCTGGACCATTGAATACCTCAGATGCTTCCTTCCCTCTTGGCGATTCCAGTCTTACCAAATGGCCAGATTGGTCGGTTAACCCTCACTTTGCTGGCGATTGGGACAATTTCCAATCTTTTACCTATGCTGTCACCCTTCTAAAATCGTCTACTTTGCCTCTACTGACCAAATCTACTAAGGTTCCACAACTTAAGTCTCCTTCCTGGGTCGATTCTGATAGCCTTCTTACTGACGAGGAGAAGGAATTATTTCGGCCTACCTCCGGGTGCAAGGTACTATTATTCCCTCATTACCTTGCTGTTGTTTCTCTAGTTTACCCTTTTGCAGTTATTGCACAGTTTGAGCTCGTTTTTTCTTCAACTTTTTCTATTTTCTTTTTGCCCTGCGAGCCTTTAATACGGACTTTCGGTTTTCTGGAAATTGCCAATGCTTTAATTTTGTTTCAACCGATTTCTAGAGTGGTTACTTGTCTTGTATTGCGGCCAAAGGCCTTAGTCTCCTCTCTTCCCCCCATTTCCCCTTTTTCTGATGTCCCCATCCAATCGCACCAGACGGATTGTGATGATGTGGACCCAGTTGTAGGAACTACTGTTGTCGAAGCGGAGTTCCCCACTTCTACAAATGTTTATTTTCAGTCTTCTTTTTCCTCCTCTCCTAATATGAGACCCTCTGTTAAACAAGGGAGTTTTACCTGTCATTAGGTATAGTGCTCGTTTAAGAGCCACGAATGTTTCTCACTTATCTTCTCTGTTTAAAGCCTCTCTAGCGGCACAAGTTCGTAACCTGGAGATTCCCCCATTCCATAAGGGTGATCCCGACTGTGCCAATCTGGGATCGATCTATCAAGTCCATTTTGATTCCCTATCCCATGTTGACATGTGCCATTTAGCCTCTCGTATGGGAATTGTGATTGACAACGATATAGCCATTTCTTTTGATGGTATTCGTCAATTAGAAGTGGCTAGAGCTAGTGAGTTCCGACACATTAATGATTAACCTCTCTTGGAACATTTGGGGGTTGGGTAGCACCCTTAAACAAGAAGCTATTCGTCAGATGATCTTATCTTGCCATTATGACTTGATTTCCATCCAAGAATCCAAACTTAATTCTCTATCCCCCGCAGTGACCCATAAACTGGGGGGGAATTTAATTTCCCAGTGGGTTAGTCTTGATGCTAACCACTTAGGCAGGGGTATTATTCTCGGTTTCAAAGATTCTCTATACCAACTCCTTTCGGTCCGACGACTTAAGTTCTTTCTTGTAGTTAACCTTCATTGGTTTGAGTTCAACCAGGCAATAACCATTGTTTCGGTATATGGCCCCTATACTGCCAATCTCCGTTCTAAATTTTGGGTAGAGTTTATGTCTTTTGCTAGTAGTATTACCGGATTATGGATCATTTGTGGCGACTTTAATGTAACTCGTTTTAGTCACGAAAGATCGGGTAATGGATCCAGGTTGCATGACTCTATCATCTTTAATGATTGCATTCGCGCTCTTAGTCTTAACGATCTAACAATTAATGGTGGAGCTTTTACTTGGTCTAATATGTGCCTCCTGCCTTCTATGACCAAATTAGATCGTTTCCTCGTCTCTCAGGACTGGATTTCCACTTTCCATAACTCTTTCCTGCAGGCGCTGCCGAATCCGTCTTCTGATCATGTCCCGATTGCGTTACATTCCAATTTCAATTTCTCCAAGCCCTTTAAATTTTGTTTTAAGAAATTCTTGTTGGAAGACCAGATTTTTTTGAACCTCATTATTAATTGCCTTTCCGCGGTTACGGGATCCCACAGTCTCGGGACTATTCTTCTCAAGCTTCATGTTGTTAAGCATGGGTGCAAAATATGGCAGAAAGAAAGGTTCGCTTACTCCAACTCCCTAAAAAAATTTCTTCTGTCAGTTATTCAGTCTATTAACTGTCAAGAGAAATCGGGTCCCATTTCAGACTCTTGCCGGAACGAGCGGTCTGAGTGCCGCAAAGAGTATAACTCTCTCCTCCACCAAGACCACATCAAATGAGCTAATAGGGCTAAGGTTAAGTGGTTGCGAGAGGGGGATGGTAATACGTCTTTCTTCCATGGGTTCGCTTCGCATCATCGAAGATGTAATCGTATCTCTTCCATTGTTGAAGGGGATGTGGAATTGAGCACTTCAGCTAAATTCCATGCCGCATTCTTTCATTTTTTTAAGGGCCTTATGGGCTCAACTGGGAACCGTTCCATTCACCTTGATTGGGATTTTTTTAAGGGCCTTATCGGCCCTTGATTCCCCTTTTACTCTTGATGAAATTAAGATGCAGTCTTCTCCTGTCGCAGTGACTCTGCCCCTGGCCTAGATGGGTTTTCTGCTATTTTCTTTCAAAGGTTTTGGGATTGGCTTAAAGATGACCTGTTCTCCATGTTCTCCGTCCTTTACAATGGCAACTTCTATTTTAACAGGATCAACTATGCCCACATTGTTCTCATCCCCAAAGTTATTGGGGCTAACAAAGTGTCGGCCTTTAGGCTTATTAGTCTCATTAACTCCTTATTCAAAATCATTATGAAAGTTCTCTCTATTCGACCTAAATCAAGTATTTCTCCTCTTATTGATCGGTGCAATCCGGTTTTATTAAAGATCGTTTTATCTTAGACAACGTAGCTTGTGCTCAAGAAATTATTTCAGATTGTCATTCGACTAAGTCTGAAGGAATTCTCCTTAAATTAGATGTTGAGAAAGCCTACGACAAAGTTCATTGGGATTTTCGTTTTGAAATTCTTTTATACCGCGGATTCGGTCCAAGGTGGATTTCTTGGATTGTCCAGTCTTTTCGCCGGGACCTCATCCATCATTATCAATGGGGTTGAAGGAAATAAATTCAAATGTAAGAAAGGTCTTCGTCAAGGAGACCCTATCTCCTCTCTTCTATTCTCTCTGGTTGCGAATGTTTTCAGCAGGATGGTCCTAAGAGCGTGAGAGGGCAACATTGTTGAAGGTTTAGGTGGTTTCCCAGTTTTTCGAGGGGTTCTCAATCTACAATACGCATATGACACTATCCTCTTTGCTAAACCCAATGGTATCACTCTGCGTAATCTTAAGCTTCTTCTTTACTTCTTCGAACAGACTTCTGGTTTAACTATCAATTTCAGCAAAACTTCTGTTCTTTGGATTGGTGGGTCCATCGATCATCAAGCGAAAATTTCACAATTTTTTAATTTTTCGTCCACTTCTTTCCCTATTTCTTATCTTGGTATCCCTTTGAGATGGGGGAGACTTCACAAAGACGATTGCATTCCTATGATCGATAAGATTGAATCTAGACTTAATGTCTGGTCTGGTCGTCATGTTTCCAGAGGAGGTAGACTGGTGCTCGTGAAGTTCGTACTATCCTCTATCCCTTTGTTTATGATGTCCTTTTACTTCGTCCGGTCATGGGTTATCCAGCAGATTAACAAGATTAGGAGAAACTTTTTCTGGTCTGGGTCTTCCACTTATAAAGCTGGCAAGCATCTCTGCAAATGGGATTTGATTTGCAAATCCAAGCTGGAAGGAGGGCTTGGTATTCTCAACCTTAGGAATCAAAATTTAGCCATTCTCGGTAAGTGGCATTGGAAAGCCCGCCAATCTCAGGATTGCTCTTGGTGTAAGATAGTGATCCGTAAATACCATCGTCGTCATCCGATTTGGAATTTTCTCTTGGTGATCTCCTCCACCGCTTCCCCTTTTTTGAAAGGGGTGTGGAAGGTGGTCGAACCGTTTAAATGTGGCTTGCAGAAACATTGTGGGTTGGGGATATCGGTTAAATTTTGGACGGATTTGTGGCTGAGTGGCAACAAAATTGCCTCGGAGTTCTCCCTTTTTATTTTCCATTGCTTCCAACCCACATTCTACTGTTCAAGATTATTTCGTCTTCTCCAATAACCGTAGGGTGTGGCATATCCCTTTTAAGAGAGCTTTCCCGTTTGCTCTCTTCCCTCAATATCACAGATTGCGTGCACTTCTTCGTGCTTACAGTTGGCATCCTCAGGATTGTATTATCTGGAGGTGGAACGGTTCGGGCTCATATACGGTCAAGTCTTGCTATAATTTCCTCAACTCTGGGGGAGTTACTTCTCTTTTCTCCAAGGTTATATGGAGCTGTGTTGCCCCGCTTAAAGTTCAAATTCTGACTTGGTTGACTATCCATGACAAGCTGCTTATGGTGGTAGCTCTCAACTATAGATATATGGCCCTTGATCAGATGTGCCCCTTCTGCCTCTCCGAGGATGAGGATGCCCAACACTTATTCCTTAATTGCGAGTTCATTCATCCTTTTTGGGCTCTTAGTAGGAGAGCTTGGCATGTCCACGGAACGCCTTCCTCCATCCCTGATTGGTGGAGTTCTTGGAGGATTCAAAATATTAATGGACGTTTTAGGCCTACCTGGGATTTAGCAATGATGGCCTTAGTTTGGCTTGTTTTGGGAGAGCATAATAATCGGATCTTTTCTAACTCTGATTGGTCGATTCAGGCTTTAATTGAGGATTTCATTTCAATAAGTTCTGGGCTTCTACTCATCATCCAAATCTATTACTTTTCATTTGCAGGCTCTTGATGAGGCTTTCTTGTATTTTTCGTCACATAATTTTACAAATATCATTCTCTAGTTATTTGTTTCATTTTTTGCGCAGTTTTGCATATTTTACTATGCTTTTATTATTTTTTCCTGTTTGTATTCTTTCTTCTAACTAGCACTATTTTCTTCTTTTGCAGAACTTATTTCTGCGTCAGAACAAGTGTTTTTTTTTGGCTTCTTTCCTTTTGGGTACTTCTTGTTGGGCTCGTTTCCTTTCGAGCCAGGTTTATTCTAGGATTCCCTGCTGGGTCCTCCTCACCTGCTTGTTCTTACTTTTTATTTTTTGTTTTTAGCTTTCAGTTGCATGTACCTACTTTTGTTCCTGTTCTCTTTTGTGTATCCACTGTTAGTCTCAGTACTGTTTTCCTTATGCTCGTTCTTCTATGATGGACAGTCTTGTGTACTCTTATGTACATGGTGCCTATCAGTTTGGTATGGCACTTTTGGTTATGCATTTTGGTTGATCTGGGTGCGGTCTACTCTTTGGTGCAGGTTGCTTATCGGTTTGATTAGGCACTTTTGTTGTGTCATTCTGTTGTCTTCTGGTTGTGACCTTCTGTGTGCTTTTGGGTTGTTCAGTTTGTGGGCTGCCGTTGTGGTCCTTTAGCTCTATAATACACTGGTGTTTTGATGTTCCTTCTATATCTATGCCTAGTTACTGGCTTCCCCTTCTTCTCCTGTGTTATTTTCTCTAGGTACTTTTTGAGAGAGGCCTACATCCTAGTTTATGGTGGTTATTGCAGTTTTGGAGCTTCATATGGGTATCTTTGTTTGCGAGTTGGCCAGCTGCACCCTGTGGTCTCTCCTGGCTTCAGGATGCTGTTGTGTTGGTGAGGCTTCTCAGTCGGGCTTATCAAGCGAGCATGATGGCACTGTTGTATATCTCCTCTTTGGGCTTGGCTGTAGGCTTCGTTCCTCTGCTGGCCGAAATTGTATTACGTGTTTTTAGTGCTTGTCCTCTTCTGTGTTTGTTCTACTTCTGCATTTAGCTTGTGTGTATTGATGCAGCCTATGGAAAATAGCCTCTTTGCTGTGTTAGGCTCCTTTTTGGCAGTGCGCCTCATTTTTCGATTTCTAGTTTTACTGCTTGTAAAATTTCACGTTGTTTGTTACTCGATTTTAATAAAGTTGTTTGTAGGCTGGTGTCGTTTGACTGCATCCGTTATCTAAAAAAAAAGTCATTGGGATTAATCTACCTTTGCAAAGGCAAATTTGGTTTCCCAAAAAGCTTCGAGTGCTGAAGGGTTATATCTATTTTCCAGTAAAGGTGTTTGTTTTCAGTTTACCATCTATTTAATTTCTTCCAATGAAATATATATATATATATATATATATATATATATATATATATATATATAGAGAGAGAGAGAGAGAGAGAGGAATGCTCCATTGCAAATCACCTTACCCGTTGTTGGGAATAAAGGCTTAGGTTATATTAACATTAAAACCATTGTTGGAAACAACTGCTTCAGTGTTATCATAACTAAGGTTGTTATTCCTAACAACGGCTTCAGTGGTTTGCATACCCATATGCACGAGACCCGTTTGCAATGAAGCATATATATATATATATATATATATATATATATATATATATATATATATATATATATATAGTAAGTCTATTAAGAGCTGGGAAGCTGGGCTCCTTATCGGGAGCTGGAGATCTCAGCCATCCGATCGATCTTGATCGCGATAGGACGGCTGAGATCTATTGCCGCTTATCTTCAGATAAGGTGAGGGGTAAAAGTGGTATACTCAATCGATTGAGTATACCCCTTATCTCTTATCTTCGAGAGCTCTCTTCTTTCCCGCTCTCTATCGTTCCAAACCCTAATAAGACTGCCTCTTATCTTCTCCCGCTCTCGAAGATCGCCCTGCTCTCTTCACAACCCTAATCGCTATCTCTTCTCTTCTCATGCTCTCAGTCCCGATCTCCATCTTTGAAACCCTAATCCACCTCTCTTCGAAACCCTAATCGAAGATAGCGAAGTCGAGCTCTTCTCTCCCGCTCTCTTTCTTCGTCACCTGAGTAAACCTAACTCCACGATCGATCGGATCTCCAGTCGCTTATCTTCAGATCTGTCGAGGGGTAAAAGGGGTATAATCGATTAGCCCCCATCGGCCTTGTCGTCGCAGCACCAAAGAAGAGCACTTACAAGTTCGTTCTCTCTCTCCGACGAAAAACCCAAACTGCGACAAGGGTTTCGATTTCTCGGCTCATTTTCAAATTTTATTTCCTTTATAAATGCTTCTAGTTTGTTGTTATATTTTTAGCGCTTAAATTATGCTTTGATAATATTCGCACTAGTATTCGTACTAGTATATGGAATTTTGAGATGTGGACATGACACATGCATATAAGCATACAAAATCCATGTAATATGCAGTCTAGTTTTTGTTTCTTTCGAGATTTGCTTCAATCACTGCTAATAGGACATGATACATGCATATAAGCACACAAAATCCATGTAATATGCAGTCTAGTTTTTGTTTCTTTCGAGATTTTCTTCAATCACTGCTAATAGGACATGACACATGCATATAAGCACCCAAATTTCATGTAAAATCCATGTAAGAAGCTGAAGGTTGCTTGCCATTTAACTATGGATGTTTCTCCCCAAAAAGAAAAAAATTTAAATGTCTAAAATCTGTACATACTTAAATTCTTCAAACACTAAGTTTCATATTCCCTCAGTATGAACACTTTATTACTTGTAGATCAAGAATGTAGTCTGTTAGACTTTTTCGTTTGTGTTAATTTAAAGTTGTAGTTTTTTTTTTAATGTTTGTTGTCTCATTCTCCTATGAAGGATGGAGGTTGAAAATGAAGAATTACTAAGCCAAGATGTTCAGTCCAGTTGGAGGGACGTTGATGATGCTTCTAAACCATTTGTTGGTTTAGTATTTGCAACATTAGACGACGGATATGAATTTTATAAAATATATGCAAAATTAGTTGGTTTTTCAGTACGCAAGTTTGCAACGATGGTTGACACTACCACAAAGGAGAGATATTCACAACAATTTGTTTGCTCAAAGCAAGGCAAGCCGGTTGATACCACTGTTATGAATGTTTCCAATAATGAAGAATCGTCTTCTTCAAATTTGATCAAGAGAAGGAGAAGGGCTGTGACGAAAGAAGGGTGTATGGCTCAAATACGAATGCAAAGGGATGATGACGGGAGATGGTCAATCCGTAGGTTTGTTGAAGAGCACACCCATATTTGTGTCACACCTAGAAGCAACAATTTTTAAGATGTAATAGAACTGTCTCTGAAGCACAAAAAAGTTTACTTAGTTCTTTCAAAGAGGCTAACATAAGAACTTCAGAGTTTATGTCCTTCATGGAAATAGAAAATGAAGGTTTCAGTAATATTAATTGTACTGAAAAAGACATTAGAAATTCATTGCAAAGAGAGAAGGATGGTATGAGAGCTTATGATGTTGATATATTGCTGGAGCACTTGCAAGAGGAAAAAGAGATGAATCCTTTTTTCTGATTTCATTACAAGGTTGATGAAGACAACAAATTAACTCATGTGTTATGGGTTGATGCTATAGCCAGAAAGGCTTACAAGCATTTTGGTAAAGTGCTAATTTTTGATACCACATATGATACCAATGAATACAAGTTGGTTTTTGCTCCATTTACTGGAGTTAATCATCATGGCCAATCTGTCAATTTTGGTGCGGCTTTTATAAATAAAGAGACCACCGACTCTTTTGTTTGGTTGTTTCAAAAATGGGGTGAAACAATGGGTGGGTCTCCACCAAAAGTGATCATCACAGATCAAGATCCTGCAATGGATAATGCAATTCGCATGTGTTTTCCTGGTTCGAGCCACAAGCTTTACATGTGGCACATTCTTAAAAAGCTTCCCGATAAGCTTGGTGGTCCGGGCCTGAATAGTGATTTTAGCATTCCATTCCATAATTGCATCTGGGAATCAGAGACCCTGGAAGAGTTTGAGATGAGATGGAATGACGTAATGAACACTAATGTGTAAATTGCAGGTATTACTTGTTTTAATAAATTATAGTTATGTTTGAACATTTTTTTGTACTATTAGTACTTGATACATATTACAATAACAGGTAATCCTTAGCTTTCTGACATTTATTTGCTTCGTGAGAAGTGGATACCAGCTTATGCTAAGCATATTTTTACTGCTGGAATTCGCACAACTCAGAGATCAGAAAGCATGAATGCTTTTGTAGATAAATATGTTAATAGCAAAAATTCTTTACATGAATTTATGACGAAGTTTAAAAGGGCAATAAGGAAACAAAGACAAAATCAGTTAGCAGCTGACTACACCACTCTGCATACAAAACCAAAGCTGCAAACAGATTTTGAAATTGAGTCCCAAATGTCTGAACTGTACACTAGAACAAAATTTCATGTATTTCAAGCTGAACTAGTTGAAAGCTTGAATTATGCCTCTTTAATGAAAGCTGACGATGGTAGTGTGCGACACTATATTGTCAGGAGAATGGGAAAGTCGGTACAATCTGATAAAATAAGAGATGTGTTCTACAAGGGAATGAATAATACTGGGACTTGTACTTGTAGTAAATTTGAAGTGGAGGAAATTCCTTGTAGACACATCCTTGTGGTATTGAGGAATGAGTTTGTTGATTTTCTGCCTCAATCATATATTTTAAAGAGGTGGACCGCTTCGGTAACTACCGAGATTGTATATAATGATGCTGATGAAGAAATCATCGGTAGCTACGGTAGTCCACAAGATTTGGACATGGTGGAATTGTCAAATGAAATCAACAAAGTGATGAGGATCGCTCGCTCATCAAAGGAGATGCACTAGAAGACTAAAACATTACTAGTTGGTGTTGTTGCAGAATTGCAACAAGATATGCCCCAAGAATTACAACAAGCAACAACTACTTCACTACCTAGAACAGTCCATATTCATGTACCGGATATTGAAAAAACCAAAGGTAGTGGAAAGCGCATTAAAGGGGGTAAGGAGAAAGCATTGGAGAAGGCTGCGAAACCACTAAGAAAGTGTCGTTTGTGCAAGAAACTTGTTAATCATGACAGTCGTACCTGTCCTTTAAAGGAAAGGTTAGTAATTAAATACAAAGTTTATAGTTTATTTTCTTTATATATAGTATAATCTTAATTTCATTTTGTGAATATTAATCGTGTAGCTCTACTATAAATGAGTCACAAGCTTCCACTACATTTTCAACAATGGAACCTATAACAGAGGAGGCTCCGAATATTGCATGAACTTTGTTGGTTTATTTCTGTGGATTTTGCAAGGTACGTGTCATACATGAATTAAAATAATTTCTGACCCATATCTGCCGTTGTTGTTCTTTAATCCATTACAGCACATTTATTAAATTAATCCTTACTTCATGCTTTATGTGCAGGTAAAATATTGATGGAAAAAAATTGATGCTCGATAAGAAATTTAGTTCCGAAAAAGTTGGTAAAAAAAATTCGGTTTATAGTTTATAATTCCAAGTTAGTAGGCAATGATGAAAAGTTTATGCATACATGAATTTTGTTCTTGACCACTAGTCGGTGTGGCTTATTAAAGCAACCCTAGTGACAAATTCAAAATTCCACATTTGACTCGGTTATACTTGATTTAATATGCGGCAGTGATGAAAAGTTTATGCATGATTTGATACTTCATGATTATTGGATGGTGTTCAACTTCATGTTCATTTTGGGTTTGTTTTGAGCAGGGAAGCTGAAATTATTCGACACTTCATCCTTTTGTTCAAACTAAGTTGTTCTGAGCTTACCCATTTTGAAATTCATTTTGAAAATGCATTTGTAACAACGGTTTTACAAATTATTGAGGTTGATGGTGGTGTTTTTCTGAGCCGGCATGATTTTTTCATCCGAGTCTACTGTTTTATGTTTTTTGTTGCATTTGTTCTGAGCCTACAAGTTCTAACCATGTTCAACATACACTCTCCAGGAACATGCCACATACGTACTTGCATTTTTTTCTATTTGATGAATCATTTTGTGTAGGAATTCAAGAGAAAGAACGAGAAGGTCGTTAGCGAAGAACCGGAGATACCTTCCGTGTAGCTCTCCAACAAATGGAAGTGGCTTATTGTGTAACCACTGTAGCTTAGGCAATGATGAAAATAGTTGAAACAGATGTTGATGTGTCATACGCTGTCTCTGTTTGTATCATGCTTTTTTTATGGTAACAAAATTGGATACTTCAAGTTCTGTTTCTGTTTGTTCTGAGATTACAAAATTTGATACTTCATGATCTGTCTGTGATAGTTCTGAGCTTACAAAATTTTGATAATTCATGGTCTGTTTCTGTTAATTCTGGGCTTACAAAATTTGATACTTCATGAGTTGTTTGTGTTAGTTCTGAGCTTACAAATTTTGAATACTTCATGCTCTGTTTGTGTTGGTTCTGGACTGGCAAAATTTGGTACTTCATGATCTGTTTGTGATATTTCTGAGCTTACAAATTTTTCATACTTCATGCTCTGTTTGTGTTGGTTCTGAGCTTACAAAATTTGTATACTTCATGCTATGTTTGTGTTAGTTCTGAGCTGGCAAAATTTGAAACTTCATGATCTGTTTGTGTTAGTTCTGAGCTTACAAATTTTGCATACTTCAGGCTCTGTTTGTGTTGGTTCTGAGCTTACAAAATTTGTATACTTCATGCTCTGTTTGTGTTGGCTCTGGACTGGCAAAATTTGATTCTTCATGTTCTGTTTGTGTTAGTTCTGAGCTTACAAATTTTGCATACTTCATGCTCTGTTCGTGTTGGTTCTGGACTGGCAAAATTGGTATACTTCATGCTCTGTTTGTGTTAGCTCTGGACTGGCAAAATTTGATACTTCATGTTCTGTTTGTGATATTTCTGAGCATACAAATTTTTCATACTTCATGCTTTGTTTGTGTTGGTTCTGAGCTTACAAAATTTGTGACTTCATGCTCTGTTTGTGTTAGTTCAGAGCTTACAAAATTTTGGTACTTCATGCTCGGTTTGTGTTAGTTCTGAGCATGGAAATAAATTGGGAGCGCCATGCTGCGTAATACACCAAAACAATCACAGAATTTCATTCATGACACCAAAACAATAATGAACTGAATATGTGGAAGAAATTCGATCTTCATAGAATTGCAAGGTAATACTTTATAAAAACTTTACAGCATAACAAATGTACTTGACATCTGACACTTTTACAAAGAACTAAAACTTAACAAATACTTTACAGCGTAGTACAATGTTTACTAACGTACAGGTACATGAAAAAATTTACAAATACTGAAAGTATGCAACTTATTGTTGCTCCTAATACATATTTTGTTTTGTATAGTGTCAACAAAAACACAATTTAAGTTTGCTCCAAATATCAACTTTTCGCGTAGTCCAGTATTCAATAGCTCCGAGAAGCACTTCATGCTGAAATCAACCTGAAATCAAAATTAAACATTACTCATTAAACCTGGAAAATACAAAATAATTAAAAAATATAGTCGGCTCAGAATACAAAAAATCATGAAATAAATATGGTAGGCTCAGAAAAACAGCGGCTGAACATGACAAATTCAAAATTTCTTGGCTCAGCAAAAACAGAAACTGAGAAACAAGCAGTTTGGGAGCAAACAGAAACAGATAGTGAAGTATCAAATGTTCGTAAGCTCGTAACAAACAGAGACAGAGCATGAATTGTCAAAGTTTGTAAGCTCAGAACTAACACAAACAGATCATGAAGTGTTAAATTTTGCCCTCACTCAGAACCAACATAAAAATAGCATGAAATATCAAATTTTGCCAGCTCAGAACTAACACTAACTGATCATGAAGTGTCAAATTTTGTCAAGCGCTCAGAACTAACACAAACAGATCATGTAGTATCAAAATTTTGTAAGCTCAGAACTAACACAAACAGATCATGAAGTATGAAAATTTTGCCAGGTCAGAACTAACACTAACAGATCACGAAGTGCCAAATTTTGCCCTCGCTCAGAACCAACAGAATCAGAGCATGAACTATGAAAATTTTGTAAGCTCATAAATAACACAGTCAAATTTTGTAAGCCCAGAACTAACACAAACAGATGATGAAGTATCAAATTTTGCCAGCTCAGAACTAACACAAACATAGCATGAAGTATACAAATTTTGTAAGCTCAGAACCAACACAAACAGAGCATGAAGTACGAAAATTTTGTATGCTCAAAAATATCACAAACAGAACATGAAGTATCAAATTTTGCCAGTTCAGAGCTAACACAAATAGAAGTTTGAAGTATACCAATTTTGCCAGTCCAGAACCAACACAAACAGAGCATGAAGTTTGCAAAATTTGTAAGCTCAGAACTAACACAAACAGAACAACAGACACTGAACATGTGGTTTAAATAAAACCAGTAGGCTCAGAACACACTATTCATAACTAGGGCTGCATTGGGGTGCCGCGCCAACTAGGATATGATAGATATATAATCAAGAATAAATACAACAAGCTTGAAATAATTATTCAGATCATAAAGTGTTTTGCATCACGGCCTACACCAACAAACAGTTGGAGAGAATCAAAGACCAAAAGGCTTAGATGAGTACCCAACACATACGCATCCAACGTCAGTTACTATAAAATCTAGTTTTCTGTTGTTTGGAGCTTACAAATTTTTGAGACTTCATGCTCTGTTCCTGTTGTTTTGAGCTTATTATCAACTATCTTATATAAATAGAGTAAGTTTGTTAAGAGTTTGGGAGCTGAAATCCTTATCATGAGCCGGGGTTTTAAACCATTAGGCTCCGAACACACTATTCATAACTAGGGCTGCATTGGGGTGCCGTGCCAACTAGGATATGATAGATATATAATCAAGAATAAATACAAAAAATTGAAATAATTATTCAGATCATAAAGTGTTTTGCATCACTGCCTAATATATAGTTTTTTGTATAGTGTCATGATCTGTTTGTGTTTGTTCTGAGCTGACAAAATTTGATACTTCATGTTCTGTTTGTGTTGTTCGGAGCTTATCATCAACTGTGTTATATATATAGAGTAAGTCTATTAAGAGCTTGGGACCTGAAATCCTTATCCAGAGCGGGGGTTTTTAGCCATTCGTTCGCGATTGATCGCGATGGAACGACTCATATTTGATACCGCTTATCTTCAGAATGTTTGGGGGTAAAAGGGGTAAAAAGGGTAAAATCAAAAACCCCTATCTCTTATCTTCTCACACTCAATCGAGCAAGCACACATAATCGACTTACTCATAAATATATATAGACTAAAAAAAACCAGTAGGCTCAGAAAACACTATTTATAAGTAGGGCTGCATTGGAGTGCCGCGCCAACTAGGATATGATAGATATATAATCAAGAATACTTAAAACAGGATTGAAATAATTATTTAGATCATAAAGTGTTTTGCATCACTGCCTAAACCATTGTGAGTCATCGGTGCCCAAAAATTTGGTAAATTGAACTAGTCTCAAATCTCATAAATGTAAGGTAAGTGTTGAGGGCATTGGACATTCAAACACCATACTTTCATTTCTTCACCATCTACTCTCCCGCTCATACCCCAGATGTGTCTTCAACTTTGAATAATTATCATGGCACACAACCAAATACCCTTGAAAACAATAATTTCAATGCCCAAAAATTTTGTAACCAACTTATATCAAAATCAATCTCATCATTGCCTACAAACAAAACCGAATGAAAATGCAAGAAATTAAACAGAAATCATAAAAGCATTTATGAGAGTCAAACACTTCCCTTCGGAATCTAAGAGAGGCGGAACCTAATGAGCCGAGAAATCGAAATCCTTATCGCCGATGGGGCTGATCGATTATACCCCTTTTACCCCTCGACAGATCTGAAGATAAGCGACTGGAGATCCGGTCGATCGTGGAGTTGGGTTTACACAGGTGACGAAGAAAGAGAGCGGGAGAGAAGAGCTCGACTTCGCTATCTTCGATTAGGATTTCAAAGAGAGGTGGATTAGGGTTTCGAAGATGGAGATCGGGACTGAGAGCGTGAGAAGAGAAGAGATAGCGATTAGGGTTGTGAAGAGAGCGGGGCGATCTTCGAGAGCGGGAGAAGATAAGAGGCAGTCTTATTAGGGTTTGGAACGATAGAGAGCGGGAGAGAAGAGAGCTCTCGAAGATAAGAGATAAGGAGTATACTCAATCGATTGAGTATACCACTTTTACCCCTCATCTTATCTGAAGATAAGCGGCAATAGATATCAGCCGTCCGATCGCGATCAAGATCGATCGGATGGCTGAGATCTCCAGCTCCCGATAAGGAGCCCAGCTTCCCAGCTCTTAATAGACTTACTCTCTCTCTCTCTCTCTCTTTCTCTCTCTCTCTCTCTCTCTCTATATATATATATATATATATATATATATATATATATATATATATATATTAACACTAAAACCGTTGTTGGAAACAACTGCTTCAATGTTATCATAACTGAGGTCGTTATTCCCAACAACGGCTTCAGTGATTTGCATACCCATTTGCACGTAACCCGTTTGCAATGGAGCATATATATATATATATATATATATATATATATATATATATATATATATAGGGAAAGCTTCGGTTGTGCACTCCTCTAGTGCACACGGCGTGTGCACTAGGCCTTCGGGCGTTCATATCGACGATCCGAACCGTTCACATTGATCTACACATCTAAATTAGTCTAAATATGTAAAATCAAATGATTTCAAAATCATTTACCCATCCATTGAAGTATTACAAAATTGTATGGCTAAAAATCATTGTTTTTTATAGTCACATGATGGATGGGCAAATGAATTTCAAATGATTTGATTTTACGTATTTAGACTAATTTAGATGTGTAGATCAATGTGAACGGTTTGGATCATCGATATGAACGCCCGAAGGCCTAGTGCACATGCCATGTGCACTAGAGGTAGTGCACAACACAACCGAAGCTTTCCCTATACATATATGTGTGTGTGTGTGTGTTTGTGTGTGTGTGTGTGTGTAAATTTTTTTGTAAACTCTACTATAGAATGCAAGCGCGCGCAAACCACCTAAGCCATTGTTTCAAACAACTGCCTAGGTTATAATTAAGGGTGGCAATTGGCCCGAACCCGACCCGAGTCCGCCTAGGTCCAACCCGATAATTAGCGGACTTGGGCTATTAATTCTTATTTCGGGCCAGGCTCGGGCTTAATTTTTTACGCCCGAGAAAAATTCAGGCCGGGCTTGGGCCCAAGTGCTTAGGTCCGATCGGCCCGAATCAAATTTTAATACGTGCAATGTGTATGTTTATGTATACATCATGTATTTTTATGTATGAGTTTTTTTATAAAGAGAATATTCATCTAAATAAGTTGATATGAGTGTTAAAGTTTATAAATAGAGAAATTATCCCTTGTATATAAAATTAAATGAAAATAGACAAATTATATGTGAATTATTCAAAAGTTTGTGGTATTCCTATTATTGTTATTTTTTATCGTATATTATTCTTGATATATTTTTATTTTATAAGAAAGTTAAATATTAGAACATGTATAAATAGTTCGGGCTTGGGCCTGAACTTATTTTCTGGCCTAATTTGGGCTCGGGCTCTGGCCTAATTTTTTAAGACCGAAGATAAATCGGGTCGGGTTCGGGCCTATGTTTTAAACTTTGGGCTCGGGTCCGAGTTGTTTAAAAATGAAGGAACTACTGTCTTACTTGTTTTTTGTGAGCTGTGACATGTACGACCATTCAAGCATCTCAAATTTTGAAATGATAAGGGTTTTGGTTACATAATGTGATGCTCTGTTGGAGTTGTAGTCCATGTTAAGTTTCTATGAGAAATAATTAAAGAGGAATTAGGTTTAATATCTAGATCTAAGTTGGTTGAGATATTCACCCTAGGTATCAAGATTGAAATATCTAGACTGCTATCACAAGCCAGTATTTACGGAATAAATACTGTTTTGGAAATCGGGTTGTAAGCCCATAAACCCGCATTCTAATATCTAATCAATTGTACGTTCAATACACGGTTACTCATATGCACATGTAATATTTATATATAGAGAATATACCCATATATCCAACAATCTTCTTCTATATTCTCAATATATAAAAGTGCATGATTATCTCATCAGTTCAGTATAAAACTGACTGGCTGATAGCAGTCCATAATATAAGAAATGCATCATAAAAGTATAGTTTCATAAGAACTAAGATAATTATAAATCGGAATAGTTCAGTCAAGACTAAACCAATGTAATTAAAATAGTTCCAAACCATATCAAATTTGAAATAGTTCACAAAGACTAAACTAATAAATAAACAAATCATAGTCTCAAAACTAAACAATGCAAATAAACTTCAAAACAAATTAAAGAGTTTTAGGCTCAAAATGCAGTCTTAAACTCAAGAGAAGTTCTTATCAAGCAAGTGATCAGCGATAGAAAATCCTTGCATGCTGCTTCATGATTACTCCTCCACATCGAGCAAATCATCATCTTCAAAATCGATATCTAGGATTCCATCTCCATTATCTTTGTTAGCATCTGTTTCTCAACATTGCAAATAAGAATTTCATGTGTCATTTCTCTTAGAATTCAAACAAATTGCATAATGGTATCTAGTTCAAACAAAAGTACTTAGTACAATTCAAGTTAGCTAGCAAGATTTTAACACAAGCATCACAATCAAGTATCTTTAACAAATAAAGTACATGAACTTTTATAGTTTCTACACAAGAACCATACTGTATTTTATATTGAAATGAAAAAAATTGTCATTTCAATCATGGTTTACCACTAAATCATCAAAATTGGAATGAAACATGTATCCATAAAAGACATCATCAAAATTGGAATGATATTTTAAGACAATTTAATCATCGGAAACACATCAAAAAGTTTTCATGTTTCGTAATGGAAAAATATGATTATTCTAAGTAAATTTTCTAGATATATAATACCATCAAAATTGGAATGACATTATATATTTGTGAAATTTATGAAGAATCATCAATATCTAAAACATGTTGACTATCAATTTGATGCTTAAGTTTGAACTTCTCTATGACTATTATGGGTTCTAATTATCAAAATAACTAGGGTGTTAAGGCTTCTATGACTCAATAGCTCTTAACCCTATTTCCCTCACAGTTTTGACAATTAGACCCCTTTGTAGTCCCTTAGTGAGAGCATCAGCCATATTCTATTTGGTTCTCACATCAAAAAGAAAAATAATTCCTCGCTTAATGAGATAGTTCAACTTTGCCTGTCTAAGACCGACAGTTTGTCTCTTACCATTGTAAAGAGTATTAGATGCTACAGTTTTTGTAGCTTGGTTGTTTCAAAACAAGCTAACAGTGGTCACTTTAAACTTTCTCAATGAAATATCTAGCAACAGGTCTCTCATCCATTCCGCTTCTTCATCAGCACAAGATATCACAAGGAGTTCAGACTCTATAGATGACAATACAATGCCTGGTTGCCTTTTAGAATTCAATGACACAGCTGCTTCTCCTAGTGTAAACACATAACCACTAGTGGGTCGACTTTCACCAAATTCTGTGCACCACGATGCATCAGAATATCCTTCCAAAACTGAAGGATGTCCAGAGTAGCACAAAGCTAACTCTTGAGTACCACTTAGGTAACCCATTAGCCTCTCAAGGGCATTCTAATGTGACTTACCGGGATTACTAGTGAATCTGCTAAGCATGCCTACTGCAAAGGCTATATCTAGTCTAGTGCAGATTATTGCATAATGAGACTTTCAATTAGTTTGGAATAATCCATCTGTCTCACTGGTGCACCATCGTTAGGTGTCAACTTATTGTTATAATCATAAGGTGTTTCAAACCTTTTGCAATCACTGTATCCCCACTTTTGTAACATATTATTGATGTAGTGAGATTGACTAAGGAATATTCCTTGCCTACCAAAACTCACTCTCATACCTAATATAGTGTCCACAACACCTAGCTCCTTCATGTTGAATTCTTTGGATAACTTAGTTTTAACTTCAATTACAGTTGAGAGGTAGCTTCCAACAACAAGCATGTCATCAACATACAGGCAAATTATAACAATTTTATTTGATAGATCACAAAAATAAAGGCATTTATCAGAATTACTAGATTCAAATCCTAAGCACTTTATTGTTGTATCAAATTTTTCATGCCATAATTTAGGTACTTGTTTCAATCCATACAAAGTTTTATCAATTTGCACACTTTGTTCTCTAAACCTTTAAGTACAAAACCTTCAGGTTGATTCATATAGATTTCTTCATTAAGATCTCCATTTAGGAAAGCAGTTTTAACATCCATTTGGTGAATAACAAAATTTTCAATGGATGCAATAGCAAGAAGAATCCTTATTGTAGCAATATGACAAATATGTGAGTAAACATCAAAATAATCTACTCCACTTTGTTGTATATAACCTTTAGCTACTAGTCGTGCTTTATACTTTGCTACAGATCCATCATGATTAAGTTTCTTCGTCAAAACCCACTTGTTTTCTATGGTTTTAGGCCATTTTGGCAAATCAACTAATTTTCAAGTTTTATTTTATAATAAAGAATCCATCTCATCATCAATAGCCTTTTTCCAAAGTAAACCATCCCTAGACCGAAGGGCTTCCTTTACACTAGGTGGATCAGCCAACAATGCATAAGTTACAAAATCATCACCATAGGTTCTAGATGTCTTATCTCTGGTGGAGATTCTTCTTGGCTCAATTTCATTTGAAATTTCAGTGTCAGTTATGCTAGGTCTAGATTCTGTTTGTGAATCATTGACTAAGTCTATGTGGTCAGATAGTGTTATACCTTTGTCTTTGATGAACACATCTTCAAAGAATTCTGCATCTCTAGATTCAATTATCTTATTGAGAGATGGGTCATAAAATTTGTATGCCGCACTATCAACTGCACTTCCTAGATACACACAAGTATTTGTATGAGATCATACTTTAGTCCTTCTAGGGTCTGGTATTCTAACAAAAGCAATACAAACCCATATTTTTACTTTATCAAAACTCGGTGTGTGTTTATGCCATAACTCATAAGGTGTTGTAGATAGTTTAGAGTATGATAACATATTAGGAATATTATTAGCAGTCAATGCAGCCTCTCCCCAAAAACTCGAAGCCAATCCAGCAGTCAATAACATAGAATTAAACATTTCTGTGAGTGTTCAATTCTTTCTTTCGGCTATACCGTTTGATTGTGGTGAGTAGGGTGCTGTTGTTTCAGAGATAATGCAAGCAAAATTCTTTAAAACCCATTGATACATATTCCCTACCTCTATCAGATCTAAACCTTTTTATTAGCATTTAACTGATTTTCGGCACTGTCTTTAACTTCTTTGAATTTATTAAGTGCTTCACATCCTTAGTTTTTAACAAATAAATATGACAATATCTAGAATAATCATCTATAAAAGTGATTAAATACTTCCGACCTCCTTGCATCACAAAATTTTTAAAGTCGCATATGTCAGAATGAACTAGTTCAAGAAGTTGTGTACTCCTAGAAACATAACTATAGGGTTTTCTAGTGATCTTTGTCTGAGAACACACTTCGCATTTGTCATATCTTAAGGATGTATCAATTGGCAGATTAAAATTTTTAGCAACAGCAAGTAATTTAATATAGTTCACATGTCCCAATCTGTTGTGCCAAGTATAAAGGCTACACTATTTTGAACTAACAACATTAATCACTTTATTTGCTAAACTAAGTCTATACATACCATTGAGTAAATAAGCACAACCAAAATAGAATGAGTTAACAGATAAAATAGTTCTACCACTTATCATTGAAACTACCATGCCAGCATGATTCAGTGAGCTAATAAAAATTAAATTCTTTGCTAAAGCATGAACAAATTTAACATTACGAAAAATTAAATTTTTACCTGATGAAAGACTGAGATTTGCGGTTCCAACTCGGAGCACCTTGACTGATTCTCCATTCTCTATAGAGACGGTCTCGTTTGCATCTTTGAGATCAGTTAGCAGGTTCTTATTATTGCAAGCATGGCATGTTGCCCCCGAGTCAAACAACCAACTAGCAGAGGCACTGACCTTATCGTCACCAACAACTTATAGAAAATTGGTGGGTTCAGTGTTGCCCTCTAACAAGTTCACCTTTTCATTGTTAGGTTGTTCTCTTTTGGGTAACTTACATTAGGTGGCATGGTGACCCCACTTTCTACAATTGTAGCATTTTCCTTTCTTTTTGACAATCTTTTTAGTGACATCCAACTTAGACGGTTCACCCTTATTGTTAAGCTTGTTCTTCTTAAACTTGGGAATATATTTGGTATTGGTTAACACATTAGCATGAGAAAGTTGTTTCTTAGCCAATTCCAAATTGATCCTAGTTCTAGTCTCATCCTTAACTTTTATACATCGTTTGAGTTGTGCAAACATAATTTGTTCCGGTAGTTTATACATTTCAGTCTTAAATGTAAGCCATGATGTAGGTAATTTAAAAAAGTTATTGCTCTAGTAAGAAAAGCATCACACAGTGATATCTTCAGTTTTCAATTTAGCTACTAAGTTTTTAAGATTAGTTACCTGAGGGAGAATGACTTTCTCCTCTCTGAATTCAAAACTCATGAACTTATCAACCAAGTGAGTCTTGGAGACCTTCTCCTCATTTTTGAATCCATCTAGCAGATTATCCCATATTTCCTTAGCTGTTCCGTATTTTATGTAAATATCTGCTAACGGATCTGATATACTGTTCAACAGGAACTCCCTACATAAGTCATCATCTCTGATCCAAGTGGCATCATCCACATCTTCAGTACACTCATCATAGGTCGTTTGACAGGTATAGAAAATCTTCATAAATTTCATTCCATATTGTGCTTTCCTCTTCTAGCTATTGAATTTGGAACTACTAAATGCATCTAGTTTAGGAACCTTATACAAATGTCATGTTTTTCCATCTTAAGGAATAAACAATGAGTTTCTAAAGTTTGAGAGTATGTTCTGAATTATTACTACACAAGTCATTTAGAGAAAGAAGATAATTTATTTGTAAATCTGCCAACTAATAACAGAGTAAATAGATTAGATAAATTACACTAATCGTAAAGTTAAATGAGTACCCAGAATCTGATGAAGAACAAAGTGGATTGATTTCGGGTTCGGATTTGATTGCACAACAAGTCAGAGAAGAGAGGAGGAAGATGGGCCTGCTTGCGGGTTGGGTTCGCTGCAACCGGGTCTAACACACAAGCCCAAGGGAGCCGGAGAGGGAGGTCGACTGCGCACGTGCGACTGAGTGCAAGCGGCGGCGTCGACGAAATCGGCGACTGATCGACGGAGCAAAGGCGGGATCTGGTCGCAAAACCTGATCGACGCTCAAATCTATCGAAACGACGAACATAGACCGACTGTGGGGTGCGATGACACTGACCACGTACGGCGGCAATGGCGATGGTCGGTGATGGCGGCTTCGACGGCTCCGACGAGATCCAGCAATCCCCTTGATTAATCTCACAAATTGATTTAATATTATCTCAAGATTGTTAAGTTTCTATGAGAAATAATTAATGAGGAATTAGGGTTAATATCTAGATCTAAGTTACTTGAGATATTCACCCTAGGTATCAAGATTGGAACACCTAGACTGCTATCACAAGCTAGTATATATGAAATAAATACTGATTTGGGTATCGGGTTGTAAGCCTCTAAACCCGCGTTCCAATATCCAATCAATTGTACGTTCAATACACGTGTTACTCATATGCACATGTAATATTTATATATAGAGAATATATCCATATATCCAACAGTCCATACATCTTAGAGAACTTCATGATGCTAAGAATCACTTTAAATTGTTTAATTGACAAATAGTTCATAGAAGTAAACTTATTGATATTCTCTATTGACAGAATCCTTTTTTGTTATGTTGAATCAATTCTGCTTCCTGAAATTTAAATTTTCCTTGTTCATCGCCAACTGTTTATGTAAACTTTTAATGAGAGAATTGTGGACTAAGTGATGATACAAAATATCTGACAACTTCAATTTACTGTTGTTTAGGCCCTTTTTCCAGAAAATACTTACGGTGTTGACAGTGGTGGGATCCAAAAGGTATACCACAGCTCACATTTGAAGATTTCAAGGTAGCTATTATAGTATTATGTTCAGTCAAAACTATTTTAATCTGTCTAACTTGAAAACAATTTGTGACAGAACGACTATTATAGTGTGGTTTAGGTCATCAATGTTGATGCAGTCAGGAAAAAAAGGGACCATGTTTCTTAATTATTTCAGATATTCTGCATGCATTAGTTTTCTTGTTTGTGTAAGGGTTTAATTGCAGATAGTGATTTTGGTTGAGGTAAAATATTATCCTACTTTCAGATATTTAATCGTAACATTTGAAAAATTTTTGTCATTCAGGTCAAATAATAAGTAGCCTAAAAGGATAAGATGGTAGAATTGCTTTCAAGAACTTAGCACCCCATTAAAGTTGATTACACATGTAAAATTGATATCAATGAATTTTTTTAATAACCATGGAAAATTTCACTATTTGAAGTTGGAAACCACCATTTAATGTGGGCAACATTAACTTCTATTGGAGTCAAACTCGTTGATTGAGTCAACATTTCATTGAATCGCAACAATGTCTTGAATATTATGAATCACCCGCAAAAAGATGGGATCTTCCTCTCCAACTCGCCCTCTAGGGTAACTTCCCTCAGCGGATGAACGCCGACCTCTGATTCAGCCATGCCTCCTCCACCCCCTCCGCAGCCAAGCCTTCACCTTAGCACACAAACTTCTCCTTCCCTCTAACTCTGCTCCAACGCTGTCTGATCCTTCTCCAACTTGTAGCTCCAGCTTCTTCTTCTTCAAGGCCTGCACGACTACACCCTAGTTGCTGCAACTCCGATGTTATCTGAACTCGAAATGAGTGGCTGCGGACCCAACGAGGGGATCCGACAGTCACCAATGTTAATTGATTCCACACTTCCCCCACCACCCCCATAGGAAGTCACTCACCCACCAATTCCTCCTTTTTCCCCAAACCGCACTTCCCCCACCACTCCCATAGGAAGTCATTCACCCACCAATTCCTCCACCTCCCCAAACAGCTCGACTCTCACCTTCCCTAGCGACCTATCCCTCCAATGCCCCTCACCAACACCCGGTTCACACCACTGTGATGAACATCCCCCCTGAGGTAGACCAACGGAGGCTCAGACGGTCTCGATCCCCTGTGCGTGCACACCGTAGTGCGCATCAACAGTGGTTTGGGCGACATCTAGGTCATCATCGCCACTCGAAGCCCTCACACAGAGAAAGGGGGCCCCACAGAGGGGTCCATGCTACAGGCTACAATGAGCGTAACAGAGACCACCACGTAGGACACCGTCAAGCCAACAGGGAGAGGGGGGGTCGAAGACATCAGACTTACTATGAACATCACCAGAGATTACCAACTTATTAACAGAAACAACTATCCTACCATCAACACCCATCAAACAGAAATTAGTCACCACCTATACCACTTTACTCCACCACAAACATGAACTCCTCCTTCAACCACAATCCACAAATCCCCTCAAGATCTTTGCGTGATCCTCCTCCCCCGAAAAGGGAGTCCAAAGCTAGCCATAACCAGACCTTCACAACACATACCCAACCGCACCACACCCTCCCCAAACAACCCCAACAATCACCACAGGTACAACCTCCACAAGCACCCATCATCGTGCGGGCCCAAGAGAGGGGTCCGCAAAACAAGGATGGAAGGGAGGATGAACCTGTTCAGACGGAGGAGAGGGTCGAGGAGGAGTCATGGGTTGAAATTCACAGAAAAGGGGAAAACAAAGCTATCAGTGACGCTATCCAACCGCATTCAGAATAAAGAAGAGACAAAGGAAGGAAAAACGCAGACCTGCTCCATGCTTCAATTGCGGTGACTTGGGACATTATCGGCAAGACTGTACAAAAGAGGTGAGGTGTTTGAAGTGTATGAAATGGGGACACATGTCCTATGTTTGCACAAATGTCGCCACCTCTAGCAACGACGATGATCGTTCAGTAACAAGAGGGAGATCGCCAAAAAAACCCACCCTCATCCGATTAGCTAACAATTTGGATACGATCAGGCGAGAAGAACAATGGTTGCGCCGATGGTGTGCCATTACCAAGATAAGGGTAGGGTGCCCATCGGAGAACCATGTCATACAAGCACTGATAGCAAAATGGCCAATGGCCGCACATAGAGATTGGGTAGCAAAGAAACTGTGTCACCAACAGTTCTTGGTGTCTTTCCCGGTGCTAGAGAAGATGACGGAGGTGGCAGCTATAGGAGTTGTAGATTTTGGCCATTTCAGTGCGGAGTTCTTCCCTTGGACTCCGAGCTTCGGAGCTGAGTTGCCACAAGGAGACCGTTATTGGATTTGGATCCATAACGTACCTCTACATTTCTGGAAGAAAGAGGCGTTGCAAGAGATCATCACTGACTTTGGGTCTATCGAAGAAATGGACAGCAAGACGGTGCGGCGATCGGAGATCATCTTCGCTAGAGTCCTCATCCGAAGCCCCGACATCACCCTCATGCCTTGCTTCGCAAAGGTATACTCGTTTGAAGAGTCTTACCTTGTGAGATTCGTTCTTGACTCGCAAGAGCCACCGGAGATGAAGGATCCCCAATCTTTATCACCCCCCTCCGCCCTTAGAGATGGGCGTTCCTACCGACAGGTGGTGCTGCCGGAGTAGGACCTCACTCTGGATGGGGCCCATGAGGTGGAGAGAGCACACCGAGAGCTCATCAAGGAGGCAAGGAGGAAGGAGCCGAGCTCAGCCCAACCGCTCATCAGCGACAAAGAGAGAAAATCAACCAAAGAACCCAACGGTCAAAAAGGCCAAGTCCTCAAAAGTGGCAAACCGTACAGACCCAGATCCGAATCTTACAAGTACAGGCTTGCAGAGAGCTCAAAATGGCAGTCAAATCCCACAAGATAGGGTTGAGATGCCTAGAGAGGAGGAGCAGAGGCATGCAGTGACTTTGGTAAGAGACAGTGGCAAAAGGAAGGTTTTTTGGGAAAGAATTCGAATGGGGGTACCAAGGAGCAGGCAGCCATACATGGAAATGGGTTTTTAGGGACAAAGCAACAAGCTCGGGGACTAGCACCTTCGAGGGAAGAGGCCGTTTTGGGGAAGACGACGAGAGCCCCTATCGAGTTAGAAGAAGAACAGGAAGGTAGTAAGTTTTGGGAAGAGAACGAAAAAGGTAAAGGGCGTATTGGGGAAGAGGACGAAAATGCCTTGAATCCAACGACTTCGGTGGTAATGCCCACCACAGAATTGGTGCCACGTGGACCACCAAGGCTGTCGACCGGCACAGAAGACGAAGGGCCTCTTCTGCTGAACTGCGAAGCAACGAGCCCCTTTAGCGTGGGTTTTAAAGAATGCGTTGATGGGCCTTTCTTGACTCAATCAACTCTAAGTCAGGGTTTTGTAGACAGCTCTAATGGGCCCAATGAGGGGTCCAAATCACATCTCATCATTTTTGGGCCAATTCAAGGTATTAAAGAGAGCATTAATGGGCCCAATGAGGGGCCCAAAGCCCATGTTACTGTTCATGGGCCAAAAAAGGGGCCAATTGAAGCGGAATTGTTCAAAGAATAACGAATTTTGGCAAGTAGTGGGCCCGTTGAGGGGTCCACTATGGGGGAGCCAAATTTTTAGCAGGAAGTGGCGACAAGTAACGGGCTCATCAAGGGGTCCGCGACAAGTAACAGGCTCATCAAGGGGTCCGCTAGTCCCCGGGCTCATCAAGCTCGGGGACTAGCACCCTCTATACTATTGGCACACCACGGTGATGAAGATGATCGTGAAGATAGGCTGAGTCTTGAAGATGATTTTGTCTACTCTGAGAGGGAGTCTTGGGAATCAGAGGATTATGATTTTGATGTTGATTTCCACATCACTTTCCCTGAGTTTGTTCCCTCCACTTACCAATCATCCCAGCAGGTTATAGGTTTCAAAGTTCAGAAAGTGGCAAAGAGGACTAATGAGGAGTCCCTAGATGATTATCTGGAGATCGCGGCGGCCGCTAAGTCCGCCAAGACTGGCGACGGAGGTACGCATTCCGTATTAGCTTATATTTTCAATTTCATGACTGATAATGAAATTTTTAGTCTAGCCACTACTTGCAGTCTTGCGGTAGGCGATACCAATCGGAACACATTTCTCCTGAATAAGATTAGGGGGTGGAAAACCGATAGGGTTTACATTAACTTGAACACGAAGCCCACATCGAGTCACGATCCCCCCTTAACCGTAGTTAATGGAGGCCCTTTTCTGGAACGTTAGAGCTCTCAGTAGGCAGGGCAAGCGAGAAATGGTTAAGGAAGTCATAGCCAGGTCAAAGGCTAACATTGTTGGTCTCTAAGAGACCAAACTTTCTCACATGTCTAGACTTAATAGAGTAGGGGGCACTCGAGTATCTAAATGGAGAATGTCCCCGTCAGTTGGGGCATCTGGGGGTCGCTCTGGGTTTTAACCCCAACCTATTTTATTATATAGATGAGCTCCACGGACAATTTTCTTTGTCGGTTGTGTTAAAGCGTGGACTCAAACGATCACGGTGGTCGATGAACCACATACTTTTGCCTCTAGAATGGCCTTTTGGATGGAACTAAGAGCTGTCCAAGCCAAATGGCCACACCTCTGGGTGGTGGGGGGCGACTTTAACATTACTAGATTCGCCTCAGAACACAGAGGCAGAGGTTCTAGCGCCCCAGACAGGGAAGCGTTTAATGAAGTCATCACGGACCTGGAGTTGGTGGACATCCCCATCTTCGATAGGCTCTTCACCTGGTCGAACATGCAAGTGGCGCCCATTCTGGCCAAGTTAGATAGGATTCTGGCCTCCACGGACTGGGAGACCAAATTTCCATTGACATTGGCCAAATCTCTCCCTAAACCAACATCAGATCATGTGCCCATTTTCTTATCCTCCGGGGAAGACCAACCCAGAAAAACATCAAAGTTTCGGTTTGAGAAAGCTTGGCTAGAAATCCAAGGCTTCCACCATATGGTTAACGAGAGTTTGTCTCGCCCAACCAAGGGTCGTGAGGCGTCCACTACATGGTGTGAAAAACTTAGCAGACTCAGGGATAAGCTCAGGAAATGGAACCGGACCCGATTTGCGCTGATTTGGAGAGCAAAGGAATCTGTAACTCCCATTCCTAATACTTAGTATTTTCCGTGTATTTGCTATAATTTAATTTTTATAAAGTTATTTTATACTAAATTCATTTCGGATCTTTTATTTAAGTATTTTGTAATTGAATAATCTATTCATTTCGAATAACGTTGAGTTTTAATCTTATTTTCTGTATCTTATTGATCAACTATTTATATTGAACCTAAAACAAATATTATTGGATTATTTTAATGAGTTTGTCAAACCCGAACTATTTTGTTATATAATTTTATTATGATTGTTAATTGTTACTTCAAATTATTTTTATTTTTTTTCATTTACTGAATTATTTTATTTTTGTACTTGATCTATTTTTCGTGGCAAATTCCGATTTAATTTTCAAGCCAAATTTATATTCATTGTATTATTTATTTATTTATTGGATCTAAATTTTTGTTCATGAAACTCGTTATTTTTCTCGTTAAACTATTTTCTTGTTAGTCCTATTTTTCTTTTAATTAATTGTGAGTATTTTATTTGAACCCTATTGATTTTGATCTATCTCTTATTGAACCCTAAAACCCAGTTTCATTGTTCTTGACCCAAATCCACTTTTATTGGACCCTAAACCTCTAACCCAGTATCCTAATTGCACCTTATAAATACAACCCGAATGCAAACCCTAGAAATTGAACAAATTAGAATCCTAGCCGTCTAATCTCTCTCCTCTCTCCTCTTTCTCTCTCCCCTGTGTTTCTCTCTCCCCGAATTCCCGCCCAATCCACCGAAACCCATCCTGTTCATTCCCGATCACCTTCTCCGGTGCCATCTCCGGCGAGCCCCCATGTCCTTTTCCTCTCCCGTCGATCCCTGACCTCCGCCGACCCTCTCCTCGACACCCAGCACACCAGAACCCCACCCCAATCACCTCCTTCCCGTCCCTATCGACGCCAGCAGCCGAAAACCCAGAGCTGCCCAATTTTTGGTCGTGCCCAGTCGCCCAGTCCGCCGCCAGTCGACCTCGCCTACCCCAACCACCAGGGATGCCACCGAAGTCTCCTTGCTGGTGTTGCTGCTGTCTCTATACTGTTGCAGTTGCTGTTATTACTTTTGGGGATCTTTATTACACGTGTATTGTGCGTGTTAAGTTATTGGTTCGTGGGTTCGTTGCTTCAGGATCCGTATCCTGTTATTGTTGGTATCCATTTTCACCGTCTAACAGGCAAGTCACCGTCCTCTTGAATTTCTAATTGTATCAAATTTAAGCGTTATTGAAATTCTTGCAAGTACATCTCTTTGTTATCGTATTATCCATGGTTATCTCTTTCGTTGGGTCTATTGAGGGTTTACACGAGCTAACTCCAATATTCTTGACATCGTGCCACTTTGACTCAAAAGTATGGATTTTTTATGAATGCATATAGAATTGATAATAGGGTGGTTCATACAAGTCACAACTTAAATAAATTATTATAGAGACAATTGTTAGGTTATATATCATTTGATCGTTTGATGATTGATTGATGTTAGACTTGTATATGTGTGTTTTCTAAATTTTATTTATCATGTTTGGACACCTATCATGCTAGTTACATAATTTATTGACTATAAAATCGATATCCATCATGTTTAGTTAATTTTATTTTCAAGAAAAATACCCTAAAAATGGTACAAGCTTGCTGACCTGAACTTTGATCGCAGTTTTCGAACCAGTAAATGACCTTAAAATGAAATACTTTCTGAATATGAAATGTAGCCCCAAGTTTCTAATTGCTAATAACATCTAGAATTTCGAATTCTGAGTTTCGTAGAAAAAGTTATGCCTGTTTTACTATAGCTGCATTTTTACTTTCAGATTTTCAGATTCGCGTACCTTTCAGGTTTAAACAGAAAAATATTGATCAAATGATAAAATTTTGCTATGAAATTTTCAGATTGTTGCTTAACATGTTTAGGAGTCTAAATTATATTTTTACTGAATTTAATATTAAGTTTTTACTATTTCAAAAATTAAAACAACATGATGTCGATATTCTGCCTGAACATAAAACCTGTAAAGAAACATGTGTTTCATCTAGCTACTGTTGTCGGAATTTGAACTTTAAGTATGCGTTGAAACCATGTGGGAGTCTAGTTTCCAGATTTTCTGACGGATTCAACTTGCAATTCTGAGTCAGCGGAAAACCGCATTGTTGTACGAGTTGCGCTTGCTGTCCAGAATTTTAGATTCATTTTTTTAATGAATTAATAATTCCCATGTTGTTGTATTGCATGAATTAATGAATGTATGTTGCATTGCATGTTCCCAATGAGTTATTGTCACTATTCTAACCATCCTATCCATGTTATCAACCTATTATTTCCCTATTGATACTATTATTCACCGAATTGTCCATTAATTGCATATTGTATTGTTGCATTGATAAATAACTAATAAGACGGGGTTAAGGGATGACTTTTAAGTAGTGAACAAAGTAGAGATTGTACTTGGAGGAGGGACCCGTGTTTTTCTAATTACCGTTCTGGCTACCATTTTATTGGTGATTGTGGTTATAGCCGTAACCCAATCTATCGTGTACCGTATCGTTATCGATGACCGTTTCATACACCGAAAGGTGAATAGTGTTTACCGTTACCATTGCCAAGTACATGATCTACCGAGTGCACCACTTGAGTCTAAAACGAAATTTATTTATGCAACGAACCTATAGTATGGGATGCAGTAGTACATGCATTAGTTAGGATTCAAATGAATAATAGACGTACGGATCGACACATCACCGACATTGCATATTGTTCATCATGGTTCCTATTTGTATCCAATATTATTTAAGTGATGTTGATATTAACACTTGATTACCGTTACCGAATATTGAATCATTGTTACACCGTTGTATTGGTTACCATGTTATTGATTATTATCATCGTGCTATGTTATTGATTCCTATTGATCCATTGATTCATTGTTATACCGTTATTCCATTGTTCCTTGCTTTCTCTACTTGCTGTCCATGACTTGCTCTAAGGATATTTTTTCACATTTTTTAGATGAAGTGTATACAAGTAATGAAGGAGAATTGCTTGCTGGAATTGGAGAACAAATATTTTGAAGATTTCTGCTTTTAAATTGCTTATTAGTTTAATATACTTAATGTATTGAGAACTTGTATTTATTTTTGGATTGGATTATTATTGTTTTGGGCTTATGTCCCTAATATATCAATCAAACGTAACTAACGAAAGAAAGTTTGGCTTTGGTTGATATATTAATCAGATTTGGGTTTATATCGGTTTGGCTCAACAGTATTTACAATACAGAGATCACATGAACAATTGATAACCAACAATCTGGAAACTAGTCTCTTTTGATTCCTCCTTGATCCCTTCACATTCAGTTCCTTCATTTCTTGTTGTCGTTTGTCCCTTCCATTCATTAATTCCTTATTAGGTATAATTTTTATCTTTTGATTCTGGTGCTATTTGTTCTTCTCCTTCCTGCTTGGTTCGTTGATCGGCATTGTTGGATCTACAACGACATGTCTATTGTTTGGAGCTTCAACATCAGAATGGCACAGCGGAAGCGTTGTGGGCCTATAACCCACAGGTCCCAGGATTCTCCTATTGGTCCCCTTTCTTTGCGTTGTTTGCTTCCTTATTCATTCATTTGCATTGCCATCATTCATTGAATCTTTATTCACATCATTCTTGATCACTTCATTCTTATCCATGTTCTCTCTTTTCTGTTGTTGCCACCATTTTGCCTTTTTCTTTGAATTCCATGTTTTGTTACCCACAATTTTGTCTCTTTTCTTTTATCCCCTGCGTTGTTATTTCCCAGTTTACTTTTGTTTTGTCCTATATACTACCTGAGCAAATTTCGAGGACGAAATTTTGTTGTAAGGTGGGTAGGATTGTAACCCCCATTCCCGATAATTAGTATTTTCTGTGTATTTGCTATAATTTGATTTTTATAAAGTTATTTTATATTAAATTCGTTTCGGATCTTTTATTTAAGAATTTTGTAATTGAAAAATCTATTCATTTCGAATAACGTTGAATTTTAATCTTATTTTCTGTACTTAATGATCAACTATTTATATTGAACCTAAAACAAATATTATAGGATTATTTTAACGAGTTCGTCAAACCCAAACTATTTTGTTATATGATTTTATTATGATTGTTAATTGTTGCTTCTGATTATTTAATTTATTTTTTTCATTTACTGAATTATTTTATTTTCGTACTTGATCTATTTTTCGTGGCAAATTCCGATTTAATTTTCAAGCCAAATTTATATTCATTGTATTATTTATTTATTTATTGGATCAAAATTTTTGTTCATGAAACTCTTTGTTTTTCTCGATAAACTATTTTCCTGTCAGTCCTATTTTTCTTTTAATCAATTGTGAGTATTTTTATTTGAACCCGATTGATTTTGATCTATCTCTTATTAAACCCTAAAATCCAGTTTCATTGTTCTTGACCCAAAACCACTTTTATTGGACCCTAAACCTCTAACCCAGTATCCTAATTGCACCTTATAAATACAACCCTAATGCAAACCCTAGAAATGCACAAATTGAAACCCTAGCCGTCTAATCTCTCTCCTCTCTCCTCTTTCTCTCTCCCCTGTGTTTCTCTTTCCCCGAATTCCTGCCTAATCCACCGAAACCCATCCTGTTCATTCCCAATCACCTTCTCCGGTGCCATCTCCAGTGAGCCCCCATGTCCTCCTCCTCTCCCGTCGATCCCCGACCTCCGGCGACCCTCTCCTCGACACCCAGCACGCCAGAACCCCATCCCGATCACCTTCTTCCCGCTTCTGTCGATGCCAGCAGCTGAAAACCCAGAGCTACCCAATTTCCGTTCGTGCCCAGTCGCCCAGTCCGCTGCCTGTCGACCTTGCCAGCGTTGACGTCGCCTACCCCGACCACCAGCGACGCCACCGAAGTCTCCTCGCTGGTGATGCTGCTATCTCTATACTGTTGCAGTTGCTGTTATTACTCTCGGTGATCTTTATTACACGTGTATTGTGCATGTTAAGTTATTGGTTCGTGGGTTCGTTGCTTCGGGATCCGTATCCCGTTATTCTTGGTATCCGTTTTCACCGTCTAACAGGCAAGTCATCGTCCTCTTGAATTGATAATTGTATCAAATTCATGTGTTATTGAAATTCTTGCAAGTACATCTCTTTGTTATCGTATTACCGTTGGTTATCTCTTTCGTTGGGTCTATTGAGGGTTTACACGAGCTAACCCAAATATTCTTGACATCGTGCCACTTTGACTCAAAAGTTTGAATTTTTCATGAATGCATATAGAATTGATAATAGGGTTGTTCATATAAGTCATGACACAAATAAATTATTGCAGAGACAATTGTTAGGTTGTATGTTATTTGATCGTTTGATGATTGATTGATGTTAGACTTGTATATGTGTGTGTTGTAAATTTTATTTATCATTTTTGGACACCTTTCATTCTAGTTACATAATTTATTGACTATAGAATCGATACCTATCATGTTTAATTAATTTTATTTTCAAGAAAAATACCCTAAAAACGGTACATGCTTGCTGACCTGAACTTTGATCGCTGTTTTCGAACAAGTAAATGACCTTAAAATGAAATACTTTCTGAATATGAAATGTAGCCCCAAGTTTCTAGTTGCCAATAACATCCAGAATTTTCGAATTCCGAGTTTCGTAGCAAAAGTTATGCCCGTTATACTACAGCTGTGTTTTTACTTTCAGATTTTCAGATTCACGTACCTTTTATATTTAAACAGAAAAATTATTGATCAAATGATAAAATTTTGCTATAAAAATTTTCAGATTGTTGCTTAACATGTTTAGGAGTCTAGATTATATTTTTACTGAATTTAATATTGATTTTTTACTGTTTCAAAAATGAAAACAACATGATGTCGATATTCTGCCTGAACATAAAACCTGTAAAGAAATATGTGTTTGACCTAGTTACTGTTGTCGGAATTTGACCTTTAAGTATGCGTTGAAACCGTGTGGGAGTCTAGTTTCCAGATTTTCTGACGGATTCAACTTCCGACTTCTGAGTCAACAGAAAACCGCATTTTTGTACGGGTTGCGCTTGCTGTCCAGAATTTTAGATTCATTTTTTTAATGAATTAGTAATTCCTATGTTGTTCTATTACATGAATTAATGAATATATGTTGCATTACACATTCCCAGTGAGTTATTGTCACTATTCTAACCATCCTATCCATATTATCAACCGATTGTTTCCCTATTAATACTATCGTTCACCGAATTGTCCATTAATTGCATATTGTATTGTCGCATTGATAAATAATTAATAAGCCGGGGTTAGGAGATGAATTTTAAGTAGTGAACAAAGTAGATATTGTACTTGGAGGAGGGGCCCGTGTTTCACTAATTACAGTTTCGGCTACTGTTTTATCAGTGATTGTGGTTATGGCTGTCACCCAATCTATCGTGTACCGCATTGTTGCCGATGACCATTTCATAACCCGAAAGGTGAATAGTATTTACCATTACCGTTGCCAAGTACATGATCTACCAAATGCACCACTTGAGTCTAAAACGAAATTGATTGTATGCATCAAATCTGTAGTATGGGATGCAGTAGTACATGCATTAGTTCGAATTAAAATAAATAATGGACGTAAGGATCGACACATCACCGATATTGCATATTGTTCATCATGGTTCATGGACGTAAGGATCGACACATCATCGATATTGCATATTTTTCATCATGTATCCAATATTATTTAAGTGATGTTGATATTAACCGTTGATTACCGTTACCGAATATTGAATCATTGTTACACCGTTGTATTGGTTACCATGTTATTGATTATTATCATCGTGCTATGTTGTTGATTCCTATTGATCCATTGATTCATTGTTATACCGTTATTCCATTGTTCCCTGCTTTCTCTACTTGCTGTCCATGACTTGCTCTAAGGATAATTTTTCTCCTTTTTTAGATGAAGTGTATACAGGTAATGAAGGAGAATTGCTTGCTGGAATTGGAGAACAAACATTTTAAAGATTTCTTCTTCTAAATTGCTTATTAGTTTAATATACTTAATGTATTGAGAACTTGTATTTATTTTTGGATTGGATTATTATTGTTTTGGGCTTATGTCCCTGATTTTAGTACTGTTTCCAGACGTTGGAATATTATTATTGTATTTGGATATTTATATTGCTTTATTCCAAGTATTTTTGTTCATGAGATCATTATTATTGCCTGCGTAATTGTTCTGTATTGATTATATAGTTGAGTTAATCGGATAAACAGCTTATGGGTGACATTAGTCATTTGCTGGGCTTTTGTCATGTACTCGTATTCCGTATTTTTGGGAAAAGGGGCGTGATAAGGTTTTAAGTGGTTTCCGATCCTAGGTTTGGATAATATATCAGTCAAACGTAACAAACGAAAGTAAGTTTGGCTTTGGTTGGTATATTAATCAGATTTGGGTTTACATCGGTTTGACACAACAGTATTTGCAATACAGAGATCACATGAACAATTGATAACCAACAATCTGAAAACTAGTCTCTTTTGATTCCTCCTTGATCCCTTCACTTTCAGTACCTTCATTTCTTGTTGTCGTTTGTCCCTTCCATTCATTGATTCCTTGTTAGGTATAATTTTTATCTTTTGATTCTGGTGCTATTTGTTCTTCTCCTTCCTGCTTGGTTCGTCGATCAGCATCGCTGGATCTATAATGACATGTCTACAGTTTGGAGCTTCACCATCAGAATGGCATAGCGGAAGCGTTGTGGGCCCATAACCCACAGGTCCCAGGATTCTCCTGTTGCTCCCATTTCTTTGTGTTGTTTGCTTCCTTATTCATTCATTTGCATTGCCATCATTCATTGAATCTTTATTCACATCATTCTTGATCACTTCATTCTTATTCATGTCCTCTCTTTTCTGTTGTTGCCACCATTTTGTCTTTTTCTTTGAATTCCCTGTTTTGTTACCCACAATATTGTCTCTTTTCCTTTATCCCCTGCTTTGTAATTTCCCAGTTTACTTTTGTTTTGTCCTATATACTACCTGAGCAAATTTCGAGGACGAAATTTTGTTGTAAGGTGGGTAGGATTGTAACCCCCATTCTCGATAATTAGTATTTTCTGTGTATTTGCTATAAATTTTTTTTATAAAGTTATTTTATATTAAATTCGTTTCGGATCTTTTATTTAAGAATTTTGTAATTGAAAATTCTATTCATTTCGAATAACGTTGAGTTTTAATCACTACAAGAAAAACCCTTTTTCGCAACGAGGTTTTGGCAAGGACATTTTAGTCGTTGTGAAAATTAGTTACGGCAAAGCAAAAGTCATGCTAAAAATAAAACAAAATTTTTCCGGGCCTTCACACATCCCCGCCAGATTGTGTGTAAATTGAAAACGATAAATGTCGTTGCGCTAGATTGTGTGTAAATTGGAAACGATAAATGTCGTTGTGTATATTTCCTTATTTCTGCTGCAACAACAGTATTGTTGCCAAATATATATATATATATATATAATTAACTTAATATCCCCCACCACACCAAATTCCCCAAACGTCGCCAAAAATTTTTCCTAATTCCCCAAACCCACCACACCAAATACTTAGTCGTATATTTCCTAATTCCCGCCCTAGCCACCACATCCCTCCCTAGCCGCCACCACATCCCGCCCTAGCCGCCACCACATCCCGCCCTAGTCGCAACCACATCCCGCCGCCACCACATCCCGCCCTAGCCGAAACCACATCCCGCCACCAAATCAGAGCGCGATCGCGAACAAGATTTTGAGTCAGGGGGTTCTGCCGGTGTGGGCTGGCGTGGTCATCACCGCGTTGGACTGGTATAATTTTTTTCCCTATATTTTTTATGGAGCAATGTAGGAGTCTAAGGAATATGTTTTTGGGTGTTTTTTTTTGAAAGAATGTTAGTGGTGGATGTTGTTGGGGAAGTAGGAGGACAAAAAAAAAGAATTTTGATTTTAGGATTTTTTGTTTTTTTATTAATAGTAAGGAAGGGTTTAAGAGGTGCTCGTTCAGTTATTGGATCTTTTCTTTGTGGATAGGGGTTGATAAATTGATTGAGAAAAAATGGTGATTTTGCATGAGAACTGGAGAGATTTTAAGTGATAGGAGCGAGCCTTTTAATCACTTTTCTTTGAACTGTCGAGGTTTTGGGTTTGGTTTATTTTAAGGTTGAATGGAATTTCTTATTGTTACGCTTTGTAAGATGATCAGGATGGTTGTCTACTTCAGTTTTGATCCTTATAGATGGTTATAGAAGGTTATAGAAGGTAAACTTTTAGCTTTTTGTGAGACAAATGGAGTATTTCTTTTTTACCTTTCCCAATAAGATTTAAGCTTGCTGTACTGAACTTCTGTTCTTAGATGGGTTCTGTTTGTGTGGTTGGTGTGTTTTGTTTTTTTTTTTGGAAATAAAAAGTGACCAAGGTCACCGATCTCATTAATGAACGATTAACGAAATCACAAAATAGTCCTACTACGGTTGGTGTGTTTTGTTAGAAACCATTTACTCCTTTTTGACAACGACAAAAGAGTAGGCAGCTTAAACGAAGATATGACTATACACTATTTCTTCTCTAAATAACTTTTTTTTGTTGAGATTTTTTGTATAAAATCAGCATTTTTAGTAAAATTTGGGGAACTTTTGAGTTTCTGTTAACACTAAGCAGATCTATCTTTTGAATTCCTACGTTAGTCGAGATGTTGCTTAATAATTTTGTTTTAATATACTAATTTACTAATATATATATATACTCGTAGATAGGTTTACTTTGTCAAAAGATGGTCTTAAAAAATGTCTTCATTATTAGAATAAAACTAGATACGATTTCTTTTTTAAAAAATTATCTTACCAAGAGACATGCATATTCTGTAAAATTTAACAATTTAGAAAATGTCTTCACTATTAAGCTTTGCTTTTGGGATGATGGTTGACTAATTTACTAATATATATAACAGACACTATTTCTATACTCATAAATTAGTCTCACCATAAACATAAAATGGTGTTTAAAATAATTGAATTTAGTTGGCTATTATTTGGACTCTATTAATTACTATAATGTCATTGTTTACTGCCTCTCCACTTGTAGGCTTAGTATGTTGTGTATTCTTTCTTAGCCCTTTAGTGCTCTACAATCATTGCTTTCTTGCCTTCTAAAGGTTGTGCCATATTTATGATACTGCACATGTTCTTATGTTTAGGTAAATGATATGTATGGTGCTATATGAAGTATGTTGCAATTTTTATTAACTTAGTTGAAACTTCATTTTAGGGAATGGTTTTCAATAAGGAATGGATGAAAATAAATAATCATTCATTGTCCGAGTATAGAGAGGGTGTTGATGATTTCTTGAACTTTGCATTTTCTAATATCTTTGAGGGTGTTGATGCTGCCACCATTAAATGTCCTTGCAATAATTGTCGTAATTTAGTCTTTAAGAGAAGGTGTAATGTGAGATTTGATTTATTGAAGTCGGGAATGTATAGAATTACACTACATGGGATCTTCATGGTGAAAAAGTAAACCATTCTAGTAGCAGCAACACTAATCTGCCTGGAAATAGCGATGAGACTGAAAGTGGTGATAATGAAATCAATATGTTAGAAGATGCTTGTGGGGTACCAGGTATGCTTTTTGATGGGGGTGATGGGAATGACGATGAGTCCAATGAAGAACCTAGTGGAGAAGCTGCAAAGTTTTACCGCCTCTTGAAAGAATATGAAGAGCCACTTACAACTGATGGCACTACAATGTCGAAGTTTTCTTATATTGTGAAACTGCTGCAATTAAAGGTTTTAAATAATTGGAGTGATAGCACTTTAGATAGTTTGCTCAAATTACAACGTCAAGCTCTAAGGATTACACTTCCTAATTCCTATTACGAGGCAAAGAAATTGATATCTGATTTGGGTCTTGAGTGTGTGAAGATTGATGCTTGTGAAAATGATTGTATTCTTTATATGAAAGAAAATGCGCAGTTGGATAGGTGTCCAAGCTGTGATTTACCTAGGTACAAGAATGTTGACAAAGGTCCTTCTAAAGGTACTAAAGTACCTCATAAGGTGTTGAGATACTTTCCAATAACATCTAGGCTGCAGAGATTATATATGTCTAGGAAGACAGCAAGAGATATGAGGTGGCATAAGGAGGAGCAGGTGGACGATGAGTTTATGAGGCATCCTTCTGATTCTCCCACTTGGAAATCCTTTGATGAGGAGTATACTTCATTTGCAAGAGATGCACGGAATGTTAGACTTGGATTAGCTTGTGATGGGTTTCAGCCATTTGAGAATTCACAACATAGTATTTGGCCTGTTGTTCTCATTCCTTACAATTTGCCTCCTTGGATATGCATGAAACCACAATCTTTCCTCCTATCTTTGCTCATACCTGGACCCACAAGCCCCGGAAGAAACATAGATGTATATTTGCAACCCCTAATTGAAGAGTTAAAGGAGTTGTGGGAGATTGGGGTTGAAACATATGATGCTTATTCGAAGCAAAATTTTGTTATGCGTGCGATGCTTTTATGGACTATTAGTGACTTTCCTGCCTATGCTGACTTGTCGGGTTGGTCAACTAAAGGTCATTATGCTTGTCCTGATTGCCATAAGGATACTAAGCGCACTTCACTATTGAATAAAGGTTGTTACTTAAGTCATCGTCGTTGGGTGCCTCATAATCATAAATGGAGAAAGGATGGCAAGTCATTTGATAATACAAAGGAAAGAGGGTCTGCACCTATTCCTTTAACTAGGGATGAAGTATTAGATTGTTATAATCAATTTAATCAAGAGAAATTTGGCAAGGTTGCTGGACAAAAAAGAAAATGGGATGCCTCAAACAGTTAGTATGGTTTCCACAAGAAAAGCATTTTTTTTGAACTTCCTTATTGGAGAAAACTTAAAATATGACATAATCTAGATGTCATGCATATCGAAAAAAATGTGTCTGATAACATCTTGGGTACTTTGATGAATATTAAAGGTAAGACAAAAGACACAATTAAGGCTCGAATTGATTTGATGAATATGGGCATTCGGGATGAGCTCCACCCGAGTTTGGACGGAGACAAAGTACGCATTCCTGTAGCCTCTTATGCTTTGAATTCAAATGCTAAAGCTGCAATATGTGAGCTGTTTGCAGGAATTAAGTCTCCTGATGGATACTTGTCAAACATATCCCGTTGTGTAAAAGATAGTGGAAAAAAAATCTCGTGTATGAAGAGTCATGACCATCATGTCTTTATTGAGCAACTTCTCCCCCTTGCAACTCGGGGCTTTTTGCCACATAATGTATATAAGCCTTTAGTTGAGTTGAGTTATTTTTTCCGAAATCTCTGCTCAAAGAACATAACTATGGAGCAACTTAATGAACTTGAGGCACAAATACCTTACACATTGTGCAAGCTAGAGATGGTTTTCCCACCTGCATTTTTTGATGTAATGGTGCATTTAGTGGTTCACTTAGCTGCTGAGGCAAAGATAGCAGGCCCTGTTCGATATCGATGGATTACCCGAATGAGAGGTATGACACTTCTTGATTTTTTTTAGAAACTTAGATATATGCACTCTTTTTCCTAATTATTTTTAATCAACTTTCTTATGACATCAGGTATCTTCGGACATTAAAGAGATACATTCGAAATAGAGCACAACCAGAGGGTTGCATTGCAGAAGGTTATCTTGCAGATGAGTGTCTAACATTTTGCTCAAGATATATGAATGACGTTGAAACAAAATTTAATCGTAAAGGGAGAAATGATGATGATGAGAATGAAGGAACTTTGAGAAGTAATCTAGATGTATTTAGACCCATTGGTCGTCCTTTAGGACAAGGGGTTCCATTACATCTCAGCTTCGAAGAGAGTGAACAAATCCATTTGTACATCCTCCTAAATTGTGACGAGCTTATAGAATTTGTTAAGTAAGTTTGGGAAGAGTCATTTGAACTCCATTCTTTATGCTTTCTTTGTATTCAATTGACTTCATAATGCATCTAACTATTTATATTATGTTATAATTCATTTTTAGTGAGCACAAGTTAGAGTTGGAGAAAGAGAATCCTAGAAATGTCGAGCGAAGGCATAAATTGGAGTTCTCTAGATGGATACATCAGCATGTATGTTTGATGGCTTAAAGTACTTTAATCTGATTTCTAGTTATGTTAATGAAATGTCCATCTTATTTATATTCCTTAACAGGTGCGCAAACTTCATGAAGAAAGGAAAGTTGATGCAGACATATATAATTTAGTTTGTTTTCCTTCTAGAGCTGTGAGGCGTTATGCAGGATATATTGTAAATGGTTTTCGGTTTCATACTGATGATAGGTGTGAGAATAGAAAAACTCAGAATAGTGGAGTCATGGTGCGAGGGGATGATATTTCAGATAAGGAATACTATGGTGTGTTGAGGGATGTGATTGAATTGTCTTATCCCGGTGGGAATCGCACATATGTGTTTAAATGTGCCTGGTTTGATGTACAACACCTTGGTAGAGGATATAAGGTGGATTATCATGGCTTGATAAGTGTGAATAAGAGGGCATCCTTAAAGACAGATGAAGTGTATGTGTTAGAATCCCAAGTTGAGCAAGTGTTTTATATACAAGATCCGAAACATGAGGATTGGAAGTTTGTCATAAAGATTGAGCCTAGAGATCTTTATAATATGCTAAGCAAAGATGATGATGATGATGATATAATAGATGTGGATGCATACCAGCAAGTCGATGCAGATGCAGATGTCAATTGCCATAATTTCACACATTCAAATGATGACTTTCTGGTGGCCTCTTTAGCGACAGGTTCTTTTATGGTCGAAAGGGAACCTAGTGTTGTAAAATTAGTTAGAAAGGCGATTGAGAAGAATGGAAAAGATGATAGCTATATCAATGATGGTGATATTGAAGTTTCTGATGGTACAAGTGAAGAGGAATTGATGGATTATGACTCAGCAGAAGGATGAATAAAAATCATTTGCTTTCCTACCGTTTTATTTATGTTTTTTGTGATATATGCTTTAGTCAGTTGCCATTACCTTGTCATACTTGTGACATTTGTTTTGAATAAATAGTATTGTAGCCTTTTATTATTTTGCATGAGAGAATGAAGACTATAACATCTCTTCTTATTTGCTTGTTTCAAACATGAAATATATATTTTCTTTAGACTATAACAACTAATGTTTCCTAGTGGTTTATGTTAAAGTAGGGAACATACAGGTAAAGAATGGTTGGAAGAGGGGGAGGAAAGAATGTGGGCAATCGCAATAAGGATGGAAAAGGTATGAGTTATTACATGATATTGGTTTGATTGTTTTGTAGCTCAAATGAACTTTAAGTATAATATGGCCGCTTCATAAATGAAACATGTTAGTGTAGGTGCCCTAGAGGCAATACAATGATATTATGTAATCAGTATTATTGACATTATGTTCTTTTTATATTAATAATTTATTATGCTTCGTATTTACTGCGATATAATTATTAGCATGATAAATGTCCTTAGATTATTAATACGAACTATATGAACTTGAGATTATATATAGTATAATAATCTTAAATGTCCCTAGTCGAGTATTATTATTATTAGGACAGTAATAATACATTGAGACTAGTATGTTGATTGATTGATGACCACTTCTCATGGGTCATTAGTATAGAGATACTAAAATCAATACATAGGTAAATGTAAGAGTACATTGTACTGGACAGACCCACTGTGAGATTCTACATGGAATGAATTAATAAGTGTCATAAGTAATCTCACTGTGATAATGGTGTAATGGTCCTCTGACCTGAAATCATTATATTTCTACACGAGAATTAATGTACTTTGATTCTATCAAAAGTTATCTTTAATCGGGTAATGATAAAGATAATTATTGGGTTCATTATGAATCGTGTGAGAAATATGAATGATCTAGAGGGAATTTAACCCTCCTAATTTTAGGAGTGATATTATCGGCCTCTTGTTTGAGTGAGACTATGAAATGCATGGCCATGCTCAAATATTGATTTGTTTGAATAGTCTACTCATCGATCAAGAAAATAAAGATTAAATTATTAAGAGGATGACACGTCCCATGCCTCTAGTTTAATCTATAATATCAAGGTTAAAAGGATTATATTACATGGAAACATTAATCACGAAAGGTTTAATTGAATCACCAATTATTGTTATTACTTGGGTAGCAATGATGTATTACTAGATGCCGCTCATTGTTTATAATTTTATTATAAGATAATAAAATTATTGCCAACGTAATAATAACCTATAGGGTCACACACTTAGAACGTTTAAAAGGAGTATTAGTTTAAATTCGGAATTTAAATTAAGTGATTCGAAATTAGTTAATTAATTGAGTTGGACTTAATTAATTAAAGGATAATTCGAATCATTTAAGTGATAAAACCAAATCAGATTGGTCTTATCAGAAGCCAAACTGATTATGGTTAATTCGAATTTAAATGATAAAACCAAATCAGATTGGTCTTATCAGAAGCCAAACTGATTACGGTTAAGCCCACCTCTTATCTCTCCCTATAAATACATAGAGATGTATTAGTTGTTTTGTATCTTTTGACAAATCCGTTTTCACAGAAACCCTAGCCGCTCAACTGTTGAGAGGTAAAAGAGAGAGAGAGAGAGAGGCAAGGATCATCGGCTAGTACCGGCTCCCTTGATCGTTGGACGATCGGACGTTCGTGTGGACTGCCTTAGAGACGCGGATCTAGCTACTAGGGCTGCGTGGTGATTGCAACCTCCATCTTTCAGCCTTCGAAAGCTCCGAAAGGTAAAATTTTATTTCTCCATTATTAGCCAATTCTTATACACGGATCCTAGGGTTAGGGTTTCGGATCTGTTTTTTTCGCTGCGTTTGTGCCCCGAAACCCTTCAGTGGTATCAGAGCAACGTGTATAAGGGGCTGATTTGGTTACATGTTTACTGCATTCGATGCATGTATGCATGTTTTATGAATCTGCCTTGATGCAGTTATGTGATATGTCGATATAATATGTTATGTCGATCATATATGATTCTGTTATGCTATATAGATAGTGATTTGTTGATAATTAGGTAAGTTTTACCATCTGCTATGAATGTTCAGTAAGCGATTTGTATGTTATGCATGTAGAATGGTTTATATGGTGATATAAACTGATGGACAGATAGTGTTTGGACACGATCTGTAAACTGGGACATGATATGAATGTATATGATACATGGTTCCGGAACTGTATTTGATGCAGTGGCGGCAGAGACTAAAAGATATGATCTGTTGTTCGAAATCGATAATTTTTAATAAGGATAGTCCTCTGGAATTAAAAAATTTTCTGATTTCGAGCTGACCGGGCAGCTCGACCCCCGCCCGGGGCTGCCGCCCCCGGACCCCGCCCGGGGGCTGCCGCCCCCGGACCCCCGCCCAGGGGCTGCCGCCCCCGGACCCCTGCTGCATATATATATATTTGTGTGTTCTTAATTGTTTATAAGAGCATGGTGCTGGTTATGGCCTTAAGACCCTTAGATTAATGGTTTATGTTTTGGTTTTGTAAATACGACTTGCATGTCGTTCTCTTCATTCTTGTAATTGTATTATCTCGAATGTAACTCGAGTTTCATTATGTAAGTACATAAGTACAAGTTGTTTCTCTTCATTCTTGTAATTGTATTATCTCGAATGTAACTCGAGTTTCATTATGTAAGTACATAAGTACAAGTTGTTTTCATTTATTCAATGTAATGTAATTGAAGATTGAAGGGCGATCCAAGAGATGAAGCAACCAAGGAGAATGAAGACATGTAATTGTATTTATATTTCCCACCATAGATAGACCTCGATCCTTTCATCAGCTTGAAAGGATCATGTAGGATAAAGGCCATAACCAAGCACGTTTACTTACTGCACTTTACATATTGATGTATGAATGTTTCTGTAGAATACACTGTGATGCATGCTTCAATTAGATTAATACTGTATTAATATATGTATTAGATACATCATCCATGCCATGCCTGCTTAAACAAAATAAAACATGTAACGATGAAAGATGAACATTAAACAAACGATCATGAGATTCTCGTGTTTATGAAACACGGCAATTAAATATGAATTTCATTGATTCAACGATTGAATGATTTTGTCAACAACGGATCACGAATCTGTAAGAAAAGGGGTGCCAATAATGCCGTCTGTGCGTTAACCTCTGATCTGGAAATCATTCATTCAACGAATTTTGATTTGAAATATTTAGTTCCAAGAAAAGGGAATCTCTTTATGATGGGATCATGATCGTTTACAAGTAAACCCCTTAACAAAATATTAAGTTAATTAGATGCTTTCCAATGAATTAACACTCATCAAAGCCTAGATCATAAGGGGTGGGTTTGCCAAAGTAGAGCACTCCTTTTAATCGTGGTTAGGTGCGAAAGAATAAAAGTGATATTCGTCATGTTAATCATTGGGACCAACTTAACTAAGTCGTCACAATAGGATTGTGGATAGTGAACTTAGAAGCATAGAGTTTGGCGTAAAATTTATTAGATAAATTAGAACAATAGTTGTTCACCAAACTATCCAAGAATTATATGTGATATAATTGACAAAAGTTGTCTACCTAAATAGTTATGTTTTGGGAGAATTGGCCAACGCTGACTCAAGGCATAATGAAATATGGATCTTGGCTCACTAGAAAATAAGTTTCCGAATTAATAGTAAGGGCTATTAGTTTGAACAAAATAGTGGGAGGTATATTAAGTTGAATGTACCATTATCACTTGAACATAATAATTAATTATTTGACAATCTAACTTATCTTATGCATTTTAAACATTGTAGATATTAAATGGCACAAAACACAAACAACTCTTTCTCCGTGCGATCAGTCCTTGAGAAGGACAAGCTGACAGGAACAAACTTCCTTGACTGGTCTAGGAATTTGAGGATTGTCCTCAGGCAGGAGCGTAAGCTCCAAGTTGTTGAAATTCCTCCACCGGTCCATCCTGGTGACGGTGCAACTCGTGCTCAACTAAATGCTTACCAGAAGCATATTGATGATGCGACAGACGTTGCCTGTCTCATGCTTGCAACTATGAGTGCTGAGCTTCAGAAGCAGCATGAGCATATGGATGCTTATGCTATGCTTGAGCATCTTAAGACGATGTTTCAAGTACAGGCTCGTCAAGAAAGGTTCAATACGTACAAAGCAATCTTTAACTGCAAGCAAGGAAATAACCCGGTTGGACCGCATGTTCTGAAGATGATTGGGTATTTTGAATACCTAGACCGTTTGGGCTCCGGGCTTTCTCGAGAGGCTCAAATAGATATTATCTTGCAATCATTGAACAGCAACTATGCCCAGTTTATCATGACTTTCATCATGACCGAGCAAGACAAAACACCCACTGAATTGTTGGCACTGTTAAGAACTACCGAAGCCAACATGCAAAAGGCACCTGAAAATGCTCCCATAATGATGGTAGGCAATAAAGGTGCTAAGGGAAAGGGGAAATGGAAAGGCAAGAAAAAGATTGGATCTAATGCAGTTGCTCCTTCCAAGCCCACTTTCAAGAAAGCTCTCAAGCCTAAAGGTGGTGTTGCTAAACCTGATAAGGGTGATTGTCACTGGTGCAAGAAACCAGGTCATTGGAAGAGAAACTGTCCAGCTTATTTGGAAAGTCTGAAGAACGTGAAATCTCTGAATATTTCTGATTCAGGTATTCATGTTATAGAAGTCAATTTATCTACTTCTACATCTTGGGTATTGGATACTGGATGTGGTTCTCACATTTGTATTAATGTGCAGGGACTTCAAAGGAGTAGATCTTTGGCAAAGGGAGAGATCGACCTACGCGTTGGCAATGGAGCAAAGGTTGCTGCTTTGGCCGTAGGGACTTATTATTTGTCGTTGCCCTCTGGGCTTATTTTAGAACTTGAGAACTGTTATTACGTGCCTGCGATTTGCAGAAACATTATTTCTATTTCTTGTATGGACAAGAAGGGTTTTTCGTTTATAATAAAAGACAATTGTTGCTCTTTTGCTTTAAATGATTTAACTTATGGTGTAGCACGTTTATTTAATGGTTTATATGTTCTAGATCTTGATCTTACTCCCGTCTATAATATGAATAAACGTCTTAAAGCAAATGACTCAAATCAAACATACCTTTGGCATTGTCGATTAGGCCATATAAATGAGAATCGCATATCCAAACTACATAAAGATGGATTTTTGGATAAGTTTGATTTTGAATCATACGATGAATGTGATGCTTGTTTACTTGGTAAAATGGCAAAAGCTCCTTTTACTAAAATAGGTGAAAGGGCCAACGAACGATTAGAACTAATACATAGTGATGTATGTGGTCCAATGCGTTCTATGGCTAGAGGTGGCTTTTATTACTTCATAACATTTACTGATGATTTCAGTAGATTCGGATATGTGTATCTTTTGAAACACAAATCTGAATCGTTTGAAAAATTCAAAGAATTTAAAGCTGAAGTAGAAAAGCAAATAGGCGGAAGTATTAAAACTCTTCGATCTGATCGAGGAGGTGAATACTTAAGCCATGACTTTAAGAATTACTTAAAGGAGTGTGGTATAGTATCACAGCTCACTCCTCCTGGAACACCACAATGGAATGGGGTTTCTGAAAGGAGAAATCGTACCTTGTTGGACATGGTACGATCGATGATGAGTCATGCTGAACTTCCAATAAGTTTCTGGGGTTATGCCCTAGAAACGGCTGCATATACACTAAACCGAGTCCCAACTAAAGCGGTTCAAAAGACTCCATATGAGATATGGACTGAGAAACGTCAAAGCATGTCATTTATGAAAATATGGGGATGTGAAGCGTTTGTGAAACGTATGATCTCTGACAAGCTTGGACCAAAATCAGATAAGTGTTATTTTGTGGGGTACCCGAAGGAAACTAAGGGTTACTTCTTCTATAATCCGACCGAGAACAAAATAGTTGTTTCTCGCACTGCTGTGTTTCTTGAACGAGAGCTAGTCTCCAAAAGAATCAGTGGGAGGAAAATAGAACTCGATGAAGCTCGAGACCCACAAGATAATGTTGAACCCGAATTGGAAATTGAGCAGGATATTCAAGATAATATTCAAGATGAAACTGCTCAAGAAACACAGATTGTTCGTAGATCTGGTAGGATTCGCCATCAACCTGAGAGATATTATGGATTTCTCTTAGTAGAGAATGGTGATTTGATGCTCATAGATCAAGATGAGCCCCTCACCTACCAAGATGCTATGAACAGTCCTGACTCTGAGAGATGGCTAGAAGCCATGAAATCTGAGATGGATTCCATGTATGATAACCAAGTATGGACTTTGGTTGATCCACCTGAAGGGGTAAAACCTATAGGGTGCAAATGGGTTTTCAAAAAGAAAATCGACATGGATGGAAATGTTCAGACCTATAAAGCTAGGTTAGTTGCAAAAGGTTTCAAGCAAATTCATGGTATTGACTATGATGAAACTTTTTCACCTGTAGCTATGGTCAAATCCATTAGGATTTTGCTTGCAATAGCAGCTTATCATGATTATGAGATCTGGCAGATGGATGTCAAAACAGCCTTCCTTAATGGGAGCCTTGAAGAGGATGTGTACATGACACAACCTGAAGGTTTTGTCAGTCCAAGGGATGCTAGAAGGATATGTAAGTTGCGTCGATCCATTTATGGACTGAAGCAGGCCTCAAGGAGGTGGAATATTCGTTTTGACCAGACAGTCAAGGAATTTGGCTTTATTCAAAACGAAGATGAATCTTGTGTTTACAAAAGGGTTAGTGGGAGCCACGTGGCATTCATAGTATTATATGTTGATGATATATTACTTATCGGGAATGACATACCTTCTCTACAGGCTGTTAAGACTTGGTTGGGAAAAAATTTCTCAATGAAAGATTTAGGCGAGGCGACCTATATATTAGGGATCAGGATCTATAGAGATAGATCCAGAAGATTGATCGGCCTAAATCAGAGTACATATATTGACAAAGTACTGCATCGTTTTGGGATGCAAGATGCTAAAAGGGGATTTGTCCCGATGTCTCATGGGATATCAATCTCGAGTGACAATAGTCCTAAAACATTGGATGAAAAGGACCGCATGAGTAAGATTCCATATGCTTCTGCAATTGGATCTATCATGTATGCAATGATATGTACTCGTCCTGATGTGTCATATGCTTTGAGTATGACGAGCAGGTTCCAGTCTAATCCAGGTGAAGGTCACTGGACAGCTGTCAAGAACATTCTTAAGTACTTGAAGAGGACTAAAGATTCATTCTTGGTATATGGGGGAGAAGAGAGATTAGTGGTAAAAGGTTACACTGATTCTAGTTTCCAAACAGACAAGGATGATTCTATATCCCAGTCTGGTTTTGTGTTTTGTCTCAACGGAGGTGCTGTAAGCTGGAAAAGTTCAAAGCAAGAAACAGTAGCTGATTCTACAATGGAGGCTGAGTATATTGCTGCTTGCAAAGCAGCCAAGGAGGCAGTTTGGATCCGAAATTTCATCACAGGGCTTGGTGTGGTTCCATCGATAGTAGACCCTATCGATCTTTATTGCGATAACAATGGAGCCATAGCACAAGCAAAGGAACCAAGATCGCACTCCAGGGCGAAACATATACTTAGAAGATATCACCTTATTCGTGAGATTAATGAACGAGGAGATATACATATATGTAAAGTGCAAACTAATGATAACGTAGCTGACCCACTGACTAAGGCTTTGTCGCAGCAGAAGCACGAAGGTCACACTAGTTCAATTGGTATTCGATACATGAGTGATTGGCTCTAGTGCAAGTGGGAGATTGTTAGTGTAGGTGCCCTAGAGGCAATACAATGATATTATGTAATCAGTATTATTGACATTATGTTCTTTTTATATTAATAATTTATTATGCTTCGTATTTACTGCGATATAATTATTAGCATGATAAATGTCCTTAGATTATTAATACGAACTATATGAACTTGAGATTATATATAGTATAATAATCTTAAATGTCCCTAGTCGAGTATTATTATTATTAGGACAGTAATAATACATTGAGACTAGTATGTTGATTGATTGATGACCACTTCTCATGGGTCATTAGTATAGAGATACTAAAATCAATACATAGGTAAATGTAAGAGTACATTGTACTGGACAGACCCACTGTGAGATTCTACATGGAATGAATTAATAAGTGTCATAAGTAATCTCACTGTGATAATGGTGTAATGGTCCTCTGACCTGAAATCATTATATTTCTACACGAGAATTAATGTACTTTGATTCTATCAAAAGTTATCTTTAATCGGGTAATGATAAAGATAATTATTGGGTTCATTATGAATCGTGTGAGAAATATGAATGATCTAGAGGGAATTTAACCCTCCTAATTTTAGGAGTGATATTATCGGCCTCTTGTTTGAGTGAGACTATGAAATGCATGGCCATGCTCAAATATTGATTTGTTTGAATAGTCTACTCATCGATCAAGAAAATAAAGATTAAATTATTAAGAGGATGACACGTCCCATGCCTCTAGTTTAATCTATAATATCAAGGTTAAAAGGATTATATTACATGGAAACATTAATCACGAAAGGTTTAATTGAATCACCAATTATTGTTATTACTTGGGTAGCAATGATGTATTACTAGATGCCGCTCATTGTTTATAATTTTATTATAAGATAATAAAATTATTGCCAACGTAATAATAACCTATAGGGTCACACACTTAGAACGTTTAAAAGGAGTATTAGTTTAAATTCGGAATTTAAATTAAGTGATTCGAAATTAGTTAATTAATTGAGTTGGACTTAATTAATTAAAGGATAATTCGAATCATTTAAGTGATAAAACCAAATCAGATTGGTCTTATCAGAAGCCAAACTGATTATGGTTAATTCGAATTTAAATGATAAAACCAAATCAGATTGGTCTTATCAGAAGCCAAACTGATTACGGTTAAGCCCACCTCTTATCTCTCCCTATAAATACATAGAGATGTATTAGTTGTTTTGTATCTTTTGACAAATCCGTTTTCACAGAAACCCTAGCCGCTCAACTGTTGAGAGGTAAAAGAGAGAGAGAGAGAGAGGCAAGGATCATCGGCTAGTACCGGCTCCCTTGATCGTTGGACGATCGGACGTTCGTGTGGACTGCCTTAGAGACGCGGATCTAGCTACTAGGGCTGCGTGGTGATTGCAACCTCCATCTTTCAGCCTTCGAAAGCTCCGAAAGGTAAAATTTTATTTCTCCATTATTAGCCAATTCTTATACACGGATCCTAGGGTTAGGGTTTCGGATCTGTTTTTTTCGCTGCGTTTGTGCCCCGAAACCCTTCAAAACAGGGCATGGAGGTCATCAAACTATGGCTGCTGGATCTCAGAGACTCTTAAATCAAGTTCAAAACGAAGGCAATCCTAACATATCCAGGCGCTATGCAAGCTCTTCAAACCAGCTGCAAAATGAACAAAGTCATAATTTAGCAAGTCACAATGAGGTGGAGTCCTTGAATCGAATTGAGCACACTCAGAACCATAATGTGGATATGAATTTGTGTGGAAATCAAATGGTAGTAAATGAATCAGAGGGATTCATTTCACCTAAGAGTAGAGGTAATTTCTAAACAACTAATTATCTATTGTTGAAATTGCCACTTAATTTGACAATAACTTACTCCTATAGTTTAAAACTTCGTACACATAGCAGATCTGTTAGTTACAAGGAAAAGAAAAAACAACTTAGTTGAAAGGCTAAACATGACCCTAGAAGGACCAGATGTTATGGATCCTCCCACGAGAAGGGATGAACAAGAAACTGGTGAAAATAGAAGAAACCGACGGCGAGATGACCAAGTGATAGCAAATCGTGGTTCTGCACATTCAGCCAATAACGCAGACGCTACTCAAAATAGGGGAAGGTGAAAACAAATACCTTTTTCTTGTGAATCTACACATTTCTTATGCATCGTATATAAATCTAAATATATTAATATTAAGCTTTATTTGTCATTAGCCACAAGTAAGTTAAAAAAGCAAAAGAGGGAGAGGGGAAAATACAAAAGTCATGTGATTGACATGAAAATCAAAGGACAGAAATCCAAGCTGAAAATTTACATTCCGGATGACATTGATCGAGCAATTGATGACAATGCTCGACATTTGGTGAATGAATGTGGTCGTGTGGTGAGGACAAGGGCTCCATTAAATGTAAACAATTGGAAAGACGCTTTTGGAGCAGTTGGTGATGTGATGTGGAAGGAAATAGGGGTAAATTTTCTTAAATATTTTTTTAATTGCTAACTTGTCTTTTGTTTAGATTTCTATAATACTTTCTGTTTTTTTTCCTATTGTAGGGAAAGTTTGAGATTAAGGAAGGTAGTTCTTACATCAAGATGCAAGCCTTTACGATTGATACCAGGCAATGACTTTATAGACAATAGAAATCTCGATTGTATAGCTATTATAAGAGTGAGGAATGTGGACAAACTATTGAATAACGCTTAAGAAATCGTCCTCCTGATTTATCACAAGAGCAGTGGGAACATTGTGTACAACGATTTGACTCTGCAGAATTCAAGGTGATACCCAGACCAACAGATTATCATTTATATCTTATTTATACTTCTATCTTATGCATTAGAATTGTAGGCGATGAGTGAAAGAAATTCCAAAAATCGTTTTTCTGAGAAAAGGACAAAGCATACAACCGGGAACGTGTCATATGCTGAATTTGAAACAATACTGGTAAATATTATAAATTTGATATTTTTTTCATCTTTACACATTTTTGGAAGAAATTGATAAATAATGGCATACATGTCTTTACGCATTATTAGGAACAACAAAATAATGGAGTGAAGCCACGTGCTGATGTGATTTGGCTTGCAGAGTACACAAGAAAAAATGACCAAGGCAAACTTGAGTGGGCTGACGATGGTCAATCTAAGAAGATACATGTACGTTATAAATTTTGTGCTATGCCTTTATTTATATGGTAGTGTACATTGCCTTCATTGATTGATGGACCATATGGTAAGTGAAGATACATGTGAATATAATGGCCTGTATGGTAATATATATATATATATATATATATATATATATATATATATATATATATATATATATATATATATTAAATGATGGTTCACAAGAGGGCATGCAGTGCTAGCAGAGTACTAGTAAGCTTGTTGATTGAATCCTATTGATGACTGGAAATTTAGAACTGATACTAATCAATGAACTGCATGCATCAGACAGCGCCAACAAAACTGATGTATTTCAGGCCATTTGTAATATGACACATAAGGGGACATGACAAAGCTATATATGGAGAATACCTAATCCTATTTAATTTTCTCGTCAATAATAAACACTTTTGGTACTGCAATGGACACTGCAATAACCCTTAATAAACATGAAAATTTGAAAGACTATGTGATTACATCTAGTTGGTCAGTCTAGATGTAAGGAATGGGAAAAAACCAATTCCACTTGCTGAGTCTAGATAATAAGCAATTCTTCTTATAAACAAAAGATATCATGAAGACAGAAAGAACCCTCTACTGCAGTGGTCAATTCGAATGTCGGTAACATTGTTGCTTCATGTTTGTATTGATTTGATACTGAAATGGCAGTAATTTCACACTCCTCTACTGTAGTGTTTCTTTCATGTTTTGTGCAATATTGGTTGTTTCAATCTTAAAAGTCCAACTTTGTATCCAAACTAGAATAAAGCTTGAGAAGGCCGGGTGTCTCTGTTATCTATTTAATTGCAGCTTTATTATTCATTGATCAGATACTATCCTCAAGCTTAAGGTTAAAGTTTATGTGTGGGCGGGATGGCGGCTGGTGGTTCTGTGAATTTGTAAGATTCTATTGAGTTTAATCTTCGATTTGAAACAATTTTGAACCGAAGTTTATCAAGAAAGACAGTTGACCCTAAAGAGCAAGTATAATAAGTATTGTATATAGAAATTTATAACTTACACATTCAAGCACACTGATACTAATCAATGAGCTACAAAGTTTGTGATTTTATATATAGTACCAACCATGCATTTTTTCACAGTGATGAATTTTCTCTATCCGAAACCTTACGTTAATGTATGTCTGTCTATTACAAAGTCTGTGTTGTTACCTTGTAGTTGACTCCGTCATAAATCTTTAATGAGGTTAAGGCTATTTAGTAGGAGTTGTTTAGGTTGCATTTTCGTACTGCAACACCAGTTTTATTGTTGACAGAGGAGCTGACAATGGGATTTATCAATATCTGCTCTGACAATGAAGTGAGTGTTCCCACTATAAATTATGGTTAAGCCCTTCAGCATATGAATGTTACTTCGAAGTTGATATTATCAGATATTGATTTGTGCTCTAATTTGTATTCACAAATTGACATACTGAAATTATAGCATTCTACAACTGAATTAGTATATCCACTCGAATTTTAATTTATCTACGAAACACTATAATGAACTATAAATTTGTAATCCAGCAAGTGGACATACTGAAATTATAGCATTCTACAACTGAATTAATAACTCCGTTCGAATTTTAATTTATCCACAAAGCACTATAATAGTAACTAATAAAATTCTCGCCAAACTGGAAGTAAGCTTAAGATGCTTTACTTCCAATGCCTAGGTTGATTGTTCACAAGTTAAAGTCCAGCTTTTTCTGTGAGGGTTTTAAACTGGAGTTAGAAACACCAAAGTCTTCATTTATGAGTGGAGTGATAACAATGACTTCTAGACAGTAGGAACAAGCAAATGCAGGGGCAACATGAGTTTACAACAAGACTGGAATTGATGTTGTACTTTTTGTTTTCAGATGAATATTGTTAGCATATGTGTGTGTATGTATCCTATGACCTATAAGTCAGTTTTTTGGTAGGAAAATTTACAGTAATATTTATTTCTTATGCATAATTCCTGGAAGGCAAGTCTCATGGTACATAATAAAGGTTAAATAAAGGAAGAGAATCTTTTAGCGATATTTTTGTAAGATATTTTTGTAAGATGCTTCATGGTAAATTTTATTTTTTGTTATTGTTATTTAATTAGGAGCAACTTAAAGTAGCAGTTGCTGCACATGGTGATTCAATGACTCAAGAGGAGATCCTTCTAGATGTTTTGAAGCCTAGATCAGGGTATTTTCGTGGCAAGGGAACTGCATTAAAAGGTTATTGTAAAGGAAGATAGCAACTTGAGCAACAAAACTTGATCAATGAGCAACAAAAGAAGATTGAAGAGCAGCAGAAAATGATAAAGGAGTTGCAAGAAACTCAAGAAAGAACAATAAGACAAATTGAACAACAAAAGGAAGATATGCAGCGTGCAATGGATGCAATGAAACAAGAATTGTTGGCACAACTTACAAATAGAGGTGCATGAAATTCCTCGAATGATCAAGGTACTATTAATTTTAGTGGCACTATTATGCTGTATTGTTTTGTGCATACAAGTTCCAATAGTTTTGGCAATCTTTCATAGTTTCATTGTATACTGCTGGACTAATCATTATTTCAAATATGTAGGTACCACGAGAAGGAACTGTATTTGGAGAATTAAGGAATGAAGCCATTGGCCCGGGAGCATATATTTTTGTATCATATTTTGACAATGTATGATTTAGTTATATCTTATATGAGTTAGCTGTTGGTTTAGGTTATTAACTCTCCAACATCAACCCCAATTTTTTGCTTCTTGTATTTTCTGAGAATATTCATCCCAAAATGTTCTTTTGTTCTAAGTTGATTCAGTTCTTTCAATCTTGCATCCAATTTTATTGCAATGTTTAGATGTCAAGAGAATATTAGATTACATGGTTAAGCTTATTATGCACAATGGAAATGATTATGAGATACTTAGATATCTTTTTGAGAAGTTGATGGTTGTAATATTTTGGACATTGCTTCTTATATGTGACATAAATGTAATATGTTGGACAAGGTTAATATTATAGTTTTTGGAATGATGTTGGTTTTTAATGTTTTTAAAGTGTATGCTAGTTTGGATAGGGCTGATGCAACGACAATATATAATTTGTCTTGAAAAGAATTAAACTTTCGTAACGACTATAGTTGTTACCAAAATACAAGTAATGCAAAGCAATTATAAAAATAATTGCAAAACAGTCGAGCTTTGTCAACGACAGTAGTCGTTGCCAAAATAGAAAATGTAAGGCAACGACAATCATTCATTGCGAAAAATATATCTTTAGCAACGACATGAGTCGTTGCCAAATATATGAAGTATGTTTGGCAACGACAAAGGTTGTTGCGATTGATTTTATATGAAGAATCTTTAGCAACGACATGAGTCGTTGCCAAATATATGAAGTATGTTTGGCAACGATAAAGATTGTTGCGATTGATTTTATACCATAGCACGGATGGAATTAGGTATGGCAACGACACAATATATTGCAACGGCAATGTCGTTGCGAAACAATCTATGTTTGGCAACGACAGCAAGTCGTAGTCAAAATCTTTCGCGACGCCCGGACGCGCAACGACCTTGCAACAACAAATGTCGTTGCCAAAAATATTTTTCGCAACGACAAACGAGTTTTAGCAACAACATTTGGCATTGCGGAAAAGGGTTTTTCTTGTAGTGAATCTTATTTTCTGTATCTTATTGATCAACTATTTATATTGAACCTAAAACAAATATTATTGGATTATTTTAATGGGTTCGTCAAACCCGAACTATTTTGCTGTATAATTTTATTATGATTGTTAATTGTTACTTCTGATTATGTAATTTATTTTTTTTTCATTTATTGAATTATTTTATTTTCGTACTTGATCTATTTTTCGTGGCAAATACCGATTTAATTTTCAAGCCAAATTTATATTCATTGTATTATTTATTTATTTATTGGATCGAAATTTTTGTTCACGAAACTCTTTGTTTTGCTCGATACACTATTTTCTTGTTAGTCCTATTTTTCTTTTAATTAATTGTGAGTATTTTTATTTGAACCCTATTGATTTTGATCTATCTCTTATTGAACCCTAAAACCCAGTTTCTTTGTTCTTGACCCAAATCCACTTTTATTGGACCCTAATGATGTGTCTAATTTATATACAAATATTTGTACTCATTTACCCATTAAAATTGCTTGTTTTCATTTATATTATTTATAATTCATCTTATTTCTACAAGATTTCAATTAATTAATTATTTTGGAAGAAATAAGATTTTTGATGCAAAAAGTGAAGATTTGTGAAAAAAATCAACAAACAAAGCAAAACTATTGATTTATTAATTTTTATTGTTTTGTTTTTTAATTGAGCTAAATGTGCGATAAATAGTTTTAAAAGGGTTTAAATTAGCTGATATAATTTTTAGTTAGTTTAATTAATTTTAAAATAGTTAATTTTATTTATTTCTACAATCCTAATTTCTGATATTATGTTTCGTGTATGCAGCACGTGTTTGCAAGAAAAGGAAAGAGAAGAAGAAAGGAGAAAGAAATAAATCACTGGTTAAAGAAGGAAGAAAATAAATGAAAGAGGGGGATTTTTCTGCAAAACAGCAAACCCTAATTCTTTTTTCTGTTTCCTATAAATACATAGTAAGGGCAACGCACAATTCCCAAGAGGTGACAGCTAACACAAAAAGACAAAGAAAAAGAACGTTTTTAAGGAGAGAGAGAGAGAGTCTGCCGTGCAGCCTGAAGGCGCGTATTCCCAAGGCGACGTGACAGCGTCCTTCGTCTCGACCTGGCACGTGCGGTACTAGACCAAAACGACGGTGAGAGTGGCGCTGACCTGGCGTGGTGCTGGTGAAGATACAGCACTGTGCTGACAGGTGGGCCCCTCTTGACGCTGACCCTGGTGCTGACTCGGCGTGGGAAGAGAAGGGTGCTGACATGGCAGCTCGGCTAAGTGCTTCGACAGCGACAGGCAGACAGACCTCTGACTCGGTGCGGAATCCCAAGGCGAAAAGACAGCACGGGGCCCAGAGGTGACAGATCTATGGACCGGTCAGGTTGTGTGGGCTCGGTGACGTCAGCAACGCGTTTTGACAAGGCTCGGTTTTTGAGATAGAGACAGAAGAGAGATAAAGGCTTGGGCTTGGTTCTAGTAGTTCGGTTTGCATTATTTTTACATTTTTTTTGTATCTCTTTTTCTCTATATTTTTATGATGCAATCCCAAACAATTTTTGTTAGTTGCAACTTGAATATGAACTAAATTTATTTTTCTAGAGGCTAAGATGTAGCCTTGTTTTGTAGAACACAATTTTAATTCCTTATTATTGTTCTATTTTTTCATGGTTGTGTTTTGATTTTTATTATTTATGCGTACAATTGGTGGATAGACAATTGTATGATCTTTTAAATCATGAAGAGACCAAACTGTTGATTTGTGATTAATAAAAATTAAACACCGTTATTAGAGGACGTGACCGTTAAGAAATCCACAAATTTTCAATTAATAGTTTGATGAATAGGCAAATAATTAGTTGAGAATAATTTTGATACTACGTGGATAGAGTAGTGAATATTTTTAGGATTTTGGTCTACAACTTGGAAAAATAATATTTTTATTCATAAGGAGTTATAATTTGTGTGTGTGATAAACGAGGTGAAATCAAGAGCCCTAGAAATAATTTTACCATTAAAAAATTACAAGAGCTTCACAGTTTCACAGCCTTCTCCCTCTTCACAAATTTAGTTAGTTTTAAATAGATTAATTTAATTTAGTTGTTTTATCATTTATAAATTTCGATCTTCCAAATAGTGATTCATCTAGTAATATCGGTACTCAATAAAATATCTAGTCCATGTGGGTTCGACACTCTATTCACTTAACTATACTACTTGTTGTGATTTTGTACACTTGCAAATATTCACATCAAGTTTTTGGCACCGTTGCCGGGGACTAGTTATTCTTTTATTGATATTGAAAATTGCTAGATTATTGCTAGTTTGGATTTTTTTTGTAATTATTTTTATTTTATTATTATTTTACATCTTTATTTTCTTTTGACTAACTTTTACTTTTATTTATTTTTCTTATTTTATTTTTTTTAGTTTTTTCTATTTTTTTCTTTTTCGATACTTATATTTCAGGACATACACGTACATTATCATGGGGAACGATGAAAACAGGTTTTTGAGAGACTATGCTATGCCCTCAATTTATGAAGCAAGCATAAAGAGACCTGTTATTGAAACTAACGATTTTGAGATTGAACCGAAGATTATTCTAATAATTCATCAGACTGTTCAATTTTGGGGACTACCGCACGAAGATCCTTATGCTCACATTTCAAACTTTCTAGAAATTTGTGACAGTTTCAAGCACAACAGAGTATCAGATGATGCAATCAGATTGAGACTCTTTCCTTTTTCACTACGAGATAAGGCGAAGGCTTGGCTACATTATCTACCACCCGGTAGTATTACTACTTGGGAAAGACTTGCACAAAAATTTTTGGCTAAGTATTTTCCGCCGGCAAAGACCGCAAAGCTAAGAAATGATATTTCTACATTTACCCAATTTGAGAGCGAGTCTTTGTATGATGCATGGGAAAGGTATAAAGAGTTATTGAGAAAGTGTCCTAATCATGAACTACTGAAATGGCTGCAGATTTAAATATTCTATAATGGTTTGGGAGTTACACATAGATCTATGGTTGACGCAGCAGCTGGTGGTGCACTTATGAGAAAAACTTTCAAAGCAACCTATGATCTTTTAGAGGAGATGGCATCAAATAATTATCAGTGGTCTTCAGAGAGAACAATGCCAAGAAAAGTGGCTGGAGTTTTTGAACTTGATCATTTTTCTATTTTAAATGCAAAAAATAATATTTTATCTAAACAAGTAGAAAATATAAATTTTAATGCTATTCAGTCTAATATGATTTGTGATCTTTGTGCAGGAAATCATTCAAGTTCAGATTGTCAAGTGGGGAACCCTTTTGCTCCATCAAATGCCGAACATGAAAATTTTGTGTCAAACTTTCAAATGCAAAACAATCATTATGCAAACACATACAATCAAGAATGGAGAAACACCCCCAATCATCCATGGCACTACAATCAAGGAGCAGTTGTACCACCTCAAAATTTTTCACAGCAAGAAAAGAAGCCGACACTGGAAGACATGTTTATGCACTACATGCAATGTGCAGAACAATACATACAAAAGAAAAATTTGGCAATCCAAAATGTTACAAATTCAACTTCGGCTTCCATTCACAATCTTGAGGTACAAATTAGTCAATTTTCAAATATTGTTAACGAAAAAACTGTAGGAACATTACCACACGAAACAGTTGTCAATCCCAAGGAGCATGTCGAGGCTATAACACTAGGAAGCGGGAGGACAATTGAGCAACCACAAGAAGAAAATGGTGAACAGAATGTGGTTGAAAAGCAAAGTGAGATTGAACAAATTGTGGAGGAACAAATTTCAGCATTAGTAAGTAACGTATGATGTTTTTAATTCCATAAAGATTCCTCCTGAAGAACAGTCATCTATTCAAGTAAGTGAAACTAATTTAATTGTGGGCGAGAAACATAAGGCAAAATTTGGAAAATCACCAATCGAAGTATGTCTAACAAATTCAGCAAATTTTGAAACCGAAAAAGAAAATATTTTTGAACATGTTATGTACTTGGATGCTGCACCTTCTATTTATTCATTTTTTCAGCATAAATTCAAAGAGGTGGAAAAATCAAAGACATCATCATCACGAAGGAAACGCCTCAAACTAGAGCTTGAACCTAATCCACATCTGAAGAGAAAAATTAGAAAGGATGTGTTAATGTTGTTGGATCTTGGCGTTACATAACCATCTCACCTCCATGTCTGACTGAAGACTTAAAACTTAGCGCTTCTTGGAAGGCAACCCATATTTTCTTTTATTGCATTTAGTTTTGATTTATCTTTTAGTTTATTTTATTTTAATTTTTGATTTTATCTTATAAGATTGCATAAATTTTGGAAGTCACCGGGCGGAGCTGTTTTGTACGCCTTCATTAATGGCTGTTTTTGAGCAGTATGGAGTCAGAATCTGGAAACCTGATTCAAAGAGAAATTGTAGACAATTGTCTTAGCTTTCCAGCAAAAAAAAATCAGCCCATTTGGACATCTACAGCTCTAGATATCGCGAAAATACTGAACACTGCGCGTGCAGAAATTTTAAGACGAATCAGGGGAGAAATTCTGAACTTTTTGCATTCATTTTATTTTTCTTTTTCCTTTTCCATTGAGGAAAAGGTGATATTCAAGTTTGGGGGAAAGGTTTACAAATTTATTATTTATTTTCGAAAAGAAAAACAAAATTTAAGGGATTTTAATTAACTCACTTTTACACTGTTGAGTTCTTTATTGTGATAAGCAGTGAAATAATTTTTTTTTTGGGGATAGACAATTGCTTATAAAGCAAGAGTAGGCATACTTATTTACTAGAGGATTATTGAGTTTACAATTCCTTACAAAATTGTGTGAGTCATGCTATTATTCATAAAGGAAAAATGTGATGCTTTTTCTTGTGATTATCCCCTTTGATCTAGTCCTAAACAGAGTTTAAGTAAATAGAGTAATAATAAAATAATTTTTTTTTATAATAATAATAGTTATGAATAAAGTCAATCTACTCCAATGTTTTGAGTTGCTTAGTAACTAGGGGTATTCATCACCAATGTTTACTTTTACGTCAAACGGCAACTTGAAATATGAGTATGCAAAGCACTTTAAGTTTGTGACTTGTTGAGTAACTGGTTGAATTCATCACAAATGTTTTGCATTCGCGTCAAAAGGCAAGTGACAACTTAGAGAATAGACAAAAAAAAAAAAAGGAAAAAAACTCTAGTTTGCTACTCGGTTTGTAGTAGTGAGAAGGGATAATCACAGATTGAGTTGTTATATACTATAACTACATTAATTGCATGACAAATATGATTGGGTTTGGAATTATAAATAGATAATTGCACTAGAGAAAGTGGGTATGCTTGATTTTACTTTATTTGTTATTGTTTATATTTTTAATTGAAATTTTGATGCTTGCATGATAAGACCTTTTAGTGTGATGGGTTGAGCCTATTATTCCCTTATTATTGATTTTACTTTTTGCTTGAGGACAAGCAAAATCTTAAGTTTGGGGGTATTTGATGTGTCTAATTTATATACAAATATTTGTACTCATTTACCCATTAAAATTGCTTATTTTCATTTATATTGTTTATAATTCATCTTATTTCTACAAGATTTCAATTAATTAATTATTTTGGAAGAAATAAGATTTTTGATGCAAAAAGTGAAGATTTGTGAAAAAATCAACAAACAAAGCAAAACTATTGATTTATTAATTTTTATTTTTTTGTTTGTTAATTGAGCTAAAAGTGCGATAAATAATTTTAAAAGGGTTTAAATTAGCTGATATAATTTTTAGTTAGTTTAATTAAGTTTAAACTAGTTAATTTTATTTATTTCTACAATCCTAATTTCTGATATTATTTTCTGTGTATGCAGCACATGTTTGCAAGAAAAGGAAAGAGAAGAAGAAACGAGAAAGAAATAAATATCTGGTTAAAGAAGGAAGAAAATAAATGAAAAGAGGGGGATTTTTCTACAAAACAGCAAACCCTAATTCTTTTTTCCATTTCCTATAAATACATAGTAAGGGCAATGCACAATTCCCAAGATGTGCTAACACAAAAAGAAAAAGAAAAAGAATGTTTTAAGGAGAGAGAGAGTCTGCCGTGCAGCCTGAAGGCGTGTATTCCCAAGGTGACGTGACAACATCCTTCGTCTTGACCTGGCATGTGCGGTACTAGACCAAAGCGACGGTGAGAGTGGCGCTGACCTGGCGTGGTGCTAGTGAAGAGACAGCACTATGCTGACAGGTGGGCCCCTCTTGACGCTGACCCTAGTGCTGACTCGGCGTGGGAAGAGAAGGGCGCTGACGTGGCGGCTCGGCTCAGTGCTTCGACAGCGACAGGAAGACAGACCTCTGACTCGGCGCGGAATCCCAAGGCGAAAGACAGCACGGGGCCCCAGAGGTGACAGATCTGTGGACCGGTCAGGTTGTGTGGGTTCGGTGACGTCAGCAACGCGTTTTGACAAGGCTCGGTTTTTAAGACAGAGACAGAAGAGAGATAAAGGCTTGGGCTAGGTTCTAGTAGTTCGGTTTGCATTATTTTTACATTTTTTTGTAAGTCTTCTTCTCTATATTTTTATGATGCAATCCCAAACAATTTCTATTAGTTGCAACTTGAATATGAACTAAATTTATTTTTCTAGAGGCTAAGATGTAGCCTAGTTTTGTAGAACACAATTTTAATTCCTTATTATTGTTCTATTTTTCTATGGTTGTGTTTTGATTTTTATTATTTATGCGTACAATTGGTGGATAGACAATTGTATAATCTTTTAAATCATGAAGAGACCGAACTGGTGATTTTTGATTAATAAAAATTAAACACCGTTATTGGAGGACGTGACAGTTAAGAAATCCATAAATTTTCAATTAATAATTTGATGAATAGGCAAATAATTAGTTAAGAATAATTTTGATACTGCGTGGATAGAGTAGTGAATATTTTTAGGATTTTGGTCTACAACTTGGAAAAATAATATTTTTATTCATAAGGAGTTATAATTTGTATGTGTGATAAACGAGGTGAAATCAAGAGCCCTAGAAATAATTTTACCATTAACAAATTACAAGAGCTTCACAGTTTCACAGCCATCTCCCTCTTCACAAATTTAGTTAGTTTTAATTAGATTAATTTAATTTAGTTATTTTATCATTTATAAATTTTGATCTTCCAAATAGTGATTCATCTAGTAATATCGGTACTCAATAAAATATCTAGTCCCTGTGGGTTAGACACTCTATTCACTTAACTATACTACTTGTTGAGATTTTGTACACCTAAACCTCTAACCAAGTATCCTAATTGCACCCTATAAATACAACCCTAATGCAAACCCTAGAAATTGCACAAATTGGAATCCTAGCCATCTCATCTCTCTCCTCTCTCCTCTTTCTCTCTCCCCTGTGTTTCTCTCTCCCCGAATTCCCGCCCAATCCACCGAAACCCATCCTGTTCATTCCCGTTCACCTTCTCCGGCGCCATCTCCGGCGAGCCCCCATGTCCTCCTCCTCTCATGTCGATCCCCCACCTCCGGCGACCCTCTCCTCAACACCCAGCACGCCAGAACCCCACCCCGATCACCTCCTTCCTGCTCCTATCGATGCCAGTAGCCGAAAACCCAGAGCCGCCCAATTTCCGGTTGTGCCCAGTCGCCCAGTCCGCCGCCAGTCGACCTCGCCAGCATCGACGTCGCCTACCCCGACCACCAGCGACACCACCAAAGTCTCCTCGCTGGTATTGCTGCGCTCTCTATATTGTTGCAGTTGCTGTTATTACTTTTGGGGATCTTTATTACACGTGTATTGTGCATGTTAAGTTATTGGTTCGTGGGTTCGTTGCTTCGGGATCCGCATCCCGTTTTTCTTGGTATCCATTTTTACCGTCTAACAAGCAAGTCACCGTCCTCTTGAATTGCTAATTGTATCAAATTCAAGTGTTATTGAAATTCTTGCAAATAGATCTCTTTGTTATCGTATTATTCTTGGTTATCTTTTTCGTTGGGTCTATTGAGGGTTTATATGAGCTAACCCCAATATTCTTGACACCGTGCCACTTTGACTCAAAAGTTTGGATTTTTCATGAATACATATAGAATTGATAAACGGGTTGTTCATACAAGTCACAATACAAATAAATTATTGTAGAGACAATTGTTAGGTTGTATGTCATTTGATCGTTTGATGATTGATTGATGTTAGACTTGTATATGTGTGTGTTGTAAATTTTATTTATCATGTTTGGACACCTATCATGCTAGTTACACAATTTATTGACTATATAATCGATACCTATCATGTTTAATTAATTTTATTTTCAAGAAAAATACCCTAAAAATGGTACATGCTTGCTGACCTGAACTTTGATCGCTATTTTTGAACTAGTAAATGACCTTAAAATGAGATACTTTCTGAATATGAAATGTAGCCCCAAGTTTCTAGTTGCCAATAACATCTAGAATTTTTGAATTCCGAGTTTTGTTGCAAAAGTTATGCCCGTTATACTACAGCTGTGTTTTTACTTTCGGATTTTCAGATTTGCGTACCTTTCATGTTTAAATAGAAAAAATATTGACCAAATGATTAAATTTTGCTATGAAAATTTTCAGATTGTTGATTAACATGTTTAGGAGTCTAGATTATATTTTTACAGAATTTAATATTGAGTTTTTACTGTTTCAAAAATTAAAATAACATGATGTCGATATTCTACCTGAATATAAAATCTGTAAAGAAACATGTGTTTGACCTAGCTACTGTTGTCGGAATTTGAACTTTAAGTATGCGTTGAAACCGTGTGGGAGTCTAGTTTCCAAATTTTCTGACAGATTCAACTTTCGATTTCTGAGTCTGCAGAAAACTGTATTTTTGTACGGATTGCGCTTGCTGTCCAGAATTTTAGATTCCTTTTTCTAATGAATTAATAATTCCTATGTTGTTCTATTGCATGAATTAATGAATATATGTTGCATTGCATGTTCCCAATGAGTTAATTTCACTATTCTAACTGTCCTATCCATGTTATCAACCTATTGTTTCCTTATTGATACTATCGTTCACCGAATTATCCATTTATTGCATATTGTATTGTCACATTGATAAATAATTAATAACCCGGGGTTAAGGGATAAATTTTAAGTAGTAAACAAAGTTGAGATTGTACTTGGAGGAGGGGCCCGTGTTTCCCTAATTACTGTTCCGGCTACCGTAACCCAATCTATCGTGTACCGTTTCGTTGCAGATGACCGTTTCATAACCCGAAAGGTGAATAGTATTTACCCTTACCGTTGCCAAGTACATGATCTACCGAATACACCACTTGAGTCTAAAACAAAATTGATTGTATGCATCGAACCTGTAGTATGGGATGCAGCAGTACATGCATTAGTTAGAATTAAAATGAATAATAGACATAAGGATCGACACATCACCAACATTGCATATTGTTCATCATGGTTCCTATTTGTATCCAATATTGTTTAAGTGATGTTGATATTAACCGTTGATTACCGTTACCGAATATTGAATTATTGTTACACCGTTGTATTGGTTACCATGTTATTGATTATTACCATCGTGCTATGTTATTGATTACTATTGATCCATTGATTCATTATTATATCGTTGTTCCTTTGTTCCCTGCTTTCACTACTTGTTGTCCATAACTTGCTCTCAGAACAATTTTTCTCCTTTTTAAATGAAGTGTATACAGGTAATGAAGAAAAATTGCTTGCTGGAATTGGAGAACAAACATTTTGAAAATTTATGCTTTTAAATTACTTATTAGTTTAATAAACTTAATGTATTGAGAACTTGTATTTATTTTCGGATTGGATTATTATTGTTTTGGGCTTATGTCCAGGATTTTAGTATTGTTTTCAGACATTGGATTATTATTATTGTATTTGAATATTTATATTGCTTTATTCAAAGTATTTTTGTTCATGAGATCATTATTATTGCCTGCGCAATTGTTCTGTATTGATTATATTGTTGAGTTAATCGGATAAACAGCTTATGGGTGACATTAGTCAATTGCTGGGCTTTTGTTATGTACTCGTATTCCATATTTTTGGGAAGCAGGGCGTGATAAGATTTTTAGTGGTATCAGATCCTAGGTTTGGATAATATATCAGTCAAACTTAACTAACGAAAAAAAGTTTGGCTTTGGTTGATATATTAATCAGATTTGAGTTTATATCAGTTTGACTCAACAGTATTTCCAATACAGAGATCACATGAACAATTGATAACCAACAATCTGGAAACTAGTCTCTTTGGATTCCTCCTTGATCCCTTCACAGTTCTTTAATTTCTTGTTGTCGTTTGTCCCTTCCATTCATTGATTCCTTGTTAGATATAGTTTTTATTTTTTGATTCTGGTGCTATTTGTTCTTCTCCTTTCTGCTTGGTTCATCGATCGGCATTGCTGGATCTCCAACGACATGTCTACAGTTTGGAGCTTCACCATCAGAATGGCACAGCGGAAGCGTTGTGGACCCATAACCCATATATCCCAGGATTCTCCTGTTGCTCCCCTTTCTTTGCGTTGTTTGCTTCCTTATTCATTCATTTGCATTGTCATCATTCATTGAATCTTTATTCACATCATTCTTGATTACTTCATTCTTATCCACGTCCTCTCTTTTCTGTTGTTGCCACCATTTTGTCTTTTTCTTTGAATTCCCTGCTTTGTTACCCACAATTTTATCTCTTTTCCTTTATCCCTTGCTTTGTTATTTCCCAGTTTACTTTTGTTTTGTCCTATATACTACCAGAGCAAATTTCGAGGACGAAATTTTGTTGTAAGGTGGGTAGGATTGTAACCCCCATTCCCGATAATTAGTATTTTCCGTGTATTTGCTATAATTTGATTTTTATAAAGTTATTTTACATTAAATTCGTTTCGGATCTTTTATTTAAGAATTTTGTAATTGAAAATTCTATTCATTTCGAATAACGTTGAGTTTTAATCTTATTTTCTGTATCTTATTGATCAACTATTTATATTGAACCTAAAATAAATATTATTGGATTATTTTAACGAGTTCGTCAAACCCGAACTATTTTGTTATATAATTTTATTATGATTGTTAATTGTTACTTCTGATTATTTAATTTATTTTTTTTCATTTACTGAATTATTTTATTTTCGTACTTGATCTATTTTTCGTGGCAAATTCCGATTTAATTTTCAAGCCAAATTTATATTCATTGTATTATTTATTTATTTATTGGATCTAAATTTTTGTTCATGAAACTCGTTATTTTTCTCGTTAAACTATTTACTTGTTAGTCCTATTTTTCTTTTAATTAATTGTGAGTATTTTCATTTAAACCCTATTGATTTTGATCTATCTCTTATTGAACCCTAAAACCCAGTTTCATTGTTCTTGACCCAAATCCACTTTTATTGGACCCTAAACCTCTAACCCAGTATCCTAATTGCACCATATAAATACAACCCTAATGCAAACCCTAGAAATTGCATAAATTGGAACCCTAGCCATCTAATCTCTCTCCTCTCTCCTCTTTCTCTCTCCCTTGTGTTTCTCTCTCCCCGAATTCCGTGGTTATCTCTTTTGTTGGGTCTATTGAGGGTTTATACGAGCTAACCCCAATATTCTTGACAGCGTGCCACTTTGACTCAAAATTTTGGATTTTTATGAATGCATATAGAATTGATAATAGGCTTGTTCATACAAGTCACAATACAAATAAATTATTGTAGAGACAATCGTTAGGTTTTATGTCATTTGATCGTTTGATGATTGATTGATGTTAGACTTGTATATGTGTGTGTTCTAAATTTTATTTATCATGTTTGGACACCTATCATGCTGGTTACACAATTTATTGACTATATCGTCGATACCCATCATGTTTAATTAATTTTATTTTCAAGAAAAATACCCTAAAAACGGTACATGCTTGCTGACCTGAACTTTGATCGCTATTTTCAAACCAATAAATGACCTTAAACTGAAATACTTTCTGAATATGAAATGTAGCCCCAAGTTTCTAGTTGCCAATAACATCCAGAATTTTTGAATTCCGAGTTTCGTAGCAAAATTTATGCCCGTTTTACTATAGCTGTGTTTTTACTTTCAGATTTTCAGATTCGCGTACCTCATGTTTAAACAGAAAAAATATTGATCAAATGATAAAATTTTGCTATGAAAATTATCAGATTGTTGCTTAACATTTTTAGGAGTCTAGATTATATTTTTACTGAATTTAATATTGAGTTTTTACTGTTTTAAAAATTAAAACAACATGATGCCGATATTCTGCCTGAACATAAAACCTGTAAAGAAACATATGTTTGACCTAGTTACTGTTGTCGAAATTTTAACTTTAAGTATGCATTGAAACCGTGTGGGAGTCTAGTTTCCAGGTTTTCTGACGGATTCAACTTTCAATTTCTGAGTCAACAGAAAACTGTATTTTTGTATGGGTTGCGCTTTCTGTCCAGAATTTTAGATTCCTTTTTTTAATGAATTAATAATTCCTATGTTGTTCTATTGCTTGAATTAATGAATGTATATTGCATTGCATGTTCCCAATGAGTTATTGTCACTATTCTAACCGTCCTATCCATGTTATCAACCTATTGTTTCCCTATTGATACTATCGTTCACTGAATTGTCCATTAATTGCATATTGTATTGTCGCAATGATAAATAATTAATAAACCGGGGTTAAGGGATGAATTTTAAGTAGTAAACAAAGTAGAGATTGTACTTAGAGGAGGGGCCCGTGTTTCCCTAATTACCATTCCGGCTACCGTTTTATCGGTGATTGTGGTTATGGCTGTAACCCAATCTATCGTGTACCGTATCGTTGCTGATGATCGTTTCATACACCGAAAGGTGAATAGTGTTTACCGTTACCATTGCCAAGTACATGATCTACCGAATGCACCACTTGATTCTAAAACAACATTGATTGTATGCATCGAACCTGTAGCATGGGATGCAGTAGTACATGCATTAGTTAGGATTAAAATGAATAATAGACATAAGGATCGACACATCACCGATATTCCATATTGTTCATCATGGTTCCTATTTGTATCCAATATTGTTTAAGTGATGTTGATATTAACCGTTGATTACCATTACCGAATATTGAATCATTGTTACACCATTGTATTGGTTACCATGTTATTGATTATTATCATCGTGCTATGTTATTGATTCCTATTGATCCATTGATTCATTGTTATAATGTTATTCCATTGTTCCCTGCTTTTCTACTTGTTGTCCATAACATGCTCTAAGAACAATTTTTCTCCTTTTTTAGATGAAGTGTATACAGGTAATGAAGGAGAATTGCTTACTGGAATTGGAGAACAAACATTTTGAAGATTTCTGCTTTTAAATTGCTTATTAGTTTAATAAACTTAATGTAGTGAGCACTTGTATTTATTTTCCGATTGGATTATTATTTTTTTGGGCTTATGTCCCGGATTTTAGTATTGTTTCCAGATGTTGGATTATTATTATTGTATTTGGATATTTATATTGCTTTATTCCAAGTATTTTTGTTCATGAGATCATTATTATTGCCTGTGTAATTGTTCTGTATTGATTATATTGTTGAGTTAATCGGATAAACAGCTTATGGGTAACGTTAGTCATTCGGTGGGCTTTTGTCATGTACTCGTATTTCGTATTTTTGGGAAGCGAGGCGTGACAGAATCCCTTCTGGAAGGAATTGAAGAACTTGAAAAAGTTTAAGAAACTAGGGATCTGTTGCAGGGGGAGCGGAATCGACTGCTCCATTTCAGATAGGAAATTGAACAACTTTATAGGATTGAGGAAATCAAATGGCAACAACGGTCCAGAATTTCATGGCTCAAAGAGGGAGATGTGAACACTGCATTCTTCCACCGAGTTGCCAATGCTAGACATAGATCTAACCTCATTCACTTGATCCACTTGGACTTTGGAATGGTACAAGGCGATGTTGCTATTAAGATGGCTTTCCAGTCCCACTTTAAGCGCCTTTTTTGGGCATAAAGCGGACTTCAGAGTCCCTCTCCAACACGACTTCTGGCATGACCAAGCAGGAAACTCAGATCCTAGTCTACAATCCCTCGAAGCACCTTTCACTGAGAAAGAGGTCTGGAAGGCAGTCCAACAACTTGGAAAAGATAAAGCTCCATGTCCAGATGGTTTCCCGATACTATTTTATCAGATATTCTAGGAGGAAATCAAAGGTGACTTGCTGAAGGTGTTCGCAGACTTCCACGAACATAAACTCAAACTAGGGAGATTCAACTACGCGGAGGTTGTGCTGATTCCTAAGAAGGAAGACTCTCGACAAGTTGGAGACTTCCGCCCCATAAGCCTCCTTAACTGCTCTGTAAAGATCATTACAAAGACTCTCGCTAGCAGACTGGAAAGGGTTATGGATGGTCTCATTAGTCAAGACCATACGGATTTCATCAAAGGACGATGTATGCAGGACAGTATAGCAATGGCTAAAGAGACTATCCATCAATGCCGCACCTCGAATTCTAAGAGTTACCTCCTTAAGCTAGATTTCGAGAAATCCTATGACTGTTGAATGGGACTGTCTGTTGGAAGCACTTGCTGGGAGAGGTTTCGGGGACAGGTGGATCAGATGGATCCACACCGATCTTACCACCAGCAGGACAGCGATTTTGGTAAACGGGGTATCAGGCCACCCATTCTCTTACAAATGGGGGCTTAGACAAGTCGATCCGCTCTCACCTTTTCTCTTTACCATAGTGGCAGATGTGCTAAGATCCATGATGGTCAAGTGCAGTATAGCAGGTTGGAATGTACCAGTGGCTAAGGGAGCCAATCTTCAAGGTTTCTCTATCTTCCAATATGCAGACGATACTCTTCTTTTTGGCAATAGCAACCTAGGGGAAACTACCGTCTTCAAAGAAATTCTGTATAGCTTTAAAGCCTGGCCCGGCCTCAGGGTTGACTTCCACAAGAGTGCTCTCACCTCCATTGCCCTAACTCTAGTAGAGGCTCTTGAACATGCCACAATTCTTAATTGCTCCACAGAGAGTATCCCCATTTAGTACCTTGGATTGCCACTAAGATCCGGGAAGCTAAAAAAGGCAGACTGGATGCCCATTATTGACCGGGTCGAGAAATGGCTAACAGGCTGGAAAGGCAAAGCTCAATTCTTGGGTGGGAGAGTCACGCTTATTAATGCAGTCCTCTCAAACCTCTCCACCTATTATCCCTCCTTCTTCGAAATGCCGCGATGGGTAATCCAAAGAATTGACCGGACTCGAAAACGTTTCTTATGGAAAGGGGTAGATCCGGACCGAGGGGGTTATCACCTCATTAGGTGGGAGAAGGCATGCAAGAAAAAGATACATGGAGGCCTAGGTATAACTGACCTGCGAGATATGAATCTGACGCTTCTGGGCAAATGGTGGTGGAAAGTGTTCCACCCTAATGGAGAAGGGTGGCAGCAAATCGTTCAGGGTTATATGCATGGAAATGGAACTAGAAATCTGAGCTTCAGGATAGGCCCTCGGGTTTTCTGATTTTGGAAAGGCATCACTAAGGCATACGAACCCTTCACTAGCTGTGTCAAGTCAGCTATCGGTAACGGCAGACTTACCAGGTTTTGGTGGGATAAGTGGTGTGCTGATCACACACTCAGAACCCCATTCCCCTATTTATACGAGCAGGCGACACAATCATACTGCACGATGGTCGCGGCCTGGAAAAGAGGCGCCTAGAATCCATCTTTCAAATAACCGCTTGACATAGGCTCTCAGCTCAGACTTACGGAACTTCAGGCCTATATCTCCAACACTGAAATTGGCTGCTCCCAGGGCCCCGATAAAAAATTCTTGGGATTGGAGAAGAACGGCAAGTTCACGGTTCGCTCCATGTCCAAGCGCATCCATTTTAGGGGATGTACCCCAAAGTTGGCTGCCGTCATCTCGAAAACAAAAGCTCTGCTAAAAATCAAAGCTTTCTTATGGTTGGTACTAAATGATGCGATCCTGACTAAAGAAAACCTCGCTAAGTGCCAACCGAGTGTGGACTTCCAATGCAGATTCTGCCACGCCGCCCTAGAGACTAGAGACCATCTTTTTCTTCAGTATCCTAGGAGTAAAGCGGTACTCGTAGAGGTACTCAGCGCCCTAGGGACAACTCAATACCCTAGTACTTACGAGGAATTGTGGGTAGGCCCAAAGTTTACAACGGAGAAGGGGGCTATGAGAGAAGCGTGGTATTTAGCTATCGCCACAGTGACCTGGGTTCTATGGCTAGACAGAAATAATTTTTATTTTCGTTGATCTTGCAATAGTATTTCTGGCAATTTGACTCACATTATGCATTTTATTTCATTTTGGGCTAATGTGGCAGGAGCAGGTCCCAGGGGAAGGATTGCGAGTGTTTTCCAGATAGAGGAGTTTGATGATGATCGAGATCGGGCCGACAATCAATTGACAGCCAGCACGGCACGGCTACTATGGTCTTTGATACCCACCGCCCCAGGGTTTATTGGGGGATATGATGTATCTCTGTGCGGCTACTCTATGTTTATTTTGTCCCACCCCCCATGTTCGGTGTGGTGTTTATGTAATTTTGTTCTGGTTGTAGGTTCTTGTAGTAGACTCAGTACTCTGAGTTTGCTTTATTAATCTCTTATTAATGAAATAGGGTGGTCAGATTCCACCATTTCTTCAAAAAATAAATAAATAAATAAATAAATAAAAAACATTAACTTCTATTGTAATGAATTACGGGCCACTTGCTGTTGGTGCATCTCTTAAAAGCTTTCAGAAATCATAACTACTAATCTTCTGTCCTATGTGTGTTTTATGGTGGGTCGGTCAAGATAAATGTTGTAGATTGCCCATTTTATTGGCTCATAATGGCTAGTGGGAACAAGCATCTATTTGTTTTTACAAACAGTAAAGCCGCAGATGTTGAGAAGTATAAAGCATGAGAATTTTCCACCCTAAATTGCTTGATTGACCTTCTATAGTGAGAATCTCACTGTTGAATGTGATCTGAAACACATAAACAATCTTTCAAAAAGAAGTTCCAATGTTTTGGCATGTTTTACTCTAGCAACAAATGACCACAGAAACTACTTCTTTAAACAAGCATCTTTTTAAATAAGTTCATTTTCTTTGTTTGTAACACTTGATGCATCGAAGACATTTTTTTGTGTTTTCTTGTAATCTCACGATAGCTGGTCAATTTTTATTTCATATATCCTATATTTTCGATCTTCTAAAACAGTGCAATCTTTTGCAATGTAAGAATAGTCTTCGACCCAATCTTATTTGCTATTTTAAAGAATTTTCCATCTTCTTTGGTCATTTCACATATGCTCATACACTAGTAAATTGACATCTCACATATTCTGGGCTTTATGTATATATTTGTATTCGTTCTTCGTAATTCTAAAATAGACAAATTGTATATTTATATTACATGCTCCCAGTCTGACAGGAATCAGTCATGCTGTTATTCAGATTACTACAAAGCAACAATCATGTATGTAATCATGTGAATACTGTATGTATGCAAGATTTGTTAAAATTCTAATGTACAACTTTATGTATGTTCATTTTTTCGATCAGGAATTTCACTGGAAATATTACCACCCCAGCAATGCCAGGATATATGGTTCTATCGAGAGGAACCAACTGAGAGGCTGCGTATTTTAAGTGGTATTCTTATCTGTCTTGTGCATGGACTTTTTTTTATAATGTTGTAGCTTATTGAAATCTAAGCTAAGGTTTATGAGAGAAACATGCAAAGCTGGACCAATATGATCAAATGTATGAGTAAAATTAGTGAAATAGACTAAGAAAATCGAAGACTGAAGTTTTCAAGAATAATGTAATTATCTATATTATCTATGGCTGTAGCAATCTAGATTGTAGATGCATTAATTTAATGATGGAACAATAAGTCGTGATGTAGAATGTTTAGAATATGTGGAGAAATGTTAAGGAAAATCAATTAAAACCCTTGCGGTGTTTACTAAAATTATAATAGGATTACTATGTGCATTGCACATCCTTTTTTTAATCTTCATAAGAATTTGATTTGATGTCCCATTGGTTAGTAGTTACTTTCAGTATCCAATCAGACAATGAAGATGGAATCACGTGCATTATATCTGTGAGGGGGACACAGTATCTGTCCACACTGCCACTAATCAAACTCTCGGGTTATAATAACCAGTAAATTACACGTGAGATGCACGTTTTAATAATTTCAAAAAATTAAAATAAAAACTCTCCTAGGAGGATTCGAAACAGTAATCTCTTTTATATTAATTATGTACGTGCATTGCACATAGTTGTAGAATGACAAAATGACAAATGACACTAAGGCCTTCTCCCATTATAATATTAGAGATTTATAACTATTATAACTGATAATTTTTACGTGCGATGCACGTCTTAATAAATATATATTTTTTAAAATAAAAATTTCGACGTAGTCTGGCCTTGAACCTGAGATCTCTTTTATATTAGTTATACACGGACAATGTGCGTCCTAATGATTTTTTTTTTTAATAAAAAAACTCTGACGTAGTGAGGACTCAAACTTGAAACCGCCTTCATATTAGTTATGTACATGGGTCACACGCATTGATAGATTGACAAATGACACTAAGACCTTCTCCCATTATAATATTAGAGATTAGAGATTAGAGATGGGAGATGGGAGATGGGAGAGTTGAAGTTGTGGTTTGTTAATCTACCAACTTACGTACATTGTCCGTGCAAAACTAATATAAAACAAAAAAAATTAAGGTTCGAAGCCAGACTAAGTCAAAATTTTTACTTTAAAAAATATATATTTATTAAGAAGTGCATCCAACGTGTAAATTACTAGATAATTGGACATTCAACAAAACATATTTAAGAGATGTAGGTATTCTGTGAAAAAGTTCAGTTGTAGGAATCTATTGGATGAGACAGTATTTGTTTGAATTGCCGTATGCTATAGAGAAACCTTCCGATGCCATGTCTTTCACTGCAGGACATCCCAAAAAAAACCTAAATTTGTGCCGACAGAAGTAAATTTTCCTTTTGATTTTTTCCAAAATAGATAACTTTTTCAAACTAATTTTCAAAATAGATCATTTTCAAAACCAATTTTCAAAATAAATCACTCGCAGTTTCCAACTATGCTCTACTCTATTTTGACACTTGTATCAAAATAGTGTCAAGTAGAAAACTATGTTCACCTTATAACGCAGTTGCAATTGCATTCTTGATTGCACTAAGCTCGCAGTTCTCAACTGTATTCCTAATTCAATTTTTCATAAGGTCCAATTAGGAATTCGGTTAGGAACTACGAGCTTAGTGCAATCAAGAACGCAGTTGCCAACTGCGTTCTAAGGTGAACATAGTTTTCTCCTTGACACTATTTTGACACAAGTGTTGGAGTTGGATTATTGTGCCATATACTTAGATCGCAACTGCGTCAAGAAAATAGAGTCGAGCGCAGTTGGGAACTGCGAGAGTTTATTTTGGAAATTAGTTTTGGAAAGTGGTCTATTATGTAATTAGTTTGAAAAAGTGACCTATTTTGGGAAAAACGTCTGGGTTTTTTTTTTTTTGTCATCAATTTGAAGTTTGCTGCTTTTATGCTACAACGATGTTTTGGCTATTTTTTTCTCTGTTTGCTGGTTGTTATTTCTCTGCTGTATATAGTTTCTAATTTTCATGATGTTAGTTTTCTTGATGTTTTACGTCTTGTAAGACCCTCGGTGTAATATTATTTTATTAATGTATGGCTGAAGTCCGATGACTCTATCCGTTTCATCAAAAAAATCAATTTGAAGTTTGGCATATATAACATTAATTTTAAAATAGACCTCGTTATTTATGGATAAGTTTTTGGGATACACTTTTGACTGCAGATAGCAGATATCAATGGAGTAAACATTCTGCGACATGATCTTTTTACAAATGATGTTGTGTACTCTGAGGTTGTCTTCGATATGAGTACATTAAAGAAAGAACTTCTTCAACTACTATCCTTATTCTGGTCACAATTTACTGACATTAGCATATACATACTCATCATTCTTCTCCTACTATCTGAATGATTTAAAGTTAATTGTTAGCTATCAAGTGACTCTTCTTCAATTTTCAAAAAATCAAAGATCTAGATTTAACCTCACAAAATATATTTTTTCACCAAAACTCAAATTCAAATCTCCCATCCAAAACAACTCCTATATTTATTTAAATTTTTTTTTTTTCTCTCTCTCTCTCTCCCTCCCTCTTCTATTTAAAAAATTAAGAAAATACAAATTTTAAAAAAATTTTAAAAATAAAAAATTTAAAAACTAAAAAAATTAAAAATTACAAACTTTAAAAATAATTTTAAAAAAATCCAAAAAAATCATATAATATGTTTTTTGCTCTATGTTTGCTACTTCAATTAATTTGATGGACCTCCAAAACTATTTTATATGATCAAATAAAGTGCACCGTTCCGAAGAGGTGCCGTAGGCACGTGTCAATGGGCAAACCTAATTGTATTATGTATTTAATCTTATATTGGGTTATGTATCAATTTAGTATTTGGTTCCCTTTCCTCCTATATGTAAGAGTCATTGTACTCAGTTATAATCAATCCAATAATTCAACAATCTTTTTCAAATCTGTCTATTAACCTTAACATGATATCAGAGCAAGAATCATAATTTTTTTCTTCTCTCACAATTCTCTAACCCTAACTATACAAAATCATTTTACTGTCTTCAACAACACCAGAAGCCAAACAATCCCAACTGCCGTATCATCTCCAGCAACTCCGACAACTCTCATCGCCAATCGCCGAACCCAACTCCAGTCTACCTCAATCCTGTCGAAACAGCAAACAACACCATCACCTCAATCCCGCCGTCCTACGAAACCCTCATCGAACTCCTCCTTCCTCATCCCGAACCCTAACTGCCTCCAACCATCACCGCTCTCCTTCGACCAAAAAATCTTGGCAACCCAATTCTAGCCGCCGTAATAGCCTTAAAACCTTAACCCTAATTTCTTTAACCCGACCCACATACCCGATCACAGACACACAAAGAAAAAAAAAGAAACAAAAGACACCCTATCTGACCTCTATTCTAACTGAATCCAACCAAACCCTACCCTACTCTTAATCCCACTCTCACCCTACCCGTCTCTGAACCCTACCCGAATCCAAACAACCTCTACTTACTGTTGTTGTTTCTTTTTTTTACTGGTCGCCGCTGCTGCCGCCGCCACAACCGTATGTCGTCATCGTCAAAAAAAAAAATCTATATAATAAAACACAAGACCATTTGAAAAAAAAGCTATCAAGTGGTTCCCCTTCAATTAAAACAAAATCAACAGTTCAGATTCACTCTCCCAAAATATATTTTCCCTCCAAAAATGTTTCCCCCCAAAACTAATCCCCCCCCCCCCCCAAAAAAAATAAAAAACTAAAAAAAATAAAAAAACTAAAAAAACTCATTACTTTATTACTATCTCTTTGTTCTCTCTTCACTTTTTCATCTTTCTTTTTTTTTTTTTCCTCTCCCATCTCTTTCTTATTTTCTCTCTATTTACTTAGAAATTTATATTTTCAGATTTCAGGTTTGTAAATTTTCTGATTTTTTATGATTTTTTATTGCTCATGTTACATTGAAAATAGCAAAGATCTCCTCAACAGTTAAATTTCGTCATTTTTTACTCTCAAAGTTCTAAGAAGTTGGATTTTATACCCCCATTTATAATTATTTTTCATACACTAATAGAAACATGGACCTTTATTTACAACTAATTATTGTCATACTATTCAAACTTGAGCTATATAATTGTTGTTTTACGGTTTACAAGTCTTTTCATATGCTGTATCGTTCCGAAGACATGCAGCAGGCACATGCCTACGGGCAAATCTAGCAAATAGATAAAATAAAATAAAATAAAACAAAATAAAATAAAATAAAATAAAATAATTTTGCAGGTCCTCTTCTCCAATGAAACCTCAGTCTCAACGGTCGCTTTCATTCTCTACCGTCTTCTCCGCTGCTACATCTACCTCTTCACTCCCCTAACATCCCGATCACCCTCCAGTTTTAGGCAGATGCAGTGCTGCCATCACTCTAATTCTGGCCTCCTCACTCCTCCTCCTAACATCATCCCTAACCCTGCCCCATCCCTTCTCCCGCCACCAGTAGCACCATCCAACTCACTATCCCGATCCCGACACTGGCATTGCCGACCTTACTTCGCTCCCTTCTACAGCGAAACTAGTCTCATTCCTCATCGGCACACTTCTTCCCTTACATTTTCGGCCATGACTGTTACTCTAGCATCATCCTTAACCCGGGCCTAACGATAGCATTCGAGCCAGGTGGGCCGGTTTGGGCCCCAACCCAGCGGGCTAGCCCGGGTAACGGGCGAATCCGGGTAGGGTTGGGTGAATATCCGAATCAGGGTGGGCCGGGTTCAAACGTCAAATTCTCGACCCGCATGACCCGCGAACCTGTACGGGTTCAACCCGACCCGGGTCACGGGTTGACCCATCAATTTTTTTTAACTTCAAAAAATATAAAATTGTACATTTTATATTAAATGGGTATGAATAACAAAATTAATTTCTTACTAGCTATTTATAGCCCACTACTCAATTAGCCCACCCTACCCTAGCTATTTATAGCCAACTATACCTTCTCACTTATCTCATCTCACTAATGTGGGACTATATATATTTGGATTTCAAACTTTGAAAATATTTAGTCCGACATTGGTGAGATGAGAGAAGTAAGGAGGTAGAGTTGACTATAAATAGCTAGGGTAGGGGTTTTCTAATTGAGTAGTGGGTAGTAATCAATTAATTTTGATGTCCACACTCATTTTTATATTTTTTTGATAAATTTTAGAGTATATCTATATGCATATATGCATATATGCATATATACATATATTTTTCAGTATATGTATACATATATATATACATATATTTGGCACACAAAAAAGTATTTAAAAAAATATAAAAAAATTCCAAAAGGGTCGAATCCACAAATCTGCGGGTCACGGGTCGGGTTCAGGTGGATTTGAATGGGTTTGCGGGTTGACGGGCCAAGTTGAGTGGGGTGGTATTGGGATTTTTCCGACCCGAATTGACCCGTTTAGGATAATGGGTCCGACCCGAACCTGAACCGGGCCAAGGCCAGTCGAGTCGAGGGCAGGTCGCAGATTGACCCGACCCAGATGCCATCCCTACCCTGCCCCACCCCTTCTTCCGCCATCGGTAGCATCATCCAACTCCCTATCCCGATCCTAACACCGGTATAACCGACCTTACTTTTCTCCCTGCCACAATGACACTAGTCTCATTCCTCCTCGCCGCGCTTCTTCTCTTACATCCTCGGCCATGACCGTTACTCCAGCCTTGCTAACTCCTGCTGATTGGGCTAATCTTCAGCATCGTTTCGCTCAGATGGAACTCCAGCTCTTGGGTCAGTCTGTCATTGTTGGCCCCTCTGCCCCTTCATTCTCTGTTACTCGTGGTATGAACTCTTCCTGAATTATAGATTCTGCTGCATCACATCATCTTACTAGTAATTATACATTTTTCACCACCAGTACTGCGCTTTTCTCTCACTTTCCATCACTACACATTGTCGATGGCTTACAACTTATCACTACACACTCAGGGTCTATTAGTCTTCCCACTTTCACATTGTCTTATGTTCTTTATGCTCCTCATTTATCCATGAACCTTATTTCTATTAGTGCACTATGTGAAAGTGGTCTTGTCGTTACATTTGATTCTTTAGGTTGTTTTATTACCGATTCGCACACTGGTCAGGGGTTTGGGCGTGCTAGTCGATAGTGTTGTCTATATTATTTAGATTTTCTTCATGCCCATAAATCTCATTCTCATTTTTCTGGTGCTGTGTTATCTGATATTGATCTGTGGCATAGACGTTTATGGCATATTAATGAGTTTCGACTCAAGAATTTAGCCCGTAGTGGTGCCCTTGGTCCTCTTACTTTTACTCATTTGTCTGATTGTCAAGGTTGTCACTTTGCCAAACACATAGCACTCCCTTTTACTCACAAAAGCACTTCTCAAACCACCCATCATTTTCAACTTATTCACTCTGACATATGGGGATCATCTCCTACACATTCTCACAAAGGTTATCTCTATTATGTTAGTTTCATCAATGACTTTACTAGATACACATGGGTGTTTCTTATGCTCCAATGCTCTGAAATTCCTGACATTTACCAGTTCTTTACGAACATGGTTCATACACAGTTTGGTGTGCATATCAAAATCTTTCGCTCAGACATTGCTGGTGAGTACACTTTCACTGCTATGGGATCGGTCCTTCAATCCCTTGGTACACTCTTTCAGCAATCATGCCCTCACACACATGAACAGAATGTTGTAGCTGAAAGCAAGCATAGTCACATTCTTGAAACGGCTCGCACTCTTTTACTCTCCTCTTCTATTCCTTTTTCTTTCTGGGTTGATGCTATCATGGTGTCTGTCAGTCCCATTAACATCACTCCCTTGTCTGTCCAATCTGGCACATCACCTCATGAGGCTCTTTGTCACTCACCACAGGATTATAGTATGCTCTATATTTTTGGGTGCACTTGTTATGTCCTTCTTCCTCCCACTGGGCATACGAAGCTCACCGCTCGAGCTACTAAATATGTTCATCTAGGTCTCAGTCCAGAACATAAAGGATATCATTGTTTTGATCCTGTGGTGGGTCGTTTTCGTATTTCCCGCCATGTCCCCTTTGTGGAAGACTCTTCCTACTACTTGGCTTCTCCTAAGAATGCTAGTTTTCTCGATTCCTCTATAGTTGGGTCTATCTCTCCATCCATTCCATATGATCTCACTCCTTTGGCTCCTTTCCCATCTCATACTGATATTTCACCTATTTTTCCTCTTACGAAAATTCCACATGCATACCCACAGCATCCTGCACCCTCACCACTTGCATCCCCACAGCTGCATGCATCCACTCCACATATCTCACCCTTCACATTTTCCCTCCACCACTGGTCCGTCAGTCTACACGTTCTACCTCACCGGCCCATTACACACCTGATGCCACTGGCCCCTCTGACCAATTTGGCTTTACCACCCTTACCTCCTACTCACCACAGTTTCATGCATATCTCACTGCTATACACTCCACGCGTGAGCCCATAACCTATCAGGTTGCTATTCAATTTTTCAAGTGGTGGGAAGCTATTGTAGAGGAGTTTCGTGCATTTGATCAGACTGGCACTTGAGATGTTGTTCCACTGCCTTTAGGCGTTTAGCCTGTCAGATGAAAATGGATCGGTAACACCCCACAAAATAAAATGGCCTATTTTGCATTATTAAATAATATGAAATTGGTAAAGTTGACTATTTTGACTATTTTCTTAAAATTGCAATTTTGCACATGCAACACACATGCAAAATTAGAAAATTTTGAATTCTTAAACTTTTATGGTTAATGATTTATTTTACTGTTTTGTTTATGATATTTTAATTTTTCAGGTTTATTTAAATTAATTTGACAATTTTACATGTGTAAAACACGTGCAAATACTTTTTTGGTGAAAATATCCAATTTTAAATTTCTGAATAAATTCTCCTATTTATAATGGAGTATAAACTAAATTTTGGGATTTTTATGAATAAAGAAACTTTTTTTTATAAATACTTTGAAAGAGAGGGACTTTTATGTAAAAAGCCGATTGGATCTCAAACAAATAATAAAAATTCATTTTTGTTGCTTTTTGGGCTTGCCATGATCATTATTAAAGATTAGATTTATTTAAAATATATTTAGAGTTTATTTTGTAAAGAACATATGTGGTGTTTTTGCAAATATGGAATTTAAGTTGAACCTTGTGCAAATATTTTTCTTGGAAACTAAAATTCAGAAACTTTGTTTGGAAAATGTAATATTTTTTATTAGGTATTATTTATGAATTTTCTGGATTTTTCTGATATTTATTTGTCATATTTACAAATATTACAAAGAGAGAGACTTTTGTGCAAAATTACCACTTGGAGTACAAATCCGAAATTTTAATTTTATGGGCTATACATGATGGCTCGATAACTCGGTAGTAAAGGGATTTGTTTTTATTTTAATTTATTTAACTTATTTAACTACTTTATTAAAGAAAGATCTATATATGTAAAGGAATAATTTGTTTAGGGATGTTTCCATATAACTTGTAAAATCCTAAAATCCCAGATTTTGGCCTATTAAAGAGCCACTACAGCCGTCCCCCTCCTCTGCAAAAAAAATTATATTATTTTACTATTGGTTTTCTTGGAGTTTCGACGCAAGGATCTTGGTTTTCTTACGGAAAGAATGACATTTCTTATTTTTTTTTATTACTTCGGTTGATTCTTCAAAAAGATGAGTGACATATGTTTGATTTCTTGCTGTTGTATGCATGTTGTATATGATGATTTGTCTATTAGAAAGCATGTTAGGGGATTGTGTGATGATATAATGAATTATTGAAGGATGGATGAATAAAGATTGAATCTTTTTATGAAAACTATGTTATTGATGATTAAAATTATATATTGATGATTTAGAATGTTAAAGACCCTAATAGAAATCATGGGTATGTTGCTTGCTTACTGATTTGATGGGTTATAATGAGTATGTATGTTGTGTAATGCACAAAATTGATTAAAGATTAATTCTTCACTGTGTGTATGAAGATATAATCTGTTCTTGATGTTTTAAAGAGCAAAGCTTGATGAATGATTGTTATAATTGCATATATTCATGGGTAAACTATTGTAAGTAGTGGTATGTGTGTTTAATAAATTACAAGAGGGGTTCTTGGATCAAAAAGATCATTTCTTGAAGTGAAAAGAGGGGTTGAAGTTTTTGGGTCTGATGCTTTCAGCCGAAATTGTGTTTTTGTGAGTTTTGCGAAGTTTTCAATTGGATCTTGATTGTTTTGATACTGAGATTGATTTGAACAATATATTACCTGTATACGATGTTTTCTTGATGCTTTTACTGATGCAAACCCACACATATACACACATATATCTATGTTTTACTGTTTTGAAGATTTTATGAAAAATAGCTCTTTTATGAACTTGATGAGATTTTGATTTGATTTATGAACTCTAGTATGTTAGACAAGTTTTATTTGACCATCTTAGGGTTTTAATCTTTTAAATTCATGCTTTTAAAAAATTTTAATTAAGTATCAGTTGAGAAGTGCACGAAATTTAAAGCTGCTGTATCTGTTTTTGACATGAAGGTCGACTATCCATTTTTTGAACTAAGATGAAAGTCGACTGTCATGTTAGTCGACTGTGACTTTTGAAGGTCGACCGACATCATTGTTTTTGGCTGTTTTGTGAGTTCTTCCGTCGTTTTTCTTGAACGATTATTTCTTCGAACTTATGGATTATTGATCTACTATTTTAGATGATGTTTTTACTACAGATTACTATATTTTACAGAGAGTTACATTTTGATTATAATCGAATTTAAATTGGTATTTTTATGACTTTAAGAAGTGAAATATATACGGTTTTTGATGGAATTGATGTTTTGTGATATTCTATGCTTCAAAATATGATTCTCAGTTATTTAATGGATTTAATATTTTATTTCAGTTCTTGAAATTTATGATTATATTGAATAAACTTAGATTTTGTTGATTAAAGAAGTTTTCTTGATGTAAACATTTAATGATGAAATTAAGAGTTTTATTGAAAGTTTTGGTGTTGATGTTCGATTTGTGAGTCTCTAGGAGTTGAGTAGGAGTCCTGTGAACTGGAAGATGAGATTTTATGGATTTGGACCAGTTGGGTCTTAGGGTTATTTTGTCCAATTTAGGCCGACATGATACACTAACTCTAGAGAGGGGGAATTTGTGCTTTGTTAATAATAATAATTTAAGGACAGGCACTAGTGGAGATGTGATGGAACTTGGAAAACATAAGTATATGCCCTTGGGGTCCAGTCCAACAGATGTGTTCCAGGACTTGTGTGTTCTGTCTCGAGAGGACTATTGGTATGTTCGCGTGTCGTGGGTCTGCAGTGCCTATTCACGGAACATATAGGTACATTCGTGTGTCGAAGGCCGACGGGTCTATTTCCGGGATGTGCCTATGTACTTGCATGTCGAGGGGTGGCGGTGGGGTACACGGAAAGGAAGTGACTCTCTAATGCATAAAACACAAATGCATGATGCTTACGCGTCGAGAGTTGTGATGCCTATTCGCAGAGTAATCTAGATCTTATTTCCATCACCGTAGTAGGATTAGTTGCATAACGAGGGATCTAACCCTATAAAGTGGAGAACGATAAGGGCTTGCACCAGACCTATGTAGTATGGAATGCATAGAATTCGACAAGTATGCATTAGAGAGTCATCATAATGCATTTGTGTTTTCTTGTCTTGGTTTTATGCATGATGTTTTCTATTTTCCTACACTTGACACTTAGCTTAGTTTCACTTGATATTTTCATATTTTATTTATAGTTATTTTCATATTCCACCTGTTGCTACTGTTAGTATGTGTTGTTTATAACTTTATTCTTCATATTTTATTTACATTGTATTTCTTTTGATGTCACTCACACCGTTATGACTGACCCTATAGTTTTGGGGGTTAGGCTATCTCTAACCTCATATTTTACAGGTAGGTGCCTATAGCTTGGGATTTGGATGCTTGGGGTAGAATGATAATAAGGTTTATGTAAATTGTAAAAGAATGTGTTGTAAAAGAAATATATTGTAATTCAAGGTGTTAATTTTTCGTTGTGCTTTGTAAACAATTGATGTAATAAAAAGTTTTAAATTTTCCTGTATTTGGTTGCTATGTCTATGATTACATTGAAGTTGATTCTGAAAGTTGTGCCACATATTTCTAATTTTATTTATTAAAAATTCGGGGCGCTACAGGATCTTCAAGATCAAATATCGACCTGATGGCTCCATTGAGCGGCACAAGGCTCGTTCTATTGTCAGAGGATTTACTCAGGAGCATGACATTGATTATGATGATACTTTTTCTTCAATTGCACAGAGGACTACAGTTTGCACTCTCCTTGTCGTTGTCTCGTTCGTCAGTGGCCGTTATACCAAATGGACGTGAAGAATGCATTTCTTCATGGTATCTGAGGCTGTTTACATGCATCCTCCTTCTGCACTTACCACTCCTCTGCTATGTTTTGAAAGAAATATTAGATTAATTACACTGCTGAAAAATTACAAAAAATATATCGAAACCTAGCCATGGATCCATGCAAAAATCAAAAATCGTGTTTAGGAGTTATACCTTAAAGATGGATCTGCTGTCTCCACAGTATGCTGATGTAACACCGCGGATTTTAAAATACCGAAAATATTCGTTTTTATATTTTGTAAGGGTGAGAATTATTTTTAAGTGATATCTTATTTTATTTATTTTCAATATTGATATTGGTATGAATATTTGTGGTAGATTGGTATTATTGTTATATTAGAGTTAAGAGTTGAGATTTTATGTGAGCAAATATAGTTTATTTATTTTATAATTTTGGAGAATTATTATAAGATAATTTAATGTATTTGTCTTGTTCGTATTATTATTATAGAAAAGAGTTGGAGTTCAGTTGTAATATTTTGGATTTGGAGGGCTTATATGAAAATATGCCTTATTATTATTATTATTATTATTATTATTATTATTATTATTATTATTATTATCTTTTTTTTGAACCCCCTCCCTTTCCTCCTCCTTCTCCCTTTCCTGATTTCGTTCACGCCCCAAAAGAAAAACTGAGCCCCATTACCGGCCCTCTCCTAGCTCGAAATCCCGACTCCTTTCTCCATAAAATTTCGATTAAATTAGGGGGCAAGCTAATTGAAGGGTTCTCTACATCGTGGAAGAGTCGGATTTTCGAAAGGATTTCGAAAAGGTAAACCCTAACTATTTTATTGTATAAAATTTAGTTGGGTTAATTTTTATGGAGTAGGATTATTATGGTAGAGAGATTTAGAGATGTTGGAAGTGGTAGATTTGAGGAATTAGTGGATTGTTAGAGAAATTACTAGTTGTTAGTATATCAGGGTTTTGGGTTTGTAAAAAAGAGATATATATATAAGAATTATCTCTTGTATGGTAGTAAAAAAATTGTAGTGAGCCATTAGAATAAAATGGGGAGTAGTGATTTTGGCATAAACTCGAACTATAGGGTTTATGAAATCGGGTAGAAAACTCAATCCAAATAATTGTAGAAAATGCATATGAGGGTGTAGAGTATTATGCAAGGATTAATATAAATTTAGGATGATTTTTATAGGCTTAAGCTCAATTAAATTAAGTAAAGTAGACTATAGGGAAAAGTGCACACCGGGTGTTCAGTGAAATGTCCCGCGCGATATAGAGGTGAGAATTTGATGAATTCGGAGGTGTAGATGAGTCTCATTATTGTTGTTAATCCTAATTTGAGATATTAGGACAAAGGGATTGAAGAAATTAGGAAATAGGAAATTTTC